>VMYD01000002.1:6172500-7372500 GCA_007663325.1 Eucalyptus pauciflora | reverse complement strand
CTTCTTGGGCTCCCTCGTAGACTCCTCGTCGTTGTCGTGTTTTCATGGTCAAAAGGCAAGCATAAGCAATCCTGGTATATCAAATTGAGCGGTCGACAGAGGTAGTCAATGCTGCTTGCGTCAGAGCAAGAGACCATGGTCCTCAATATTCAAATGGATGGATGGAGGAAGAAGAAGGATCATCTCTTGTGGGGCGTGACTTCCGCCATTAAAATTCAGAGACGAAGATGAGCCGCACTTTGCTCTTGTGGAGGACCAATGGATTCCTCCTCTTGCTTTTGTGGGATCTTACTGTGCATAATTTTTCGACTTTTGGAAGTGGCACTTTCTATCGCCATCGCCATTATTGGTGCATTTGATCCTTTTGATCCGCTCCAATTGCGTGGCACACCGCTTTTGCTTTTGATTCAGGGAATCCATTCACTTTCACATAGTCACTTCATTTAGTTGGTCCTAAGAAAAAAAGAGTGTAGAATGAATGTCTTGCATACTATTTTCGCATCTATTGTATCACGAGATGCCTTGCATAATGTATGATATGGTGTAGGCGGCCAAAAGAAAAAGGTGGTGCTTTGAGAATTTTTGATTGGAAAGTCCTTCGCTTTTATTTTGGTCCCCAACTTTCTTGTCTAGAGAATTCTCCATAGTGTGAATCCCATGAGATACTAACTTAGCGATTTGGGATCTGACTGATTATGAGTGGGGCACCCGAGTCTAGTATGGACCCAATTCCTCAACCCATTATGCACAAGCAGTGGACTTATTAAAATGGGTCATAAACCTATTTCTTAATTCACATTTAATGGATTCAATCACTATATAAATGAGTTTCAAATGACAAAACCCAAAAAATATATGGCGTAGGCTAGGTCGGGTATGAATTGTTATATTCGTATTGCATAAAAATGAGTCAATTCGAGTTGAATCATTTTCGACCCGACTTACCAATTTGACAGCCTTCACGAGGAGTTCCATGTTTCATCCATTGACTAGTGGGTAGGTTTGCGCCTCACTTGATCTGTTAGATTAGGTAGGGCAGGAATTTGATGGATTGGGATCTGTCCATCCACGACCGGGCTTCCCTTCGCCATTAAAAAAAGAAGAAGAAGAAGAAGCAAATCAGGACTAGTTTAGCAAAGTCGAGGTAGGCTCGTTTAGCTCGTAACCGTGTCGATGAGATTGTCAGATCGGCAGGTGGTGATAGGCTCTGAGTTTAGGAACTTGATCCCTACGAACCTCCGAAAAGGCCCGTCTCTTTTTCATCTCCATATCTATCCGCCAATCAAGAGAGCGCCCTGCGAACATCCAGGGCCAATTAGTAACGTGTGAAACCGACGCGGCTCGCGTGGCCTCATCGTCGCCATACGAGTGTCGCCGTCTGATTGGGTGGTCGTGGTCGTGGTCCCTGGCGCTGGCACGGACAGGACGAGCTTCTAAGCCCACTCGTCTAAGAAAAAAAATCAACTTCGATGTTCCGCGAAAATATTTCGGTGCATTTCCAATTTCCACTTTTGACACGAAAGCGCCCCTCCTTTTTACGTAACTGCCCCTTCTCCTTGATGTTATTTTTATTTTTATTTTTAATTTGTCTAATTCTCTACATTTGAAACTAAATGACTCTGTCCCTTACTCCTGCGAAAGTGGAAGAATTGGACTCCTCACCTCTTACTTCTCATGTGAAAATAGTGACCATTGAGGCAATACCAATGATTTAGATGTAGTTTATTTGTCGACCCAAAAAGTGTTGTTCGGAACCCTTTGAGCACTTAATTTTATCTTCACGGATCGTGTTGGCGCCCCTTTCCCTGGAATCCTTGATGATGGCTTCGAGGGAATGTTCGATTATGCTAATTTGAATCGAAATCCCATACACCACTTCATAAGCGTGCTCATATCCTATCCGACTATGCCTTACGAAAGATGTGAGATTTTTCGATGATACCGCATTTTTATTCTGTGCAATGTGAGCCGGTAACATGGTTAACCTTATGATGATACAATCGTTGTTCATAATATCAATCAAGTAATCTCCTCTCTCATGAATAAAATTATGAGCTTGTTTTGATTCATTACCAGAAAGTTTTTATGTTGTAATTATTTCTTTACGGTAATTAAGAATGTGCTAACAAAATCGAGATATTGGTGATTGGTTTTTCTGACTTAGAGACGAGTCTCAACTCAAATACAAATTAAACTAATATAACCATCATGGTCAAAGCCAAATAGTCTTATCCTGGTAAACCTTTCTCTCTCTCTTTTTAAACTTAATTTTGTTTTGATTTCTTTTGTTAACTTGAAACATCCGAAACCTTTCGTGATACGCATATGTCAACACACAAATTCACGTGCAACTGCTATTATACATTATTCGAAACATAAATGGATAACATTTTGAAATTTTTTTAGGAAAAGATAAAATTTCTTTCAATTTTTTAATAAGCAAAAGACCGACACAGGAGGCGAGCCGCAAAGGTTGAATTTTTTTTTTCAAATTCGATCCTTTTCTTCGCCATATATTTCGTGTTGCTATTGTTTCCGATTGGAACTCGGATTTTGATTGGTGCCTACACTTTTGCTCGGACACTCTTCTTTCGGGATCGTTGACTTTGACTTCGGCGGGAAAATACTCCAATTCAACTTGACATCATGGCTCGACTAGTAAACTGGCAATCGCCGATCGAGATTGGCCCAAAACGCAAAATAGGCCGATGGCGTAGGGGTAAAACGGTAATCTCGCACCCGAAGAGGATTCCGATCGCCGGTCCGCCAGAGCTTCCCTTATAAATATCGCCCCGCGTGCCGTCGTCTCTCCCTCAAAGCCTTTTCCTCGCACTTTCTCGCCGATTTTCTCGCCGATTTTCTCTCGACAGTCCGAATTTTCTCGGCCCCGCACGAAACTTTCTCGCCTCGAAACCAGGTGCGCGAGAATCCGATCCAATCCGACGATGAAGAAATCCGGAGTCCTGGCGGCCTCGCTCGCGGCGGCCTCTGCCACTGCGATCACGGCCTCATCGCCGTCGCCGTCGCCGGCGTCGTCCACCAACTTCAGCTGCAGCTCCAACTTCCAGTTCTCCCGCCAGGTACGCGCCGCGCGCCGAACTCCGACGCGCCGTCCTTAAGCTCTTCTCGGTGAGATCGTTGGCTCGGGTTTGGTGATTCGAGAGCCCGAGGCTCTCGGCGAGTTCCCCGAATTGCGATTCGCGGGGGTGGGTGTGGGCGATCTCTTACCCTGCGCTTTGTGCTTTGCTTGGTTTCTTCTCAGGGCGACGGCGAGAGGAGGGATAGAGACGATGGCGCGAAGCCGAAGCCGGCTTCGGCGGACAAGTTCGCGCCGAGGTTCGACGGGTTGAGGTTCATCGAGACGCTGGTCACCGCTCACAGATGATGCGGAGTGTTCCCCAGCTCTTCCGAAGGAGGGAGGGATCACGAGGAAAGCTTTGGTTTTTTCTCTCTCTTCGGTTCCTTCTCTTCTGGGTTCGTACGGGATTGTCTAGGGGATTCGCAAGAAGCTTCCTTTATTTGAGGAAACCAGCGCATGTTTGGGGGGATTTGTTGTTTGCTGCAGAAGGCAAAAAGGTTTTCTGGGCTGTATCCTACAGACACTTCCCTTTTTAAGGAAAAAAAATTCATATTTTTGCAGCTTGCTGTTTAGCTTTCATTGTACTGATCTGAGAATATACTGATGATATATCTAATGAGTTAGACATGATTCTGCCCTCTGTTATGTTCTTTCCGATGTTGATTCATTGCCCTGTATTTGGTTGCGCAGCAGAGATTTCTTCAGATCTTGTCGGCCTAAGTTAAAATGTCTTGAAGTTCCTGCCTTTGATTAGTAAATGCCGATATGAGTTTTTTTTATCCCCTTCCAGCTTAGATAAGTTCGCGAAATAAAAAATTCGTGGCTTGCCTATAGGCAGGCTCGATCGGCATGTGTGGCGCCGCGATTCAGTACTTAGGGATTGGTGGAATGCCTTGCCGCGTAATTTGTCTCATACGTCATTCATCCTTTGTCGGGCTTTGTCGAAATATGTTTCTCTCATCAAGCATCCATCGGTTTTTTCGTTTCGATGATGTTTTGGTGAAGCATAGCACGAGAACAGGGCATTAGCATCTCGGGTGTTAGAGGATATTCCCAAGCATATATTTTAGATGGTTTAGGGGACTAACTGGATTATGAGATCTTCTTAAGAGAACTCGGATTTACCGTCAGTAGGGAGTTCAAGATCTGAACCATCGCAACCTTTAATTGACATCATGTATGATTTTTGGAAAGTTTCACCTGGATGACAAGTGATGGAATACGGTTGTCCCCTTCCTATTCTTTGTTTCTCACTTCCCTTGAATCTATGCTCTATATCTCGAAGCTGTACCGCAACATGTTCGACTACAGCGACAAGTTACTTATGACTCTGGGAAAAAGTATTCCCAAAGGCTAAGCCGGGGATTCCGTGGACCTTCCTCACCATATCTCTCCTTTTCATCCACTTAATCTTTGGCAAAGGGAAGAAAAAGGATAGAGACATGCCACCAATCTTGACAGAATGATCCCTTCACATTGACATGTAAATCTCATGGACCCATCTCTTTAGACATTAGTCAATTCCTCATCACGTGAAGCCTTCTATCATTTCGCATTGTACATGAGCAAGTGCACGCGACGATGCCCCACTCAAGGTCAAGTCTTGGTGACCAATTGAATTTAGAAAACGTCATTGAATTATACTTCGACGCGGACAATTTTTCTCTCTCTTTTTCTTGGTTAAATTCCTTTGTAACTTCGTTTAGTGGGTTGAGATTCTTTTGATGAATGGACAGCGTGCAATATGGTAGCATTCCTTCAAATTTATAAAACTAAATTTACTTTAAATATTCAAATGAAAATGAGAAGTGGGATTTTCAGAGACGCGCAGCTTGAATTTTGCTCTTCTTAGTAGCGTGCCGTTCCTGTAAAGGGGTTGGCCAGGACCGGTGCCGCATGTCTTTTCTCGAACGAGACATTTGACTTTTGGGGTTGTTCTTTTCTTTCTTTCGGTGATGCAACCTTTCTGTACTTGACATGACATGATGAGGCATTGTGAATGTCATCTTTGGCCACCCCCAATGAGCTGCTTCCAAATCAAGAAGTCCAAGCTACTAAAATGTCTCTAGCCTATAACATTTTCCAATCACATGGCTTCTAGAAATCGGACAATCCGCATCCCAAGATTCGAGTATCTTGGTCAAGATTGGAATAAAATTTGGTAAGTCAATGAAAATCACATCCATTCTCTAAATAAAGGTCCTGCTAAAAGAAAAATTGACATTCTAGCTAATTTATACTTTTGTTAGAAATGCACTACCTACGTCCGAAAGTTGTTGCCATGGGAAGATTTTACTGGACCAAATAAGTCTTATTTGTAGAATAGCTCAGAAACCCTCAAGCATCTATCGTTGTTTTGTTGTGTGATTGGGAGAATAGTCTGCCGCGGAAAAGGACTAGCACAGATAGTTTGTCAAGAATGGAACTCTAGGATCTGAGTGAATCAGATGACATGAGTGTAAATCAAAACCTACCGGTTGAAATCCTAGCTGCGTCAGCTTTGGCAGATCTAGAAGGAAAGAAATTTATGTGTTTTTGAAAACAGGAAACCGAACCACCTTTAGCAGAATTTCTTGTTGCTTTTAGAGTTTCAGGTGACAAATGTCCTGTGCCGATAAATTTTTAAGCTGTCAAAGTAGCATGTGATAGGTGAGAAACTTTAGTTTCACCAAAACAAGGGAAATCTAATGAGCATAATGATATCAAAGTGCAATGTATGAAAGAAATTACATAATTAGGGCAATGCTAATCGACTTGATTTCTATCGCAGTATCAAACCACCATTGGAACTATTGATCACAACATAGAAGAAAAACATCAGATCATACCATGTGTGTCGAGAGAGAGAGGAAACTGGAGATGACGCTTAGAACCCTAGTTACATGCAATTTGTTTGAAACCATTCCTGCAATAAGTTGATCCCAAAGCTAGTAAGGGTTTGTTTGTTAACTTGCCCAGTAACTGGTTATATTATTTTGTTTTCGGCAACAAAAAAGAACAGAAATCTATTTGATAAATTTGTTGTTCCTAAGAATAGATTTGGAACAGAATCATGAAGTAAAAAAACGTTACTTCTTTGTTCCCGGGAACAATTCCAAAATCAAGCTTAACCTTTTTTTCTTTTTTTCTTTTTTCTTTTCTTCTTTTCTTCTTCTCTATTCTTCTTCCTCCTAACTAGTCATTGGCCACTATTGGCCACTACCGCTGCGGCTGGTGGTTGTCGACGACCAATTGGGCGAGGTCTGGCGAGTTCGCTTGGCCATCGAGAGCCTCGAACTTGCCCTAGCGGCGTGAGGTTGGCCTTGCTCGTGAGGTTGAGGCTCATGGTGGCCTGGTGAGCCTCCGGCAAGCTCGCTAGACCTCACTCAGCTGGTTGTCAATGATCGGCCACAAAGAAGGAGGAAGAAGAAGAGAAAAGGAAAAAGAAAAAAGAGAAAAAAATACAATAAAATTATTAAAAAATTAAAAGAAATAAAAAAAATTTAAGAATCTTACTATACACACTTCTATTTCAAGAATAACAATTTTGGATAGTTACCAAACGCTTTAGAATGCTCTAAAAAAATCATTTATGAAAGAAAGTTATTTCCATAAATAGGATGATTATTAAATACACCCTAAGCATAGGCTTCAGGGGTGATCACGGGGCTAGTGTCATTCAGAGGTTGGAGGAGAGTGGGCAGCCCACGGATTTAAATGCTGTCCTTGATAGGTTGAATGTTCGTTCTTCTGGAAGTTCAGAGTAGATGGTCTGCCTAAAAATTTCTAGTTCCAACCAGTAGCTAAAAAATCACTGTGATAGTTGGTTTATGCTTTGCATCGCATCTAAATAAAGAAGGCCAGAATTACCAGAAAGGTTTCCTCGATTGTTTTGAGATAAGGGATGCCAATATTGTTGTGCATTTCCGATCTCTTTATTTAACTTCGACGTGGGTTCACTTTATTGTTCAATTTATGAACATGGGAAACACAGAAACTTGATATGACAGGTGCTGAGGCTACGACCATATATTTTTGCGTTCATAATTGCTTGTACTTTTTATTTTAGAGTATTGTTAGCATTTCATTGTCTCAAGTTGGGCGGCCCCCGCTGGCAATGTGTACCCATCTTTGGGTATACTTCTACTACGGACTATGCAATCGAGGTGGCGTATGGTTCTCTTTCTCTGGTTAGGAAACATTATACTGTCCGTTTCTCTTTAAGAATCGTGGATGGTAATTATTATTCTGACCATTCTGAGCCTTAATTTGTCGTGGAGATGCATCAGGATTCTAACTTTGGTCGCGCGAGACTCAGCATCACGCTAGGTCAGCGAGTCCTTGGTCTGGCGGCTAGGTGAATTTTTGCAGGCATAGTCTGGTTCTGAATTCGTCGCTGAAGATTCTTGTATGCTGTTTTGAAGAGAGAATTCTTCATGATGTTTCAGTTCTAGAGCTGTTCATATATCCGAACTCTATTTGTTTAAACCTGAATTTGGAATGCTGTTGTACTTAAAAAAAAAACAGGTCTCCTGGGATGTAATTCACGGTTCCGAATTAATTTTAGCTCGATCCGATCGATCCACTGCAGCCGTCCTTCTGATATCCTTTAGGGACAAGTTCCTTGATCTATCCAACGAATAATCCTATTAAAGTGTACCAATAATGGGTACTGATTATGTAGATAAGTTAAAAGATGCATAATAAACAAATATGCAATCGGATTAATTCACCCCCAAATCCAATCAGAAAACATAGTTGACTAAATTTTTTGTAGTTTCTTGCGTTGTTTATACAAAGAAGGCGACCCTTTATTACTTTTATCGTTTGTGGACGTTGTACATTGTCCTTTAGCAGTTAGGGATCTACGAGTGAGGAACAACATACATTTGCAGCTTACCATTTTATTTTTTATTTTTTTATGACCTGGGAACCTCCATACAGCTAGCAGTCGGTGAGATAAACCCGGGGTGACGCTAGCGGATGACCCACCACCCCGATGTCATACTTAAGACACTAAGCGTCTCCACCCCTCACATTTGGGGAAGGATCAACGAAGCTCTTATCCAGCGGAGCTATCACGGCCGGTGGTGCAGCTTACCATTTTTTCCAGCTGCTAAAAAGGAAAAAGAAGTAGCCTGTAATACCTATTTTGATTCATTTAAGACGAAACAAGCAAAAGCTACGGGAGCAACGGTTTAGATATCAATGACTATACCTTTAGGAGTCTTTTTCTCTCTCTTTCTTGTGGGCTTAATCTGCTTGTTCTTGTACCTCTACAATCTTTTCTGGTGGAAGCCGCTGCGGCTCAGAAAGAAGCTTCACCATCAGGGAATCCATGGCCCTGTGCCGTCCTTTTTCTTCGGCAACATCCTTGATATTAAGAAGATTCCACTGGAAATGCAAGCCACAAAGAATGAACAAAGCATTGGCAATCGCGTTTCGCATGATTACATGTCCTGCCTATTTCCCCACATAGAGAAGAGGAGAGCCGACTATGGTAAATTAATTTTCTTCTACTTCAATCGATGTTCACGTCTTTGTGCTCAGGAGTTTTCACTAGATATGTCTGTAATATGTGCCAGCTACTTCTGTTGTGTGACAAGCATATGCAGCTTAGGAAGATCATCTTTGCCTGCTGAGAGCGCTAGGTTATCGCAGCCTGCAGGTCCGGTGTTTGCATTCACACAGGAGAACATGGTGATCGTATGCGTATGCAACTTTGACGTAGCGAGAGAGTTCTGTCAATGCAAGTCTGCTGAATTCGGAAGGTCTGCGTATCTGAGAAAAAACAGGGGAATTGTGTTGGGTTATGAAAGCCTTGTCACTTCGAGAGGAAAATCCTGGGCGCTCCAGAGGAAAGTCATTGCGCCTGAATTCTCCAGTGACCAAATAGAGGTGTGCATTAGCTGGGCAGGCTCTATCAAGTTCACAGCAGTACAGTTCTTGCTTGAGCTGTCTTTGTTCTTGCACGTGAAGCAGTTAAATTTTTACACAGAAGCTATCTATATGTTACTTGTTCAGTTTTGCATAGGGAATGGTGGACATGATGGTTGAATCTGTCGCCCCTGTGTTGGAAAAATGGGAATTTCAAATGGAGAAAGCAGGGGGAGTTGCTTCATTACGGATCGACAAGGATTTAAAAAGCCTCTCTGCTGAAATGATTTCAAAAGCATGTTTTGGGAGCAATTATGTTATTGGCAATGAGATTTTTTCCAAGATGTTAGTGCTTCAGAATTCGCTGAGCAAGCAGCAAGCTATTGTTGGTCTTCCAGGGGTAAGGTGAGGGCACCTCCTTCAGCGTTTAGAAACTCTAATCGGGGCGATGGTTTTGTTAAAGTTTTCTTTCTATTACGAGTTGCGACTGATAAATTCACGCGTCAATTCAGAGAATATCATTGAGGCTGACATGATTCCACATGCTTACCTTTCGTCAGCTACTATTTCATATGCCGCGTTACACATGTAGCAAAAGCACCTTCTGATGAATTCTCAAGAAACCTTAAGACACATGTATACGGTGCTTCCTGGACAAAACGATTTCATGTTAGTGTTGCTGCTTTTTGACTGTCTTCAAAATCTTGTGCATAGGCACATTCCTACGAAGATTAGTTGTGACATCTGGAGGATAGGAAAAGAAGTCGACCGATCTATTCTGAAGCTGATGGACGATGATTGCGATGCCAAGGGGCAGAGCTTCTTACAGGCCTTAGTCAACAATTTCGGCCGTGGATCCAGCGTCATTGTAGTTAATTGCAAGGCTATGTTCTTGGCGGGACATGAAACTACTGCCACTGCTGCTACCTTCGCTTTAGTACTTTTAGCATACCATCCTGAGTCGCAGGAGCGTGTGCGTGCCGAGGTGGTACAGATCCTTGGAAATCAAGCCCTGAATATGGATAAGCTACACAAAATGAAATTGGTACATCTAAATCTTTCTTGCCTACCATGCATATGATTCTAGAATCCAAGAATATGCGCACTGGGCAGATCGTTCATGAAGCGAGCTTCCTTGCTAGATTTTTAGTCTATGTATCGACATGTAAGCTTTATGTGAATGAATACAGTAGCCACATGTACCCCTTAGGCTTCAAAATAATCCAAGTATGGGACTACTCGCCTATCATCTGTTTTCTCTTGATGTGCAGTTAAATATGGTGATTTACGAGACTTTGCGCCTATATTCTCCTGGACCATTCGTGACAGGAGAAACGTCCGAGGAAATGAAGTTTGGGGACTTTGCGGTTCCAATAGGCGTCAATGTCTGGCTCTCCTCCTCGCTGTTGCATCAGGATCCAGCCAACTGAGGCGACAATGCCCATGACTTCCATCCAGAAAGGTTTGCGAATGGCATTTCTGCGGCATGCAAGAATCCGAATCTGTTCGTGCCTTTTGGGATGGGGATACGGACTTGTGTTGGCCAGAACTTTGCGATGACAGAATTAAAAATAGTTCATGTAGGATTTAATCATGGGCCTAAGTCGGCCCGATCACGATGGGCCTAAGGGCCCGGCCCACGGGAATTAGGCCCGTGGAAAAGGGCACCTATAAAAGGGATGAGAAAGAGAATGAACGTACCTTTTCGCATTTAGTACGTTCATTTTTCTCTCCCAAGATTCTCTCTCTCTCTCCAAGGCCAAGAGGCGATGCCATCTCGACTCCACGGCGAATCTTCGATCCGATCTTCGACATCGGATCGAACGGAACTGAAATTTCTTCCTCAATACGGCATCGGTGTCTAATCTGTGGCCAACAAGGTACGCTCGAATCCGTGGTGTGCTTTTGATCGGTGATACGTGACAATCCCGGGCTTATCTTCCGCATATGATTTAGGGGTTCGGTTTAGGTGCCGAATCCGGTTTTTCGGGGATCATTCGAACCCAACATTGGTATCAGAGCCTTAGTTCACGTTTTTCCGGATCAATTTACTGTTTATGTTTGATTTTCGCAAAAAGCATTTTGGCCGTACGGATCGGGGCGAGAAATCCCGACACCCGAGCATGTTCGCCCATTTTTTCGATTTTTCGTAAGTCGAAATAAAAATATGAAGGCATAGGGAGGAAGGTAACGTCGAGATGAGTCCGGCGACATGTCGCACGTCGCCGGAAGACGCCGCCCCCCCACACCTGGCGCGGCGTGGCGCGGCGCACGATGTTGATTCATCAGCGTCATAATCGCGCGCCGCGGCGAACGAGCGGTGACCGCGACCAGCATGACGTCACCAGACGGTAACCGCCCGAGTGGCGTCATCGGCGGCGTCGGTTGGGAGGCGTTCGTCGACGGCCGACCGGCGGCGGTCGCTGCTGCGTCGACGCGCGCGGTGACGTCGCGTGGCGTCGGCCAGCGCCTCGTCGTCCGGCGGCGAGCCGCGGCCGACCGCTGACCGACCGTTGACCGTTGACTTCGTTGACCGACGACCGTTGACCATTGACCCGGAAAAAAAAAAAAGACTTTTTTTTTTCAATTATGTCTATGTGGATTATATGTAATCCATTTTTGTTCTGCATTTTTTGCAAGAACAATGCCTCCCCGTAAGCCGCGCGCATCTGTGCGCACGATGTTAGATGAGCAAAATGAAAGGCTTACAAGGTTGATAACCGATTTGAATGGTTATCGATGGGAGAGTGACGACATAATTGTTCGTGTCATAGAGGTCAACAAAAAAATTCAGGAAGTCATTTGGAACGGTTATCCCATGCGAGATATTCAGATGATGCGATTCTTTATGAACACTCTTCCACAAGGATGGCAAGGAGTATTGAATCGCCTACGGGAGGTCAGAGGATTTACTAGCTATAAGGCGCTAGTAATGGAATTCGTAGATGAATACCATCGGGTTGGAGCCACAAAGACTGCGACCCAAGGAATGACTTCGATTGGGCTAGGATTGAATGTGCGTAGGAGAAATCCTAAGGGATATCCATCTGTTTTTTCTGTGGCTGTCAAGAATGCCTGAGAATTTTACAGAGAAAAAGAAAAAGAAATTGGACCATGTAGCTGCTTTCCCTATTAGTTGCATGATGCCTCGTTTATAGATGTTATGACTTGTCTTTATTTAATGTTCTTGGTGAACATCTTATGTAAAGTTAACTACTTGATTGTGATTGTTTGTAGCAACCTATATGTTAGCCATATTATGTGAAAGCCTTATTGTTATATTGTATGTCAATTATCTGTTGCTTTCTGTGATTGCTGGTTGCTGTGGGTAGTTAGATGTGGGTAGTAATAGAAGTTTTTGTAGCTTCATAGAATTGACTTTGCATATGACAATCATATTAATGATAGTTTTAAGTTAGGATTTTTGGAGGATGATTGGAAACATAGTGACCTTTTGATTCTGAAACCTTACTTAAAATTATTAATTAATATGATGGGTTTGTGCAAAATAGATGCATAAATAATAGGCATTAATAACTCGTGCATGTATGTCTGATGTGTTCAGATCAATGGCTTCAACCACAAAGAGCATAGTTGTCGAGCTGAACAAAGGTGAAAAGCTCATAGGTGACAACTATGAAATTTGGCAAATGAAAATTCAATGTGTGCTTGAAAAGCAAAAAGCACTAAAAGCTCTTGACCATGTTATGGAAGATCTAGAGGATGCTGTGCGCCACCTTGAGTTAGCTGATCATCGCCTCAAGGCATTAGAGCAGGAAACAGATATTTTCTGTGTTGCTTTAAGCTCAGAAGGGGCTTCATGCTCTAAGCGCAAGCGCATTGATTCGTTCAATATGTGGAAATGCAAGGGATCAAGTCCTTCTTGCAAGAAACCAAGAATTAACCAACAAAAGAGAGGAAAACGTCCTCATGTGAAGAATATCTCAAGGGTAAAATGTTACAACTGTGACCAGAAGGGTCATTATGCCCGCGATTGTCGCGAGCCAAAGAAGGAGCGACAGACCATGTAGCGAAGGATAGAGGATCCTTCGTGGAATTCCGACGAGTACCTACTGGAACTAAGTGGATCTATGTGGGAAACAACTCCAGAGCAGAAGTGAAAGGAATTGGCACAAGCCAACTGAATATGCGTGATGGACGCACTTTGTTCCTTCATAATGTGTTGTATGCTCCGGAGATTCGTCGGAATTTAGTGTCTGTTTTAGTGTTGGTTAAATTAGGTTTTAATGTGAACTTCCATAATAGAAGTGTAGATTTGTATTTGAATACAAACTACTATGGTCATGGTTACTTTCTGGATGGTTTCATTGTATTAGATATTGACTATGTTAATGCAAATATTTGTTATTCCCTTCTCACATCTCCTAATTCATATGATAATGATGTGAATGTGTGGCATGCTAGACTTGGTCATATTGGCCAACAGCGTATGAATAGACTAGCCAAAGAGGGCTTGTTGGGCAATATTGAAAAAGTCGATTTGCCCATCTGTAAGCATTGCCTAGAAGGGAAAACGACAAGGAAACCATTTGGAAAAGGTAAAAGAGCTGAATTTCCTCTGCATTTAATCCATTCTGATGTCTGTGGTCCAATGAATGTGAGAGGAAGGCATGGGGCTGTTTATTTCATCACTTTTATAGATGATTATACTCGATTCGGATATGTCTATTTGATTTCTCACAAATCTGAAGCAATAAGTTGTTTCAAAAGGTTTATGAACCTGGTAGAGAATCAATTAGACAAGAAAATAAAAGCATTGAGATCCGATCGAGGTCGAGAATATTTATCTGATGAGTTCAGAAAATTAAGTGATGAAAATGGAATAGAAAGACAATTGTCTATTCCAAATACTCCTCAACAAAATGATGTTGCAGAGAGAAGAAACAGAACCCTACTGGAAATGGTTAGGTCCATGATGGCGCATGCTAACTTACCTATCACCTTTTTTGGAGTGATGCGTTGTTAACTGCTGCCTGTATACTTAACCGAGTGCCTTCCAAATTAGTCACTTCCACTCCATATGAGTTATGGACAAGTAGAAAACCGGACTTAAGTTTTCTTAAGCCATGGGGTTGTGCTGCCTATACACTTGAATCCTCTCACAAGTTTGGGAAATTGGGTCCCAGAGGAAAGATGAGTATTTTCATAAGATACTCAGAACACTCAAAAGGGTATGTGTTCATAGGTGAGCAGGAAAGTGGTAGTATAACTGAATTTGAATCACGTGATGTCACATTCTTAGAGGATGAATTTTCCTAAGAAAGGCGAAATAGGGGATGACAACACCCTATTTGAAACCTCGGATCAAGATAATGATCTTAGATGAGTTCGTCCAAGTGGGAGTAATATGAGAAGTGATGAATTGAATTCAACTCATTCTCAATTGCAACCATATGATGAGACGACATCATTATCTAATCATAGTGGGAGCATAATGGGGAATGATGTGCATAGTGTACAAACTCCCATACGGCGAACAAGTCGCCAAAGTATTCTCTGTCGACATTTTGACATTGAAGGGGAAACTTTTATGGTTGCTCCACAAGATGAGGATGAGCCTAGAAATATTAATGAGGCTCTAAATTGCCCTAGTAAGGAAAAATGGATTCATGCAATGGAAGAGGAAATGGAGTCAATGAAATCAAACCAAGTCTGGGAACTGGTTGATCTTCCAAAAGGACGCAGAGCTATTGGGAACAAATGGGTTCTCAAAGTAAAGCGAAAGGCTGATGGCTCAATAGAAAGGCATAAGGCTCGCCTTGTAGCGAAGGGGTATAATCAACAGGAAGTGATTGATTATGAAGATACGTTTTCTCCTGTAGTAAGATTTACCTCGATTCGCATTATTCTAGCAATAGTATCTAGTTTGGATCTTGAATTACATCAGATGGATGTAAAGACTGCTTTCTTCAATGGAGAATTAGAGGAAGAAATTTACATGGAACAACCAACTGGTTTCATGGTAAAAGGCCAAGAAGAAAATGTGTGTCGACTTTTGAGATCGATATACGGCCTTAAGCAGTCATCGAGACAATGATATATACGTTTTCATAATGCCATAATGGCATATGATTTTACAATGATTGATGAGGATCATTGCGTATATATCAAAAGATCCAAGGATCATTTTGTGATCATATCATTATATGTTGATGATATACTGATTGCCGGAAGCAATATGGAGTTTGTTCATACTGTCAAGAGTTGGTTATCTTCCAACTTTGAGATGAAGGATATGGGTGAGGCTGCATACATTCTTGGAGTTAAGATTTCAAGAGATCGTTCGAAGAGATCGTTGTCTCTTTCGTAAGAAACATATAAATAAAGTTCTTGAACAATTTCGTATGCAAGATTGTAAACCCATAGACTCTCCTATTGCAAAAGGTGAAGGATTAAGCCATAGACTGTGTCCGAGGACTCCACAAGAAAAGGAACAAATGAAACATGTTCCTTATGCTAGTGCAGTTGGGAGCTTGATGCACGCTATGATGTGTACAAGACCCGACATATGTTTTGCAGTTGGAATGGTGAGTAGATACCAATCCAATACAAGTCTAGCACATTGGAAAGCCGTTAAGAGAATACTGAGGTATCTAAAGAGAACTGCTGATTATACGATGAGTTATCAAGGAAATGATCTGTGACTCAAAGGCTATCCTGAAACTGTTTAGGGAGGAGATTTAGACGAAAGGAAATCTACCTCTAGGTTTGTTTCCTTATTGAATAATGGCACCATATGTTGGAGCAGTAAGAAACAAACGTGTATAGCCTTGTCCACGATAGAAGATGAGTTCGTGGCATTATCAGCAGTAATATAAGAATGAGTTTGGCTTTAGAGATTTTTTGGATCACTTAGGTGTTATTGAGAAAGCTGCAAATCAATTATTAGTTAATTGTGATAGCCAAGCAGTTATAGCGTACACCAAAGATCCAAAATATCATGGCAAGACCAATCATATAGATACCAAGTATGACTTTGTCAAAAGATATGGTTGCACGAAAGGATGTGAACTTGCAGTACATATCTACGCATAGAATGGTAGCAGATCCTATGACAAAGCCAATACCTAGAGATGTGATTTGTGGTCATATAAAATCTCTAGGATTGCGTAGAGTATGATGTACTAGATTGTAATTTCCCTGAGTTGTTCACATGTATGAACTAGCGTTGTTTCATTACTAATGCCTATGAATATTTTGTTTGATCTTTATGCATCTTAATGCTTAGTGCATTATATTATGTTGAGAAAGTATGTCGGACAGATAAGAGATTAGCCCTCTCACACGGGTAATCGCCTCTATTTACTATGTGATAAATAGAGATGAGACGATTTTTAAGCTTATTATCTAGGTGATAATCGAGAGCTCAAGCTTAAAATACGTATGTCGCCTTAACTGAGTGTTAAGATGAGGACATAGTACTTACGATGTCCGAAAGTAAAATAACCCACACATTTTACTTTATCTGTCTAAGATGCCAGATGTGAGTTCTGATGAATTTTGTGAATGAGTAAATACGTGAACTCAAGTTAGACATTAGGTATGTCTGAACTATCATCTGTACGGTATTGATTGTGTAGACATACGCTCCATGGGAAAGGAGTTAATACCGTAATACGTATTTCATACTACGTATGCATGAGACGACCTATAAGAGTGGTAAAAGTTATGATCTCAACTTTTATGACGTGTGAGACTCTTGAGGAATAGAGTTCCTCATTTTTTAGTGCCCTCATGACTCTTACTTATTCTCAAGATTTCTATTTAGTGTTTGCTATCTTAGAATGTTGCCAATGGTCATGAGATGATTCGATCTAATGGGACATTTCTAGAAAAGCAAGTTGAACTGAAATTGAGAGTTTGAAGGAAAGAGGAAGATCGGATTTGTAGGATCACATTGTGGTTTTGTATTCACAGGTCGACCAATTATGACTGTCTTTAGGATAATCATAATTGTGAATACAATATATATATATATATATATATATATATATATATATATCATTGTTTAAATGAGATTAAGAGAGATATAAATGTGATCGATCGATCTAGGGTACTGCATACTAAATTTACTCGGAAAATGATGCCCATTATGAGCTGCTATATATTCCTAACAGATGTATAGCAACGAGCTCTCAAAGTATGCTGGTCGCACGGATTATTCACCGGTATGAATGTTGAAAGAGGAACATAGGGATTTTCAGTTGATGGGCCTAAGTTGGGGCCTATCCGCCCATGCTGGTTTTTTGAACCACCATGTGCGAATAGTTCATGTAGGATTTAATCATGAGCCTAAGTCGGCCCGGCCACGATGGGCCTAAGGGCCCGGCCCATGGGAATTAGGCCCGTGGAAAAGGGCACCTATAAAAGGGATGAGAAAGAGAATGAACGTACATTTTCGCATTTAGTATGTTCATTTTTCTCTCCCAAGATTCTCTCTCTCTCTCCAAGGCCAAGAGGCGACGCCATCTCGACTCCACGGCGAATCTTCGACATCGGATCGAACGGAACTGAAATTTCTTCCTCAATACGGCATCGGTGTCTAATCTGTGGCCAACAAGGTACGCTCGAATCCGTGGTGTACTTTTGATCGGTGATACGTGACAATCCCGGGCTTATCTTCCGCATATGATTTAGGGGTTCGGTTTAGGTGCCGAATCCGGTTTTTCGGGGATCATTCGAACCCAACAGTTCTGTCTCTCGTGCTGTCTAAGTTCATTTTCTCTCTTTCCCTGGAAAACAAACACTTGGTGACGTATAAGCTGTTTTTCGAGCCTGAACATGGGGTACAACTGAAGATGGAGAAGATCTGCAATTATCTCTCCTGTATGAATGGTGTGTTGCAATGGAAGCCGAAGCACGAAAAGTTACAGTCAACAAAATAGCAGCATCATGTTCTCTTGTGGTTGGTCAGTAGGGCTTACTTCTGTGTCAAAGCTAAGCTTAGTGACTGAAAAACTATTGGCTTATTTGACATATATACATTTTGACATCTCATTCATTAAAAATTTTTAAAATTGACCTCGATATCGAAATCACGTATGAGAAACTTGTATGTTAAAATTCCGACTCGAGTGTCGGAAAGTGTCAGAAAAGTTGATCAGGTGTTGGATTTTCCGACACGCGTTGACCAAGTGTCGGAGAGTGTCGGACATGTGTCGAAGTGTCCGACACGACACGAAGGTTCTTGGAGAGTGTTGGTGCTTCATAGAGCGACTAGAAGTTCAAATCTGTGATCAAGGGGCTTCATATTCCTTGGAAATAAACCTTAACCAACCTGGTCAACTACCTCAGACGTCATTGAAAAGATTAGTAATGAGAAAAATTGGATAGATTGATGTGGTGGTCATAATGGATCCCATGAAAAAAGCGTGAGAATCCGCTTGTGTTTTTTCTTGCTGTCCAGTTTAAGTCTCATTGTTTCCAAGTCACTGCAAAGATACCTTGCTTGCCCTCACATCTGGAAGGAAAAGAGCTATGCTTGAGCAGATGATTCTGCTCCGAGGGTTTTGATGTTTTGAGGTTCACTGAAATACTGGTCACTGATCATGGATGATATGATGTATATCATATGCTATCCAAGACCGCTATTCATATGACTCTAAGACCCTGCTTATGAGAGTAAATCTGTGAATTAATAGTGCTTCATCCACAGCATCGTTAGAGATGATATTGGCTTTGGAACATAAAACAAATTGAGCATAAAGTCTAAACAGAGCCATTTTTGGGATAACACCAACTGCATAACCAGTCGTCTTTCAATGGATTTTTTGGTCGTCGGAGATGCCGGGTGTACAGTAGGCCAAGCATGGCCCTTTGACCCCTCACGGCACTCGGCCACAAGGTGGCCAGGAGGGTAATTCCCAATTATAATTATACGGCTGAACAGTATATATGCACAAACAGTGAAGTCGCCATTAATTTAGATGGCAAAAGGGCATGCGAATTCCTTTAATCTCATATGCATAAGTTTCTTCTATTATTCAATACAAATGTAGATTGTGATTATTATACTTAATTATCTTTAGGGTTTATCAATAGCATCCAATTTCTTCGGAGAAACAGAAAGTAGTAGATCCTAATGCTCTCTCCTCGTACACGAAAATGGGCTTCTATCCCCTAGCCCTAGCTAAAGGAAGGGGAAAAACTCGAGAGGAGAAAAGATTGGGTGGTACCACAGTGCAAAGTCAGCGTGGTCTCCTACTATTCATGAATCGCCACGTGGAGGTGTGGGTCCGGTGGACATTTTCTTCACAAAAGTAGGCTTCTTCCCTCTCTCTCCTCTCCCTAGCTTTTTTCCTCTCTCTCCTAGCGTCCAGTCCACGCTGCCCCCTGCCTCCTCTACAATGCATTTATTCTTTCCCTTTTCTCTCCAGAGAATTCGAACGATTTCTTTCTTCTCGATGAAGGCTTCCAAATTTTGGATCCCAAATTCTCTCTCCGCGCTTGTTGTTGTTCCGGCGTTCGTCAAGCGGCCGTTCCACCCCCACCCCCTTCCCCCGGGTCTCCGACGAAGCACATTACGGATGCCCCTGCTCCGGCCAAGGAGGGGGAGATCCAGAAGATTGGGAAGCTCAATTGGGTGCTGGAGGAGCGGGTGAAGTCGCTGTGCGTGGAGAACCAGATTTGGAGGGACCTCACCTAGGCCAATGACGCCACCGCCAACGCCCTCCGCACCAACCTCGAGTAGGTCCTGGCGCAGGTCAGCGAGGACGACTGCCCTCGCCATCGCCAACCAAGCACATTAAGGCCGCCCCTCCTCCTGAGGCTCGCTCGCTTCCCTCTCCCCGCTCGTTATTGCATACGAGTCCAAGTTAGAGCATTCCTCAGAACAATAAGTCATGGCAGTAGAGATAAGTATGCAAGAGAGTGCTCACTGGAGACACAGGCTGCAGAGATTGGAAGCGATGTTGACGCAAGACTCCGTCTCATGCGATGAGACGACGGCCCAGGAGCTATTCACTGCTGCAAAACAAGGCGATGCCGACGAATTCATCGGAGTCGTAGAACGTTACTGTTCCGAGCGCAATCGACGTCTGTGTCTGTCGGTCATTCTAAGCCCCTCCCGAAGTTCGTTGCTCCATGTGGCCGCGGGCCTTGAGAGAGACGAGATCCTGAGAGCCATCATCAGCCACTTTCCCCACCAGGCTGTGGCCGGGAAAAATTGTAGGGGAGACACCCCGCTTCACTTGGCCGCCAGGGCCGGAAGGGCCCTCACGGCCCCAGTCCTCATTGGCCGAGCGATGGACGTCGGCGGGGGCGAGATGCGGCAGGCTCTCGTTCAAGTGAAGAATGACAGGGGAAACACCCCGCTGCACGAGGCCGTTGTGAAAGGCCACCTTGGCGTGGCTCGGATCTTGATAGATGAGGACCTGCAACCCATGTATTTGGCGAACAAGGAAGGTAAATGTCCGATGTATCTGGCCGTCGAGAGTGGGGACTTGGAGGTTCTCAAGCTTCTGTTGGCAGTGCCGCTGGATCCATCAAGGATTCACGGCGTGTCGCCCGTTCATGCGGCTGTCTTACACGGCAAACTAGGTAATTTCTACTCTCTTCACAATTCTCAACGTCATTCGTTTACGAGACCTCACGCAATCAAACAAATTATGATTTGGCATGAATGAGTCTATGTCTTCCCGTTCACGACCCAATAAAATTCGTGTCGCTTGGTTAACCCATTCAGACACGAGTCCACACATATAAATTAAAGTGCTTTTTAAACAATACTAAGTTTTAACACTTTATACTCATGTCTAATAACATCTTTATTATTAAAAGATCATAAAAGTAAGACCCATTTAAAAAAGAATAAAGGGCGTAATGAATACACATTAGGGATGCAAAAGTTATACAACATAACAAACGGTAACTCATTAATAAACTCTAGATGTGATGTGAAGTGGAATAACGGTTATTTGTTTACAAGTGTGTTAAACATGTTAAATCGGGATATCATGTATAAACATGTTTAGCGTGTTTATCATGTACATGATAACACCAAAGGTTAACGTATATTTGTGATGTAGATACATGACATAATGACACGGTTTGATAATTATGTTAATCGTATCATATAAATTGCTTTATTAGGTTTGTTGTGTTCATATTGAGGCAGTTCAACACGTTTATTATACTTGTCATGTTCGGATTAATCATATTCTCGACATATTGTTGTTTTGATATGACATAATTAATATGACACAATGCAAATCGCCTGCCCTACTTTTTTTTCCTTGTCTTGTTCTTTGAATGTTATATTTTGTTCCATATGAAATGAAATTTCCTCTTACCGTCTTTTCAATTTACATGTAACAAATATGGATATCACATATACATAATTTTTTATTTTGTAACTTAGGGCATGAGTGAGAGGTTGGGTTACCAAGAGACCAATGAAACATCTGATAAGCCTCACAAACTGGTTAAGTCCAAATTTATGACCTGTGTATACGGTCCTAAGGTCAAATAGTTTATTCATAGCTGGTAGGATATGAATGGATAACCTCTAGTCATGAGCTGAATATTCGCCAGCTTCTCATACTAGTACGCCGACCATGACATGAGGTTATACATATGTAAGTTTATTTAACAAGAGAAAAGGAATATTCCTTAGGGAAAATTTCAAAAAAGGATCCGAAGTGTCATTATTTTCTCAAATAAGAGCCCGAAATGGACTTTGTTTTAAATAAGGACCTAAAGTGGCCTTAGTTGTTTCAAATAAGGGCCCGAAGTGGCTTTGATTGTTTCAAATAAGGACTCAACCTCGCCGATCGCCAACTGACTAAATTTTCTGACCGGTCAAAGGTTTTTTTGACATTTTGCATTTCGCCTTTTTTTCTTTCCTTTTTTTTTTTTGGTTTTTTTTCCTATTCTTCTTCTTCCACTTTGCTGGTGGTCAACCAGCCACCGGCGATGCCCACAAAGGGTTAAGCAAGGGTAGCCCCCATTGGCGAGGGCCACCCATGTTGGCCACAAGTGAGGGACGACCTCGCCTGAGCGTGACGACCCTCGCCCAGGGGCCATCCGCGAGTCGTCGGCCTCGCTTGGGGCCAGCACGAGTCGACCTCGCGGATGGCCCCTGGGCGAGGGTCGCCATACCCAGGGGAGGCCATCCCTCACCCAGCCCTTTGTGGGCATTGTCAGTGGCTAGGCTGGCCACCAGTGAAGAGGAAGAAGAACCAGCCAAAAATATGGAAAAAAAAAAAAAAAGAAAAAAGGAGAAAATGACAAATGGCGAAAATACCCTTGATCACTGGAAAGACTGGTCTTTATTTGAAATGGACATAGCCACTTCATTTGAAATAAATATAACCACTTCAGGTCCTTATTTAAAATAACATCCACTTTAGACTCTTATTTGAGAAAATGAAGGCACTTCAGGTCTTTATTTGAAACAATGTCCACTTCGGGCCATTATTTGAGAAAAAGAGGGCACTTCGGGTCCCTTTTTGGAATTCTCCCTATTCCTTATTGCCGAGCCACCTATCTCTCTCTTCCTCTTTCTTCTCCACCTTCGCATGATTGTGCGTCCAAAGTTCCGTTAGTGTACGTTGCCGTCTCCCACGCTCCATAGGGTGCTATCCACCACCGGCGTTCATTGTGGATCTAATGCTACATAGCTGCTCAATACCTTAGGGGATTGACTTTATTACATAAATGGATTCTTAACTTTTATCTTCTATCATGACATAAGTACGTAAGCAGTTCTTATTGTATCGGCCCAAAACCTCACTAATTGATCTTTACGGTGCTTTCTCTATCAATTAGATCCTTTATCCATAGAATAAAGTATCTAGGCATATCTATTTCTTCATATTTTGACTTCTATGAAGTTCCTTTCTTTTCTTTGCTACAGCTGATAAAAATCGTTTTTTGGACGATGCATATGTAGAAAGCCTATTTTTTCTAGTAATTTTTTCTAGTATTTACTAGCGGATTCGCTCTTTTCTCTTTCCTTTTTTCTTTCTATAGTGGAGATAGTCGCACGTAATGACAGATCACAGCCATATTATTAAAAGCTTGTGGTAAAAACGGGTTTCGTTCTAGTGCCCGAAAATAATATTCCAAAGCTTTCGTATGTTCTCCGTTACTTGTGTGGATAAGGCCTATGTTATAGAGTATATAGCTTCGATCATAGGGATCAATTTCTAGTCGCATAGCTTCATAATAATTCTGTAAAGCTTCCGCATAATTTCCTTCGGATTGAGCCGACATCCGTTACGGTCGTTGTTCGATTCAAAGAATCTCCGTTCCAGAACCGTACGTGAGATTTTCACCTCATACGGCTCCTCCCTTATGTGCATAATGAGAATAATACATGGGATCAAAAAAGATTGAAATATTCTCATTATTGACTGAGCGGGGCTAGTGTTTTTACAAGAAATCTCTAGCCAACCTTCCTGCAAAAGATCTTTTTTACCATCAAATGGGTTGATACTAGATAAAAAAATGGTAACTTCAACAATTTCTTTGTCCCCCACGCCCCTTAAATTCCAGGAATTCGTCACTTCAACAGTCTTCGATGGTTATACGGGTATCCAAAATACAAACGAGATGGATGTTTGTTGGCCCAACCATTCTTCTTAGTTCCGGTCTCGATAAGGAAGGAGTATAATTGTTAACATAACAAAGTTTTCGTGTTGTTGATTTCTAGACGTAGTGCTTCTTCTCCTATGCCGCCTATGGGTACTAATGGATTAGGGTTGACCCCACCATACATAACCCGTAGATGTAACATTTCGCTCAATACTAGAATCGACAATTGAAGCATCTGAGGCTACATTAATCGGGGATACACGACAGAAGGAATTGTTTTTTTTTTTACAAACTTCACCTTCAAAAAGCGTAGATTTTTTGCAATAACCTTTTTTTTTATTTCTATCCCGAATCATGTGTCTTTCTTCTAAGACTGAAAGAAAAACGGTAAATAAAATAGAAAAATATACTTAAAAATAAAAGAATAATCAAATCGCACCATCTCTGTAATAGGTAAATGCCTTTTTTTCTCCTGAAGTTGTCGAAATTATTCGTAATAAGATATTGGCTACAATTGAAAATGTCTTATCAATAAAATTTCCATTTATCTTCGATCTAGGCATAGATAGCAATCCATTCTATAATTCTTTTCATTACTTCTTGTAAGAAAATGATTCCACAAACAACGGAATTGTATAGTACGAAATAACATAAAAACGCTCATTAAAAGAAAAACTCATAAAAAAAAAGATATGACCTTCTAGTCAAATTCTTTCTTTTTGATAGGAATCAATAATAAGAAATATTGAAATCCTATCTCTCTCTTCCTCTCTCTTCTCCACCTTCGCATGATTGTGCGTCCAAAGTTCCGTCAGTGTACGTTGCCGTCTCCCACGCTCCATAGGGTGCTATCCACCACCGGCGTTCATTGTGGTGCCCCCCCTCCTGGTCCCCTCTCTCTCTCTCTACATTTGGTCATGGGAAAAATTACCCACAAAGTTTTAAGTTTATTACAATTATACCAATTCAATTATAATTTTTTTTACCAATTAAATCACAAAATTTTATATCTTTATTAATTTAGTCAATTTTGGTTGAAAATTGCTAACATGAACGTCGCTCGTCTTACGTGGCGTGGCGAGTGTTGACGTGGATAATTTCTAATAATATTTTCATATTTTTTCAATATTTTTTTTGTATTTTTCTTATATTTTTCCTTTTGTCTCTTTTTTTTTTTTTTAATTTCTTTCCTTTTTCCTCTAACTGGTCACTGATTAGCAAGATATAGGTGAAGCTTGCCCGTTCTTGACAAGGCTCAACCTCACATTGGGTAAGGTTTAAACTCGCCGGATCTGGCAAGACTTGCCTAGCGACAACAAGCTGTCACCATCAAATCAAAGTTGAATCCACTGAAACGATGGCTTGTTTCACTCACCCTTTTATGTTCACTTGCTGGGTAATGGATACGGATGACAATTTTGGGGTTCTTGTTGTGTTGTTGCATTGTTCACGTGTTTCTCACAGCTCGTCAGTGTGCGAGGATTGGAGTGAATAGGAAGCAGGGGTTGATCTCTGCTTGTTGGTCGACAAAAAAAAAAAAAAAACTGCTTGTTGGGCTATAGGAAGGGAGGCAGGAAACCTCTGCTAGATCTCGTGGCTCATCAGAGCCATCACTTGGCGAGACTTGCTAGTGGCGGATGATGGCAAGGTCGAGCCTTGTCAGGAGCAAGCGAAACTAACCCTTGCCTATGGTCGGTGGGGGCAAGCTTCACCCGAGGTTAGCAAGGTCGATCTCACTGGCCCTCACTTTTGACCGAGGATTGGCTAGAGGGAGAAGAGGAGGAGAAAAAAAAAGAATAAATAAATAAGTAATTGATCTTTACCAAATAAATAAATAAATAAGTAATTGAAAATATTATTAAAAATTATTTACATTAGTATTAGTCATGTCACGTAAAATGATTGGCGTCTATATTAGTAATTTCTAGTTAAAATTAGTCGAATTGACTGATTTAACTATCTAAAGAGAGAGATATGACCAAGGTGGAGTGATGGTGAAGATGGTGGAGGGACATACACAATGACAGCAACCAGTGGCAACCGAGTAGCAATGGTGGCACTGGCGAAGGGAGTAGTGGGCTCTTGCTGAGTGAGATCGAGAGTGGGAGAGGACGAGAAAGAAGAGGAAGAGGAGGAGAGAGATAGGTCATCTAATACTAACCTTTTTTGTTTTTCGAAAATTTGATGTGAAATTTTGTAAAGAACAAAAATTTGATGTGAAATTTTGTAAAATCATTACCAATTTTTACAAACTGTTAAGAAAATGCATGATTTAATATTTAATTAGTTTAACACTCTTCCTCACACATAAGTTAGAATTTGATCTTAGATTGAAGTGTAAAATATACACGGAGAGCTCATACCTCCTTTAATACAATGTTAAAACTTTCAATATAAAACTTTAAATTGTATCAATATAAAACTTTAAATTGTAAGTGAATGGAGATTATATGAATATAAGGCCCACATGCAAAATTGCAAATCAGTCTGACAGCGACATGTGGCATTAATGAATGGGGAGCTTCACACACAAACTAGGCAACATGTAGCTTTGATATCATGTAAAATTTTATGGGACTATTGGTAATTTTTTTTAAATATTTAAGCAATTAGCTGAAGATGTATTTTTTTTTCGGTATATTTTAAATGATTTAATACTTTTCTTTAAGCGAGACTATACTCTGGCTTAAGATTAAAATGCATAACTACATAGGGAGGCAAATGAGAAATCTAGATAGATTTGAATTTAGGATCTTATACTCTAAAATCGTGTGAAATTTTAAGGAATCACTATTAATTATTCTAAATATGAAATCATTGAAAATTATTTTAAAAATATAATCCGTTACAAATGAACGTGTGATTCAATATCACATGGTTTTATTTTGCACTTAATCCAGGCATGCTAGAGGAAATATGTTCGAGAAATCAACAATTGTTTGAACTGAAAGACGATAGACGAGGCACTCCCCTTCATTTGGCAGCGTACATCAATTACTGTGATGGCATCAAATTCCTACTCAGAAAATTCGCCAAAAGCGCAGTCGAATATGATAAAGACGGCCATTTTCCGATTCACGTTGCTTGTAAAGAGGGTCATGTTGAAGCAATCAAGGAGCTGCTTCAGCAGTGGCCAGATCCCACGGAGTTGATCAATCGACATGGACAAAACATCCTTCATGTCTGTGCCAAGCATGGAAGAATCCGGGCATTGAGGTACATACTTGGGAATGCCAACCTGGAGAAGCTCATCAACGAGAGAGACAATGATGGGAACACTCCTCTGCATTTGGCCACATTGCCGTGGCACCCCGTGGTTCTGCTTGATCTCGTGCTGGACAAAAGAGTTGATTGTAAGATTCTCAACAACGAATGCTTGACGGCTCTTGACTTTGCGACAGAGCAAATCAAAAGAACGGATCCTACGGTTCAAAAGGTATGCGCTCACTCACTAGGAACTCCAAAATCAAACATTAACAATCACAAAATCAAGCGAATCTCTTCTATCTTCATGCGGTATGTACGACAGCTTCCAATCACATTAACCCCGTATATTCTTGTTTGGCCCATTCCTAGAGATTACCCTCAGTGATTTTGAGATCTGCTGGGGCACCTACAAGTAAAGATTTGACTGTCTATAAGTCAAGAAATCACGAATTGATGGCGGAATATACAGTCCGTGCTCTCCAAACTGGAGGTATACTGAGGGGACAGGCAGGCGCTCGTTCTATCATCGCCACGCTAGTGGCAACCGTGACCTTTGCAGCTGGTTTTGCGGTTCCTGGAGGTTTTGTTGAGAGTTCTCAACCTAACCATGGAACGGCTACAATGCTAAAGAGGGGTATGTTCCAGGCCTTTGTCATTTGCAACACCATTGCGATGTACAGTGCTATAGGGGTGGTTGTCATGTTGTCTTGGGCACAGCTGAATGACTCTTACGTTGCTCTAATTGCCCATATAATTGCAATAAAGTGGCTGTTGGTAGCTCTAGGAACAATGTCCATAGCATTTACGGCCGGTGGCTACTTGCTCATAAGCAATCTCACTTGGCTTGCCTCTCTTGTCCTGTTGATTGGAGCTATTGCCATACACCATATCTGCGCTTTGTACATGGCAATGTACATTCCTTTTGTGGTAACTACGGGCCATTTCCACCGCATAGCCTTCCATATCATCCGCCTAGGAGTTGCAATAACAAGACTTACAGTTCGTTTCCCCGATGTCCTGCAAGATGAAGACTGGCGACCTGCTGGCATGAATCAAACAAGGACAATGGTGACGTTGGATGTGAAATGCCCGGCCACTTTGTCTCCATCCAGTGGTACTTAGCCTTGACGGTCGATTCCAGGCGTACTTTTATTAAAGGTTTTCTATCTTCTCCACTTTGAGCTTCTTTGCTTCAAACGTAGTCGTGTGGTCAAGTTTCAAGAATTCTGTTGTATTTGATAGAGACAGCCTTCTCTTTACTTTTGTTTGACTGTGGAAAACCCACACCGTCCTTGCTTGCGTCGACTGGGTGGTAAATAATGGAGACGCCGTTATTTCAGTCTTTTATTAGACATCTTCCGCTATTCGGATGTGTAACTGTCGGTCTACTTGGGTGTGGTGTTGTATGGTACATGCCAGTAAATCAGAATGGAACCTTGTTGAGTCGTGAAGAATGGTTTCTTTTTCACTCTAGTTCACCTTTATGCTGTGTTATGTTGGAAAACCAGACAAATCACGGGGGAGAAATTGAGGACAGCATCGACGAAATCAATCATTTCATACTATGTCGCCGAGAGGACAGGAGGAGATGAGTGCACAAAGAGGATATTGGCAGATGGTGTCCAAGAATGTCGGGGAAACGTTCTGTGGTCAGTGATATCAAAGCGTCCCGTTAACCGCGGACGTAGCACACATCTATCCAATTAGACCACTCACGATTTGTGACAGGTGGCAAAGCATTATAATTAAAGATGAATAGCCTGCAAAAAAGCTGAAAATGGGGATGATTAAATGCGCAGCAACTTCATTAAAAATTTTGAAAAGTTGCGAAAAAATTGCTCATGGTCTATTTGGTAATGTACCAAAAGTATCTAATTATATTATTTTGTTACCAAAAAAAAAATCTATTTGATAAAGTTTTTGTTCCCGAGAATAGATTTGAAATAGAATCAAGAAATTAAAAAAAAGTTGTTTCTTATGATCAAGCATTTTCTTTTCTTCTTCCTCTAATTGGTCACCGGAACTTCGTTGGCCCAAGCCTCGCTCAACCAAGGCGAGGTTGAGCCTTGCCAGGGGCCGGTGACGGCTAGAGAGAGAAGAAAAAGAAAAGGAAAAAGAAGAAGAGAAAAATGTAATAAAATTATTTAAAAAGTTCTAAGTTACAAAAAAATTTGAGGATCATGCGAAATGCATTTCTATTTCGGAAATATAAATTTTGTATAGTTATCAAACGCTTTCGAATACTCAGAAACTTATTTAATGAACGGAATTAGAAAAAATCATTTCTGAGCATAAATTATTTTTGGAAACATAATTACCAAATGTACCTTAAGTGTTTTTTTACTGTGCCAATGAAAGATGCATTGTTATTAACCTTTTTCTCTCGTAACTTCACCCAGACAACTTTTATCTGTTGCTAAGTGCATAAGTAGTCAGAATTTTCTTCATAACAGAGTACTAACTGCACAAAAAGAAAAAGTTATTTACACATTCAAGTGTCTGGATGTCAGAAAGTTATTAAGTCCAATTGGACCGTTCGATAAATACAGGGAGCTCTTTTTTTTTTTTGTTCGGTCGGAATACAGGGTGCTAAATTTTTTTTTGGGGTTGAGATACAGGGGGCTAATTTAAGTGAGCATGTTCTTGCAATTATGTAGGCCTTTTTACCCATACCCTAATTGAGTATATGCATACCACAAATCAGGTCCCAAGGACGGGGCACCAAGGCATGTGCTCGATGCTCCTTGAAAAGATTAGTTTTGGATCAGTAAACGGTAGGAAGAGGCGATAAATATCAACTTCCCTTGGGGCTTATCAGAGGAGTTTCAAGCCCATGATTGGAATGTTATCTAGTAAAGAAGACGAACTCCCACCATAGATGAACCCGGATTTTCTTAAGATCGATGAGCAACTTGGGGGTTTGGACTTGTGACCGAGGGGAATCCGAACACCTTGAGAGTAAGCCTTAACCAATTTGGCCAATTATCATGGCTAGATTGATGCAGTAGACGGAATTAATCATATGAGAAATATGTAAGAATTTGTGTGTGGGTGCCGTGTGTGTGCTTGTTTTTCTTTTTTGGTGTTATTGTCCAGCGCAAGTCTCATTGTTTCCATGTCTCTGCAAAGATACCTTGGTTGCCCTAACATTTGGTAAGAAAAGAGGTATGCTAATGCTTTGATTTCTATATTTAATACATATAAAGGAAAGTACGAATACCGCCAAAGATATGTCCGTACTTAATTTGTATATTTAATAAATATAAGATAATGATTTACTTTTTTTTCTCTTTAGGAATGGGGTGATTGATACTCTTGAAACACTCAGTTAATATCAGTGGTGCAGTAGCTGGTCGTCCTTACATCTCATGCGCATAGTATAACTATTAGAGCACTCCATAAATTTTTTCAATCAATTCAATACAAATGTGGATTGTGATTAGCATGAGAATAACTTAATTATCTTTGTGGTGAAGTTAGGGTTTATCAGTATTGTCCAATTCCTTCCTCGTGCTCTCCTTGTACACAGGAAAATGGGCTTCCGTGTCTTAGGCAAAGGAAGAGGAAAAATGAATATGCTTTTACTTCAGCTTCATCAGTGCCTCTTTCGGGTCATAGCATCATACGTGAACGATTGTGATTTGAGGGAATCTGGGTCCTTTTCATAATATTTTAGGTCAGTAAAAAAAAATCTTTCAGCCGTGGCTTTTCCCACAGCAAAGGCGTCCGGCCCTAGTTGACGGCCGACAAAATAATGGTCAGTCATCGATTATTATTGTCTTGCGAAAGGCCGTGGCACTGGAGAGAACTATAATCTCGTTCGTTTTGTGAATTATCGGAACGAGAACCTTAAAAAGTGTCGCGCAAAATTGCAGATTGAAACTGAAAAATGGAATCTGTTTTTCTTGTTCATTCAGATAAGGGTAGGCAAGAGAGTAATTTGCATTTTCATCAAGCAAAATCACTGAAAACCTCACCAGTGTGTAATTTGAAGCTACTCGCAGCAGCAGAGTAGAGCGGTCGATGCGATCCATCTGCTGAGTTTCTTGTTATTACCTACGAGTCCAAGGAGAGCATTCCTTTAGACCAATGGAACATGGCAGTAGAGATAAGTCTGCAAGAGAGTGCTCTCTGGAGTCGGAGGCTGCGGAGATTGGAAGCGATGTTGACGCAAGACTCTGTCTCCTGCGAGCAGACGACGGTCCAGGAGCTATTCGCTGCAGCAAAACAAGGCGACGTGGACGCATTCATCAGAGTCGTAGAACGTTACTGTTCCGAGCGCATCTGCGTCTGTGTCTGCGGGTCATTCTGACTCCTGAGCCCCTCCCAAAATTTGTTGCTCCATGTTGCTGCAGGCCTCGAGAGAGACGAGATCCTGAGAGTCATCGTCAACCACTTCCCTGACCAGCTCGTGGCCGGGGAAAATTGCCGGGGAGACACCGCGCTTCACTTGGCCGCCAGGGCCGGAAGGGGACCCCACGGCCCAAGTCCTCATCGGCCGAGTATCGCACTTCGGCGGCTGCAACATGCGGCGGACTCTCGTTCAAGTGAAGAATAAAAGGGGAAATACCCCGCTGCATGAGGCCGTTGTGAGCGGCCACCTTGACGTGGTTCGGATCTTGATAGGTGAGGACTTGCAACCCACATATTGGGAGAACAAGGAAGGTAAATGTCCCGTGTCTCTGGCCGTCGAGAGGGGCAACGTGGAGGTTCTCAGGCTTTTGTTGGCAGAGCCACTTGATCTGTCGAGGATTGAAGGCGTGTCACCCGTTCATGCGGCTGCCTTACACTGCAAACTAGGTAATTTTTACTCTTTTCACAGTTCTCGACATCATTCGCTTGGACGACGGACGCAATTAATTATGGTTTGGCATGAATTGGTTGTTGTCAACCCATTCCCGAGACGATAAATGAAATGAAATTTCCTCCAACGATTTTTCTAATTGACTGGTTATAAATATGCACATCACCCACACAGTATGAAGGCTCATGAAATGCCTCAAGTCCAAGTTTTTGACCTCTGTAGGTGGTCTTGACATTGAAAACTTTGCATATAATTAGTGGACCTCAGACATGTGACCTCTAATATTTGAGATCCTATTACGAGCCAACACCACACCGGGCGCCGCCCTTCCCTCCCTTTTGTGTTATTGTGTGTGCTAAGCTCTGTTAAACTAGAGAGACAATGAAGATGATTGAGGGACATCAACAATGACGGCAACAAGTGGGGGGGAAGTACACTATTAGTGCCATAAGTTGTGTATGGCGCTCACTTTGGTGCAAAAAGTTTCCGTCGGATCACTTAAGTGTCAAATCGGAGGGAAAACGATCACTTTGGTGCCACCGGCAAAAGATTTCGGCCATCGGCGAAAGATTCCGGCCAAAATGATTACGTGGCTTTTTTAAAAAAAAAAAATCGACAATGCCTTCAAACGACGTCGTTTTCGGTCCTCCTTAAGAAAACGACATCATTTTGTCGTCCTACATGGATGGCCTAGCAAAAATGACGCCGTTTAACTCATTTGGGGATTTTCCTGACCTAGCCCGCTCGGCTATCGTCGCTCGGCCTCCGCCGTCGCTCGCTCCGCCGAGCACTCGTTGGGGAGATAAGAGATGGAGAGGGAGACATCAATGGTGGCGCACTTGTTGGTGGCCTCCTCAAGCATTGGCTAGATCACAGCCTTCAATTTGGCCGCCGAGTGGCCGTCGTCGGGGTCGAGGTCGGGGTCAAAGTTGCGGCTGCCGAGTGGCCATCGTCGCGGTCGGGGTTGGAGCTGCAACTGCCAAGTGGCCATCATCGGGGTCGGGGTCGAGGTTGGAGCTGCAACTGCCAAGTGGCCATCGTTGGGGTCGGGGTTGGGGTTGGAGCCGCGGCCGCCGAGCGCGGGGGCCGTCGAGGATGGTGATTGGCCGGAGATTTAGGGTTTGGATTGGGAGAGACACCAAACGGCGTCGTTTTGGTGTTAGGATGCTAAAACGACGTCATTTGAAGGCCCAAGTGATCCAATGGAAACTCCGGCGAGCCACATCAGCATAAGAAATTAATAATAAAAAAAAAAGGCCATGTCGGATTTCTGACCGATCATACCATTTTCGAATTTTTCGGCACTTAAGTGATCCGACGAAAACTTTTGGCACCAAAGTGAGCGCCGTACACAACTTATGGCACCAATAGTGTACTTCTCCCCAACAAGTGGCAATCGAGCAGCAACAACGGCACCAGCGTAGTGGGTGGAGGCTAGAGAGATAGATCTTTTAGTACAAACCTTTTAGTTTTCACAAGTTGGTTAGACCATTATCAATTATTTTGAAAGTTTAAACTGTTGGATAATGGTATGATTTGATAGTTAAATGGTCTAACTCTCCCCCAGACATGTAGTTAAAATTTGGTTAATGAATGCTTGAAAAGATTTTGACTCAAGACATCAAAATCTCATGGCTTAGAATCCAACGCAAAAGTTTAAGGTATGTGAGGAGGAAGCTTATATGAATATAAGACCCACTAACTTAATGAAGAATTGATATGGGATACTTTCGACACTGACATGTAAACCGGGCTGCGAACAACTTGAAGAATTCATGAACAATAAGTCTCACATGCAAATTGAAGTGGAACGTGACTTTAAGTTCCATAAGCAATTTTATGAGACCACTTCCAAAGATGAAAGTGTAGTCTAATATTTAAATGGCTTAACACTTCTTAAATGATGGAATTTTATGGAACCACTGCTAATTGTTTAATAAACTTTAGCTATTAGATGGAGGTGTAGCATAATATTTACATGGCTTAACACTTTCCCTCATGTGTAAATTCAATTTTAGCCTTAGATTAAAGTGCATAAATAAATATAGGGAAGCAAATAAAGGATTTCGAAATATTTGAACTCACGATCTCTTACTTTGATATCATGTAAAATTTTATGAGACCATAATTAATTATTTAAAAGTCATAGCTATTAGATGTATAAGTGATTTGATATTCAAAAGGTTTTATTTGGCACTTATGTAGACATGCTAAAGGAAATTTCTGAGAGAAATCCAGACTTGTTTGGACTAAAAGATGATAGAGGTGGCACTCCGCTCCATTTGGCAGCATATATCGACTACCATGACGGCATCAGATTCTTACGAGAAAAATTCACCTCGAGCACAGTCGAATATGATAGAGACGGGCATTTTCCAATTCATGTGGCTTGTAAACAGGGTCATGTTCAAGCAATCAAGGAGCTGGTTCGACAGTGGCCAGATCCGATGGAGTTGATCAATCAACATGCACAAAACCTCCTTCACGTCTGCACCATGCAGGGAAGAATCGAGGCAGTGAAGTAGATATTTGGGAATGCTGACCTCGAACGATGGGAACACGCCTCTGCATATGGCTACATGGCCATGGCATCCTGTGGCTCTGCTTCATCTCTTGCTGGACAAAAGAGTTGATCTCGAGCTTGTCAATAACAAATGCTTGACGGCCCTTGACTTTGCGGTGGAGGAAACCAGAAGAACGGATTCTCGGCTTCAACAGGTATGCACTAACTAGCAACTCCAAAATAAAGTATTGATAATCACAAAATTAAGCAACTTTTCTATCTATATGTGGTAGACAAATTCAGAAAACGATGACCCTGTATTTTCTTGTTTGGCCAATGTCTAGAGATTATCATCAATCATTTTGAAATCTGCGGGGGCACCTACTAGTAAAGATTTGGCCATGTGCAAGCCAAGGGACAAAGAAATTTGGGCAGAAACGGCAATCCAGGCTCTCCAAAAGGGAGGTGGATTGAAGAATCTGGTGAATATTCGTTTGGTTGTGGCAATTCTTGTGGTGACAGTGACCTTTGCAGCTAGTTTTTCAATTCTTGGAGGTTACGACAGTCCGGCAGACGCAAGACTGGCTCAAATGCTGAACAGAAGCATGTTCCATGCCTTAGTCATTTGCAACACGGTTGCGATGTACTGTGCCATCAGTGCAGTTCTCGTTTGACACAATTTGATGATTCTTACGTTGCTCTAAGCGCCCATGTATTTGCAACGTTGGCGCTGCTGGTATCTCTTGGAACAATGTCAGTAGCATTTATGGCCGGTAGCTATGTGCTCGTAAGCAAGCTTACTTGGCTAGGCTCTCTCAGCCTGTTGCTAGGAGCTGGCGCCCTAGTCTGCATCTGCCTTCTGTCCATGGCACTGTACATACTACCTTGATGAATCAGCGCTGTCTCCGCTCTATAGCCTTCTATATCATCTGCCTAGGAATTGTACTTGATTACCCCGATGTCATAGAAGACGAAGACTCTCGACCTGCAGGCATGAAGGGAACAAGGACGATGGTGGCGTCGAGCTTGTCTCGCCCAGGCACTCTGCCTGAGCAAACTGGCGATTAGCCTTGCCAATCGGTTCAAGTCGAACTTATATTAAATGTCGCCTACCTAGAGATATCGAGCTTCTTCGAGATTAATTGGCAAACAGTGCTACGTTATGTGATCGAGTTTCAAGAATTTAGTCGCAATTTGTGGAGGTGTCTTTTCGAACAATTGAACCTTGTTGAAACATAAGGTGTGGTAGATATTTAAGATATTTCCTATAAATATTTAGGATATTTCCCTTAATTTGCCACATCTCTTGTGTTGGTGAATATATATAAGCGATTCTACCAAAATCATAATCTTCTACATTATCGTTTCTTTTCTCATTATGGAATTTCACAGGTTTTGAGGAAATCCACCAAGTCATATCTTTCAATTTTAATTTTGTAAGAATAAAACAAGTTAAGAGGTTTCCTTAACAAAGATTGAGGCGGAGAACCGTTTAGGACTACATTGACATTAATACAATAGGTTTAGAATTTTTCCAACACTTTTCTTCGTGAAATTTGTTCTTCATTTATCTGTCATCGGTATGTAAATTTATCCTATTTGATATATAATTGAAGAAGAGTATAGCACGAAATAGTATGAAAAGAAATTCAACAAATCCATTAGGTTTCACATTCGATAGCAATATTTTATTTCAAACAAAGATCCTTAAAAAGTGTCCCTGAACTATAGGTTGAACTGAAAGATGGGATCCGTTCCCTTTTGCATTTGTGGTAAGGTTCAAAAATGGGGAATCTGCATTTTCATCAGGCTAAATTATTAAAGAATCTACCAAATCGAGGAAGTTCCAACTTCAACCTTCAAAGAAAAGCCATGTCCGAACAAATACCGTCTGCTTTTCGGAGACGGTGGGGATGCGGAGCGCACATGATTTTGACGGGCTTAACTTGTTGGTGCCCCACCGTAGATGCTTTTTAGGAGCTACTCACGGCAGCAGAGTAGAGCGGTCGATCCGATCGATCTGCTAAGTTTCTTGTTACTACATACCGAGTCTAAGTTAGAGCATTCCTCAGACCCATAAACCACGGCAGTAGGGATTAGTCTGCAAAAGAGAGTGCTCTCTGAAGACAGAGGCTGCAGAGATTGGAAGCGATGTTGACGCAAGCCTCCGTCTCATGCGATGAGACGTCGACCCAGGAGCTATTCACTGCCGCAAAACGAGGCGACCTCGATGAATTCACCCAAGTCGTAGAACGTTACTGTTCCGAGCGCAGTCTGCGTCTGTGTCTGCGGGTCATCCTGAGCCCCTCCCGAAATTCGTTGCTTCATGTCGCTGCCGGCCTCAAGAGAGACGAGATCCTGAAAGCCATTGTCGGCCACTTTCCTGGCCACCAGCTCGTGGCCGGGAAAAATTGCAGGGGAGACACCGCGCTTCACTCGGCCGCCAGGGCCGGAAGGGCCCCTGCGGCCCGAGTCCTCATCAGTAGAGCATCGAATGTCGGTGGGGGTGAGATGCGGCGTGCTCTCGTTCGAGTGAAAAATGGCAGGGGAAACACCCCGCTGCATGAGGCCGTCGTGAACGACCACCGTGACGTGGTTCAGATCTTGATAGGTGAGGACTTGCGAATGCAACCCATGTATTGGGAGAACAAGGAAGGTAAATGTCCTGTGTCTCTGGCCGTCGAGAGCGGCAACTTGGAGGTTCTCGGGCTTTTGTTGGGAGAGCCACTTGATCCGTGGAGGATTCAAGGCGTGTCGCCCGTTCATGCGGCTGTCTTACACGGCAAACTAGGTAACTTTTGCTCTTTTCACAATTCTCAACATTATCCAAAGGCGCGATACCATACGAGACGTAATTAATTATGATTTGAGACAAATTGTTTCTTATCAACTCGTTTAGACATAAACTGACACGTTCTATCATAATGCGAATTTTACATAAATAAGAGTAATAACACGATCATCATTCTACACGTAGACTCAAACATAACTAATATTAACATGTTACGTAGAATTCTAAAAATCCATCGTAAGAATATTTACTTTCTCAATCTAAAAAACTAAATATCAAGAAATATCATTTCATAGATATATCCAATTATCTTAGCTCATACCCAATATTTGACTACCTAAATTTCCCATTGATATTCTCATCCTACTCGTTGCTAGCGAGTTGTACATCTCTTTTAAGCATATTGAACATTTACCATAACATAATCATCAATCCCAGATATAGTATATGATATATGTAAAATATCAAAAGAAATGGGTTATATTCAACATAACTTATTACATATCAAATCAATCTTCAGTGGTTTATTTCGTTGATTAATCTCTATCAAAATCAAATGTCAATAATCTATTCTATTGATCAATCTAATATTCAGTATTTAGCTATGGTCATGCTTAATACCAGTGACAAAGGCAACCAAGTTTCCTTCACTTGGCTAGGTCTTCACTTACATTAGCTGATGGTTGAGAAAAAAGGACATCGTGATAATAATCTGCCTACTTAACTCGTGATGGGTTTTAATCATAGCGGCATAAGCGTTATCCACTAATATCATTTTCTAAAAGCCCACAGATTGAAACACACAATCCAGTCTCATAAGTCAGCTTTACAACCCAAATCCAATAACCTTTCAAAGTTCAGTTTCAAGTATAATATATTTCATAAAGCCTTTCTCAAATCAATGTGAATTATCTTTCGCAATTTCTTTGACAAACACTTTTTAAACCATTACAAATTACAAATAACGTAGCAAATACTCGATTGGATAGGTTTAGACTAGAAATAAGAAGTAAAAAAACCTATTTATTTATTCTCGAGAACAATTTTTTAAATAAGGTCATTTTCTTTTTTTTCTTATTTCTCATATAGCTGGTTGACAGGCCTCAACGATGGCTAGTGAGGTTGGCCTCACTAGCCTCGTTAGCCACTGGCGAGGCTCGATCTCACCCAACCATGGCGAGGATGGCTTTGCCCAGCCACGACAAGGTCAAGTCGGGGATTGACGAGGTCAACCATGGTGGCTAGAGGAGGAAGAAGAAGGGAGGAAAAAAAGAAAAGAAAAAATTCAAAAAATTAGATAAGTCTTAGAAAATTGTTAAAGACTAAAAAAATTCTACGCCGCAAAAAAAAAATGATGCTTGTACCAAACACATTCTTATTCTTTTTCTATTTTGGGAATACATTTTTTTTGTAATTACCAAACGCGTTCTTCTGCTCAAAACTTGTATAAAGAATAAAAATGAAAAAAAAAATTATTTCTAAATAGAAATGTTGCCAAACACATCTTAAATGAGTAGTCCTTAAACGAGTAGTTGGTAACCCCTCAATAGAATGCATGTGAAGGAGGATTGGAAAAAACATGTTTAATACCCAATATAGTAAAAATAAACATTAGTCAATGACACAAAAGTAGTTGATAACTTAACCGAAAACTTGATAATCACTCTAAATTAGTAATTTCTAAAAATTGTTGGTAATTTTAAAAGTTGGTGAATGAGACAAATGAAAGTGGAAACTTAATGGAAAGTGGGTATATTTATATTAAACGAATAAATGTTCATAAGCAATAAATCCAAATTGATTAGTAACTTAATCAGAGAATAATTAGTAGGTCACTCAGGTAAAGGTTTGTAATTGATTACAATAGTTGATAAATTTAATGCATTTGCAAAGAAAGTAATAAAAGTTTGTAAAAGATAAGAGAAAACTTTTTTGGTCAAAGATAAGAAAAGTTGTTAATTTAAAAAAATAAATGAATGTTAGTAACTAACTCAAATAAGAATTGATAACATAAAACTAGTAACTTAATAAAAAAACAAGTTGATAATCACTTTGATTAAGGTTGATAATTTCTAGAAAAAGTTTATATATGTAACAGCTTATAAGAGTTGATGGGCAATTCAAATATAACATAGCAAACCAAAATTAATTAGTAATTTAACGAGAAAAAAGTTGGTAAGTGACACAATAAGGTTTATAAATTCATATAAGAGTTGATAAGCCATTTGTGAGGAAGACAAGAAAAAGTTGGTAAACAATAGCTAATGTTGATAAATTAAAAAAAGAAAAAAGAAAATGAAAACGTTGGCGAGTAATCCGAATGAGAGCCAATAATCCAAAAAGAGTTAGTGATTTAATTGAAAAAAATGTTGGTAATTCATTCACATAAAGATTGGTAAATTTATATAAGAGTTGTTCAATTTAAAGTGTTAATAAAGAAGACAAATGAAATTGGTGAAAGATGTGAAGAATTAGTAATTTTCGGTAAGTTAAGAAGAAGTTACCAAACGGCAAAAGGCATTTTTTAGGTGAGATTACAAAAAAAAAAATGGTATCCTCGTAACACATTTATTACAAACTAATTTATATCTCACAAAAAGTCTCAAATTGGTACCCCAGGACACATCTAACCCAAACTAATTTTCATCTCATAAAAATACCCAAAAGCAGCACCTTAAGTCAAATTTACAATCCATTGGCATTGCGTTCAATATCCTGTTAAAATGATTCCATATTGACACGCGTGGGAGATGACTGCAAAATGGATCTAATGTAGAGAAAGATGGATCCGATGTGGAATATCTACGTATATTAACATGTATGCATTTCAATGGACAAGAGATTTAGGTCAAGATATCAATTTGGGATTTTTGTGAGACAAAAATAGTTTTTGGTAAATGTTTTATAGGGTAATAGTTTAGGATCTTTCACGAGACAAAAATTAGTTCAAGATAATTGTGCCATGGAGTACAGGTCTGGGCTTTCTTGTGAAGACAAAACTTAATTTATTGTAAATGTGCCATTTGGGTATTAGTTTGAGATTTTTAAAGGTACAAACTTTTTTTTATCATTAGTATTTTTAACATGTTGCCAAATCATTTTAGAAATTTATTGATACCAAAAAAGTTTCATTTTTTTTAAACGGGACAAGAGAATCGTCCTAATTCCAATGCATTTACTTTGCAAAGTGATGGATAATATATGATGTCTCTAAAATGAATAACTTGCTAGAAATAGTTAACCAGTAACAACATTGATTCTCAAAGTGGCTTCCCGTACCAAAATTTGATGGCAAAATGTCATAAATGGTTTATGAACTTTAATCTAATGTTCAATTTCATCTAAGAGCTTTCAATTTGCTCAATTTGGTCCATGAATTTTCATCTATTGTTCAATTTTATCATTGAGCTTTCGATTTGCTCAATTTGGTCCCTAAACTATTAACAAATGTTCCATCTAGTCCTTACGTTTGTTCAAACCATTAAGTGATGACACTGAGCATTGATTGATGACATGGAACTAAGTTGAATTATTAGAATTATGAGTCAATATATATCTTAAAAAAAGAAAACAAATTGGGGTAAGCTAGAAAGCTCAAAGATGGAACATTTGTTAATAGTTCAGGGACCAAATTGAACAAATCGAAAGCTCAATAATGAAATTGAACATTAGATGAAAGTTCATGAACCAAATTGAGCAAATCGAAAGCTCAGGGATGAAATTGAATATTAGATGAAAGTTCAGGGACTATTTGTGACATTTTCCCAAATTTGATTGGTATAAAGTTTGCAAACCCATTCCCTCTTTTCTACTTTTAAATTAATGTCAGGTTGATATTTTTAATATATGTTTCCGGTTAGCTATTTGAGATCAGCTTAAGAGCATGATGCATTTGGCTGGTAATAGAAACCGAAAGGGGACAATTACCAAAAAAAAATAAAAAAATCATAATTTTATAGTAATTATGCCAATTTAATCCTAAACATTTTGCATTTGTATCAATTTAGTCCATAATTTTATAGCCTGTTGGAGTTGATGTGGATGCCAACCAACGCTAGTTGTTTGGCAACGCTGATATAGATAATTTTTAATAATATTTTATTTATTTCAATTTTTTTTTTCTTTTCCTTTTCTTTCTTCTTTGCTTTTCTAAAACCACAGTGAGTGGCGAGGCAGCCTTGCCTAGATGTGGGCAAGGCCGACCTCGCACGTGGTCATGGCCTCGACTCTTGTGCGTTCCTTCTAGTTTTGCCATTGTTGTGCGAACAAACGAAAGAACTAACGGATGAACAGTTTCTTGGTTTCTTCTATATTTTTAGTGCGTCGTAGTGTTGTGCTGATGGGCTTTGATTTTGTGGTTACTTCTTGCGCTTTTTGTCATCAAATCAGGTTGGTGTTGAAGGAGATGAAGTTTCTACGGAAGCAGAGGGAGAGGAAATTTGGGATCCTTGCCATCCTAACTGCTTAGCAAAGTGACTCGGGGCTCGGTCGGTCGAGAAGGGAAAATGTTTATGACTAAATAGATAAAATTCAAAAAAAATTCAAAAAAAATTCAAAAAATTTTATTAAAAATTGTTCACGTTAGCGTTAGCTGGCCAAAATTAATTAGATGGACTAAATTGACACAGATACAAAAGATTTATTATTAAATTGATAATAAAAATTAGAATTGAATTGACATAATTATAATAAATTTAAATTTTTTTAAATAATTTTTCCAAATTAAAAGTACACAATCCTTGTCGGTTTGTATGACAAGTCATTATCATGTGACATGCATAACCCTAACTGCAACGTGGAGTAGAAGCAAGAGAAAAGAATGATGGGGCGTTGATAAGGAATAGACTTTGGAACGGACATCATGTAAATTGAAATATCCAAGGAGACAAAGCCATTAAAAGCATAGACCGGGTTGTCGAACTCGACACACCATTACCTTAGTCGGTCCAAGTTACATATGAAACCACTAATTATGACGTCATAAACCACACGAAAGATAGGACATGACCTGTAATTGACGGCCCATGTAATTATAGCAAAGAGTGAACAATGATCCCGACATCGCTGATTAGCAATCTCATCAACATTTCTCCATCCAGCTTTAGCTAAGGGTCCATTCGTTTCGCGGAAAATGTTTTCCGGATTTTCCGGTGTTCGTTTCACGGAAAATGAATTCCTAAGGGAAAATGTTTTCCATGGAAGGGAAAAAGTCTTCTAAATTTGGGGAAAATGTTTTCCACTTTTGAAAAGTGGAAAACATTTTCCTCACTTGATCTCTCTTATCTCACAATCTACAAATCCTCACTTCCTCCTCCCATTTCTTCTTCTTCTTTTCTTTTTTTATTCGAATTATTTTTAAATTGTATTTTTCTTTTTTTATTCAAACTATTTTTAATTTTTAATTTTTTTTTCTTTTTCTTTTCTTTGTTTCCCATCTTCTTCTTTCTTGACTAGTCGTCAGCCATCACCAGGTGAATTGTCGTGGATCGCTCGTCGATCTGGCGAACCTCAAGCTTGACGCTTGCGCTCGTCAATCTAGTGAGCGGAAAATATTTTCCTTACCGAACACCAGAAAATATTTTCCGAAACATTTTCAGGTTTTAGCCGAGCACCAGAAAATATTGTCATTTTCCTGGAAAATGACTTCTGGGAAAATATTTTCCGGAAATGGCCTATTTTCCGCGAAACGAACGGACCCTAAATTGTCAAAGTAAGATCCGCAATTGCGTGCGTTTGTTTGGGGGCAGTTGAGTTTTGGTTGAGGTTTTTCGGGTTTGTGTTCTCATAGTTACCTTTGATTTATAGGTCGAGATGTTTAGCCACCTAAACAAGTCATTGTAAGTTGATTTTGCCACTTAAGGTAAGGACTTAAAAAATTTGTGTGAAAGTTATATGTGAATATCATGAAAATATTTACATTTTATGAAAATTTCGCACGTTTCGCATTTAAAAAAAAAAAATTAAGGAATCTGTGCTGCAACATTTTAATTAAACAGAAAGAAAAACAGAGTAAAAGTTCATACAAATAAAGCCTTCATAGAAAAAAGAGGAGAGAATGAAAATTTGACTAGAGATGAGGAGTCCAACGTGTGGTTTGAAAACTAGGTGCTGTGTGAAAAACACGAGCGCTGACGAATTCGCCTAAAATCGGAAAAAATAAATAAATAAATAAATAAATAAATATATATATATATATATATATATATATATATATATATTTAAGTTGGACTTGGAATTTTAGAAGTTACATATTTACTTTTCTAATTGACCAAATATTAATTAAATTAAGATATTGCCCACATATTTTTCTGCATTGGTGTGCACGCTACGTCAAGTTGGAGAGAAGTCATAACGTGGTCGCAAAATCCTCGAGCCGTCAGCGGTTTTGCTTGTTCCTTCGGGGAGTCTTCCTCTCTGTGGGTGGAGCCCCTCGAGAAAAAAGATTGTTAATCTTTTTTGTATCTTCAATTTTTCAAAAACAAATATTAATATAAACGTGGCCAGAAAAAAAAAAAGGAGAGTTAAAAAAGATGTCAGTCAATGTGTAAAAAAAGGTGGGTGGCGCTGCGGCCGGGAGGGATTTGAATTTAATTGCGAAAAATGAGATATTTATGAGAGTATATGGTAATAATTTTGATTATTTAAATCAAGATTTTGTCCAACCTTTTAAAGACATGGAATATTTTTGTTGTTGTGGCATCACATGATTATTCTGATGCTTTCGCTTTTAGGAGAATGTGATAGCAAGTAGTATATTTATGGAACAAAACAATTTATCAATAAAAATTCTTTTACATCCATTCGAATTTGGTGCTCAGCTTGATCACGAATATAGCATGTGAAGAATGACGGAATTATGCTAGAGTTGTAATCTTTCCTTTCATGCGTCGAATCGTTGTCATATCAATGGCCGGCATTGAGAAGATGAAAGAAAAGTCCAACACATGCTTTTACCGAAAGGAACATATATGAGTATACATATAAATTGGTAATTCTAATCCTCTTGGTTTTACAAATTATTGAGTTAAATAAATGAATGCTCAATATTTAAGAATCTTTAATTGGTGCATCATTGTACCGCATAATTTGTGTTATCCCCTCCAATTTCCAAACAATGGAATATACATTATTGGAATAAGTATTTTCTAAGTTATATTTAATATATAGCATCAGTTCTTATCTCCTTTAAATATCTTGGAGTCACCTGTACGAGTCACAGCTGTAGGGAATGCTGCAAAAAGCATGGTGCTGACCAATCCTTTCCCTAGAAAAATGGAACTCTTCAAAAGCATTGCTCACTTCGATGACTTATCTAGCGTATCCTGCTTCCTTGTCGGTGGAGGGAAGGGTCACGTTTTAATAGATAATTTGCCGACAGGTCCAGCTTTTTAAAGACTCCATGATTAAAAGAAATGGTCATTTCTGATTAACTTAACTTATCCTGTACGAGACCACCTTCTTCGTTTGGCCTGCAATTGAGCGAGAGAAATACATAACCAATGAGTGAGGTGTGGATGCACGTTAGCTTCCTTTCAGATCAAGTGCAATTTCATTTCTAAAATAGTTCGTTTCTGTATACTCATATCTGATCCGGTTTATGAAGTTAGTGACGTGCGAGTGGACCAGAGCGATGTTCTTTCTCCTACGAAAGTCTGTACATACATGTAAAGTGGGATACGTATTTCCATGGAATTGACCTTTGCGATCCACATTCTACCAAAGTATGCTTGGATGAACATGGATAATCCTTTTCTTCCATTCTCAAATTCTAGTGTCAAGCAGCCTGCTCCCCATGCCAAGGAAGTCAGCAAGCTTAGCACACGGTTCAGCTCAATATAATAGCATTACGGTCCTCATAATTCACTGCGTATCAGCACCATAGCCAATCAATTTTTGTCCTTCTCATGCCTTGACCAACAGTAGTCAATACAGATTCAAAGCCAGGCTGATGCCAACAGATTGCTCTTCCCTCATATGGTCTCGAAGTTCACTGTTTCAGCAAATTCTGTGTGTGAACAAGAATGGAGTCAAGTAAGTTTATTCACCCAAACCCACGCAATAATTCAAAGCAAAGAGGGTTGCTCCCAGAAGTTTGAATTGGTCGACAGTTGACCAGTATGATCAAACAACAACTTTCCTTGAAATGGTTCATACGTCTGTCAAAATCAATTTGCAGTAGCTCCCGTAAGTCGTAATTCAGCAAACCCAAATCAATTTAATAATAATAAATGGCGTGATGGTTGCGGCATTGGTTTCAAGTGAATAGAACTTTTTGACAAGAAAAATCATGGGAAACGAGATGAATCACAGAATATACATATGTATGCTAATATTGCGTTTTAAGTTATTTAGAGACGCGAGTACATAGGCCTTTTATAATAAAAAGACTAATGTGATATTTTAGAAAAGTTTGACAGTTAATGCCTTTTTATTAAGGTACGAGAGATGATAATGATGGAATATAAAAACCGTGATTTTAATAGTGAAGACAGATCTCGAATAATCTATCAACAAATCTAGTCCTTGAATTTGGCAATGGATTTGTTTATCTTCCGCCAATAGAAGAACTAGAAAATTCTAGATAAAATGGACCGACTAAGGAAAGAAATCTTCCTTGTCAATGAAGTGGGAGATATTCCCCCACCACACAATAATGACATTTTAATTAAACTTTTATAAACCACTGGGATTCGCCCTAGTGGCCACCCTTCCAACATGGAAGGGGGAGGTGAGGGGTTCAAATCCCCACCTTCTCAGGGGATGGGTGGGGACGCGTAAGGCGTAAGTTTCAGGAGTGGGTTTCGACTCCCACGCCCTGCAAGAGGGAGGACAAAAGTCTGAGAGTGAGTGTAGAGTAGAAATAGAGTAAGACTGACAAAAAAAAAACAAACTTTTATAAAAAAAAAAAAAACCATTTTTACACGTCAAATATTATTCTAATTCAGCCTCCTCTCCGGTCTTAACCTGTGGGCCCGTGAACCGACCAAAAAAAGGAAAAAAAAAAACCTGTGTGCCCGTGGGCCGAGACGATCGTGAATATCTCACATTTATATCACGCCCTGTGACGCGCGTATCAGACCATATCACCTCCTCTCGCCTTCTACCTCTGCGACTCTCTCTCTCTCTCTCTCTCTCTCTCTCTTAAACCAGAGCTCGACCCAGTACGAATTGGTCGTTCCAGTTCACGCCTGTTCGAAAAAGCTCCGATTTTGCTGCGCGGTTCCGACGCTGATTGGCGGGCGCGGCGAACCCAGTGGCCCAGGACCGGCTTTTTCGTCAATCGGTGAGTCCTCTGTTCTCTTCTCTCGGTCGGGTTTTGACCAGTTTCGTTTCCAGCAGTTCATCTCCGCCGTGGGTTTTTGGGCTCTGGGCTCTGGGCTCTGTGTACTCCCCAACAGTGCCGTTTAGACTCGTTCGCTGAGATGGGTTCTCGCAGCGTTTATGTGCAGGGGCGTTTGTTGTTCGGCCCCCTGTTTTCTTGATCTCCAGTGACGGTTCTTGTGTCCGCTTGGTCGGGTTTTCGTGGCTTAGAGATTGCGAGTTGGGTTGTGAAATTTTTTTTTTCCGACGTCGATGGTTTCGTCCGCGTCTTCCTTCTTGTTATATGGGTGGCCAACCGTTTTCATTCATTTTAAATGTTCATCTGTTTTGGAGCTGGATTCTATGTCAACTTTGTTCTGATTTGGGCGAACCATTATGTTGTGGGTATATGGTTAATCTGTATCAACCTTGTGTTTCAAAGGTTGCTAACAGCGGCTGGCTTGTAATCTGTGAATTTCAAGTACCACTTTTGGGGGAAAGAATTACCCTAAGAATTTGCATTGCGGCTTAAATTTCGAATTCTACATCATGTATCTTCCCATGAATCAGCAAAGCATGAACATATGGCTTATGTAATCTGATCTTCTATTAAGAATCTGAAGAAAAGTTTAATTTCTGTTTCCCAATGAAAATACCTTTTCTGTCCTTAGATGAAGGATGTATTTGGGAATTTCATGTCTAGGCTGCTGAGAATCACTCCTTAGTGGGTTTGATCATTGATGTTATGGGATATTTGTGACCAAGTGGGAAAGCAAGCAAAGTTTTATGGTTCTTCCCATACCGGAAGGATTTTGAGTCTTTTGGTCATGGTTATTGATGAATATTGATTCGGTTGGCTGTTCTAATTCTAATTTCACCCACGGAATGGTGAACTGTAACTGGTAGATCGATGTGGAATTTAGTGCCTTTCAATGTTGGAAGCTTCTCACAACAGCTTGCTGTTTATGGTCTGCCTGATCGCCACCAACCAACTATACTTATTTCCTTAAAGAGTTCTTCTAGAGAGAGAGAGAGAGAGAGAGAGAGAGAGAGATAGATGGGCGTGTGGGGTGGCAGAAAAGAATTTGAGAGAGAGATATAGATGGGCGTGTGGGGTGGCAGAAAAGAATTTGAGAGAGAGAGAGAGAGAGAGCGAGAGAGGTGGCTTTTGGGAGGGGGAAGGGGGAGGGGGGAGGGGGATTCAGCAATTTATTAGGTGTATTTGTGGGGGTTAGAGACTTTGAGAGATTCTGCCAATAAATTTTTAAGTGGACCATTGATATATTCCTCATAGTAGAACAATCTTATTTTAATATGTTCCTCTCAGAATAAGATTATGACCCGAATCACAGATTTAAGTGCTCTGAAGCTATTGATTGAATAAACTTTGATATTGGACTCAGCATCACTGAATACCTTCTGTTTGCCGGTTTTCTATGGTTTATTTAGAGATTCGGTCATTGGCAAAGTACCCTGATTCAAGATCATTCTGAGGCCTATTCTGAAGCAGATGCTAGAGCCTAGTTACTCATGTTAGTGTGAGATGATTCTGATTGATTATCCCGAACTAGGGTGGAGATTTACGCAATTGTACTGAAGATTAAATTACACTTCATTGTGTGTTTCACTGTTCCAGACAACCACATAGTAATATTGTGGGGCAAGTAGGTGATAACATAATATGTTACCAGCAGATCTGTTTACTTTTTCTTTTTATCTGCTATTGGATTACTTCTAATCTGAGTTTGTCTCCTTGTGCATGATGCAGGAAAGGAAAAAATATTCCTGTTAAAGTGGGCAAGATGTCATTAGACCACCATACTCATGAGGATGTCATGCATGGCTCTAGTGATATAAACAAATCTCCCTCAGGTAGCCAGAGATCAATGCTTGCTGGTGCAGTTGACTTGGAAGGAGCCCGATCCAGTGGTTTTGAGTGCAATATTTGCCTAGACCCTGTGCAAGATCCTGTGGTCACGCTCTGCGGCCATCTGTACTGCTGGCCTTGCATCTACAAATGGCTTGAAGTTCAGGATACTTCTGCTAAAGAGCTAGAAGAGCAGCAACCGCATCAATGTCCTGTGTGCAAAGCTGAGGTTTCCTACACAACTCTAATTCCACTCTATGGCCGTGGCCGAACTAGCCAACTGTCCAAAAATGAGGGTCGAGATCCGGGCAATGTTGTGCCCCGTAGACCACTTGGTCTGGTTGGCGGGCCCAGCATGCCAAGACAGATCAATGCTACCTCTAGTCCTCTCCTAACACAACCACCTTATGGTGGACATCTCTCTTTTCAATCACAACCATACTATTCTCAAGCTCAATTATTGCATCACTCGGTTTCTCCTATGCTTAGTCTAAGTGGCACAACCACAAATATCATCTACCCCATAGTTGGTATATTCGGTGAAATGGTGTATGCAAGGCTTTTTGGGAACTCGGTAACAAACTTATACACTTATCCAAACTCGTACAGCATGGCCGGAAGCAACCCTAGGATGAGGAGGCATGTATTGGAGGCAGAGAAGTCGCTCGGCAGAATCTGTTTCTTCCTCCTATGTTGTATTCTGCTATGTCTGCTTCTATTCTGAGTTAGATTTTGCTTTTCTTCATTCCATTTTTGATGTCAATGAGATTGTGAAACAATTATAGGCACGGTCAGGTACACCGAGTTTTTAGGTTGTCGCATTTCCTGAGCTGCAATACATGTACAGTTCCTAGTTTGGCTTCATAAAAGCTAAAAAAAACATTATGCCTACGCCGCATGTAACTTCGGAGATAATGGAAAGAATTTTTCGCATCTTGAGTTTGTGTTGCTCTTTGGTCATAAATGGAGATGAGCACTAACTCCCGTAGTTCCTCATTCACCACCATTTCGAGGACCGATTGATGATGCGTATAGCGAAAGGTTCTGTCAATTCATGGACCCGTGCGAGTTAAGTTTCCTTCTAGATAGCCAAAGAAACGCATGTGAGAAGTGACAAGGCGATGATTCAATACTAGAAAGGGTCCCATTCTTAATGAACATTTAAGTTCATTTTCTGAATTTGGGGTGGATGGCTGTCCCAGGTTATGAATTATTGTGGCTCACATCACATGGGGATTCACATCAAGGCAATAACTTCCAATCGGGGCAGATTTCGCTATGCCATCTGCCGATTCTCGTCCAGGCAATGACTTCCATCAAGGAAGGAGACTTGGTTACAGGCAATGGGAAGCCAAAAGTCAAATCTCCGTCCGTCATCTTTTCCATCTCCCATCATATTACTGATGCCTTCAGCCTGCCGAGACACGTTATGGAAACTTCCAAAACAGTGTCATCTGCCTTGCTCATAAATGGCCTCCTAACCTCTCCACAACAGACCAAAACCATTTTTTTTTTTAATTTTCTTTTTATGGAAGAAAGCAAAAGATCTTCATGATGACGAGGGAGCTATTAATAAGGAAGAAGCAAGACACGACGTGACACGACTTTCAGGGGCAATAGCAGGTGGACAGAGCTCCGTAGCCTCTCGTTTTCTGTCTTCATTTCTGGCTATGGTTCTTTGTGGAGTACTTAGGATACAGATTACAGTCCTTCATTTATGTTTTAACCAGGGAACCAGGTAGATGCGCAAGAGGGCTCTATACTTGGTCCATGCCGTGTCGAGCATATTGGCCGTTTGGTTCAACTTTAGATAAATGCATTTGTAAAAATACAAATATAGGGGATTTTTCGAAATGCAAATAACATTTGATAAAATTTATATTAAGAAACAACTTTGGCTAAAATATCGTTTGATAAAATTTGTATTTGTAAATTACTTTTATCAAATTTAAAAAACAAAAAAAATATTTATATTTTTTTTATGAAGTCTGGCTACTAGACTATCGGATCTGGCGGCCGAATGGCTAGATTTGGCCCTCGGATGGTCGCCGGGGTCGGGCGACCCCAAGCGACGGCCGCCTGAGGTCTCGCGATTCAAGCCATCAGCTGCTTGGGTCGCGCGACCCAAGCGTCGCCTGAGGTCCGGCGACGTTCGTCAAGGTCGGGCGACCCCCAGGTGGCGATCGCCAGCATGTCGCCGATGTGCGCGACCCCTTGGCCGGCGATCGTTGGCCTCCGATCGGCTTCTCCACAAAGAATATGAACAGTGATGAACTTGCATTATGAAAATGCAAATTGCCAATGGACCTCTACCCCTCCATTTCTCCAAAGGCCTTTGAAGCCCTTTGAAGATGCAATTATATATTTCCAAAGTCCTCAAAAAATTGAATCAAACACTACTTGTATTTGGCCAAACCCGTTTAGAGCCCCAAAGCTATAGTCTCTTAAAGCAATTGTTTGGAGCTTCGATATCGCCTATATAAATTATTATTATTATTATTTTGGTGGCAGGAGGAACCAGCTTTCACCAACAGTGCGCCGTAAACCCCCTGGTGACGCTAGCAGGGAAACCACCACCCCGACGCCACGCTTAAATCGCCTAATGATTCGCCAGCTTCTCTGCAACTGGCGTTGCAGGGGTTTCGAACTCCCGACCTCCCCGAGGAGGACGTTGTAGAGCCTACCCAGTAGAGCCACCTGAGCCGGTGGTTATATAAATTATTATTCTAGTCTCTTGAATCTCAGAATGTTTCAAACTTATCTGTTCAATTTTCGAGAAAACAATGACTCATTTGATAACCTAATTAAGTATTGAAAACTAAGAATTTTGGACAAAGTTTGTTTGATAACTTTAAATAAAATTGATTTGAAATATTCAATTAATTCCGAAAATCCACTTAACCTGATAAGCAGGATTGGGTTTACCTAATTTGTTCAACAGGAAAATAATTGATGATAAATATAAATCTTGCTAGATATAATAAATAAAAATTTTGCTAGATATATCGATAAAAAACTACTTATGAAGATTTTTTTTTAAATGTTTGGCGAGGGATGAAGTTTCATTTTTTAATTATCATCAAACAACTTTTAAAATTTTATTTTCAATACTCAACATTTTAACACTTAAAATTTAGTACTTAAATTTTCAGAACTTAATTTTCCGTTCCTTTTTCGTTGCATTATTTGATTGTCAAAATAGTATTGTGTTTTTTCCTCACGTGGCAACTTTACGTACCTGGTTCGGATTTTGCCACATGGCAACTATTTGCCTCATCAAATCTCAACCTAATCTCTTAGTTGTATGTTGTTACACATACATACATACATAACCATATTCATGCAAGAGACAAATCCTTTTTGCACCATGATTACGTCTATCGATTTTTATTAGGGTTTTTATTAGAGATAGTACGACTCATATACTAAATAAGCTTACTATAAAGTATATGGCAAATTATAAATAGTTTTCAATTTAGCGGTCCATTCAAACACCCAACATGATTCAGATAAATGCGATGTGCACTGTAAACATCAATAGCAAAATCCGTTTTATTTACTTATCTTTTTTATTTAGCTTCTGAGCCAAACTTCCGTGAAACCTTCGCGGGCGACCTTAAGGGCACATGGCCCCTTTATCGGCCTGATAAATTCAAATGCTACTATATGCACGATTCCAAGATCATTAGATTTTTTTGCCCCTTGGCACTGCCTTAATGTCCGGAAAATAATTGCATATTACAAACAGATCGAACAAATAAGGGTGAAAAAATGAATCATCAATCACTGTGAAATAGTCAATCAACTCAGAGAGTGGAACGAATGAGGAATATATTACCAATCACCACCTTATACCATGTATAATACTGTCTATGTACACCCTTTATCTATGTACACAACGGTTAAGTGCTAATAACTTGTGTTTTAATCTGTATATATGTGTGCGTATCTGTAAGTAGAACCAAACGACTTTCTTTTTGCATGAGAACGATGCAATGCCTCCTCCATCACCCCCGCCATCATCAGTTGATGCCGGGGCTCGGTCCGGAAGGTGGCACCGACGAACCCTTCGGCAGCTTCATCAACAGGGGCAGTATCCTCTCTGCGAGGTCACACTTCGAGTCCCGACGCCCACCTCCCGGAACCCGATCACGGACCGCCAGAGGCCGTGCCCGAGCCACCTCCGCGACGAGGCACGCGAGCATGGCGAGAGCCATCAATGCGCAAAGGACCATCTTGCAGCAGCTCCGAGGTGAAGATCGAACATCCATGTTTTTTAGGGTTTTGGTGCTTAGTAACTTGTACGAGGAGAAGGTGCTTTATATAGTGTCCGCCCGAAAGAAGCCACGGTCAAAAAAATGGCCGGCTTTGCTTCGACTGAGATGTGGCGGTTTAATTAATTTGCCGACGACACGCATGTAGGCTGTTCACATTATTGCAAATTATACGAGCAAAAGAAAAGAGGAATCTAAGTTGTTCACTCAAAAATTAATTAAGGGCCGGCAAAAGGAAGGAGACTTTCTCCCGGTCTTAGGTTCATTCACAGATCACAATTTACAGGTAAGAAGTTGGTGTAAAAGGATGCATACGAAGCATTTTCATAAGACCACACGTGAACACGAGCAGGCGCTACTGTTCCTATGGATGATATCGAGAATCAATTGATTCGCGTCTTTGTGCCAACAGGCATGCGATCCTACCGGTAAAGGGATTGGGGCGGTGGGGTTGGAGAGTACTAGATTCGGGGGTTGATCCTCGAGAGTGTCACACACCAGATTTACATAAAAGAGAAGAGCAAGATAGAAAAAAACATTTGTGTCTTTGTTGTGACGCTAATGATAAGCCATGGATCATACCGATTCAATTAGATATATACTTCAGATTTGATCATCTGGGATTTGTGTACGATGTTGTATTAGTCCACATAAAGTGTAATTTGATTTTCTAATTGGAGACTATTGTTTATTAAAAGTTGTTTAACGATTACGAGATTAACAAAGAGAATGGCATATTGAGCCGCTTTCGCATTCAATCTGATTTTGTAATTGGAGACCATTATCTCTCTAATCGTAGTTGTTGAATGATTCAGATTATCAAAGAGAAAGGCATAATGAGCCGCTTTCACGTTTGCCTTCCCGTCTCGACCTAAGGGTTATATTGATGAATAGTTTTGACGCAACGTTGCACATCATTGGTGAAAGCTTGAATTTTTTTGGGGTGGGAGAGTATCGAGTTTGGAATTTGATCCTCATGAGCATTACACACACATGTACATAAAAGAGAAATAATTCTTGTCTTTGTTGCGCCACTAAGGACACGCCACAGATCATACAGATTCAACCAGACATATTTAAGATTTGGTCATCTGAGATTTGTGTCTGATGTCATATCGGTCTATATAAAGTGTGATACGATTTTTTAATTGAAGGCCATTATTTATTCATAGTTGTTTAATGATTATGAGATTAACAAAGAGAATGGCATATTGAGCCGCTTTTGCATTCAATCTGTTTTTCTAATTGGAGACCATTGTTTATTCATAGTTGTTTAATGATTAAGAGATTAGCAAAGAGAATGGCATATTGAGCCGCTTTCACATTCTTGCTCTCATCTCGACCTAAGCTTTATATTAATGAATAATTCTCACGCCGCACTCAATTTAGAGGATTCTATTCTACGTCCATTGGTAGAAGCCCGATTTTTTTCACAAATGATCTTATCTCATGGATGTGAACACAATGAAGAAAGTGTTCCCATCAAATTTTCACGAGCAATTAATTGAAACAGCGCTCGCACTTCACAAGCTAAAAACGCCTTGCGACAATCAAGATCACGTTGGTTATTAAAATCCTAATTCAAATGGTAAAGAAATAATTTGGCGAAAGCGTTGCTAATCAATCGATGCGTTTGCTTAGCCGGATCGAGATTAGAACTAATCGCAATGTGATTACAGGCATCATTAGATTGGGTTGCCTTCTGCGTGGGCCAAATCTCATTGATCGGGCCGGATTAGCCTATTGGGCTCAGACCGCTCCGAGCCCGATAAGCTATCTAGGCCCGAAAATCTTGGACCGGGTGAGCCCGGCCCGCGAGCACCGTTTGATTCCTACACCTCCACCGCTGCTTCGTCTCCCTCCGCCTTCGCTTCCTCTCTGCCTCGTTCGGCCGCCGACAAGAAGCGAAGCGGCGCGGTTTTTCCCTGCCTCTCGGCGACATTCTTTTGTCGGAGAAAAGCTCGAGACTTGGGTTTCTGCTCGTTTCGAGAACGCAGAGTCATTCGTCGAGCTCGGTACGTCTTCTTGCTTCTCCCCCTTTGGTTCTGTATGTCGTGATTAGGCTCTGTTTGTTCACATATTGGTCCATCTCTCCGTATAAAGGTGTGTGTAGTTCGGTATGCATGATATGAAGGAAGAAGCGGAGGTTTCGGGGTCTTGGGTCGTCTTTTTCTTTCTCTTTTGCGTGAAAAAAATCCGGTCGTCTCCTGTGTTTGTGAACTTTGGGTAATCTTGGGCGTGCTTCGTTCTGGAAGTTTTGAGCTTTCGACTTTCAATCAGTATGTGCTCGAAAGGTTCGAGTTGTGGTTGTTTGGTTTGGTTTGGTTTGGTTTATGCTCAGCATAGAATTTGTATATTCTCGCTGTTTCGATTTGTGTTGCTTAGGAGATTCGTTTGCTATTTGATTATACCGTTTCGGTCACTCAATTTTCGTACTTTTTGTTGGGAAAAGTGATTTAATGGTAAAAGGCGGGAGGAAGCGTGCCCCCCTAATAAAAAATAAGCAATGGAGAGTCGAGCAAGCTCGAGCTCCATTATAAGTTCGGAAAAGATTGAGTCAGGTCAATTCAAGCTTGCTAGAAATATTTTCGTGTCAAGTTTGAGCAGAGAAAAAGATACTTGAACTTGAGTTAAAATTTGAATATTGAGCTTATGAGTCGAGTCAACTTCGAGGTCCGACTCGTGTACTTGGCTTGGTTGCACACCTTTGTATCTTCTAAGCAACCTTGCTTTGCTTTCTTTCCTCTTGGTTTTGTATGTGTATGCGTGTTCGATTTGAATATTTGAATTGAGTCAAGAACTCAGCTTGATTTCAACCTTATTTCACGGACTCCGTTGTGACCTACTAATAGAAGGGCATATCTGCTCTTGCAGGTTTCTTGGCCTCCAACAACAAGGTGTGGTGCTAAGGTTAATACTGGAGAAGCTCAAACACTAAATTTTGAAAGCCAAACAAGCAACTGGATAATTAGGTTGGAAAACGAATTATTAGTCAGAGATGCAGCATGATGAGGTTATCTGGCAAGTCATTCGGCACAACCATTGTAGTTATATGGCCAAGTGAGTCGAGTAACCCAAAATGATCTCACCTTATCATGTTACTTCTCCTTGCCAATTGGAGCAAGAATTACCTTTGTTTGCTTCTAATTTGATCTCGCAGGATTACCGCTGGAATATTTTGTCGAAATGAATACAATGTAACGGGGATTTGTAATAGGAGCTCCTGCCCTCTAGCTAACAGCCGCTATGCTACTATCCGTGACCATGATGGTACTATTTTTAACTATCCTCATGGCAGTGCTTTTTTTAAGTTCTCCCATGTCTTTCAAAATCTTTAATGGTATATGGTATCAACAAACTGGTTTAACATGAGATTTTTAGTTCCAAAGTTATTGTGATAGGTTCAGCAGTTAATTGCTTTTTGCTTTTGACTTTAAACTGATCTCCAGATACACTTTTTTTTTTCTTTTGGTCTACTATGCAGGTGTCTTTTACTTGTATATGAAATCAATTGAAAGGGCTCACATGCCTAATAAATTGTGGGAAAGATTGAAGCTGCCGAAAAATTACGAGAAGGCCCTTGAGATTATTGATAAGCATTTGGTATCTTGACAATTTAGCTTTGCAGTGTGACATATTGTTTTGCTTTGTTCTAACATTTCTCTAATTGCTTCGATTCTGTTGGCAGATGTATTGGCCGAAGTTTCTTGTTCATAAGACCAAGCAAAGGTTGACCAAAATGACTCAAATGCGCATCCGAATGAGGAAGCTTGCTCTGAAAACTAGGTCAAAACCCCCTCCTGCATTCAGCTGCTCTATCGTAGGATGTGTTTTTATGATAAACTAAATCTCTTAATCTTCTGTGTGGCTATTTGATGGCACTTCTCAATTTAATTTGTAATATGGTGATTATAGTTGTGTCATCTAGAATTTGTCATTGCTCGTTAACTTGTCATACTGTTGGCTCTGATGTGAGCGAAAAGAACTATGTTCAAGTGAATGTTTGTGCGTCAGATTTGGCGATATGATGAATCTTTTTGTCAAACAATATTATCTTTAGCATTGAATAATTCTAGGTTTCTCTACAGCTCTCTTATGTCGATTTCAGTTTTCTCTGAAATTTCTGTTCAGTAAATATCTTATGTGTTGCCTTATGCTTATATCATGATTGTGAAATCACAATTCACAAGGTCGTTGCATTTGCATTCGTGAAACTCCCTTGTTCAAAGAACCCGCAGTGGACATGGCTATTACTGCTGTTTGGTCTGGTCCTTTGGGTCATCTCCTCTGTTTCAGCTTTATACTTCAACATGCCTTTCTTTCCTCATAGGGAAAAGATTATGACAACACCGAGGAGAGAAAAGAAGAGAGAGGCGAGAAGGGAGGAAAAAGCAGAGAAAGCAGCAGTTTTGGAAAAGGTTGGTTGGGTACACCTTTATAACCATAGAAGTGCCTCACCCATTATATCACCCAAGATTTTTACTTATTGTTGGCTTTGCTGCAGAGTATTGAGAAAGAGCTATTAGAACGCCTAAGGAAAGGAGTGTATGGTGATATCTACAATTACCCTGTCAAAGAGTACGAAAAAGTCCTTGAGATGGATTCTTTGCAGGCTGCCAATGAAGAAGAAGAGGAGGTATACTATTTTTCTAAGGAACAAGTGTTAGTTTTGTTGTTTGAGATGGTACTTATGCCTTCGTTAACAGTATTTCTGTATGGTATCAGAAATTTTGCTTCTTGTTAGAGTTTATGATTTGATGATTACACAATTGATATTTCTGGAATGAGCAGGAACCTGAGATAGAGTATGTGGAAGGTTACGATGAACTTGAGGAAGAACTAGAAGATGATATTGAAGATTTTGGTGGTCTTGCTATAAATAGAGTTCATGCAACTGGTGACAATGGTGAAGGTTCTTTCTATACCTAGATAAATCGTGTCCACTTAGCGTTTGAATATTCATGTGATCATTTTTTTCAAGAGCTGTGATCTTCTTCTTCTACTTTTTTCATTCTTTATGGTTTCTTGCTGCATTTATGTTTTTCTCTGCTTCATTACCTAAAAAATCACGTGAGACAAGCGGACTTATCCTGGATCCAATGGAGCTAATTATATTTTTTATACAGATGAAGATGGTGACGAAGATGAAGAAGGTGATGCAGAAGCTGATCGGAAGAGAGGAAGAAAAGAATCCTCCTTGGCTTTAAGAAATGTTGAGAAAGGTGACGCTGTTTCTAAGCCCAAGAAAAGAGCTAAGGTTTTTGTTGAGGTGAGAGCATCGTTTTGAGTTGTCGAATTTGCTGTCAATATAGACATTTGTTCACAATAAGCATGTGTTTTGTATTAGTAGTGACAAATTTAAGTTCAGTTGCCAAGGAATGAGACTTTTCTATTGGTAGTGACAAATTTATAGTTCAGCTTTCTTTTATACATGGAAATCACTTTGTGCAGAAGTGTTAGCTAGTCTCCAATGCTTTTGAGTGGCATCGTGCCATGAACAACCTACGTCGTCTTCCAATATTTTTTCATGAAGTTCCCATACATCATGATTGTGGTTGAGTGTTCATTCTTTTCTCGTGGGTTATTATCTTCTTTAGCAGAAATGAAAGCTTTTTAGGTTAAGATTCCAAGTATTCTGATGGTATCTTCTTTCCTGAGGAGAAAAGTAGGAAAGGTAATTCAACCCATTCCTTAGATGCTGTCTTGATAGGATCATGCCATATGCATGTGATTAGATAAAGTAACTTCTTCTCTAGGCTGATGTCTAGTGAAGGATGCAAGGGATGGTGCTTACCACTGCTATGTCCAAAAGTTGCTTTAATAGCTTACGGTGCAGCAGCAGATTTACTGTTCATGGTAACTTTGATTAGGCTTTAGTTACTTTACTTAGGCTATCGAGAGGTGTGTGGTTCTACCTTTTGCAGGGGACTTCTTCGATCTCACCTACTGTTGGCACAGTTCACACAGCTTAGGATGTGTTGCTGTTCCATGGACCTTTGCGGATGTGGTTCTCCATTTGGAGTTTTGATGGGGAAGGGGAAAGAGAGGGGGGAAGAGGGTTTCATTAGCTCTGAGGATGGATTTAGTTACGGGATTAGTTGGATGTTGTATGTACTCTGTAGTCAGGATGGTAAAACGAATATAATCTATGTTATTGGGTCGAGGGCAAATTCTATTTATGGTTTTTCTTTGGCATCTATATAGCGTCAATTTACTTGGATGGGACATTGTTTTCTGTTCATTATGGAAATTGGCTCGTTCCTTTCATAGGTTAGTAGTGAAATAGTGCTCTGTCGTAGGTTGGTGCTGAAATAGTGCTGTGTTAGTCCAGGATTATCAACCCCTTCATAAGCAGTAAATGCCCATGTAGAGTTCAATTAGTTTGTCCTACTCTTCTTCGAGATTTCTGTCTGACATGGCCAGATGGCTATTTTCACGAATTATAGTCATAATGGAAATAATAATGAGAATCGTAGAAGCTGTGTCTGCGCTTGCATTTTTATTATGTGGTTTATGATTCATTAATGGATCTCATGCCAATATCAGTGTCTGAAACCGGTTATTTTGATTGGCAGGTTGAACATGAAAATGCAGATGAAAGACAAGCTTCAGTTCATTGAGGGCTCGCTTCAACTGTCTTGTTTCTGTCTGGCCTGGTAACCCAGATGGGGGAGGCTGTCTTGGCTTTGAAAGTGTATGGCATACTTTTCAGAGTAGCACAAAGAAATGTTACCATGAAGTTTTGACCGAAATTAATGGCAGTTCTGGGTAATGTATTGTATCTATGTTCCGCTTCTCCCCGATGTTCTTGCTCTCTTTTTAAGACAGGAGGTATTATAGGTCGTGAAAAAGATCGAAACTCATGAGCAGAGAACCAGCATCCAGTGGATGCACGTTGCACCAATACTTTCCTACTGACCTATGTTTTTACCTTTGGCTTTTGATGGATAGGTTGAGAACTGTGTTGTTCCTGACCTCTTCTTCAATTTTTTTATACGTATCCTAGTACTGATTTCTTTTTCTCCTGCAGTGGAATTTTATTATATTGAATTGATGCATTCTAGCTGTGGCACTCTATGGGTAATGAATATGGAATCATAGAATTGTTCAATCTTTTATTTACGGTTGAGTGTTTGGAGTTTACGAACATATACAGGTATTGAATATGGGATCATAGATGTGTTTTCGTATTATGTTTAAACAGTTGAAACGTATACGTATATCTTCATTTTTAAATCTGAGATCTAAAGGTACAATATATATTAAGTAGGAATTATAAAGTGGCACAACAAAAGGAGCATGGCCTTGGCCAAATTGGGAAAAGTATTAAAAAAGTCTTAAATTTATTTTGTCGATGTCAATTCAATGGTAAATTTTTCAATTTGATTAATTTAATTCTTAATCTTTTCATATTGATACCAATTCTAGTTTGGGAGAGTCAGTGCCTATTCGAGAGTCATCAGTCCGACATTATCTTTAAACCCATTTTTTCCCTAACATGTCAGGTCGTCAGCTAACGATACTCTGCTGCATTTGGCGGCGTACGCTAATTATCTCAATGGAGCCAAATTCTTGATTAAGAAATTCCCCGTCAGCGCCTTCGAGCACGAGAGAGATGGCTATCTTCCCATTCATGTCCTACAAATTTTCCCTTCGACAAAATTAGAACAAAACTAAATCGAAAAGGTCGCAGCATGATAGACTATTCGTCTATTTGTTCACATCTCTCCACGGTCTATAATTTACTTGCCGAAAGCGTAAGGCCATGACATTTCTCTTGTTTACTCATTCGCTACTTGCAGAGGTTGACACACATAATCTGGCATCTATTTGAACCCCTAAGAGTAGAGATTAGCCATATGCGAGCTATCTAGCCAGAGACAGGCGAAAGAAGTGGAATTGCCAGAATTGGATAGACTCAAGGACGAGATGAATACCTGGAGAATAGTGTCAAGAAAGTCATAAACCTATTGTACTGGTGCCAATTTAGTTCTAAATCTTGTTATGGTGTTAATTTAGTCATAAACCTTTTTATGGTGTCGATTGAGTTATGAACTTTTTGAACTAGTGTCGATTTAGTTCTAAACGTTTTGATTTGGAGTCAATTTAGTCATTTCAGCTAATTTTTTTTTTATGGATATTGTGATATTGATGTCAACCTGCTTATGTGGCACCACTAGCGCTAATGTGAACAATTAAAAAAAAAAATCAATTTTTTTATTATTTTTTCTGATTTTATTTCTTTCATTTTTCCTCTCCTTTTTTCTTCTTCTTCTTCATTTTGCTAGTGACCGGCCACTGGCCATGGTCGAGTGTCACCTTCGCCCGAGCGAGGCCGCCCTAGCTTGGGCGAGGGTCGGCCTTGTTGAATTTGGCTAGGGGAGCCCTTGCCTAGGCGAGGGTTGGCCTCCCCAAGCTAGATCCAGTGAGGCCACCCTGGCTTGGGCGAGGATCAGCCTTGTCAGATTTTGCCAAGGGAGCCCTCGCTAGGACTACCCTCCCCTTGCCTAGGCCAGATCTAGTGAGGCCGACTCTCATTGGGGCTTGGCTCGCTATGGCCAAGTGAGGCTAGCCCGCCCAGTTGTGGCTGGTGGCTGGCTAGCGCCTGTGGCTGGTGGTTGGTCACTGGCAAAATGAAGAAAAAGAAGACATGAGAGAAAAAAAAGAAAAAGAAATCAGAAAAAAATAATAATAAATCGAAAAATTATTAAAAATTATCCATGTTAGTGCGGATGGTGCCATGCAAGTGAGTTGGCGTCTATATCAACAATATCTGATTAAAATTAGTCAAAATGACTAAATTGACACAAAGTCAAAATATTTAGGATTAAATTAGCAATAATTCAAAAGGTTTAGGACTTACTTAGCACCATCAAAAGATTCGGAATTGAATTGACACTAACTCAAATGGTTTATGACTGAATTAATACTATTAAAAAGTATAGGATTAAATTGGTACAAATGCAATAAGTTTAAGAATTTTTTATACTTTTCCCCGAATACCCGACCGATCGTGATTGCCCTTGTGGGCACCATGACTTTTGCTTCTGGTTTTGCCGTTCCTAGAGAATACAATGGATCTACACTCGATGCCAGGATTGCCATACAGCTCAACATCTTCGTGATCTGCAACACCATTGTCATCTATAGCTCGATCGCCCACTCGTGATCCTCTTGTGGTCTCAGATAAACAATCCCTACACAGAGTGAAACGCGCTGCTGAAAGCGAAGCTCCCGTGTTGCGGCGATGTCGGTGGCATTCACAGCAGGCTTCGTTGTGATCACAGCTGAACTTGCTTGGCTTGCCATTGTCAATTTGGTCATGAAAACTGTTGCTGCCCTCATCATCTTGAGTGTCTATCTCATGCTGCGTGTCCCGCTTGGGTACGCTAATCCTCTCGTTCGTCGCTTCACCGACTTAATTATTGTCGCTGGTATTTCGATATCAGGGAGTGAGACTGCTGGGAGTGCGATACCGGGCCGCACGACCACATCTTCAGGTGGCGCGCTACGATAATCTCTGTCTCCACCTGAACAGATGATTAGCCTGTGGGATCGTCTATGCCCTGTGAAGTAAAAAAATGACCCTCGCCTTCATGTCCGAATAAAGTAAGAATAAAGTAAAGGGGTGTAAATAAGTCATCTCGAATCAATGGATTCATTGTAAAATCTCTCTATGATATAATGCGTTTTTATTACAATTTTTTTGGCTGATGATAAATAAAGGGATTAAATGGTATAATTCTTTTGTTTTGTTGGTAGAGTGGCGCATCCAATCTTCTCTTAGAATTTATGATCATCTCGCTTATAATTTGCTAGGTCATTAGCTTAGTGCTTGTTTGGTTTGGCTAGTCGACGGTGTCTGCAGTTTTTAGTCATCCAAATTGTCCTACTACATCCTCGGTTTGGCGAATTCGAATGTCTAGTGCGCCAACGATAAACACCCATTTCGTTTATTACTTTTGATCTGTTGCAAGAGAAATCCGCAATTAGGAGTGATCTGAAAAACTGAGGATCAATGAATGGAACTGAATCAAACTAAGCAGGTTCGTGTTTTTGCAAGTTCAGAACTGCCTCTTCAAGAGATGGACCAAATCACCTTACTGTCAAGTGAAGACACTTTTGAAAGGTATAAAGTGCCGGAAGCGGGAGCCATCTCGTGGACCTAGTAATGGCTATCTCTAGAATCCTAATTTTGGGATTTGGGCCGATGGAAGAGGACGTAATTACGTTTGATACAGCCGACTGGAAAGGAAGGCGGAAATGAGGTGGAAAAAAGAATGGAATTAGAATGTAATTGATTAGGCTGAAGATGTTTATTGTGGTGTTTGGTTTAAGCATGAGTGGAACGGAATAAGGTTTCTTTTGTTTGATTGTAAGAAAAAAATTCTGCAATAGAATGGGATGGAAATTTTAAAATATAAAAATTCTTTACCCAAATTTTTTTTAAAATATAAAAATTTATGTCAAATTGCTTTTTGATAATTTATCAAAATCATTAGATACTTTCATCTAATATACTTTTAAGACAGATTAATATAAATAAATAGCTAGTAATATGCACAAATATTATAAGTATAGTAATTCAAAAAAATTACTATTTAATGCAATATTCATAATAATGATTAATTTAATATTCATAATTTCTATTAATAACTCACTTATTTTAATTAATAATTTAGTTATTTAATACTAACTATGAATTTTTCTGAGTTTTCTATGTGGCATTCTTTCTACTGATCTTTCTCCAAACTTAGGAATTGGAACTAAACCTTGAATGTTTGTTCCATTCTTGTTTGATTCTGATGCGTTCCAACAAGTGGAAGAATTCATCTAAAAAAGCCAGCTGTTTAGGAGAGGGAATCCTATCAATTATAAACTCTAGAATATCTCTTCCATTGCCTGATATGAGACTTTGCCCACATTAGATTCCTTCATACCAAACATGCCATAAGTGCTTTAAGTAAGGTATCTTGTAACATTTGAAATCCTACGTTGAATGAGAGAAAATAAAGTGATATATAAGTCGAGTAAATCGAATGGCATCATCTTAAACACTCTTTTTTGAAGCTCGCCATGTGATTGTGAGTCAAGTCATTTTCGTATAGCGTTAGGCTCAATCAAAGTCCATAATCTCTACTCTATCATGGGATCCAAGAAATAGAGAAAATAAAATGTGGGTCTCAATAAAAAAAATAATAATAAGGAGATGCCGGGTCTACCTAAAAAGAGAGAACTATAATACTTCTAAGAGGAACTTGTCTCAACTTTTCTAAATATCAAATTCATCTGATATACTTTTAAGATAGATTAATATAAAGAAATAGCCAGTAATATGCACAAATAATATAAGTATAGTAATTCAAAAATTTTACTATTTAATGCAATATTTATAATAATGATTAATTTAATATTCATAATTTCTATTAATAACTCACTTATTTTAATTAATAATTTAGTTATTTAATACTAAATATGACCATTTTCTAAGTTTCCTATATTGGCATTCCTTCTTCTAATCTTTCTCCAAACTTAGGAATTCGAACTAAATCTTGAATGGGCATTCCATTTTTGTTTGATTCCGATGCATTCCAATGGGTGAAAGAATTCATCCCAAAAAGCCAACTGTTTAGGAGAGGGAATCCAATTAATTATAAACTCTAGAATATCTCTTTTGTTGCCCGATATGAGACTTTGCCCACATTAGATTCCTTCGTACGAAATATGCTATAAGTGCTTTAAGTAAGGTATCTTGTAACATTTGAAGTCCCACGTTGAAAGAGAGAAAACTTGTAAAGTGATATATAAGTCGAGAACTAAATCGAATGGCATAATCTCAAACACTCTTTTTTAAAGCTTGCCACGTAATTGCGAGTCAAGTCAGTTTCATATAGTGTTAGGCTCAATCAAAGTCCATAATCATGGGATCCAAGAAATAGAGAAAATAAAATGTGAGTCTCAATAAAATAAATAAATTAATAATAAGAAGATGCCGGGTCTACCTAAAAGGAGAGAACTATAATACTTCTATGGGGAACGTGGCTCAACTTTTCTAAATATTAAATTCATTTGATATACTTTTAAGACAAATTAATATAAAGAAATAGCCAGTAATATGCACAAATAATATAAGTATAGTAATTCAAAACTTTTACTATTTAATGCAATATTTATAATAATGATCAATTTAATATTCATAATTTCTATTAATAACAAACTTATTTTAATTAATAATTTAGTTATTAATACTAACTATGAATTTTTCTAAGTTTCCTATATTGGCATTCCTTCTTTTAATCTTTCTCCAAACATAGGAATTGGAACTAAACCTTGAATGGGCGTTCCATTCTTGTTTGATTCTAATGCGTTCCAATGGGTGGAAGAATTCATCCCGAAAAGCCAGCTATTTAGGAGAGGAAATCCAATCAATTATAAACTCTAGAATATTTCTTCCGTTGCCCGATAAGAGACTTTGCCCACATTAGATTCCTTCGTACCAAACATGCCGTAAGTGCTTTAAGTAAGGTATCTAGTAACATTTGAAGTCCCACGTTGAATGAGAGAAAACTTGTAAAGTGATATATAAGTCGAGAATTAAATCAAATGGCATCATCTTAAACACTCTTTTTTAAAGCTTGCCATGTGATTGCAAAGAAAATAAAATGTGGATCTCAATAAAAAAAAGTAAATAAATTAATAATAAGGAGATTCCGGTTCTACCTAAAAAGAGAGAACTATAACACTTCTAAGAGGAACATGTCTCAACTTTTCTAAATATTAAATTCATATGATATACTCTTAAGATAGATTAATATAAAGAAATAGCCAGTAATATGCATAGATAATATAAGTATAGTAATTCAAAACATTTACTATTTAATGCAATATTTATAATAATGATTAATTTAATACTCATAATTTCTATTAATAACTAACTTATTTTAATTAATAATTTAGTTATTTAAAACTAAGTATGAATTTTCTAAGTTTCCTATATCGGCATTCCTTCTACTAATCTTTCCCCAAACATAGGAGTTGGAACGCCCATTGAACTAAACCATGAATGGGCGTTCCATTCTTGTTTGATTATGATGCATTCCATTGGGTGGAAGAATTCATCCTAAAAAGCCAGCTGTTTATGAGAGGGAATCCAATCAATTATAAACCCTAGAATATCTCTTCCATTGCCCGATATGAGACTTTGCTCACATCAGATTCTTTTGTACCAAACCTACCATAAGTGCTTTAAGTAAGGTATCTTGTAACATTTGAAGTTCCATTTTGAATAAGAGAAAACTTGTAAAGTGATACATAAGTCGAGAACTAAATCGAATGGCATCATCTTAAACACTCTTTTCTAAAGCTTGCCACGTGATTGCGAGCCAAGTCGTTTTCGTATAGTGTTAGGCTCAATCAAAGTCCATAATCTCTACTCTATCATCGGACCCAGGAAATTGAGAAGATAAAATGTGGGTCTCATTAAAAAAAAAGAAACAATTAATAATAAGGAGATGAAGAGGGAACTATGATACTTCTAAGGGGAACCTGTCTCAACTTTTCTAAATAATATAATGACCCCCTCCCCCCCCCTTCTCCCTTTTCTTCCCTCCCTGTCTATCTTCTACAACTCTATATTTACAACATCAGTGGCTTATATATTTAGGTATGACCCCTTATCAATTGTCCCGTGAACCTAATATGTTAATTAAAATGAATATGAACCATCAGACTTTGCTTTTTTTTTTTACTTAATCAAAATATTGGGACGTGCATATTTTAACTTTTCTACTTAATCACAGTATATGAAGATTCAGATGTAGATTCACATGTATTCAGACAACACTTTAAATCAAACGAAAAAGTAAAAAAAAAATAAAAAAGAGTAATTTTTTTTTAATGAAAGCGTAATTCTAAACAAGCAAGTCCTTACTTTACTTTTGTTATAAGTTTTCCCCCCAGAATCATGGCTTGACTGGCGTTCCAAGTGAAAAACGAAAAAAGGACAAAGAAGCAATAATGTAAGGACCATTGATTTTAAGTCCTTTTATTAATAGCCTCGCGAGGCTCGATTCTATGGGTGAAGGAACTCCGGTCTTTCCACTTTTCTCGATTTGTTGCTTTGGAATTGGGATTTTTTTTCGACGTGAAATATCTAAATTTTTTTTAATATACATTAAATTCGCAAATAATATTTAGAACTTTGACGAGGTGCGTTTTGCTAGCTTATTTTTGCTCGCCCTAGAAAACATTTGTGGCGGAAATGAAAAATCTGATAGAGGGGAACTTAAGGGTACACATGGCAAATTTCCGTATCTCTATTTCTCTGTTTTTCTATTTCTCGAATAAGTTTAGAATATAAATATTTGATAATGCAATTTCATTTTTCTATTTCTTGAATAGATTTTTATTCCAGAAATAGATTTAGAGTAGAAATCAAAAATTACAATTTTGGACTTTTTTATTTCTAGAATAAAAATGAGAAATGAAAACTCTTTTCATCATTCACTTTTATCATCAGCCGTTGCCTACCGCTGGACGTCGGTCGCCGCCCCTCCTAAAAATATAAATTTTATTCTGTTATTAAACTAACGAATTTCTATTCTAGAAATAGAAATTTTGAATTGTTATCAAACACGTTTCTTTGCTTAAAACTTGTTTTGGGAATAGAAATTGATTTTGTTCAAGAAATTTTGTTATGCACACCCTAATTAGCTGATTTGAAGTGGCCCGACTAACCCAATATTTTATCCTTAATTGCGTATCCATCGATAAAGAAGAACGGGAGATGGAATTCGGGAACTGGGGACACATTTAACACAACTATATAATGTGGGTTGGGGAGGTTGACCTGGTTACACTCGATTGGGTCGCTATAACTCTGCTGAATTTGATTGTTAGGACACCGAAGCAATTCACTCGAAGTCCCAGACAGAGTCTCACACACGCACGGAGAGATGGATGCGAATTTGTCTATAGATCAACAAGAGATGTGGGAGCAGAGAAGGCAGAGACTCGACGCGCTAATCGGGGCCAACCCGAGCCAGCAACAGCACTATCCTGCACAACGCGCCCAGACAATGGATCCTCTGCTGTACTTGGCTGCTGATGGATTTATTAGATGGGCCTAAGTTGGCCCGGCCACGATGGGCCTAAAGGCCCGGCCCACGGGAATAAGGCCCGTGGAAAGGGGAACCTATTTAAGGAAATAGAGAGAGAGAGGAACGCACCTCTTGGCATTTGTGCAAGAACGTTTTCCTTTCTCTCCCAAAAAGCTCTCTCTCTCTCGAAGACGAAGAAGCGACTCCGTCTTCCATTGCACGGCGAATCTTCGACATCGGATCGAACGGAACTGAAATCTCTTCCTCAATACGGCATCGGTGTCTAATCTGTGGCCAACAAGGTACGCTCGAATCCGTGGTGTGCTTTTGATCGGTGATACGTGACAATCCCGGGCTTATCTTCCGCATATGATTTAGGGGTTCGGTTTAGGTGCCGAATCCGGTTTTTCGGGGATCCGACGATCCCAACATTGGTATCAGAGCCTTAGTTCACGTTTTTCCCGATCAATTTACTGTTTATGTTTGATTTTCGCAAAAAGCATTTCGGCCGTACGGATTAGGGCGAGAAATCCTGACACCCGAGCATGTTCGCCCATTTTTCCGATTTTTCGTAAGTCGAAATAAAAATATGAAGGCATAGGGAGGAAGGCGACGTCAATACAAGTCCGGCGACATGTCGCACGTCGCCGGAAGACGCCGCACGCGCCCCCACGCGCGGCCAGAAGGCGCTGCGCGTGGGCGTGACGCGCCCAGACGCGCTGGTTCGTCCAGCGCGTGCGGGACACGCGCCGGTGACGAACCGGCGCATGCGCGCCGCCGGCCGGCGAACCGGCACGCGCCGGTCCACGGACCGACGCGTGGTGACGTCAGCATGACGTCACCCAACGGTTGTTAACCGCCGGGGTGACGTCATCGCTGACGTCATCGCCGACGTCGGTTGGCCGGACGGTCACCGGCCGGCGAACCGACCGGCGACCCGACCCGACCCGCCTGGCACGTGCGCGGCACGTGCGGGATGACGTCTGCGTGACGTCAGCCCATGCACGCGCGCCGCACGTGCGGTCGGTCCGTCCGACCCGGCGACCGATCCGACCGGCTCGACCGGTCCGACCGCCTTGTCCGGTCCGACCGGTCCGACGACTATGCCGGTTGACCGTTGACTTGACCGTTGACCGTTGACTTCGTTGACCGTTGACCAAAAAAAAAAAAGATTTTTTTTTTTTTCAATTATGTCTATGTGGATTATATGTAATCCATTTTTGTTCTGCATTTGTTGCAAGAACAATGCCTCCACGTAAGCCGCGCGCATTTGTGCGTCCGATGTTAGATGAACAAAAGGAAAGGCTTACAAGGTTGATAACCGATTTGAATGGTTATCGATGGGAGAGTGACGACATAATTGTTCGTGTCATAGAGGTCAACAACAAAATTCAGGAAGTCATTTGGAACGGTTATCCCATGCGAGATATTCAGATGATGCGATTCTTTATGAACACTCTTCCGCAAGGATGGCAAGGAGTGTTGAATCGCCTACGGGAGGTCAAAGGATTTACTAGCTATAAGGCGCTAGTAATGGAATTCGTAGATGAATATCATCGGGTTGGAGCCACAAAGACTGCGACCCAAGGAATGACTTCGATTGGGCCAGGACTGAATGTGCGTAAGAGAAATCCTAAGGGATATCCGTCTGTTTTTCCGTGGCTGTCAAGAATGCCTGAGAAATTTACAGAGAAAAAGAAAAAGAAATTGGACCATGTAGCTGCTTTCCCTATTAGTTGCATGATGCCTCGTTTATAGATGTTATGACTTGTCTTTATTTAATGTTCTTGGTGGACATCTTATGTAAAGTTAACTACCTGATTGTGATTGGTTGAAGTAGCAACCTATATGTTAGTCATATTATGTGAAAGCCTTATTGTTATATTGTATCTCAATTATCTGTTGCTTTCTGTGATTGCTGGTTGCTGTGGGTAGGTAGCTGTGGGTAGTAATAGAAGTTTTTGTAGCTTCATAGAATTGATTTTGCATATGACAGTCATATTAATGATAGTTTTAAGTTAGGATTTTTGGAGGATGATTGGAAACATAGTGACCTTTTGATTCTGAAACCTTACTTAAAATTATTAATTAATATGATGGGTTAGTGCAAAATAGATGCATAAATAATAGGCATTAATAACTCGTGCATATATGTCTGATGTGTTCAGATCAATGGCTTCAGCCACAAAGAGCATAGTTGCCGAGCTGAACAAAGGTGAAAAGCTCAATGGTGACAACTATGAAATCTGGCAAATGAAAATCCAGTATGTACTGGAAGAGCAAGAAGCACTTGAGACTCTTATCCTAACCATGGTAGAACCTGAAGAAGGAACCACTGCACAGCATAAGAGAGACAAAGAAGCATTTGCTGCATGGAAAAGAAAGAACTCTCTTGCTCGCATCACGTTGCTGAGCAGCATGGAAAATGACGTCATGCGAGAGTTTAGGCGTTTTGAAAATGCCAAAGACATGTGGGAAGCATTGGCGGCAAGATTTGGTCATACTTCGGTGACCAGACTAAGGCAGCTCACTATTAGGTTTGACTCTTATAAGAAGCCTCATGGTCAGACCATGAAGCAACATCTTAGAAAGATGTCAAACATGATTAATGAGCTTAAAGATGCTGGCCATGTCCTGACAGATGAGCAGCAAGTGCAAGCAGTGATTCGTTCCTTGCCTCAGAGTTGGGAGCATATGAAGGTGCACCTGACTCATAATGAGAATATCAAAACCTTTGAGGATGCATTGCGTCATCTTGAGCTGGAAGATGACCGCCTGCTGGCGGCTAAGCCGGAAGCTGAACTCTATCATGCTAGTTCTAGCTCAAATGGAGCTTCGGGCTCCAAGCGCAAGCGCCCTAACTGGTTTAATAAAGGGAAAGGCAAGGAAGCAGGTCCTTCAGGAAAGAAACCCAAGTTTAACCAACATGAAAGAGGAAAGCGTCCTCGCATGAAAAAGCTAGCAAGGGTGAAATGCTACAATTGTGACAAGAAGGGTCACTATGCTCGCGACTGTCGTGAGCCAAAGAAGGTAATCACCCCTTGTATCTTTCAGAACTTAACTTATGTGTCGAGTTCTGTATTCTTAACTGAATCTAATCCTTTGTGGACTGTGGATTCAGGAGCAACAGACCATGTAGCGAAGGATAGAGGATCCTTCGTGGAATTCCGACGAATACCAACTGGAACTAAGTGGATCTATGTGGGAAACAACTCCAGAGCTGAAGTGAAAGGAATTGGCACATGCCAACTGAATATGCGTGGTGGACGCACTTTGTTCCTTCATGATGTATTGTATACTCCGGAGATTCGTCGGAATTTAGTGTCTGTTTTAGTATTGGTTAAATTAGGTTTTAATATGAACTTCTATGATAGAGGTGTGGATTTGTTTTTGAATACAAATTACTATGGTTGTGGATATTTTCTGGATGGTTTTATTGTGTTAGATATTGATTATGTTAATACAAATGTTTGTTATTCCCTTCTCACGTCTCCTAACACATATGATAATGATGTGAATGTATGGCATGCTAGACTTGGTCACATTGGCCAACAGCGTATGAATAGACTAGCCAAAGAGGGCTTGTTGGGCAATATTGAAAAAGTCGATTTGCCTATCTGTAAGCATTGCCTAGAAGGGAAAACGACAAGGAAACCATTTGGAAAAGGTAAAAGAGCTGAATTTCCTCTGCATTTAATCCATTCTGATGTCTGTGGTCCAATGAATGTGAGAGGAAGGCATGGGGCTGTTTATTTCATCACTTTTATAGATGATTATACTCGATTCGGATATGTCTATTTGATTTCTCACAAATCTGAAGCAATAAGTTGTTTCAAAAGGTTTATGAACCTGGTAGAGAATCAATTAGACAAGAAAATAAAAGCATTGAGATCCGATCGAGGTCGAGAATATTTATCTGATGAGTTTAGAAAATTATGTGATGAAAAAGGAATAGAAAGACAGTTATCTATTCCTTATACTCCTCAACAAAATGGTGTTGCGGAGAGAAGAAACAGAACCCTACTAGAAATGGTTAGGTCCATGATGGCGCATGCTAACTTGCCTATCACCTTTTGGAGTGATGCGTTGTTGTCTGCTGCCTATATACTTAACCGTGTGCCTTCCAAATCAGTTGCTTCCACTCCATATGAGTTATGGACAGGTACAAAACCAGACTTAAGTTTTCTTAAGCCATGGGGTTGTGCTGCCTATACACTTGAATCCTCTCACAAGTTTGGGAAATTGGGTCCCAGAGGAAAGAAGAGTATTTTCATAAGATACTCGGAACACTCAAAAGGGTATGTGTTCATAGGTGAGCAGGAAAGTGGGAGTATAACTGAATTAGAATCACGGGATGTCACATTCTTAGAGGATGAATTTCCTAAGAAGGGCGAAATAGGGGAAGACAACTCCCTATTTGAAACCTCGGATCAAGATAATGATCTTGGTGGAGTTTGTCCAAGTGGGAGTAATGTGAGAAGTGATGAATTAAATTCAACTCATTCTCAATTGCAACCACATAATGAGACGACATCATCATTATCTAATCCCAGTGGGAGCATAATGGGGAATGATGTGCAAAGTGTACAAACTCCCATACGGCGAACAAGTCGCCAAAGTATTCCCCGTCGACGTTTTGACATTGAAGGGGAAACTTTTATGGTTGCTCCACAAGATGAGGATGAGCCTAGAAATATTAATGAGGCTCTAAATTGCCCTAGTAAGGAAAAATGGATTCATGCAATGAAAGAGGAAATGGAGTCAATGAAATCAAACCAAGTCTGGGAACTGGTTGATCTTCCAAAAGGACGCAGAGCTATTGGGAACAAATGGGTTCTCAAAGTAAAGCGAAAGGCTGATGGCTCGATAGAAAGGCATAAGGCTCGCCTTGTAGCGAAGGGGTATAATCAACAGGAAAGGATTGATTATGAAGATACGTTTTCTCCTGTAGTTAGATTTACCTCGATTCGCATTATTCTGGCAATAGTATCTAGTATGGATCTTGAATTACATCAGATGGATGTAAAGACTGCTTTCCTCAATGGTGAATTAGAGGAAGAAATATACATGGAACAACCAACTGGTTTCATGGTAAAAGGCCAAGAAGAAAAGGTGTGTCGACTTTTGAGGTCGATATACGGCCTTAAGCAGTCATCGAGACAATGGTATATACGTTTTCATAATGCCATAATGGCATATGATTTTACAATGATTGATGAGGATCATTGTGTATATATCAAAAGATCCAAGGATCAATTTGTGATCATATCATTATATGTTGATGATATACTGATTGCCGGAAGCAATATGGAGTTTGTTCATACTGTCAAGAGTTGGCTGTCTTCCAACTTTGAGATGAAGGATATGGGTGAGGCTGCATACATTCTTGGAGTTAAGATTTCAAGAGATCGTTCGAAGAGATTGTTGTCTCTTTCGCAAGAAACATATATAAATAAAGTTCTTGAACGATTTCGTATGCAAGATAGTAAACCCATAGACACTCCTATTGCGAAAGGTGAAGGATTGAGCCATAGACTGTGTCCGAGGACTCCACAAGAAAAGGAACAAATGAAACATGTTCCTTATGCTAGTGCAGTTGGGAGCTTGATGTATGCTATGATGTGTACAAGACCCGACATATGTTTTGCAGTTGGAATGGTGAGTAGATACCAATCCAATCCAGGTCCAGTACATTGGAAAGCCGTAAAGAGAATACTGAGGTATCTGAAGGGAACTGCTGATTTCAAGTTGAGTTACAAAGGAAAGGATTTGCGACTCGAAGGTTATTCTGATGCTGATTGAGGAGGAGATTTAGATGAAAGAAAATCTACCTCTGGTTTTGCTTTCTTACTCAACAATGGCGCCATATCATGGAGCAGTAAGAAGCAAACGTGTATAGCCTTATCCACGATGGAAGCTGAGTTCGTGGCATTATCAGCAGCGGTCCAAGAAGGAGTTTGGCTTAAGAGATTTTTGGATCATTTAGGTGTTATTGAAAAAGCTGCACATCCGTTGTTGGTTAACTGTGATAGCCAAGCAGCTATAGCGTACACTAAAGATCCAAAATATCATGGCAAAACCAAACATATAGATACCAAGTATAACTTTGTAAAAGATATGGTTGCACGAAAGGATGTGAACTTGCAGTACATATCTACGCATAGAATGGTTGCAGATCCTATGACAAAGCCAATACCTAGAGATGTGTTTTGTGGTAATGTGAAATCTCTAGGATTGCGTAGAGTCTGATGTACTGGATTGTAATTTCCCTGAGTTGTTCACATGTATGAACTAGTGTTGTTTCATTATTAAATGCCTATGAATATTTTGTTTGATCTTTATGCATCTTAATGCTTACTGCATTATATTATATTGAGAAAGTATGTCGGACAGATAAGAGATTAGCCCCCTCACACGGGTAATCGCCTCTATTTACTATGTGATAGATAGATATGAGACTGTTTTTAAGCTTATTATCTAGGTGATAATCGAGAGCTAAAGCTTAAAATAAATATGTCGCCTTAACTGAGTGTTAAGATGAGGACATAATACTTACGATGTCCGAAAGTAAAATAACCCACACATTTTACTTTATCTGTCTAAGATGCCAGATGTGAGTTCTGATGATTTTTGTGAATGAGTAAATACGTGAACTCAAGTTAGACATTGGGTATGTCTAAACTATCATCTGTACGGTATTGATTGTATAGACATACGCTCCATGGGAAAGGAGTTAATACCGTAATACGTATTTCATACTACGTATGCATGAGATGACCTATAAGAGTGACAAAAGTTATGATCTCAACTTTTATGACGTGTGAGACTCTTGAGGAATAGAGTTCCTCAATTTTTAGTGCCCTCATGACTCTTACTTATTCTCAAGATTTCTATTTAGTGTTTGCTATCTTAGAATGTTGCCAATGGTCATGAGTTGATTCGATCTAATGGGACATTTCTAGAAAAGCAAGTTGAACTGAAATTGAGAGTCTGAAGGAAAGAGGAAGATCGGTTTTGTAGGATCACATTGTGGTTTTGTATTCACAGGTCGACCAATTATGACTGTCTTTGGGATAATCATAATTGTGAATACAATATATATACATCATTATTTGAATGAGATTAAGAGAGATATAAATGTGATCGATCGATCTAGGGTACTGCATACTAAATTTACTCGGAAAATGATGCCCAATATGAGCTGCTATATATTCCTAATAGATGTATAGCAACGAGCTCTCAAAGTATGCTGGTCGCACGGATTATTCACCGGTATGAATGTTGAAAGAGGAAAAGAGGATTTTCAGTTGATGGGCCTAAGTTGGGCCTATCCGCCCATGTTGGTTTATGACCCACCATGTGCGAGTGGGAGATGATGGATTTATTAGATGGGCCTAAGTTGGCCCGGCCACGATGGGCCTAAAGGCCCGGCCCACGGGAATAAGGCCCGTGGAAAGGGGAACCTATTTAAGGAAATAGAGAGAGAGAGGAACGCACCTCTTGGCATTTGTGCAAGAACGTTTTCCTTTCTCTCCCAAAAAGCTCTCTCTCTCTCGAAGACGAAGAAGCGACTCCGTCTTCCATTGCACGGCGAATCTTCGACATCGGATCGAACGGAACTGAAATCTCTTCCTCAATACGGCATCGGTGTCTAATCTGTGGCCAACAAGGTACGCTCGAATCCGTGGTGTGCTTTTGATCGGTGATACGTGACAATCCCGGGCTTATCTTCCGCATATGATTTAGGGGTTCGGTTTAGGTGCCGAATCCGGTTTTTCGGGGATCCGACGATCCCAACAGCTGCAAAGGAAGGGGACGTCGACAAGTTCATTAAAGCCCTGGAGGATCATTGCGCCAAAGAAGGAGTGTCGTTGAGCGTGACTCTCGAGCAACTCAGCCCATCCGGGAACACACTGCTTCACGCTGTGGCGGGTATGTTAAAGCGGGTGCGACCATAAGTTTATTTTTTGTGCTGCGCATTTCAAAATGCCTGCGATTTTTGCACTCAAATGAACCTGACATCAGTGGAAATCAGGGAGTGATGATAGTCTCAGAGCCGTCTTCGATTTCGTCCCTGACCACTTGATCTCCCGGGTGAACTCCAATGGAGAGACGCCGCTGCACATTGCAGCTAGAGCTGGGAAAACCGGTGCGGTGGAGCTTCTCCTTTCCCGGGTGAATCCAAGGGTCCGTGATAGCAGTGGCAACTCCCCACTGCATGAGGCCGTGAGGAATTGCCATTACGAGGTGATCCGCCAGCTGACAAGTAGAGACCCCAATCTGCTGTTTCTTCAGAATAGAGAAAGAAAGTCTCCATGGTGCGTGGCTGTCGAAACAGGGGACTTGAAGGTCCTCAAGCTCTTGCTGGAACTCTTGCCGGAAGCATCAGTCCCGGTCGAAACAGTGATTTCAAGAACTTTCGGCATGCCACCTGCTCATGTCGCTGTTATGTACCAGAACATGGGTAAATCCTCCTTCCAAGCTCTCGCGTGTTGTTTGACCTTCTTGGTCACGCCCTTTTTTCTCCCTTCATTATCGTTTCTATTGGTGGTGGAAAAAGCAAGTTTCACGTGTACATTTGGTATGATAGCTTACTATGCTAAGGGGAAAGATTGTGAGTCAACTCCCGATACTTTGGATCATCTAGAACGGATCAAACCCTGTTAAAGAATTACGGGACTTTGCATTCATCCCAAAATGATCAAATTCTTGCATTGGATCTAGATATGCTGAAAGAGAGGGAGAAGTGCCAAAAAAGTCCTAAACCTTTTGCTTTTGTGCCGAATTAGTTCTAAACCTTTTTTTGGTGCTGATTTAGTCCTAAACTTTTTATGTTGTGCCAATTCAGTCCTTCCGGCCAATTTTGGCCGGATTTTGCTGACTGGACACCGGCCGGCTGACGTGGACAACTTTTAATAATATTTTAATATTTTAATATTTTTATTTTTTTAATATTTTATTTTTATTTTTTATTTTTATTTTTTTTTGTCTTTTTCCTCCGGCCGGTCACCGAGGTTCGGCGACCGGCCAGAGCCGAAGGCTGGCGAGGGCGAGGCCGACCTCGCCGGCCACCTCGCGGGCAAGGCCGACCTCGCCGGCCATGGGCGAGGGCCTCGCTCGCCCATGGCCGGCGAGGGCAAGCCTCGCCCATGGTCAGATCTGGCGAGGTCGAGCCTCGCCGGCCATGGGCGAGGCTCCCCCTCGCCGGATCTGGCGAGGTCGAGCCTCGCCGGCCATGTGCGAGGCTCGCGAGCCATCCTTCTGTTTTCTTGGAGCGATTGATTGGGTGGTCTGTCCAATGGTTGAATCGGAAGCTTCGGAATCGCTTCTCTGAAGTTCACCTCCTCTCTGTGTGCGTGCTTCCATGGGTTCCGAGTGATTACGTGAACCGGAGCTTGTTGCTTATGGTGGGTCGAAGTGGATCTCCGATGCGGAAGCGATTTCGGCGTCGATTCGGTCGGGGTGTTGATTCCCGGTGAAGAAAAATTAAAAGATCTTCTCTTCAGCCCTCTCTTCCTCCTCCTTCGTCCACAGCCGCCCGATCTCCGCCCCTCCTCCGCTGTCGCCAACGGCGGAGTTACCGGCGCCTTGATTAGGCTGACCCTCGCTATGTCCAAGCCGAGCATGGCCGGCTTCCTTTGATTTGTCCGTCTCATCGTTCTACAGATCTCGAAATCTGGCCGTCCATAGCGATGGAGTTGCAGATCTGGAAGTCAACCACCGTCGCTCGCAGCCATGGACGAGCCGCTGTCACTGGAGCCATGGCTGCAGATCTGGAAGTCCCGTCGCGAGCAACGACGGCTTATGGACTGCCATTGTCCCCTCCGTCGTCGCCCGCGGGCGGCTCGTGGTCGGCCTCGTCCATGGCCGAGCAACCCCTCCATCGTCACAGCTGCTCATGGTTGTTACCTGTCCAGATCTGGACTGGTGTTGTGCCTCCAGATCTGGTACCGTCCATGGATGAAAGCCTAGCTCGTCCATGGCTCGCGAGCGAGGCCCTCACCCATGGCCGGTGAGGTCGGCCTTGCCCGCGAGGTGGCCGGCGAGGTCGGCCTCGCCCTCGCCGGCCTTCAGCTCTGGCCGGTCGCCGGACCTCGGTGACCGGCCGGAGGAAAAAGACAAAATAAAATAAAATAAAATAAATATTAAAATATTATTAAAAGTTATCCACGTCAGCACCGATCAGGCCACGTCAGCCGGCCGGCGTCCAGTCAGCAAAATCCGGCAAAATTGGCCGGAAAGGACTGAATCGGCACCACATAAAAATGTTTAGGACTGAATCGGCACCAAAAAAAGGTTTAGGACTAATTCGGCACAAAGGCAAAAGGTTTAGGACTTTTTTGGCACTTCTCCCCTGAAAGAGATGTGGAACAAGATGCCGGTGCTACTTCTATTCAATGATGAGGGAAACCGCAGCCCACTCCATTTGGCAACTTACACGAATTATATAGATGGAGTCAAGTTAATGATGGAGAAGTTCCCATGGAGCGCCCTGAAGCAAGACAATGAGGGCTATCTTCCTATCCATATTGCTTGCAAGATGGATCATGTGAGGATCGTCGAGGAGCTACATCAACTATGGCCAGACCCTGCAGAGTTTCGAGATAGTAGAGGAGAAAACATTCTTCACGTGTCAGCGAGGTACGGATGCATTTCAACTGTCAAATATGTACTGAAAAGTCCCCAATTCGCTCACCTCATAAATGCAAGAGATAATTTCTTAAATACGCCTTTGCATCTGGCTGCATTGCACTGGCAACCATCGGTGTTGCTTCTTCTTGCGCGAGACGGAAGAGTTGATCATAAGCTGGTAAATGAGGATAACATGACGGCTCTAGACGTGGTAGAGGAGGCCATTACAGAAATAGATGCTCCACTTCGGAAGGTACGGCCTTTTACGCTCTTGTCACAGGTAAACATCATTGCAAATTGTTGCACGAATCAGGGAGAGACCTAGAAATAAATTAGCGAGGTATGTGAATTAGTGTGCTTTCAGCTAGATCTGCAATTCAGTAGCCAAAATCATAATATTTAGGTTTCTTTGTTTATTCTTTTACTCACTACTTGTAGAGGTTAACGCGGATAATTTTGGCTGGAACACCGAGAAGCAGAGATTTAGCTATTCGTAAGGGAACCGATCAGAGCCTGGAGAAAGAAATGGAACCACCGGCATTAGACAGACTCAAGGAGGAGGCAAATACTCGCATGGTCGTGGCGGCACTAGTAGCTGCTATGACTTTTGCATCTGGTTTTTCTGTTCCCGGAGGATACAATAGTTCTGACCCTGATGCTGGTATTGCCGTATTGCTCCACAAAGCCATGTACAATGTCTTTGTGATTTGCAACTCCATCGCCATGTATAGCTCGATCATTGCACTTGTGATCCTCCTTTGGACACAGATTAATGATCCTCATGTGGTGAAAAATGCCCTTTCGAAATCAAGACTCCCGTTGTTGGTAACTCTTGCTGCGATGCCTCTGGCATTCATGGCGGGCGTCTACGTGAGCATAACCAAACTCGCTTGGCTCGCCATTGTTGTCTTGGTCTTGGGATCAGTCGCTCTCTTCATTATCTTGAGTTTCTACCTTCTGTTGTATATCCCGCTTGGGTGCAAGCATCGTCTGGTTCGTCGCTTCACCGACTTAATCATCGTTATGGGTATTTCAATGTCGGGGAGCGTCACTGCAGGCCGAAGGACTACCAATCGTGACGCTGAGCGTATGCAAATCCAGCTTTTTTCGTTATGAGGTCCCTTGAATCTATTATCTTCTCGATAATTGTATCTATGTCCGTACCTTTAGCTCCCCCTTAGTTACATAAGCTGCTGCCGTTACGGTTTGGCTAGCCCACCTGTTATTGGTACGAACTAGTGATATCTGCAGTTTTTAGTCGTCCAAGATATATCATGATTACTTATTCAATGGTATCTATTCGCAATGAGTTCGGTAAAATTGGAGTTTTGGGATTGAGCTACATCATCACAACTTCCATTCCCCCCTCACTTCCCTCAACATAAGTTAGTCACATTGATTTACATTAATTAGATAAATATTTAATATGATATATTAGTCGATAAATCTAAGCTCACTGACTAAGGACGCGTTTAGTAATATTTCTGTTTAAAAATTGTTCCAGGGAACAGAAATAGAAAAAAATGTTTCTGTTCCGGAAAACAATTTTTGAACCAAAAAACGCGTTTGGTAAACTTGTTCCAGGAATAAAAAATGAACAGAAACACGTTTGGTAAATTTGTGTTATTTTTTTGTCTCTTTTAATTTTTTAATATTTTTCTTTCTTTTTTCTTTTTCTTTATTTTTCTTCTTTTGGCCGGTCGCCGGCCTCGACCATGGCCGGCGACCGGCCGACGAGGGCTGGCAGCCTCACCCAACCATGGCAAGGCTCACCGGCCCCCAGCAAGGCCGAGCCTTGCCGTGGTTGGGCGAGGCTTGGCCTCGCCTTGGCTGGGCGAGCCCGGGCTCGCCAGATCTGGGCGAGCTCCGCGCTGACGAGCTCGAGCTTGCCCAGATTCGGCGAGCTCGAGCTCGCCCAGCCACCGACGAGGCTCGGCCTCGTCGGGCCACCGTTAGGCGACGTCGGTTTGGTAGTGGCCCGGCGAGGCCGAGCCTCGCTGGTGGCTGGGCGAGCTCGGGCTCGCCGGATTTGGGTGAGCCCAAGCTCGCCCAGCCAAGGCAGGGCCGAGCCTCGCCAAGGGCCAGCGACGCTCGGCCTCGCCGGGGGCCAGCGACGCTCCGGCGAGGTCACCGGCCCTCAACGGCGTCACCGGCCAAAGAAAAAAGAAAAAGAAAAGAAGAAAAAAAAAGAGAAAAAAAAGAGAGGAGAGAGAAATTTTGTTCTTAAAAATTGTTCCAAAAATAATAAACACGTTTTTCTTGTTTTTTGTTTCTATTCCAAATGTGTTTCTGTGAACAAAAAAATAGTTTTGGAACAAAAACACAAACAAACACGTTTCTATTCTTTTTTTGTTCCCTGAAACAAAAAAAAAACATAAATTTTGTTTATAAACAGAAATAAAAAACATTAACAAACAGGCCCTAAGAAACGCATTTTGTTTTTCTTTTATACGTCATTGACATATGATGTTTCTATTAATAATTAAATAAGGGCTATGAGGATTGTGCAGGGTAACATCTGCTTTTATTTTATTTTTATTTTTTTTTATCAAAAAAAATTTGTATTCATGGCTCCAAAGGATACATAAGAAGTACATAGACTTTCGTGGTAAAACAAATTGAAGCAGAGCAAAGGTCAGAACACTACAAAACAAAGCCAAATCCAGAAAATAAGGAGGATCAATAAAGCATTGGTAGGATTAAGCATACAATCATTCCAAAAGAATGGATATATCAAGCAAAATAATTGGCGGTCAATCATTGGATCTCGTATCGTCGTCAGTAATAAGCACATGTTGGAAATTCCTTCTCTAATAATTATCGCATTGCCATTTAATAGTGCGTGACTAGGTTTGACTTCCTCTACACCATTGCCGTATGGAGACAGCTAAAATAGGTTAATTAAACATAGATCTAACCTTTGGAATTGTAAATCTCTATAGTTTAGTGAGACGTCAGAGCTCCTATGATCATCATTAAAACTAAAGTCATATAACCTATACATAGATAGAGTACAGAGCTATCGAATCCCCGAAAATATTATTAAACTCCCAAATCTAAATCAGGAGAGAAAAACTCTTATGTCTAGAACTAGATTTTGGGAGTTCAAACTCTCAAATCTAGAACTAGATCGGGAGAGAAAAAAAAGGACAAGTACAAAAAACTCTAAGAAAATAAAAAGCAGATAGAGGGGAGGGTGAGACTAACTCAAACCGTCCCCATGGTTGAAGGTTGAAGAAGACAATGAAAAGAGAAGAGAGAGGAAAAGACTTTTCGGCTTCTTGGACAGTTCTTATTTATTTTCAAGTTATCAATTACCTATAAATTTATTTATGCACATCTCTAATATATAATCTCTCATATATTAATTGCATTTTATATATAAAAGAGGGCTTTCAGCAAATAATAAGGATCATTAATTCCCTTTTGCTTTACTTCATTCCCTTAAAAATCATGTGAGACGAGAAGTTCCTAGAGGACTTATCCTGGGTCCAAGTAGTGGAGCTAATTATATTTTTGGTTCAGATGAAGACGGTGCCGAAGATGAAGATGATGATGCAGAAGCTGATCGGAAGAGGGGAAGAAAAGAATCCTCCTTGGCTTTAAGAAAGGTTGAGAAAGGTGATGCTGGTTCAAAGCCCAAGAAAAGAGCTAAGGTTCTTGTTGAGGTGAGACCATCATTTTGAATTGCCAATCTGCTGTCAATATAAACCTCTGTTCATAATAAGCATGTATTTTATACTAGTAGTGACAAATTTAAGTTGAGTTGCCAAGGAATGAGAATTTTCTATTAGTAGTGGCAAATTATAGTTCAGCTTTCTTGTATACATGGAAATAACTTTGTGCAGATGTGTTAGCTTGTCTCCAATGCTTTTGAGTGGCATTGTGCCATGACCAAGCCACATCGTCTTCCAATATTTTCTCATCAAGTCCTATACATCATGATTTTGGTTGAGTGTTCGTTTTTTTCTTGGGGGTTATTACCTTTTTTGGCAGAAATGAAAGATTTTTAGGCTAAGATTCCAACTACTCTGATGGCATCCTCTTTCCTGAGGAGAAAAGTAGGAAAGGTAATTCAACCCACTCCTTGGAGACTGTCTTGATAGGATCATGCCATATGCATGTGACTGGATAAGTAACTTTTTCTCTATGCTGATGTCTAGTCAAGGATGCGCGGGATGGTGCTTACTACTGTTCTGTCCAAAAGTTGCTTTAATAGTTTATGGTGCAGTAGCAGCTTTACTGTTCATGGTAACTTTGATTAGGTAATAGTTACTTTACTTAGGCTATTAAGAGGTGCATGGTTCTAGTTTTGTGCTGGGGTCTCATTCGATCTGTTGGGATATAATATGCGAAAACGATAGGATCTTGCAATTTACGTCAACGCGAAATCACCAGAGAAATAAACAAGATCAATAAGGACACCAGAAATTTACGTGGTTCAATCCGAGTATCGGTACCTACATTCACGGGGAGAGCCAGCAACAAATAATTCACTATAATCAGAGTATCAGAGTTTATGATGGATTTAATTATATGGGCCTAAGTTGGCCCGGCCACGATGGGCCTAAAGGCCCGGCCCACGGGAATAAGGCCCGTGGAAGGAGGAACATATAAAAGGGATGAGAGAGAAGGAGAACATACCTTTTGGCATTTAGTACATACGTTCTCCTTCTCTTCCAAAGTGCTCTCACTCTCTAAGACGAAGAACAAAGTCAAGAAGCGACTCCGTCTTCCCTTCACGGTGATTTGTCGTCATCAGATCGAACATGGCTGAATTCTCTTCCTCTTTATGGCATCGGTGTCTAATCTGTGGCTAACAAGGTACGCTCGAATCCGTGGTGTGCTTTACGATTGGTGATACGTGACTTTTTCCCGGGCTTGTCTTCCACATTGATTTAGGGGTTTGGTTTTAAGTGTCGAATCCGTTTTCGGGGATCCGACGATCCCAACATTGGTATCAGAGCCTTAGTTCACGTTTTTTCCCGACCAATTTGATGTTTATGATTGATTTTTCGCAAAAGCATTTCGGCCGTACGGATCGGGGCGAGAAATCCCGACACTCGAGCGTTGTTCGCCATTTTTTCCGACTTTTCGTAAGTCGAAATCAAAATCTGATAGCACGCCGCGTGTGGGCGCGTGCGGCATCCCCCGGCGGGCGAACCGGCACGCGCCGGTCCACGGACCGACGCGTGCTGCGACCCCGGTAACGCTGGGGTGGCGTCATCGCCGTCGTTTTCGGCGCGGCGGCGACCACGACCGACCCGACCCGACCGCCCGCGCCGCGGCGCTGGTGACGTCTGCGTGACGTCAGCCCACGCACGCGCGCGGCACGTGCGGTCGGTCGGTCCGACCCGTGCGACCGGTCCGACGACTTGACGACTTTCGTTGACCGTTGAATTCGTTGACCGTTGACTTCCGTTGACCGTTGACCGACGACCGTTGACCATTGACTTGCGTTGACCGTTGACCAAAAAAAAAAAAAGGAAAAAGAATATGTTTCTTTTTTCAATTATATCTATGTGGATTATATGTAATCCATTTTTGTTCTACATTTGTTGCAGGAACAATGCCTTCCCGTAAGCCGCGCGCATCTGTGCGCACAATGTCAGATGAACAAAAGGAAAGGCTTTCTAGGTTGATAGCTAATTTGAATGGTTATCGATGGGAGAGTGACGACATAATTGATCATGTCATATAGGTCAACAACAAAATTCAAGAAGTCATTTGGAACGGTTATCCCATGCCAGATATTCAGATGGTGCGATTTTTTATGAACACTCTTCCACCAGAATGGCAAGGAGTGTTGAATCGCCTATGGGAAGTCAAAGGATTTACTAGATATAAGGAGCTAGTAATGGAATTTGTGGATGAATATCATCGGGTTGGAGCCACAAAGACTGCGACCCAAGGAATGACTTTGATTAGGCCAGGAATGAATGTGCGTAGGAGAAATCCTAAGGGATATCCATATGTTTTTCCATGGCTGTCGAGGATGCTTGAAAATTTTACAGAGAAAAAGCAAAAGAAATTGCACCATGTAGCTGCTTTCCCTATTAGTTGTATGATGCCTCGTTTTTAGATGTTATGGCTGGTATTTATTGAGTGTTCTTGGTGGACATCTTATGTAAAGTTAACTACTTGATTGTTGTTGTTGTAGCAACCTATATGTTAGCCATATTATGTGAAAGCATTATTATTTTATTGTATGTCAATTATCTGTTGCATTCTGTTATTGCTGGTTGCTGTGGGTAGTTAGCTGTGGGTAGTTAATAGAAGTTTTTGTAGCTTCATAGAATTGATTTTGCATATGACAATCATATTAATGATAGTTTTTAAGTTATGATTTTTGGAGGATGATTGGAAACATAGTGACATTTTGATTCTGAAACCTTACTTAAAATTATTAATTAATATGATGGGTTTGTGCAAAATAGATGCATAAGTGATAGGCATTAATATTTCGTGCATATGTGTCTGATATGGTCAGATCGATGGATTCAGCAAATAAGAACATCATTGCTGATTTGAATAAAGATGACAAATTGAACGGTGAGAATTGTGAAATATTGAATATGAGAATTCAATATTTGCTGGAAAATCAAGAAGCACTAAAAGCTCTTGACCATGTTATGGAAGATCTAGAGGATGTTGTGCGCCACATTGAGCTAGCTGATCTACGCCTCAAGGCATTTGAGCAGGATATAGATATATGCTGTGTTGCTTTAAGCTCAGAAGGGGCTTCAAGCTCTAAGCGCAAGCGTATTGATTCATTCAATATGTGGGAAAGTAAGGGATCAAGTCCTTCTTGCAAGAAACCAATAATTAACCAACAAAAGAGAGGAAAACGTTCTCATGTGAAGAATATCTCAAGGGTGAAATGTTACAACTGTGACCAAAATGGTCACTATGCCCGCGATTGTCGCGAGCCAAAGAAGGTACACACCCTTTGTACAATTGGGAACTTTGCATATGTGTCAAGTTCTGTATTCTTGACTGAATCTAATCCTCTGTGGACTGTGGATTCAGGAGCGACAGACCATGTAGCGAAGGATAGAGGATCCTTCGTGGAATTCCGACGAGTACCAACTGGATCTAAATGGATCTATGTGGGAAACAACTCCAGAGCTGAAGTGAAAGGAATTGGCACATGCCAACTGAATATGCGTGGTGGACGCACTTTATTCCTACATGATGTGTTGTATGCTCCGGAGATTCGTCGGAATTTAGTGTCTGTTTTAGTGTTGGTTAAATTAGGTTTTAATGTGAACTTCCATAATAAAGGTGTAGATTTGTATTTGGATACAAACTACTATGGTCGTGGTTATTTTCTGGATGGTTTCATTGTATTAGATATTGACATGTTAATGCAAATTTTTGTTATTCCCTTCTCACATCTCCTAATTCATATGATAATGATGTGAATGTGTGGCATGCTAGACTTGGTCATATTGGCCAACATCGTATGAATAGACTAGCCAAAGAGGGCTTGTTGGGCAACATTGAAAAAGTCGATTTGCCCATATGTAAGCATTACCTAGAAGGGAAAACGACAAGGAAACCATTCAAAAAAGGTAAAAGAGCTGAATTTCCTCTGCATTTAATCCATTCTGATGTCTGTGGTCCAATGAATGTGAGAGGAAGGCATGTGGCTGTTTATTTCATCACTTTTATAGATGATTATACTCGATTCGGATATGTCTATTTGATTTCTCACAAATCTGAAGCAATAAGTTGTTTCAAAAGGTTTATGAACCTGGTAGAAAATCAATTAGACAAGAAAATAAAAGCATTGAGATCCGATCGAGGTCGAAAATATTTATCTGATGAGTTCAGAAAATTATGTGATGAAAAAGGAATAGAAAGACAATTGTCTATTCCATATACTCCTCAACAAAATGATGTTGCAGAGAGAAGAAACAGAACCATATTGGAAATGGTTAGGTCCATGATGGCGCATGCTAACTTACCTATCATCTTTTGGAGTGATGCGTTGTTAACTGCTACCTATATACTTAACCGAGTGCCTTCCAAATCAGTCACTTCCACTCCATATGAGTTATGGACAGGTAGAAAACCGGACTTAAGTTTTCTTAAGCCATGGGGTTGTGCTGCCTATACACATGAGTCCTCTCACAAGTTTGGGAAATTGGGTCCCAGAGGAAAGAAGAGTATTTTCATAAGATACTCGGAACACTCAAAAGGGTATGTGTTCATAGGTGAGCAGGAAAGTGGGAGTATAACTGAATTTAAATCACGGGATGTCACATTCTTAGAGGATGAATTTCCTAAGAAGGGCGAAATAGGGAAAGACAACTCCCTATTTGAAACCTCGGATCAAGATAATGATCTTAGTGGAGTTCGTCCAAGTGGGAGTATTATGAGAAGTGATGAATTGAATTCAACTCATTCTCAATTGCAACCACATAATGAGACGACATCATCATTATCTAATCCCAGTGGAAGCATAATGGGGAATGATGTGCAAAGTGTACAAACTCTCATACGGCGAACAAGTCGCCAAAGTATTCCCCGTCAACGTTTTGACATTGAAGGGGAAACTTTTATGGTTGCTCCACAAGATGAGGATGAGCCTAGAAATATTAATGAGGCTCTGAATTGCCCTAGTAAAGAAAAATGGATTCATGCAATGGAAGAGGAAATGGAGTCAATGAAATCAAACCAAGTATGGGAACTGGTTGATCTTCCAAAAGGACGCAGAGCTGTTGGGAACAAGTGGGTTCTCAAAATAAAGCGAAAGGCTGATGGCTCGATAGAATGGCATAAGGCTCGCCTTGTGGCGAAAGAGTATAATCAACAGGAAGGAATTGATTATGAAGATACGTTTTCTCCTGTAGTGAGATTTACCTCGATTCGCATTATTCTGGCAATAGTAGCTTGCATGGATCTTGAGTTACATCAGATGGATGTAAAGACTGCTTTCCTCAATGGAGAATTAGAGGAAGAAATATTCATGGAACAACCTACTGGTTTCATAGTGAAAGGCCAAGAAGAAAATGTATGTCGACTTTTGAGATCGATATACGGCCTTAAGCAGTCATCGAGACAATGGTATATACGTTTTCATAATGCCATAATGGCATATGATTTTACAATGATTGATGAGGATCATTGCGTATATATCAAAAGATCCAAGGATCAATTTGTGATCATATCATTATATGTTGATGATATACTCATTGCCGGAAGCAATATGGAGTTTGTTCATACTGTCAAGAGTTGGTTATCTTCCAACTTTGAGATGAAGGATATGGGTGAGGCTGCATACATTCTTGGAGTTAAGATTTCAAGAGATCGTTCGAAGAGATCGTTGTCTCTTTCGCAAGAAACATATATAAATAAAGTTCTTGAACGATTTCGTATGCAAGATTGTAAACCCATAGACACTCCTATTGCAAAAGGTGAAGGATTGAGCCATAGACTGTGTCCGAGGACTCCACAAGAGAAGGAACAAATGAAACATGTTCCTTATGCTAGTGGAGTTGGGAGCTTGATGTACGCTATGATGTGTACAAGACCCGACATATGTTTTGCAGTTGGAATGGTGAGTAGATACCAATCCAATCCAGGTCCAACACATTGGAAAGCCGTTAAGAGAATACTGAGGTATCTAAAGGGAACTGCTGATTATACGATGAGTTATCAAGGAAAGGATCTGCGACTCAAAGGCTATTTTGAAACTGATTAGGGAGGAGGTATAGACGAAAGGAAATCTACCTCTATGTTTGTTTCCTTATTGAATAATGGCACCATATGTTGGAGCAGTAAGAAATAAACGTGTATAGCCTTATCCACGATGGAAGCTGAGTTCGTGGCATTATCAGCAGTAATATATTAAGGATTTTGGCTTAAGAGATTTTTGGATCTTTTAGGTGTTATTGAGAAAGCTGCAAATCCATTATTAGTTAATTGTGATAGCCAAGCAGCTATAGCGTACACCAAAGATCCAAAATATCATGGCAAGACCAAACATATAGATACCAAGTATAACTTTGTCAAAGATATGGTTGCACGAAAGGATGTGAACTTATAGTACATATCTACGCATAGAATGGTAGCAGATCCTATGACAAAGCCAATACCTAGAGATGTGTTTTGTGGTTATGTGAAATCTCTAGGATTGCGTAGAGTCTGATGTACTGGATATTGTAATTTCCCTGAGTTGTTCACATGTATGAACTAGTGTTGTTTCATTATTAATGCCTATGAATCTTTATTTGATCTTTATGCATCTTAATGCTCAGTGCATTACTTTATATTGAGAAAGTATGTCGGACAGATCAGAGATTAGCCCACTCACACGGGTAATCGCCTCTATTTACTATGTGATAAATAGAGATGAGACGGGTTTTAAGCTTATTATCTAGGTGATAATCGAGAGCTCAAGCTTAAAATACGTATGTCGCCTTAACTGAGTGTTAAGATGAGGACATAGTACTTACGAGGTCCGAAAGTAAAATAATCCACACATTTTTACTTTATCTGTCTAAGATGCCAGATGTGAGTTCTGATGAATTTTGTGAATGAGTAAATATGTGAACTCAAGTTAGACATTGGGTATGTCTGAACTATCATCTGTACAGTATTGATTGTGTAGACATACGCTCCATGGGAAATGAGTTAATACCGTAATACGTATTTCATACTACGTATGCATGAGACGACCCATAAGAGTGGCAAAAGTTTGATCTCAACTTTTATGACGTGTGAGACTCTTGAGGAATAGAGTTCCTCAATTTAATTGCCCTTATGACTCTTACTTATTCTCAAGATTTCTATTTAGTGTTTGCTATCTTAGAATGTTACCAATGGTCATGGGTTGATTCGATCTAATGTGACATTTCTAGAAAAGCAAGTTGAACTGAAATTGAGAGTTTGAAGGAAAGGGGAAGATCAGATATGGAGAATCACATTATGGTTTTGTATTCACTGGTCGACCAATTATGATTGTATTTGGGATAATCATAATTGTGAATACAATATATATATCATTGTTTAAATGAGATTAAGAGAGATATAAATGTGATCGATCAATCTAGGGTACTGCATACTAAATTTACTCGGAAAGTAATGCCCATTATGAGCTGCTATATATTCCTAAAAGATGTATAGCAACGAGCTCTCAAAGTATGCTGGTCGCACGGATTATTCACCAGTATGAATGTTGAAAGAGGAAAAGAGGATTATGTTCAACCCACCATGCAAGTGGGAGTTGATGGGCCTAAGATGGGCCTATCCGCCCATGTTGGTTTTGACCTACCATGTGCGAGTGGGAGATGATGGATTTAATTATATGGGCCTAAGTTGGCCTGGCCACGATGGGCCTAAAGGCCCGGTCCACGGGAATAAGGCCCGTGGAAGGAGGAATATATAAAAGGGATGAGAGAGAAGGAGAACATACATTTTGGCATTTAGTACATACGTTCTCCTTCTCTTCCAAAGTGTTCTCTCTCTCTAAGACAAAGAACAAAGTCAAGAAGCGACTCTGTCTTCCCTTCACGGTGATTTGTCGTCATCGGATCGATCATGGCTGAATTATCTTTCTCTTTATGGCATCGGTGTCTAATCTGTGGCTAACAAGGTACGCTCGAATCCGTTGTGTGCTTTACAATCGGTGATACGTGACTTTTTCCCGGGCTTGTCTTCCGCATTGATTTAGGGGTTCGGTTTTAAGTGTCGAATCCGTTTTCGGGGATTCGACGATCCCAACAGTTTACAATCGCTCAATTGCTCAAGTGTTTTTCATACCTAGATTTAACTCTAAACCCAAAGTATTTATAAATAAATAATTCAATTGAAAATAAACTCACGGCACAAAATTACCACGCGTTGAGGATTGGCGCGGCTTCAAGACGAGCGCAGCAGCCGCGGAAGAGAAAACCCTCACTGAGACGTGCGCTTTTTATATGTATACGCGAGTGTGCCCCAAAAGTCAAAGCTTGACTTTTGGGCCCCACGAGAATTCAATCTTCACGTGGAGAGGGACTTCACGCCAAAAAGGAGACCTGGGCCCACTTTGTTTCTGACTCACGTGCAGATGGGTTTCGGCCAAGCTTCTTTCCTCTTTTATTTTTCTTCCTTCATCGGCTAAACAAGAAAGCCCATGCCGTGATTCCGCAGGCTTCGAAGCAAACAAGAATTTTCCTCCCTTTTATTTTATCCATGCGAATCGCGTTTTTTGCAAACTCTCAAAATCAAGACATAATTTAGCACGAGCTCTCCTAATGTTGGCACAATTCACACATCTTAGGATGTTTTTCTGTTCCGTGGACCCTTGCGGATGTGGTTCTTCATTTGGAGCTTTGATGGGGGAGGGGAAAGAGGGGGGAACAGGGTCTTCATTTGCTCTAAGTATGGGTTTAGTTACAGGATTAGTCAGACGTTGAGTACGTGCTAGGGATGAGCATGGTTTGGGTTGGGCCAGTTCACCCCATGACCCTAGCACCATCTCGCACAATACTGGTCATCAATTTTTGGGACCAATGAATGACTCTATTGAGCTTGGGACCAAGGACTGGACCGACCCAATGGGTTCAGTCCAGTTTCAGGGTTAACACGGGACCAATTGATAATTTTTTTTTTAATTTCATTTTTGTACTCTCTGAAAGGACAACCGAGGACCAGACTGACCAAATGGGTTCAGTCCAGTTCTGGGGTAAATCCGAGATCAACCGATAATTTTTTATTTCATTTTTTGTATTCCTGGAAAAGGCGACCGAGAACCGGACTGACCTAATGGGTTTAGTGACGAACAAAGTCAGCTAAGAGAGGCGAGCGGCGAGCGTTGAGTGGGGTGAGTGTCAAGCGTCAAGCAAGGAGCAACAAGCCAAGCAAGCAAAGCGACCATCAAGTATCGAGTGACAAATGGCACGAGTGAGCCAAAGCGAGCGAAGCGACCATCAAGTAGCGAGCGGAGAAGTTCTTTCTTTCAATTTTAGCAAATTAAAGACTAATAGAACAAGTAAGATAGAAGAGAATGAGTACTAGAGGAGGATGCCGTGGGGATCTGTTCATGCCCTTTTGAACGCCGTGAAGACTCCTTACAAAAACATTTTCCTTATTTGTAAATTATGACTGTTGACGCCATAAAAGACATTAAAAATCTAAATTATCAAAAAACAGTATAAAATTACTTGAACTCCTCACTAAGGAGTTATTTAATGTCGTTGACACCGTTTATTTAGGGTTTTCTCTATATAAAAAGATTATAAATAACATATTATATATATATATATAGAGTTAGGGTTGGTCTGGGTTAAACCAACCTTGAACTTTTAGGACTGATGACCAATCTGCATAGTGTTGATCCAGAAATCCCAAGACCAATGACCGATTCAGTCTCCTTAGGAATCGGATCGAGATCGGCAGGATCGGGCTTGTCCAAGGTCGGTCTAGGATCAATCCTAGACTGATGCACACCTCTAGTACGTGCGACGTAGTCAGGACAATGAAATGAATAGTAATCTATGTTTTTCGATTGAGGGCAAATTCTATCTATGGTTTTCTTTGGCCATCTATATATGGTCAATTTACTGGGATGGGAAATTGGTTTCTTCAGTTCGTCATGAAAATTGGCTTGTTCCTTTCATAGGTTGGTATTGTTACAATGCCGTGTTAGTCCAGGATTATTAAACCCACTGTAAGCAGTAAATGCCCACGTAGAATTCAATTAGTTTTACCTACTCTTCTTTGAGATTTCTGTCTGACATGTCCAAATGGCTATTTTCACAAATTATACTAGTAATAATGATAATGAGAATTGTACAAGCTGATTATTATGTCTGCTCTTTTTACTTCTTATTATGTGGTGTCCGATTTATAAAATGATCTCATGCCAATATCAGTGTTTCAAACCAATTCTTTTGATTGGCAAGTTGAGCATGAAAATGCAGATGAAAGACAAGCTGCAGTTCATTGAGGGCTTGCTCCGAACGGTCTTGTTTCTGTTTGCTTGGTAACCCAGATGAGGGCGGCTGTCTCGGCTTCGAAAGTGTATGGCATGTTTTTCAGAGTAGCACAAAAAGAAAAAAATGTTATCACAAAGTGTCGACAGAAATTAATTGCAATTCTGGGTAACTTACTGTATCTATGTTCCGCTTCTTCCCAATGCTCTCGTTATCTTTTTGAGGTACTATCGGTCATGAAAAAGATCAGAACTCATTAGCAGAGAGAACCAACATCCAATCAATGCATGTTGCGCCAATAGTTTCCTACTAACCCCTGTTTTTACCCTTGGGTTTAATAGATAGGTTGAGAACAGTGTTGTTTCCTGACCTCCTCTTCAGTTTTTTTTTTTTTTTTAAATATGTATCCTAGTATTGATTTTCTCCCCCAGTGGAATTTTATTATATTGAATTAATGCATTCTAGCTGAGGCACTCTATAGGTATTGAATATGGAATCATAAATTTGTTTAATCTTTTATTTATGGTTGAATGTTCGGAGTTTACGAACAATACACGTATTGAATATGGAACCGTACATTTGTTTTCCTATTATGTTTTAAAATAGTTGAAACGTATATGTATGTCTCCATTTTTAAATCTTAGAGGAAAAGGTACAATTTAAATAAAGTTGGCATTATAAAGCTGCACAACAAAAGGAGCATTGCTTTGGCCAAATTGGGAAAAGTAGCAAAAATGGGCTAAATCTGTTACATTAGTACCAATTTAATGCTAATTTGTTTACTTAGATTAATTTAGTTATAAAATTTTTAATATTGGTATCAATTCGGTCCATTTGACTAATTTAAGATGAAAATCACTGACGTGAATATTTTTTTATAATATATTAATAATTTTTTCAATATATATTTTTATCATTTTTTGTTATTTTCTTTTCTTTTTCTTTCTTTTTTTCCCCTTCATTTTGGTTAGTGAGGGCCTAGCTGTTAGCAAGGGTTGCAGCTCTCGCCTAGGGCCTTTGGGGGCAAGTAATGAAGGGGAAAAGAGAAAAGAAAAGAAAATTTAATTTTTTTAAAATTCATATCCATGTCAATATCCACCGTACTAAGAAAGATGATTAGTGTCTGCGTCAGTGATTTCCGACATAAAGTGACTGGATGGACTGAATTGGTATCAATGTGAAAATATTTAAGATTAAATTGATCCAATTAAAATGTTTAAGAATAAATTGGTATCAATGAAATGGGTTTGTAACATTTTTTGTACTTTTTCCAGCCAAATTTGAGGCTTTGAAGTGCTCTATTTGATGGCAATAAACGAACACGAGATAATGTAGCATCAAGCTCACATGGCTTAAAAATAAAGTTGTGTATATTCTTTGTGGCATCTGGTCAAGCTTATGAGGATCATGTCACATGGTTTAGAATAAAATGTTAATATCACAAAAAATCTTAAATTAGTATATTTGTGACAAATTTATCCCAATTTAATTTTTTGACAACAAAAAACTCAAAACTGATATATTTATGATAAATTTATCTTAATTTAATTTTTTAACGACAAAAAAGATAAAATTGATATACAGATGACAAATTTATTCTCCTTTAATTTAATAGGAATAAATTATACACCATGAGTAGTGCTTCTGGTTTCACCGTTCCTGGAGGATACAATGACACTTAATTGGATGTTGGGCTCTAAACTGGATGCGGGAATCGTCTTACTGCTCCACATCTTTGGGATCTACAACACAATTGCCATGTATAGCTTGGTCACCGCACTCGTGATCCTCTGTGGTCTTAGGTAAACGATCTCTACGCAGTGCAACCCGGCTGAAAGCGAGGCTCCCCTTGCTGATGGCTCTTGCGGTAAAGTTGGTGGTATTCACATCAAGTGTTTATGCGACCGCGACTAAAACTTGCTTGGCTTGCCATTGTCATTTTGGTCGTGGGAACCGTTGCCGTCCTTATCATCTTGAGTGTCCATCTCATGTTGTATGTCCCACTCGGCTACGCTAATCCTCTTGTTCGTCGCTTCACCGACTTTATCATTTTCGCGGGTATTTCAATGTTGGGGATTATGGCTGCTGGAGGTGCGGTACCAGGGTGCACGACCACATCTCCAGGCGGTGCGAGTGGTGATAATCTCCGCCTCCACCTGAACAGATAATTAACGTGTGGGATCGCATCGAGTCTCCTCCTAGAATCTATGATCGTCTCGCTTATCATTGACCAGGTCATTAGCTCAGTGCTGTCCGGTTTGGGGCAGTCAATATGTAGTAAGAATTGATGGTGCCTGCAATTTTTAGTTATCCAGCAACTTGCTATCGCCGCGTTCAAAAGACCCGTGATCATCCTGATTATCCTTGCGGAGCAACGACGTGAACTAGCCACGTCACCGCGAGCCATTATCGAGTGTCACCGTAAACCATTACTCGTTCCACCATCCGACGAGTCCAAATTCGGGAATGATATCCGTGAAATAGGTAAAGATATTATCCGAACCTAGGTTATTTTCTTACTTAATTCATTGATATTGTGATTAAATTCAAATCTTTGAATGACATACCTTATCCAAAGCTTCCTAAAAAGCTTTTTAAATTAGGGATTATTTTTTAATTTCACAATGTGTATATGATTGACAGTTCGACTTCATGCCCGAAATACAACTCACAATCGCACAGAAAAATCGCCAATCCGAAATATAATTCGCGATTTCATTAAAAATTGGCCAATCCGATCATGCGTGAAATATGATTTGTCAATATATTTCTAAAATTAAGCAATCATGAATGATGTTATGCCTGATTTGCTTTTTTATGCCTTTGCTTAAATTTGATTTTTCTTCCATAAAAAAATCTTTAAAAAATAATAAATAAATTTGAGTTGGATTAGGTTCATGTTAGAATATTGCTTATTTTAGGATAGTTTGTATATTTAGATTAAGAAATAAATTTATTTAGGTTGTTAGATTTTCTTTTCATTAATTTGAATTGCATGTTCAATTATTAGGCAATTTTAATTTCAAATTTTATAATAAAAGGAAAAGAAAACATAAAAAATTCTGTGATATGTAGCCCGGAATTAGGTCATTCCTTGCACATTATCAAGTCATTGCATGATTAGGATTATTTAATTGTATAACATATTAGGATAGTTTCCTTCAATATTTACTTGTCATTAGATTAGGTAATTTAATGTTGCGTGACATATAATTTACATATTAGGTTTATTTAATTGTATGTCACATGTCATGTTAGCTATACATATTTTTGTACAGCTATATTTTCGTGGCGCAATGGTCTAGTGAAGGGGCATCGCTTTCTTCCAAAAGCTTACTTGTACCAAGATTTGGCAGCATTTACCATACTGTCTAAACGAGTCGGCTATTTATTTTGCACCGATTATTTGTTTGACATACCAATCGTGTGTATATACACAGACACATACACACACACCCATAAATTGGAATGCTTGCACATAGCTGGCCTCTGGGGATCGCTAGCATACGATTTTTACTTATTAAGACCATTTCGTTGATACTTTACCCTATTATGACTCCAGTTACATAACATATAAGATGACGTTATTCCCCTCATACTTATCATTTAGACAATCAATTGCAAAGCACATAAGATGATCGTTTAATGAATTTTGTGAATTATGAAAAAGGTATTAAGCAACACATTCTATTAACCGGTTCCATGGTCTGTACCTTTTCACGTGGACCGGATGGTGTCATTGGAGGGTGAGTATATTTTATTTAGGATAGGGATTCTCTCAGTTTAGTATTCTGTGTTGTTAGGTATACTCGCCCTCTTCAGATTGGGACGCATCAACGATAAGGAAATTGGACGACCTAGCAACCGGCCACGGCCGCACCTCCAACTAAGCCTCTCTGCCGCCACGCTGACGCTGCTAGCCTGCACCTTGCGATGATGCCACTGTTGCCATAGGCTCTTCCCCAAACTCCCACCGTCGTTGCTGAGTCCCCCACTCTCTACCCCATGCATCATGGTCGAGCTTGAGCTCAAACGCTGGATTCAACGTGGCCTGGCCTGGGCTCAACCTTGTTGTCCTCAGGGATTCCGAATCTGATGTCACTCAAGGCTAGGTGGAATCCAAGCGTCGCGACCCGACAGAGCTGGCCTTCCTCTGTTTGAGGACAAAGGAGAAGAACTGGCCTAACGGGCGTCCTTTTATGCTGGGTCATGATGACTGTGTGGTTGCAACCTTAGTTGTCGCCGGGTTGCAACCTTAGTTGTCGCCGGGTCGCGGACACCATGGCCCTAATAGAGGAGACGAGACAGAGCACGAGGGTCAGCTGATTAGTCAAATAGTGATGGCGGGAGAAGTTGTAACGGCAGAGATGTGGCAGCGAATTTGATGACCGTGGTGGTAGGGGTGGAGGACGGGGAAGAGAGAGAGGGGGAAAGCAAATGTGTTTGTAATTTATATAAATTTATTTAAGATTAAGGCATAATTTGATCCAATAGTAACTTCATGAGGTATAGTAAGCCCCCTAAATCAGGAGGATCTCAATCCTTTTATCTATATGTTATTTTACTAGTTATTTCCCATTCTCATGGAATTTAGATGGTCAAGTATAGCTTTCTGGATCATGTTAAATATTCCCTAACAAGCCCCACTCTAGGTTCGCCTTACCAAAACTCTTTACAATAACCTAAATTAGAAAGTGTTACGCTAAGATCATGCCACTAATTCATTTTAAACCATGCAGAGGCCATGTGTGGGCCCTAGTTGCATGGAGCATAACTGCGGTAAGTGTTTGAGCATGAGTCCTAGTGCACGTTCTCTTCCTTGTGGGATGGGCCGGTCCAATGACCGGTCCAAGCTCCTCAGGCTTTTTCATTTTATCGTAATTGGATCTAGGTTTCATTAGATAGCTTGGTGGAAATTGAGCTCAATGGACTTCAATTAGGCTAAAAAGCGCAAATGGGTATTACCGTAAAAAATGGGTTGGGCCGGCCTCCATCGGTCGAAATTTCAATTGCCGGCCCCAAAGTCTTGAAGTATGATGTCCCCAGTTTAAAAGTGCTGAAAAAGCCCGGCTAAATAAATGATTGCAGCATGACGTTATCGGCGACATCTTCAATTATTGTGCCATTATCGACAAAACCGATTCCTAATTTTCATGGAATGCGTGGATGACTATAATGCTTCCAATGTCCAAATGTATGAGGAATCTACAGGCAAAAATTTAGCTGTTAACATGTTAAAATCGAGCCTGGGCTTGTGACCCTAGACCTGATGTTGCCTAGCCTAGGCTCGGCCTCAACGATGCCACTCTGGCATCACTCATGGCTGGTTGCAAGGTCACGACCCAACGATGCTTGACCTTCTCTATTTGAGGATAGAGAAGGATTGGCCTAGCAAGCATTGCTTGAGGGTGGGCCACAATGCCGGGTGGTCGCTGTTGGAAAAGATTAGAATACATAAAATAATAATAAATGTTAATACATTGCGAAGGATTAGAAAATAGAAAAACAAATATCTGAGGCGTGCAAGCACTGTCCTTAAGGATAATTCCGCCCCTCGGAGTACGAAACTCGGTGCGTAAGGCTTCAGCGGCTATCCTCCCAAGATACAACAAACCTTCCTCTATACTCCGCACTGAATATTAGAATGAAACAGAACAACCTTTGTGTATAACCCAGCTGAAAGAAAAGGAAAGATATATGATAGCATCTTGTGTCTTATGAGATCTTATTTTTATATTCAGACAAAATAGAGCAGTTAAAAGAGCCGTTGTAAAATAATTAAGGATTTATTTGAGAAATAAATTAAACGTTACAAAACGATTAAAAAGCCGTTATATGACCGTTAAGAAGCCGTTATGTGATCGTTAAAAATAATGATCGTTTTTAATGCGGTCATAACTTTTATCAAAGCTATTATTGTAAATATTTAAAACTGCTGAAATATCCAACAGTCGCCACCTCTGTTGCGAGGTGATGACCGTGGCCTTGATAGAGGAGAACAAGATAGAGAGGCACGAGGACCGGTTGACGAGTGAAGCCGCAACTATACGAGAAGGCTTGATGGTAGAGGCGGGGTAACGAATTTGGAGGCGCTTGTAGGTGAAGGGGATGGGGGTGGGGGGAAGTTGCAGGAAGGGAGTGAGTTTGGTATTTGGTAGGGTTGATTGGTTACGGGTCAAGTCTAATCCCATTAAGAAATTGGGGACATGTTCGGTCCGGTCCGAAACTAATTTGTCGTGTTCACTGTCCATATTCACTGTCCACGTGACGGTGTCTCATTTCCATTTTCCAAAATCAAGAAAAGTAAGCTCCTAAAGAGCTGGAACACAGACATAAACTCAAGTCCAACCTTGGTTACCGAGAATCTTTTGACAGATGTCACGCTAATGACAAATAGATGGTGACAAATTTAAAAATGCTATGCAGTCCCACTTGTCAAGAGACAGTTTAACTTAATAATTCACATTTTCCTCGGTTTTGCGGCTTATGAGCATCTGAACTTGGAGAAGAATTACTTGTTTAGATTACTAGATATAAAGGAAAAACAGAACACTTGGAGGAGCGTTCCAAAAGAAATGTACAATTAAAGGGCTGGGTGAATGAATAGCTGGCTATAGGGACGTTGAAAATTAATCACATTAGTTAATTGACTTATCAATCAATTCACCAACACGCTAGTGGTTGGTCATCCGAGGAGTAAGATAACTACTTGAAAAGAGAGAAAAAAAAAGGAAAAAAAAAGGGGAAAAGCATAACACGCTAATGATTTCACTAGACCTGATGTTGCCTAGCCAAGGCTCATACTCACCAATGCCACTCTGGCATCAACTGTGGCTGGTCGCAAGGTCATATGACCCGACTGAGCTTTGCCCTTCTCTTTCGAGGACAGAGGAGAATGGATAGCCTCGTAAGCGTTGCTCGAGGCTGGGCCACAATGCCAGGGCGGTTGCAACCTCGGTTGTCATGGTGTTGTGACCATTATGGCCCTGATAGAGGAGAACAAGATAGAGAGGGCACGAGGACCGATCGACAAGTCGAGCAGCAACTACAGGAGAAGGCTTGACGGCAGAGTTAATGAGGCGAATTTGGAGACGCTGGTGCATTAGTGGCAGAGGTGAAGGTGATTGCGTGGGGGAGGGAGGTGGCAGCAAGGGCGTTTGGTATTTGGTATAAATTTCTCTGCGATATAGGAATATTTTACTCCAGACATAACTTTACCAGATACAATTACTCCTAAATCAAGATGGTCCCAATCCTTTTACCCATATGGTACTTTACAAGTCATTTCCGATCCTCATGGAACTTCAGATGTCATGAAATAAACCGTTCAAGAATAGTTTTTCATGCCATGTTAAGCGTTTCCTGACGAGCCTCGCTTCAGGTTCACCTCACTAAAGCTTCTTAGAATAACACAAATTAAAGAGAGGTAACCAAGATCCTGCCACTAGTCCATAATTAACCAAGCAGAGGCCGCGCGTGGGCCCTACTTGCGTGAAGCATACCTGCAATAAGTCCGTGGGCATAAACCCTAATTACACTTACATTGTATCACATGCTTTAGGAACGACTAAATTCAAAAAATATTCGGAACAAACCGTTATGATAGAGCCAGAGTAGGTGACAAAATGAAAGAAAAAAACTTAATACAAAGGAGTAAATCAAAATACAATTTTTTGGAACAATGTGTACTTTTCCCAAAAGTGATAATTCTTAAGCTATTGTTAACCATTTAAACATAAAAGTTTAAACTATATCACATAAATCAAAGACGAACACTAAAATTTAAAAATTACTGGAAAATTGAAAGTTTAAACATTACCGGGCCATAATTCAAAGATGAACACTTAAAATTTCATTTTCAACTTAACATCCAAAGGAACTTTTGGCTATGAAGGATAGGCCTAGAGTCAAAACCCAATTGTAAAACGTCGACTAAGCAATAACATTTTTATTTCTCTTTTTGCTCAAGAATTAATTCATCGTGTCCACTGTCTATGTTCATTGTTCACCATCCACGTGATAATAGTATCATTTCCATTCTCCAAAATCAAGAAAAGTAAGCTCCCAGAGAGCTGTAACACAAACGGTCATAAATACAAGTCCAATTTCAGATTTGGAGAATCTTTTGACCAATGTCTATGTTGATGACAAATGAGTGCCCGGGTGTTTAAAAATGCTGCGCACTCCCACTTGTCGAGAGACAGTTTAATAATTTGCATTTTCCTCGGTTTAACAACTCACGAGCACTTCATCTGAGAGAAGAATCCAATGCTTAAGGCATCAGAAGAAATAATAGAACAATTGGAGGAGCGTGCCTCAGGAAATGGACAATGAAAGGATGGGCGAATGAATACCTGGCTATAGGGACAATGAAAATTAATGACGTTAGTTAATTGACTTATCAATCCATTCGCTAGTGGTTGATCATCCAAGGAGTTAAATAACTAATTGAAAAGGACAAAAAGGGGAAAAAGTGGGGGAAACATATCAAATACCCATTTTACTTTTAGATTCCGTTCGTTTCGCGGAAAATATTTTCTGGATTTTCCGGTGTTCGTTTAACGGAAAATGAATTCCTAAGGGAAAATGTTTTCCATGGAAGGGAAAAAGTCTTCTAAATTTGGAGAAAATGTTTTCCACTTTTGAAAAGTGGAAAACATTTTCCTCACTTGATCTCTCTTACCTCACACATTTACAAATCCTCACTTCCTTCTCCCATTTCTTCTTCTTCTTTTCTTTTTTTTATTCGAATTATTTTTAAATTGTATTTTTCTTTTCTTATTCAAATTATTTTTATTTTTATTTTTCTTTTCTTATTTTTCTTTTTCTTTTCTTTTTCTCCCATATTCTTCTTTCTTGACTAGTCGTCGGCCATCACCAGGTGAACTGTCGTGGATCGCTCGTCGAGCGGAAAATATTTTCCTTACCGAACACCGGAAAATATTTTCCGAAACATTTTCAGGTTTTAGCCAAACACCAGAAAATATTGTCATTTTCCTGGAAAATGACTTCTGGGAAAATATTTTCCGGAAATAGCCTATTTTCCGCAAAACGAACGGATTAACCTCAACACAATTTCCCCGTTGCCTGTTTTTGCTTTCCTCAAAATACCACTTAGTATTCTAATAATATGGGAGCACATTGACAGAAAGACCAAATTATCCTCCTATAAATAAAATTAGCGCACTGTAATTCGCGAAAAACACCAAATCCCACCTAAAAGCTAATTTTAGTAGATTTAGCAGCATCTCCCTTTACTGTTTGAACGAGTCAGCTATTTTGTATCTGAGGTTCGAGTTAAGCAAGTCATTGTACACTTAATCAGCCATGAGTCGAGTTTTACAACTTGTGGATGTTAAGAGTCCACTGAGTGTGAAGGGACCAATTTGCGGGCAAATGAGTTGTGGTGAGCTTGAAGAGGACTCCAAACAGATGCACTACATTGCTTCGAATTTATATCTCTCAATCCCGGAGTTAATTTACGGGAAGGGGGCGTGTTTGGTATTTGGTATAAATTTCTCTGCGATATGGGAATATTTTGCTTCGACCATAACTTTACTAGATACAATTTATCCCTTCTAAATCAAGGTGGTCACAATCCTTTTATATTCGTGTGTTTTACAAGTTATTTCGGAGTGTGGGCCCTACTTGCATGAAGCATACCCACGATAAATCCTTAAGCCGTAATTACCCTTACATTTGTGTACTTCCTATTTTTGCATGACACGCTTTAGAAACAACTAAATTCAAGAAATATTTGAGACAAGTTGTTATAATAGAGCTGATATAAGCGACAAAGTGGAAGAAAAAATTAATTCAAAGGAGTAAACCAGTGCAAAATACATTTTTTTGGAGCAGGGTCTACTTTTCTCACAGAGTAATAATTCTTTAACTATAGTTAATTGTTTAAATATTAAATTTTAAACTCCATCCCATAAATCAGAGACAAACACTAAAATTTAGAAATTATCGTAGAATTGAAAGTTTAAACATTATCAGGCCGTAATTCAAAGACAAACCCCAAAAATGTCAATTTCAACTAAATATCCAGAGAGACCTTTGGCTATAAGGGATAGGCCTAGGGTCAAAACCTAGTTTTATAACGTGGGCTAAGCAATAAAATTTTATTTCTCTACTGTCCAAGTGCCCACGTGATGGTGATATCATTTCCATTTTCAGAAATTAAGAAAAGTCAGCTCCTAGAAAGCTGTAACACGAACAGACAAAAACAAAAGTCCAACCTCGGGTACGGAGAATCTTTTCACTTCGGGCGTTAAAAATGCTGCGCTGTTCCACATGTCGAGAGACAATTTAACTTAATAACTCACATTTTCCTCGGTTTTGCAACTCATGAGCACTTTATCTGAGAGAAGAATCAAATGCTTAAAACATTAGAGAAAAAGAAATAATAGAATAACTGGAGGAGCGAACCTCAAGAAATGGACGGTGGAAGGGTGGGTCAATGATTAGCTGGCTACAGGGACATAAATATTGGATTCTTCTGATTGGCAAAAGTCGGTAGACTATAGATGGACGGTGCGATGCTCCTACCTACTATCAAACTGAAGAAAAAGACAAACCATGTTAGTTTAGACTGAATCGATATCTTGGGAAAGAGGGACAAACTGTAGGAATAAAATGACAAAACCAAGTTATTTGAGAGTTTTATCTGAGAGATCACATGAAGTGCGAGATCATCGAGGACGAGTAATATTGATTGGAAAAAGCAACCCTATAGTTTTTCAGATTTTATCATTAATTTGAATTCTTTTGTTTGGTGGATTAATGTTTCTTAATTCGTGGATTCCTAATTTAATGTAAAAGCTTCTTTCTACAATTGGCTCGATATTTTTTAAGATTAATCAATGACTCTTTGGATGGATCAACGATGCAGACAAAATCATTCAGAATATAGAAATTATAGTGAAACTTGTGTGCAATGGACAGTGTGGATCTCACTAATTTTGAATATGCAATTGACATTGAGTAAAGTCTATTTTCTTTGTTCCGAACATTGAGTAAAGTCTACACAATAACTTCTTGAGCTGATCGCTAATTGATAGTTGGGTCTAAAATCAATGACATTGTCCGAGGTGAGTCGCGTATGGTGTTGGGTTGATGTGATCACGTGACTTTTGTGGAGTCAGTGCTCTCTCTCTCTCTCCTATTGTATTCTTATTAATTGACTATTAAACAAAGTCTCCACAATTTCTTAGGCTGATCATTAATTAATTATTTCTAACATCAATGACATTGTCTCATCTGGTGTTGGGTTGACGTGAATACTGACCCTTATAAAGAGAGTGCTCTCTGCTTGCTTGTTTACTCCATTCCCATTTCCATCGTTTACCTCCTTATCTCTGCTTCCTTGTTTGCTTCCAGAGAGACTCCCACCGTCTGGAATGTCTTACGCAGTAAGCCTGGATGGGAGAGAAACAGGGGCGACACCGAATGAAAGGTTTGAAGCTTTGAAGGCGAGATACCTCCCAACTCCAAATGACCAACAAGAGCTCGGAGATGGAGATGTGCACAAAATTATGGATCGTGACCTATATCAAGCCACGAAAGAAGGGGGCGTCAATAACTTCATCGATGCACTAAAAAAGGTGTGTGAGTCGAGGAAACTAGCTTTGTTGCTAATTTTTGACCAAGTCACCCCCTCCGGGAATTCATTGCTTCATGTAGCAGCAAGCTCTGGGAACCTTGATGTCATGGAGCTCATTCTCATTCACTTTCCTGACATCATGACCCGGAAAAACTCCTCAGAGGATACTCCGCTCCATGTTGCGGTTCAAGATGGAAGGTTCGACGCAACAAAAAAGCTAATTCGCCGAGAAACAAACTCGGAAATTATATATTGGAAGAACAAGGATGGTAAATCTCCATTGTATCTGGCATTGGAAAAGTGCGAGTATAGGCACTTGAAATATCACAAGGGGGAGGAGTGGGAGATTTTTCATCTTCTCTTGCAAGAATATGCTCGAGATGAAGCTTACGCAGTCAAGATACAGGGCATGTCACCAATTTTGGTCGCAATCAAGAAGAGGGATACAGGTAATGGATACTTTTATGTGTAGTTCTAGTCCACAAAAGCATAGATGTAAGTTAACTGCGCTGCTTTTTGCTCTTTTTCAAAATTCATATTCGTCCAATTTGGAGAAAAGCTTGATAATAGCATTTGGTCGAAAAGCATATAACTCTGCCGGAGCTAACAGCAATAATTATTTAATTAGTTAATTGCACCCAACCTAAAGAGTGCTATCGCCTATAATGTCAGATTTATTGAAAGAAATTATAGATCGGCTCCCGAAGTTACTCCACGTGCGCAATGAAGACGGAGGGACACCACTGCACGCTGCAGCGTCGGTTGGAGATGAAGACGGAATTGGCCTCTTGCTGGAGAAATGCCCTGATCTCGCCCTTCAAACGGACAATAACGGCTCCTACCCGATTCACATTGCCAGCGAAGCCGGCGAGTTCTTCGCAATCAAACGGTTACTGAAGGACACGTGGCCTGACCTGGCAGAGATCAAAAACAAAAAGGGTCAGAATATTCTTCACGTTGCAGCCACGGAACGGTACTCTCTTTACGTGGCCTGCAACGTATTAAAAGAATACAGCGAGTCCGATATCATCAAGAAGCTGGGGAATTCGAAAGATGTCGATGGGAACACGCCCCTCCATTTGGCAGCGAAGCACAACCATTGCCGTGATATGCGCCATTTGACGAAGGACAAAAGAATTGACGTGCGGCTTCGGAACAATGATGGTTTGACCGCCTTGGATGTGGCCATGGAATCCAGAAGCTTGCCGACGATAGATCCAGCGGTAATGTAATTTTGGTTGCAGGCTGTGTTTACTCTTAACTGAATCTAATGTGCTGGTGATTGATGACTAATTCTCTGATTTGACATTTGCAGTTACTAGGACGTGCGATTTTGATTGTCGCAGGTGTGCCACGAAGCGTAGATCAAGACGTTGTGTCACTTGGAGCAAGCAAATCATCTCCCGCCGAATGGATCAAGGACCAGGTCAATACCTTATTGCTAGTGGCCACGCTTGTGGCCTCCATCACGTTCACTGCGGGCTTAACCTTACCCGGTGGATATAATGCTTCCGGTGATCCACACCCAGGAATGGCGACCATGCTACACCATGAAATGTTTCAGGTTTTCGTAATTGCCAACATGGTAGCCATGTACAGCTCTATTCTTGCAGTTGTAGTCCTCCTCTGGGGTCTCAGTAGAGATTACTACCTTGCAGAACTAGCTTACCACTCAGCAGGGCCATTATTGTTGATAGCCCTCACCGGCATGTCAGTGGCTTTTTTTGCGGCCGTAAACGTAGCAGTGAGCCAACTTACTTGGCTCGGGAGCCTTGTTCTATTTGTCGGAGTCTTTTATCTCGTGATGGTCGTGGTGGTTTTAGCGGCCTTGATATTCCCATCCTCCAAGACTACCATGCGTATTGTGGTCTTTTATTATATAACGGTATCTGTTGTCAATAAATTTGTCCAGTTCTGGGTTAGGGTTAATGACTTTATATATAACATAAATTTTAAGATAGTAGTCAGAAGGTGTATATCATTATTACGAGTGCTGTTCTAAGAACTTCGTCGGACTTTGCACTGATCATCAATTCAAATGTCAATCTTCTATTCCATCTTATTAATGGTTCTTTTCATTAGAAACTCTTTGCAATCTTCTATATTCCCTTTAATAAAATAGAAGTTCCCACTCTTTTTTCCTTCTTTCTTTTTTCCCCTTTCCTTTTCTCCTCAGTTTCCCTATTAATGCATCCATACGATTATATATCTTCTAATGCGGTGACGGGGGTATCAAACTCTTGAGCATCCACCGCAAAATGCCACGTGTCAATCAAGCCGTCAACTCTTGCTTCGACAATATTTAGATTGTCATTTTCCCAAGGACGTTCTCCCCCTCATTTGCCAAACAAGCATAAGATTATTACGAAGTTGAGTTTTTCCCCTTTCCTCCATTTCATTTTATCTTTAAATCTAATGAAAGAAAAAAAAATCTATTTTCAAATTATTTTATAAGCATTTAAGGGTACTTTTAAATTCTTTTATATTTTCACGTCAACCTATTAATGTGCCGTTTATTATTTTGTATTTTTTTTTCTTTATTTCTTTTTGTTGTATTCTGTTAATAATTCTTTCTTATTTTTTATGCTTGTCATTTAGATTGCCTTTTTTCTTTTTCTTTTTATGGAATTAGGTTTTGAGCTTATTGAACAAGAATAACCTTTGTAATTTTGAGGAATTAAGGACCTTGAAATTTACTTTCTGTGGCTATCTATATGTCAATTAATGATTGAGTAACGAGTTCAAATTTGGATTTTGAGTAAAGAGCGATCATCTTTTATATTCCATTTTACAAAATTCAGAGTTGTCTGTCTTTTTCGTTGTTCTAATAGCTCTCCCCAAAGTTGTATTAATTGAAATTTTAAATAAAAATTTTATGCATTCATTTCCTCAGATTATGGATAACTCAAATTTTCGATTTTAACTTTGGAGATAATGGAATCGGTATTGTCTCAATATTAATTTGGATATGTACAACTGTTTTCCTAACACAATAATACAGTGAAAAGTGTAAATTCAATTTTCATAGTCTATTAGATGCCAATTATCTCACACATTGTTAGAAAGTCCAATTTAAAGTGTAACACGTGGAATTTGACAATAGATGCACATGTAGACTAGAGCAAAATTCGACTTTGATATCATATTAGTCTATGCGACTCAAAATCTTAAACTAATAGATGGAAAGAAACCATACACACACGCATATATATAACCCACCCACACACAAATATAAAGAGCATATAACCCACATAGCACGCAATATGGGATATTTCAACCTCTACCATATTTTCCAATTTTTTTTTTTTTAATTTTCTTTAAATGGTAATATATTTGTTGATTATTTTATTAATCTTGTAGTTCACTTCTATTCCAATAGTGATTTGGAATATGGTATTTTGTTATGTTAATTCTATTTCGTGCTTGGCTGTGTCATTTTCATCTCAAGACTTTTAATTGGTGCGTTACGTTCCCGAAGGACATCACATGTCTAATTAAAGAACTTAATGGGGAATCCATCCCATCTTTTACTTTCACTTTCTTCTTATTTGAATTCATTTAGTAATCATATAATAACCGTAAAAGACAGATCTCATTGGTCATCAATGTCCAGCACATATTTGAGTGAAGCATCGATGTTAATGTGCAAACATAATGTAATTGGAATACTTTTCCTAATAAGTCAATTTTCAGGAAAACAACAATGTCTTCTTATGTTTGGCGGCAATTCACAAATGAGTTGAAAAATAAGTTCTGCTGTTGGAATAGAAAATTGATTTGTGATTTTCGTTACGGGGTGATTATCTTTTCAGGAGCACCTTTTTTTTTTTAGACAGTCATGTTTCAATTTGCAAGATAGGTTTCAAGTTCAAAAAACTGAAACCAGTCCCAAGAGGGCAGGTTCTAGATTGGTTCGGAACTGTCCACCTCAAAAGCTGTGGTGAATGTTCTTTCCGACGTTTGGTACTCTGCAATGGGCAAACAAGGAAGGAAAGTTCCCCATTGTATTTGGCAGTCGGAGATGAGCACTCGGAGATGCTCACACTTTCGCTCGCCATTCCATTTGGTCCATTAAGAATTCAGGGGATGTCCCCTGTTCGTGCAGCGGTAACTCACTGGAATCTGGTTAACTTCAGTTTCAAGTTCCAAAATGAGATGTTGTCATTTTAAGCACTGATCCAAGGATAAGGAAAACTCAGGCTATGTCTGCATGAGAAAATTTTGAGCGTGAGTTCCAGCACATTCATTATCACCTAAGAAAGTACTCCATGAGTCATGGTCATTGGGGTCCTTAGCGCCTCTAATGTAAGTCTGCTGAAAGAGATGGCAGAAAGGAAGGAAGAGCTTTTCCATTTGAGAGAGATGCCGCAAACAGCTACGTTCAGCAGCATATCTTGATCACGCTTACGGAGTTCAGGTTTTGCTGAGAAAATTTACAACCAGGGCTCTCAAGTACGACAGAGATGGCAATCTTCTAATTCACTTCGTTTGCAAGAGAAATCAGCTTCGTACAGTCAAGGACCTACTTTCACGGTGTCTGAGCGAGTATCCAAACAGAAATTTTTGGCAAAGTGTGCCATATTCTCTGCCGCCAAATACATACTCAGAAGTCCCGAAGCAGAGAAGCTTGTGAATGAAAAGGACAGTGATGGGACTACACCACTCCTGGTGGCCACAATGCATTGGCAATCCGGGATTTTGTTCCTTCGCATGAGGGATGCGAGAGTCGATCTCAAGGCGGTGACTATGACATGCTTCACAGCGTTTGACATTGCCGAGGGAGCACTTGAAAAGGGGCTACCCCGACCGAAAGGTATGACCGTCCCTATAATATCCGCGCCAGTGCAAAATACACTCTTTTCATAGGTGACGTGTGATCTATGCAATACATGCAACTGAAATCTGATTCCAAGTAATACATGTAAATACATAGACGTATTTCAAGTCATACATGTAAATACATAGACGTATCACAATGTCTTTTCCTCTGCTTCCATGGTAGAGTCTTAACACTAAGGATATTGTTTGCCGGAACACCCAAAAGTAGAGCTTCGGTAATGTTCATCCCAGAGCAAGAGCATGAAATTGTAGAGGGACGAATCTAGACTCCAAGAAGAGACTTCATGAAGGACCAGTAAACACCCGCTTGCTCTTGGCAAGATTCATGGCCACTGTGACTTTCGCCGCTGGTCTGGCAGTTTTAGGAGGGTATGACAGTTCTGGTGCTGGACAAGACCATGGCATTGCCACTGCATTAAAGAAGACTATGTTCCATTTATTCTCGACATGCATCCCCACTACATGTTCAACTTGATGGTCATGGTTGTCATGCTCCTCTATGCACAAATCAATGACCCTCAAGCGGCACTACTGTGTGTGGAACCGTAGTTTCGCCACTGTTGGTAGCTCTCGAATGTCCCCAGCATCCACAGCAGGCTTGTAGTGTTCGTCGGCAAACTCAGCTGGCTGGCGAATGCTATTTTGGTTATGGGTGTCGTTTACTTAAGCATCATCTTCACTCTTCAAGCTATGTTCTATGTGCCACTCGGATTGAATCTAACTTACCTTCGCCATATCTCCTACTGCTTCATCTTGACTGCTCTTTATGGGACAGGAAGTTTCAATCGAAACTGTGCCGACACTGACATTGAAGAGAGGAGGATATCTCAATGTGAAGACTAGAGGGGGCCGAGATGTACACTCGGGCTAGTGGCTCGGAGTGGGCTTAGTGGTCAAGGGCGCAAAATATCTTCACTGGAAAATTGGGCCAAGGGAAGGATAAGCTTGATAGCATCACGACTAGCTATAGCTACCATAATTTGAAAGACGAATTCAAGCTAATTGACAGGATTTTTCTTTTTCCAATCCAGCATCATTTAGTAATTTCGCTTGGCGGAAGGCCAACGTCAAGAAGGCAAGATTGGTGTTTCCATATTTAACAAAAAGGGCCATGACAAGGAAGGGCAAAAGGCATCCCAGAGCGACAATCTAGTCTATTGAATTAAATTATCTTCTGCTCACAGAGTTATACCAGTAACATAAAGGGATAAATCATCTAAGCTAATGAATAAGAATAGATCGTGTGAAGAGAGCAGTCAAGGTTATTTCCCACCTAAACATCATAAAATCTGCAGCGTGTTTGGATTAAAGGCTCTGCCCTTCGCTCTGCTCTGAGGCATCTACAAGAAGTTGTGCTTATTCTTTACCAGAGGCAGCTAGTAAGCACTCAATTAACCAAAAGAAGAGAAAGAAAGTCAATCAAATAAGAAAGAGAATGGAAAATTGCATCACTCGGCAGTGACTGCCCCCGATTCAGCAGCTTTTTCTCCCTTAAGGGCTTCATGAACCTCTGCTTTCTCAGGGTCACCACCATCGGGCGTGACTTTGGGAGGGTTCGCCGGCTTCTCTGCGGCCGGTTTCTCTGCAACACTGCCAGGAACATCACCAGATGGGGCAACTGTAGGAATTGTCCCACTCCTTTCGTCCTTGCTCCCTTCCTTTGAGTCATTCTCCTTCCCATCTTTCATCTCCTTCTCACCTTTTGTGGGCGGTGGCGATGGGGGAGGCATCGTGTGAAGCGGAGGGTGCTGTTTCAGCTTGAACAAAACCTGCCTCATTCTCGAAAGATCAGTTGGCTTTCCTGGCTTCAGCCCCTGAACGACCACCATCGAGGGCTTTTTCTTGGCGTCCCTCTTCCCTACCTTCTCTATGTTTGGAACTTCTCGAGGGATGATCTCAGGCTCTCAGCTACAGCTTTCTAGGCTTCTAGCAACGTTTGTCGGCTTCCTTGCGGAACTTCTCTCGGTCGGCCACGTCCAATTGACGGAGGATAAAGTAAGCTCACGAGATAACCTACCGAAGATTTTCTCATGGCGTTTTGTAAAGAATGAAGTGACGTGAAAAGAGTGATCATGACCACCTGAGAGAAGTTTTACCTTCTCTCTTTCCCTGTTATCGGCCATGTTCGCTTCCCAATGAGGAGTGGCTAGAATGCACCATGTCCTAGGCTTACGTGGCATGCATTTTTATTTGAAGTCCAATAAAAATGACAGTGTCAATGATGCGGACATAAATAGAAAATCTAAATTCTCACTTTCTCTTTCTCTCTCTCTCCTCCCTCCGTCGTCCACAGCCAGCTCCTCCGTCTGCAGTCATCGGCAGTTTCGCCGGAGCCACATCCAGGCCAGTTGTCCATGGTCGAGCCACTCCCTGTTGTCGTGGCGACTCGCATTCGTTGACCGTCCACGGTCGAGCCAGCAACCCACTTCGTCGTCACCCGCGGCCACCCCTTCGTGAATGAACAAACCCCACAATAACTTGCAGCTCGTCCGTTCGCTTCCGCAGGCGGTCAAGCAAAGGTAGAGACTTTCAAGTCAATCTCACTTTGAGACTATCAATGACATAGCCATTGAAGCATACGACACTGGAGTGAAGGTCCATCACTTAAAAATACAAAGTTGAGATCTTTGAAGGCCATCAAATATCTCTGTACAGATCTGCATTTGGGCGTTGCTCCAAATCCGTCCAACAACTCTTTTTATGATTAGATGAAAGTAGCAAGCGATGCCGAAGCTCGTCCATGTCCATCGTCGATGTCGTTCTTCCAGATCTGGTTCTGGGCGCTCCAGAAAACATGAAAATCCGAGGTCCATGGTTGCTGGAGGAAACCTGGAAATCCGAGGTCCATGGCCACAGGCGGGAGTCATCGAAGCTCACGGTGGAATTCCGAGGTCTCTGGCCATCGGCGGAGTCGCCGGCACTTGCGGAGATATGGAAATCGGAGGACCATGGCTGCGATGGCTGGGGACAGCGTAGAATAGAGAGAAAAAGCGAGTGAGATTTTTAATTTTTTAATTTATTCCACGAATCGACACCTGGCATTTTGTGACTGGACCTCTACAAAAAAAGCATGTCACATCAGCCTATAATGTTAGTGCATTCTAAATACTGAGCATTTTCTCTTTCAGTTGAGCTTCATATCTCATAGAAAGCTTGTTCGAACTCTTCGGCTTCAGCGCGATGATCCGATTCGCATCTCCACCTTCTCTTTTTCCTTGAGGTTTATGGCATTTCGACTGCATTTGGGAAGTGGTTGTGGTTTTTGTCTCTACTAAATTCATGGAAAAAGTGCAACTATCGTCACATGTTACTACAAATGCAATCTCTATCTAAACAGAAATATCAAATAATACTTTCAGAAAACAAGAGCAATGAAATTAAGCTCCCACAGAAATGTCCAAAGTAGACAAGAAACCAAATCATTCCTGGTTTATTATGAACTTTTAACTGCTAAACCAATGCAAATGGAAATCAACGGATATGAATAGAAACCATATAATTCCTACTCAAAGTTACATAAAATTATACGCATGAAGACTTAGGGTTTGTTTGGTAATAATTTATTTTTCTATTTTTCTATTTTTTTGGTTATCTAGAATAAAAAATGAATAAAAATCCGTTTGGTAACGTCTATTAATTTCTTTATTCCCTGAAATAGAAGAGTGACCAGTAGATGGATTTTGAATAAAAACAATAAAAAAATAACTTTTTTATTCCTGAGAATAAAAATAAATAAATAAAAATTTCTAAACAAAAATTATTTTCAAGTACAGAAATATTACCAAACACATCATTATTCCCGTGTAAAAGTTGTTGAAGGGCATAAAATTCGACATCTTTATCACTCTCTTGAAGCATTGATATGCTCCTATTGGTGGATGGATACTTAGCGTAGGACAGAGTGAATCACGATGAGGCGAGCGAAATGGGATCCTTGCCGGAGGCCGTGAATCTGTGGATTGGGAATCACCTCTTGGTGTCTTCGTTTCACAAGGCTGTCTGTGCTTCCATTGGGATAGAAGTGAACGCTTGATGATTGGTGAATATGTCAACCAACGAGCCTCAAACATGCTTCGGTTCGTTGACAAGTGACCCGCACGAAGTTAGGATTAGGGTAGGGGCCCTTCCCCGAAGATGTCGCCGTCCGCAGCAGACAGTGGGGGAGCGTTGGCGGAGAAGTCAGTCGGTGGGGGCGGAGGCGAGGTTCGTAGCCCGTGAAGGCGTCGCCATGGAAAGGACTCGAGTGGTGGGCCTTGCTAGTCGGGGTCATGGGGGTGCTCTTCGGCTTCGGTGTTCGCGGCGTTGAACGACTCCATTTTCTCAGATTCTCTGTAGCTCCAAACAACATAACAGTCGCGCCTCTCGAGAGAGGATGAGGAGGTGCTTCTGGTTATCTACTTCTCTTGATTTTCTCCGACTTTGTTCTGGGATTTTCTGATGTTCGTGTCTCTGCCGTTGTGAAGAATGCCGTCTCTCTCTCGCGCGCTCTCGCTCGCTCGCTCTTCCTGCTTTGAAGAGGTGACGCGCCAGTGGAGTTTCAGTGGGAACGTGTTGATTTTCCATTGCGATTTGGAATTAGAAAAAAACGCAACCCACGACGTCGTTTTCAGCCGTTCTGTTATCACGTGATGTTTTGAATTCATTTCCATGGCTATCAGCCGTTCGTTTTCAGACCCCCAAAAAGGTGGCCATTTTTGCATGAGAAGCTTCGTAAGGGCAATTTAAACCGATGGAAATCTTAGAAGGGGATAAGGTGTATACATGGTGTAATTGGTGAAAGAAGTTCTGCTACGATAGTTTCTTTATTTAAAAAAGAACAATAGAGGAATACTAATAGGATATGAAGAATAGCATCCTTTTGTTTGTTTAAGTGCGTCTGACAGGAGAGAAATAGGGGTTCCTTAAAGAAAAAAGAGAATAAATAAAGCGGACCCAAACTTCAATATATATGCTATTTCTACTATGAATATTTCGAATTTTTGCTTCAAAAGTCTCACTTCAAGATCAAAGGGTATGCAAGGAGCAGAAGTCATGAGAAAGGTTCCCGATTCTAGAAAAGACGCAGCATTACGAGCTATTCGTATAAGTGAAAGGGAGGGATTTTTCAATTTAGCTCGTCTCCGAAAAATAATTTCCGGCTAATCGTGGACTATTAGTTTCTTAGACATTGAATGGCAAGAAAATCGATGTCCAAATAAAACTAAGACTAAGACCAAAACATTACGCCTATTGCACATGCAAATAAAATGTTAAGATACAAATGTGAGCATTTTCATCCTTCCAAGAATCTCCCGAAAAATGACTGATGAGGATCGAAACATTTATAAATCCATTCAGTCCACGAACCAATAGTTAAGCTTTTGAATAGATGATGGCAAGGCAATGGCTCATATTGGCTAGGGCAGGCATGGCCCACTAGACTACAGGTCGAGCCCCATTTTGAGCCTGGGCCAGGTCAGGCCCATGGGCCCTAGTCTTCTGATCGAGGCCCAATATGTTTTTGGATAGGTCGAATGCAACTGCCAGTGACATAGGCCCAACCTTAAAGAAGCTCTGGGGTCTCAAGAGGATCATTTGCATGATATTAAATTAAACAAAAGCAAAATATAAAAATATACCAAGACAAACCCTCATCTGTTTTGCCTTCTCTCTTTACAAGTGGCGGGCAATATTATTATCCTTCAGTTGATGTGTCATCTTCTCTCTCTCTTTCCTATCAGACTTACTTTGCCTTTTTCCAAAAGGCAATCAGGAAAAGTGTGGGTTAATTTCCTAAAAACATATCCGTCTTGCCCTAAATTTTTGGCTTGCTAAAAAAAATTATTAACTATCGCTCTAATCCCAAATCTATCAATACGGTAAAAATCATTATTGATTTCTTTAAAATTATATACATCAAAGCCGATAAGAGATTTATTATTGCTGCCCACACGTCCAAATATCCCTTTTGATATTTTCAAGATTATTAACATGACCTTGTTTAAAGATTTTACAGGGTGTTGATGAACACGCTCTGAACCTCTATTGACCTTGATGTCGATGATTTTGAAGAAATTAATAGTGATTTTTAGACGTGTGGTCAAATTTGAAATTAGATTGAAAGTTGGATTTTTTTTAGATAAAAAAATATGGACAGAATTTGACCTAAAGTTGAGATTTTCCTTTTTTGGAAAATTATGCCTGAAAATCTTTTCTCTTTTCCCTTCTCTTTACATTTGCTTTTTCCAAAAGGCGACCCAAACAAATTTCCATTTTCTCTCGTTTTCCTTTTCTCTTTACTTAGCCTTTTCTCCAAACTGTGACCACAAACAATATTCCATCTTCTCTCTTTCTCCAAAGGCCACCACAAAAGGTGTAAGATAATGCCACAATTTCCCACTCGCCAACGTCAGTATGCGACCACCATGGCCTTGACAGAGGGGACGAGACAAAGCACGATGGTCGGCCGATGAGTTAAGCAGTGACAACAAGAGAAGGTGTGACAACAAAGACATGGCCATCAATCTAGTGACATTGGAGCATTAGTGGCAAAGGTGTAGAAAGGGGAATAGAGAGAGGGGAAATGAGTCTGTTTGGTGTTTGGTATAAATTTCTCTAAGATATGGGAATATTTTGGTCCAGTTGTAGCTTTATTGGTTACAATTACCTACTAAATCAATCCTAATCTTTTTATTTATATGTTCTTTTACATGTTATTTCACATTCTCATGGAACTTATAAAGTCATGAGATAAACTATCTGGTGCGTTTGTTTGGGAGAAAATTTTATAATAAAGGAAAATACTTTCTGGAAAATTATTTTTAAGGAAAATGGTTAATTTTCCTTTGTTAGGTGATATGTGATTGAAAATGTTTTCTGGTGTTTGAATCTCATTTGGTAAATTATTTCATTCTTTTGACCTTAACTAATTTTTTTTTTAATAATTTGGTTATTTTCTTTATTTTCTCTTTCCTTATTTCTCCTCCACCAGTCGTCGGGCCTCAACGAGAGCCGTCGAGGGTTGACTTGGCTAGTCTCGGGCGAGGTTGAGCCTCACCAGCTTTAGGTAGAGAAGGAAGAAGGAAAAGAAAAAATGAAATAGAAAGAAAAGAGAAAAAGAAAAAGTAAACTACTAAAAAATTCAAGAGGAGAAATTCTATAAAGTGTTTTCACATTCTTAGATTTAAAAATTCACTTTCCTAATTTTATGTATGAATATTTTCCTTGACCAGAAAGTGTTTTCAGTTAATTAATTATTTTTGGCGAATGAAATGGATAAATATTCAGAAAACCAATCCCAAGAAAGCATTTTCCCTCAAACAAACACACCCAACTTTCTAGATCATATTAAACATTCCCTAATGAGCCGGCTCCTTATCCCCCATATCAAAACTCTTTAATATAACCCAAATTAGAGAGCGTAAACCCGTAATCTTTCTCATGAGTCCATCATTAACCATACAGAGGCCGTGTGTGGGCTTTGGTTGTGTGAACCGTACCTACAATAAGTGCATAGGCATAAGTCGTAGTTATCCTTATAGTGGTGTACACCCTCTTTCGGTATCATTTGCTCGAGGAGCGACTATATTCAATAAATATTTGGTACAAGATGTTATAATTGAGTTAGCACAGGTGACAAAGTGTTTTAAATACAAAGGAGTAGTCCGAAGCAAAATACCATTCTAGCACAAATATGCCTAAAATATTAATCGAGTCCAATAATTTTCACATAGTATAATCGAGTCTTGTAACTTGTCAAATTGATACAATAAAATCCCTCTGTTAAACTCTGTTCAATTTTACTAACAAAAAATACTAATGTGACTTTTTTTTATTACTTTCCTTAAGACACATGATCACGATGTGGTGCCTCAAAAAAAAAAAAATCTTGCAAATTCAAAAGAAAAAAGCATAAATGAATTAACAAAGAAAAGGAAAATTATCAGTTGTTCATATCCTTATATTCAGCTTTGCAGTGTGGGAATCTACTGAAACAATAGGAAAATTACGTACTTTAATCATTGGTAAGTTAATTTTGAATTTTCTGCATGAAATGGTAATAACCAGGTTGAGAAGATCTTTTTCGGTAGAAAGAGCGTAATCCTCGACAAAAACATTCATAGTAGTGGGGGCATACCCCCATCAATAGCAACGCTCGGCAAATTATGTAGCAAGAAAGGTACATTGAGTAAGTCGAAGATAACAAAGTCATTTTCCAAATTGTAAATTTTGGGGTGTTTGTCACACGAGAAAAAATTTTGTGTATTGATATCAAATCAGGCACAAATTAAACCTTTTTCTAGAATTTTTCAGATCATTTAACTTCCATTTGCCTACAAGCTGCTATGTAAGATTTTCAACGGTCGTCTTGGACAGAATTGAAATCAAATGTATTCTTATCACATTGGTATAAGTTTGAAGGTATTGATGATATAATAAAAAGTTTCTTGAGAAATGGACAACAAAAGAGTAAGTGAAAGCAGGGGATAGAGACGTGGAAAATGATCAACCCATTCATTTAGTAAATATCTCATTTGTTGCCTATAGGTCCCCTTCCACTTCCAGAACTCTTCTCGTTGATGACGCAGTTGATCGTTTCGGATATTCCTTTGTAGGCTCCATGAAAGGAAAAATTACACAAAAAAGTCATAAACCTATTGTAATTGTGTCAATTCAGTCATAAATTAATTTTTTTTTACCAATTTAGTCATAAACTTTTAAGACTAAATTGGCACAATTGCAACAGGTTTAAGACTTTTTTTTGGTAATTTTCCCCTCCATGAAATAATGTCGTTACCCTTTTACCATCCCAAAGAAAAAAAAAAGGACGAAGTCAATTTGTCCAAACTCAAGCAAACTCTATTTATACTAGAAAGGCTTGCAAATGCATCGAGTGTGTAATAACCTAGTGATAAAAAGGATAACAATATCTTCCATGAGACTGCAAATTCAAGTTATGTCGTAAGGCTCATGCACTTACAAGTGGACTAAATAATTATGGGTTAAACCGAATATTTAGTGACGAGCATGGGTCCTCAATGGTTAGAGGAGATAGATGAAAACTAATATAAGCATTGAGTTATAGCTAATTTCAAGGAAAGTAAAATAAGCAATGCTATACATGCTAAGAGTTTGCTAAGAAATTTTTTACTAAATGAAGTGGCAACTTACGTGCCTCATGCCACTTCGGCAAGTAAAGCAATAATGATACATACCAAAGAAAAAAGTAAATTACAAATTGGGCAAAATAAAAAACGGTTTCTTTTTCCAAAAAAAAATAAATAAATGAAAATTCCCAAGCTTCACTTACTCTACCAGAAGTAGAACTAGAGGCGGACAGGGTATGATTAAGTTGCATCGCACGAATGCCTCTTTTGTGCCTAGCTAGTAAAATTGGTGAGGAGGCTCCTATGGCACGATGATATTTTATGCATGGAAAGACCTTAACATAATTGGGAAAGAAAGTTGTGGGGACCGGACCCGATTAGTTCCGATCTAGGCCCACCTCATTCGGAAGATAATTTTTGTTCATGAAAAGACCTAGGCAACAAGCTTAAATGCAGATGCCTTGCGCTCAATCAAAGTCCATCACCTGTGCTCTGACATTATATTCAAGAAAGTATACAAGGATGAGGGGGTCGCACTAAAGAGAAAGGAGATGCGGGGCCCACTTGAGAAGAAAAAAAGTAGGATGCAGCCGAGAGATATTTGTATATGCATGAAAAGACCTCGTATAGTTGGGACGAAAAGAAGATGCGGGGACCACACCAAATCAGAAGATACATTTAGAAATAATGATAAAAACAGTTGTTGAACTTTTACACAACGTGCAATTTGATTTCTCAATTTTTTTATTTGTTTCATATAATTTCTTAATTTTAGTTCAACATGTAATGTGATTTTTAACTTGTTCAATATAATTTCTGAATTCTTATTACATATTCAATACAGTTCTTGAATTATATTAAAATGTTTAATGTAGTCAGGGCATATATTGAACATGTATGAAAAATTCAGGAATGATATTGAATAAATTAAAAGTTCAAAGATCTCATTGCATAGTGAGTTAAAATTTAGGAACTATATTAAACAAATTAAAATTTTAAGTTCCAAATTACATATTAACTTAAAATTTAGGGACTGTGCGTACCATTATCCCATTAAAATATGTGGAAAAGTCTCTGCTTTGACGTCAAAAGAAAAGACGGTAGGGGTTGAAATCCTATTATTGGCAGTTGAAACCAGACTTTTCGAGCAACGTTGATGAACCCGAAGGCTTAAAAAATGAGGAATCTTTCCGATTGCTGAAATCAAAGGAAAAACACAGAAGGTGGCCCAATGATCAACAAGAGATTGATAATCGAAGGAAAGTGACCATTCTCTGGCCAAAAGGAAAAACAAAACATGATATTAAAGCGGCCAACCGGTAGAAACCGTATGGAACTTTCATGTCTACCAATCATCTTTGGTCTCCGTTAACTATCAAAATAGGTTTTATATAGATGTTACTCGTAACCGTTTGGGGACGACATTTGCTTCTAACTGTGGATTTCTTTTAGCAAACTTTACGATACTCATGCTTTAGCTTCTATTTAACATGAAATTATTATATCTTTCAATTAAAAAAGTCCAAAATAGACGAGTAAAATTGCATAAATACGATCAAATTATTCAAAACTTGAATATTAAAGGAAAAAGTCACAAGTAAAATTATAACTAGATAACCCCCTTAACTCCTTCGACAATGGCCGATGATTGGATGGATTACACAAATGGTCCTCACAAGGCCAGAACAAGGACATCTTGTGTAAGTTAGTCCATTCAAACCTTCATTTTTATTTTGTTCAGATTTGAATTTATCAATTAATTATATAATAATGGTAAAAGAGAGATTTTGCTGGTCATCATTGTCCTCACACTAACTAGCACATATCTCTTACTATTTCCCAAAGAAAAATCACATTTTTCTTGATGAATCGACTCCAATGCAACAAAAAATAAACATGAACGAGAAAAAGAAAATCAAGGTTGCAATTCCTATAAGAAAATTCAATTTTTTTAATTGTTTAATAAAAAACTGAATTTCCTTGCGAAATTTGATCATAATTAAAATCATTTTTTTTTAACTTTTCCTGTTTTGAATTTCATTAAGATTATTGCTTCAAAATGCGGGCTGTAATGTAAATTCATAAAACATTTAATTGTGAATTTATTGCAGTTGGAGAAGTTGGTAGACTAGTAATACTGTGCTCCTAACTCCAACAAGACTAGTGGAAGAAAAAACAATATTTTGGGAAGAGGGGACAAAATCAAGTTGGTTGAGAGATGAGACTGACCAATCGATTCGTTCAATGTGATTCATTTGTGAATTTCGACATATCTAACAAACATCGATCTCGTTGTGTGCGAGATCATTGAGGTTGAGGAGTATTGATTTGAAAAAAATTCCTTTATTTCTTGGATTTTATTTTTTCTATCAGTTCATATCAGTTTTTCTCAATTCGTTGATCACTAATTTAAAGTGAAAATTCCTTTTTACAATTATCTCGGCATTATTCGAGGTGAGTTTGTGGCATTCTCTGAATTGATCGAAAGAGTAGTGAGGAGACTCGTGTTATTAATGACGGAATGAATGGAATAAATCGTAGAGTAGAAATAAAATTGAGACTTGTGTTCTTTGAACAGTGTGGGTCTCACTATTTTTGGACATCATAATTAACATAGTCTATCCGGCTAGTACTTGACAACAACAACTTGGGTTGTTTGCTAATTGACTTGGCCGAGGTGAGTCCCCTCAGGTGTTCGGATGATGTGAAAACTTAATCCTTTATAAGAGTGAGTGCTTTCTCTCCTTTTGCATTCTTACTACATAAAGTGGGGAAGAAATCAACAAAGATTGCCGCAGTCCGAAATGGAGCATGCTATAAGCATCGACAGGAGTGCAATATGGGCAAGGCAAAATAGCAGGCTTGAATATTTGAAGGAGAGACGTGTCCCGACTCCAAATAACCAACAAGAGCTTGGAGATGGAGATCTGAACAAAATTATGGATCGTGACCTATATGAAGCCACGAAAAAAGGGGACGTCGAGAAATACATTGATGCACTAGAAAAAGTGTATGAGTCGAGGAAACTAGCTTTGTGGCAAATCTTCAACCAAGTCACTCCCTCTGGGAATTCATTGCTTCATGTAGCAGCAAGCTTTGGGAGTGATGATGTCATGGAGCTCATTCTCATTCATTTTCCTGACATCATTACCCGGAAAAACTCCTCAGAGGATACTCCGCTCCATGTTGCGGTTCAAGATAAAAGGTTCGACGCAACAAAAAAGCTAATTTGCTGGGAAACAAACTCGGAAATTATATATTGGAAGAACAAGGATGGTAAATCTCCATTGTATCTGGCAGTGGAAAAGTGCGAGTGGTGAACATGGAAAGATCGCGAGGTGGTGGATAGGGAGATTTTTCCGCTTCTCTTGCAAGAATCTGCTAGAGATGAAGCTTACGCAATAAAGATACAGGGCATGTCACCAATTTTTGCCGCAATCAAGAAGGAGAATATAGGTAATGGATACTTTTATGTGTAGTTCTAGTCCACAAAAGCATAGATATAAGTTAACTGCACTGGTTTTTGCTCTTTTTCAAAAGTCATATTCGTCCAATTAGGAGAAAAGCTTGATAATAGCTTCTGGTTAAAAAGCAAATAACTCTGCAGAAGCTAAAAGCAATATTTATCTGACGAGTAAATTGTACCCCACCTAAAAACTTCTTATGGCCTATAATATCAGGTTTACTGGAAGCAATTATAGATAAGCTTCCGAAGTTACTTCACGTGCGCGATGAAAACGGGGGGACACCATTGCACTCTGCAGCATTTGTTGGAAGTGTTGGGGCAGTGCGCCTCCTGATGAAAAAGTGCCACTATCTCGCCCTCCAAACGGACAAAAATGGCTCCTACCCGATCCACATGGCTTGCGAAGGCGGCAACGTCGACATAATCCTCGAGTTACAGGACATGTGGCCTGACCTGGCAGAGATAAAAAAACAAAAAGGGTCAAAATATTCTGCACGTTGCAGCCAAGGGCGGGAACAAAAGAGCGGTCCGACACATACTCAACAAATGCGGCGAGCCGGATGTCATCAAGAAACTGGTGAATTCGAAAGATGTCGATGGAAACACACCCCTCAATTTGGCATCGATGCACAACCACTTCGAAGTTAACCTCTATTTGACGGTCCAAACAATTCGCTTGCAGCTTCGGAACAACGACAGGTCGAACGCCCTAAATGTGACCACAGAAATCTTGCAAACGGTGGTATAATTTTGGTTGCTAGCTGTGTTTACTTTTAACTGAATCGACTATGCTTACGATTGATGACTAATTCCCTGATTTGATATTTGCAGTTACGCAGATATATTGAAAAGGTGGTACTGAGAAGCATTAGTCGTCAGTCAACAAGAGAACCAAGTTCTGGAGAAAGCGAGTCATCTCGCAACGAACAGATCAAGAAAGAGATTGGCACTCAATTGGTAGTGGCCACACTTGTGGCCTCCGTCTCGTTCACCGCTGGCATGTTGGGATCGTATGATCCCCGAAAACCGGATTCGGCACCTAAACCGAACCCCTAAATCATATGCGGAAGATAAGCCCGGGATTGTCACGTATCACCGATCAAAAGCACACCACGGATTCGAGCGTACCTTGTTGGCCACAGATTAGACACCGATGCCGTATTGAAGAAGAGATTTCAGTTCCGTTTGATCCGATGTCGAAGATTCGCCGTGAAGTGGAGATGGCGTCGCTTCTTGGAGAGAGAGAACTTTTGAAGAGAATGAAGAACGTTCTTGCAAATGCCAAGAGGTACATTCCTCTCTCTCTCTATTTCCTTAAATAGGTTCCCCTTTCCACGGGCCTTATTCCCGTGGGCCGGGCCTTTAGGCCCATCGTGGCCGGGCCAACTTAGGCCCATCTAATAAATCCATCATCTCCCACTCGCACATGGTGGGTCATAAACCAACATGGGCGGATAGGCCCAACTTAGGCCCATCAACTGAAAATCCTCTTTTCCTCTTTCAACATTCATACCGGTGAATAATCCGTGCGACCAGCATACTTTGAGAGCTCGTTGCTATACATCTGTTAGGAATATATAGCAGCTCATATTGGGCATCATTTTCCGAGTAAATTTAGTATGCAGTACCCTAGATCGATCGATCACATTTATATCTCTCTTAATCTCATTCAAATAATGATATATATATATATATATTGTATTCACAATTATGATTATCCCAAAGACAGTCATAATTGGTCGACCTGTGAATACAAAACCACAATGTGATCCTACAAAAACGATCTTCCTCTTTCCTTCAGACTCTCAATTTCAGTTCAACTTGCTTTTCTAGAAATGTCCCATTAGATCGAATCAACTCATGACCATTGGCAACATTCTAAGATAGCAAACACTAAATAGAAATCTTGAGAATAAGTAAGAGTCATGAGGGCACTAAAAATTGAGGAACTCTTTTCCTCAAGAGTCTCACACGTCATAAAAGTTGAGATCAAACTTTTGTCACTCTTATAGGTCGTCTCATGCATACGTAGTATGAAATACGTATTACGGTATTAACTCCTTTCCCATGGAGCGTATGTCTACACAATCAATACCGTACAGATGATAGTTTAGACATACCCAATGTCTAACTTGAGTTCACGTATTTACTCATTCACAAAATTCATCAGAACTCACATCTGGCATCTTAGACAGATAAAGTAAAATGTGTGGGTTATTTTACTTTCGGACATCGTAAGTATTATGTCCTCATCTTAACACTCAGTTAAGGCGACATATTTATTTTAAGCTTTAGCTCTCGATTATCACCTAGATAATAAGCTTAAAAACAGTCTCATCTCTATCTATCACATAGTAAATAGAGGCGATTACCCGTGTGAGGGGGCTAATCTCTTATCTGTCCGACATACTTTCTCAACATAATATAATGCAGTAAGCATTAAGATGCATAAAGATCAAACAAAAGATGCATAGGCATTTAATAATGAAACAACACTAGTTCATACATGTGAACAACTCAGGGAAATTACAATCCAGTCCATCAGACTCTACGCAATCCTAGAGATTTCACATGACCACTAAACACATCTCTAGGTATTGGCTTTGTCATAGGATCTGCTACCATTCTATGCGTAGATATGTACTGCAAGTTCACATCCTTTCGCGCAACCATATCTTTTACAAAGTTATACTTGGTATCTATATGTTTGGTCTTGCCATGATATTTTGGATCTTTAGTGTATGCTATAGCTGCTTGGCTATCACAGTTAACTAATAACGGATATGCAGCTTTCTCAACAATACCTAAATGATCCAAAAATCTCTTAAGCCATACTCCTTCTTGTACTGCTGCTGATAATGCCACGAACTCAGCTTCCATCGTGGACAAGGCTATACACGTTTGCTTCTTACTGCTCCATGATATGGCGCCATTGTTCAGTAAGAAAGCAAAACCAGAGGTAGATTTCCTTTCATCCAAATCTCCTCCCCAATCAGCATCAGAATAGCCTTCAAGTCGCAGATCCTTTCCTTGATAATTCAACTTGAAATCAGCAGTTCCCTTTAGATACCTCAGTATTCTCTTAACAGCTTTCCAATATGCTGGACCTGGATTGGATTGGTATCTACTCACCATTCCAACTGCAAAACATATGTCGGGTCTTGTACACATCATAGCGTACATTAAGCTCCCAACTGCACTAGCATAAGGAACATGTTTCATCTGTTCCTTTTCTTGTGGAGTCCTCGGACACAGTCTATGGCTCAATCCTTCACCTTTCGCAATAGGAGTGTCTATGGGTTTACTATCTTGCATACGAAATCGTTCAAGAACTTTATTTATATATGTTTCTTGCGAAAGAGACAACGATCTCTTCGAACGATCTCTTGAAATCTTAACTCCAAGAATGTATGCAGCCTCACCCATATCCTTCATTTCAAAGTTGGAAGACAACCAACTCTTGACGGTGTGAACAAACTCCATATTGCTTCCGGCAATCAGTATATCATCAACATAAAATGATATGATCACAAAATGATCCTTGGATCTTTTGATATATACGCAATGATCCTCATCAATCATTGTAAAATCATATGCCATTATGGCATTATGAAAACGTATATACCATTGTCTCGATGACTGCTTAAGGCCGTATATCGACCTCAAAAGTCGACACACCTTTTCTTCTTGGCCTTTTACCATGAAACCAGTTGGTTGTTCCATGTATATTTCTTCCTCTAATTCTCCATTGAGGAAAGCAGTCTTTACATCCATCTGATGTACCTCAAGATCCATACTAAATACTATTGCCAGAATAATGCGAATCGAGGTAAATCTCACTACAGGAGAAAACGTATCTTCATAATCAATCCCTTCCTGTTGATTATACCCCTTCGCTACAAGGCGAGCCTTATGCCTTTCTATCGAGCCATCAACCTTTCGCTTTACTTTGAGAACCCATTTGTTCCCAAAAGCTCTGCGTCCTTTTGGAAGATCAACCAGTTCCCAGACTTGGTTTGATTTCATTGACTCCATTTCCTCTTGCATTGCATGAATCCATTTTTCCTTACTAGGGCAATTCAGAGCGTCATTAATATTTCTTGGCTCATCCTCATCTTGTGGAGCAACCATAAAAGTTTCCCCTTCAATGTCAAAACGTCGACGGGGAATACTTTGGCGACTTGTTCGCCGTATGGGAGTTTGTACACTTTGCACATCATTCCCCATTATGCTCCCACTGGGATTAGATAATGATGATGTCGTCTCATTATGTGTTTGCAATTAAGAGTGAGTTGAATACAATTCATCACTTCTCATATTACTCCCACTTGGACGAACTCCACTAAGATCATTATCTTGATCCGAGGTTTCAAATAGGGTGTTGTCTTCCCCTATTTCGCCCTTCTTAGGAAAAATTCATCCTCTAAGAATGTGACATCCCGTGATTCAAATTCTGTTATACTCCCACTTTCCTGCTCACCTATGAACACATACCCTTTTGAGTGTTCCGAGTATCTTATGAAAATACTATTCTTTCCTTTGGGACCCAATTTCCCAAACTTGTGAGAGGACTTATGTGTATAGGCAGCACAACCCCATGGCTTAAGAAAACTTAAGTCCGGTTTTCTACCTGTCCATAACTCATATGGAGTGGAAGTAACTGATTTGGAAGGCACTCGGTTAAGTATATAGGCTGCAGTTAACAACGCATCACTCCAAAAAAGTGATAGGTAAGTTAGCTTGTGCCATCATGGACCTAACCATTTCCAGTAGGGTTCTGTTTCTTCTCTCTGCAACATCATTTTGTTGAGGAGTATTTGGAATAGACAATTGTCTTTTTATTCCATTTTCATCACTTAATTTTCTGAACTCATCAGATAAATATTCTCGACCTCGATCGGATCTCAATGCTTTTATTTTCTTGTCTAATTGATTCTCTACCAGGTTCATAAACCTTTTGAAACAACTTATTGCTTCAGATTTGTGAGAAATTAAATAGACATATCCGAATCGAGTATAATCATCTATAAAAGTGATGAAATAAACAGCCACATGCCTTCCTCTCACATTCATTGGACCACAGACATCAGAATGGATTAAATGCAGAGGAAATTCAGCTCTTTTACCTTTTCCAAATGGTTTCCTTATCGTTTTCCCTTCTAGGCTATGCTTACAGATGGGCAAATCGACTTTTTCAATATTGCCCAACAAGCCCTCTTTGGCTAGTCTGTTCATACGCTGTTGGCCAATATGACCAAGTCTAGCATGCCACACATTCACATCATTATCATATGAATTGTGAGACGTGAGAAGGGAATAACAAACATTTGCATTAACATAATCAATATCCAATACAATGAAACCATCCAGAAAATAACCATGACCATAGTAGTTTGTATACAAATACAAATCTACACCTTTATTATGGAAGTTCATATTAAAACCTAATTTAACCAACACTAAAACAGACACTAAATTCCGACGAATCTCCGGAGCATACAACATATCATGAAGGAACAAAGTGCGTCCATCACGCATATTCAGTTGGCATGTGCCAATTCCTTTCACTTCAGCTCTGGAGTTGTTTCCCACATAGATCCACTTAGTTCCAGTAGGTACCCGTCGGAATTCCACGAAGGATCCTCTATCCTTCGCTACATGGTCTGTCGCTCATGAATCCACAGTCCACAGAGGATTAGATTCAGTCAAGAATACAGAACTTGACACATATGCCAAGTTCCCAATTGTACCAAGGGTGTGTACCTTCTTTGGCTCGCGACAATTGCGGGCATAGTGACCCTTCTGGTCACAGTTGTAACATTTCACCCTTGAGATATTCTTCACATGAGGACGTTTTCCTCTCTTTTGTTGGTTAATTCTTGGTTTCTTGCAAGAAGGACTTGATATCTTGCATTTCCACATATTGAACGAATCAATGTGCTTGCGCTTAGAGCATGAAGCCCCTTCTGAGCTTAAAGCAACACAAAAAATATATGTTTCCTGCTCTAATGCCTTGAGGCGATGATCAGCTAACTCAAGGTGGCGCACAGCATCCTCTAGATCTTCCATAACATGGTCAAGAGCTTTTAGTGCTTTTTGCTTTTCAAGCACACATTGAATTTTCATTTGCCAAATTTCATAGTTGTCACCTTTGAGCTTTTCACTTTAGTTCAGCTCGACAACTATGCTCTTTGTGGCTGAAGCCATTGATCTGAACACATCAGACATCCATGCACGAGTTATTAATGCCTATTATTTATGCATCTATTTTGCACAAACCCATCATATTAATTAATAATTTTAAGTAAGGTTTCAGAATCAAAAGGTTACTATGTTTCCAATCATCCTCCAAAAATCCTAACTTAAAACTATCATTAGTATGATTGTCATATGCAAAATGAATTCTATGAAGCTACAAAAACTTCTATTACTACCCACATCTAACTACCCACAGCAACCAGCAATCACAGAAAGCAACAGATAATTGACATACAATATAAAAATAAGGCTTTCAGATAATATGGCTAACATATAGGTTGCTACATCAACAACAATCAGGTAGATAACATTTACATAGGATGTCCACATAGCACACTCAACAAAAAAACAGCTAATACATTTTACAAATAACCTTCACACGAACCGGGAAAGATCCTATTTTGGTCAATTTCTTGACCTTTTCCCTTGCAACAATGCAGTAATATTCGTTTACAAAATCTATCACAATTTTCTTATATGAAGCAGCACCGTTGACATCTCATATGCGATTCAACACATCTTGCCATTCAGGTGGAAGAGTGTTAATGAAAAATCGCACCATCTCTGACTGTGACATGGGATGACCATTCCATATGACCTGTTGAATCTTCCCGTTGACTTCATGAACATGATCAATTAAGTCATCATTCTCCCATCGATAATCAGTCAACTCAGCTATCAACTTAGAAAGCTTTGCCTTTTGTTTATCGGTAATCACGCGAATAGGCGTTCGTAACTGAAGGGGAGGCATTGTTCCTGCAACAAATGCAGAACAAAAATGGATTACATGTAATCCACTTAGACATAATTGAAAAAAGAAACAAATTCCTTTTTTTTTTGGGGTCAACGGTCAACGGTCGAGTCAACGGTCAACGTCCGGTCAACGGTCTCGGTCAACGGTCAACGTCCGGTCAACGGTTGCGGTCAACGGTCAACGGTCCGGCCGGTCAGACGGTCGGGCCGGTCGCCCGGTCGGACCGGTCTCCCGGTCGGACGAACCGACCGGCACGTGCCAGGATGACGTCGCGATGACGTCATCCAACACGTGCGTGGCACGCGCCAGGGGCCGAACGACGCGCGTTTCGCGCGGCGCCAGCTTGGCCAGCGGCGGCGCGCCGTCGCCCGCTGGCGCGCTACGCTGGAAATACGGCATGCTTGGACGCGGCCTTGTCGCACGCATAGGAACGCCGGCGTTTGCGGCGCCGTTCAGACCGTTCGCGTGGCGCGCGGCCTCCGGCGGCGATCCGCGACTCGTTTTTCTCGTATCGACGAGAGCTTCATCCATGCACTATCAGAAACGAATTTCGACTTGCACAAGATACTCGGAACACTCAAAAGGGTATGTGTTCATAAGTGAGCAGGAAAGTGGGAGTATAACAGAATTTGAATCACGGGATGTCACATTCTTAGAGGATGATTTTTTCCTAAGAAGGGCGAAATAGGGGAAGACAACACCCTATTTGAAACCTCGGATCAAGATAATGATCTTAGTGGAGTTCGTCCAAGTGGGAGTAATATGAGAAGTGATGAATTGTATTCAACTCACTCTTAATTGCAAACACATAATGAGACGACATCATCATTATCTAATCCCAGTGGGAGCATAATGGGGAATGATGTGCAAAGTGTACAAACTCCCATACGGCGAACAAGTCGCCAAAGTATTCCCCGTCGACGTTTTGACATTGAAGGGGAAACTTTTATGGTTGCTCCACAAGATGAGGATGAGCCAAGAAATATTAATGACGCTCTGAATTGCCCTAGTAAGGAAAAATGGATTCATGCCATGAAAGAGGAAAGCGTCCTCGCATGAAAAAGCTTACAAGGGTGAAATGCTACAAGGCGCGCATGCGCCGGTTCGTCACCGGCGCGTGGCCCGCACGCGCTGGACGAACCAGCGCGTCTGGGCGCGTCGCGCCCACGCGCAGGGCCTTCTGGCCCCGCGTGGGGGCGCGTGCGGCGTCGTCCGGCGACGTGCGACATGTCGCCGGACTCGTCTCGATGTCGCCTTCCTTCCTATGCATTCATATTTTGGTTTCGACTTACGAAAAATCGAAAAAATATGCGAACAACTCTCGGGTGTCGGGATTCCTTGCCCCGATCCGTACGGCCGAAGTTCATTTTGCGAAAAAACAATCATAAAAGATCATACAACATCATAAAACATCATACAAGTCGGGAAAACGCTAACACCGGCTCTGATACCAATGTTGGAATATTACGATTCCCGGAAAAGGGTTTTCGACACTAAATCGATTACCCTAAATTGACGAAGCGGAAGCGAGCCCAGAAACAAAAACAGTCATGAATCACCGATCAAAAACACGCCACAGAATCGAGCGTACCTTGTATCCACAGACTAAACACCGACGTTGCGATTCGAGGAGGAAACCGGATACTATTCTTCAAGAGGGGAATTCTTGATCTTCACTTGGGGAGGGAGCGATGTGCAAGCGACGTTTTCTTGAAGGAATATTGTTGCGTTTTGAGAGAGAGTAGAAAAAGAAACGACGTACGTAACCTTAAAAAATTACGTTCCTTTTTCTTTTATATTTTCCCTCGAAGCGTCTCCTCCAAACGACGCGACTCCTCAAAACGCAACCTTTCACTTTGCACCTTTTCCTCCATGGGCCCTCAACTCACGGGCCGGGTCCTAATGGGCTAACTCAAGCCCAATAAAACCATCATGGCATAACATTGCCTGGTGGATATAATGTTGCTGGTGATCCACACCCAGGAATGGCGACCATGCTGCATAACCGAGTGTTTCAGGTTTTCATATTCTTTGACGCAATGGCCACATTCACTTCCATTTTCTCTGTTGTAACCCTCCTCCGCGCTCACAATGCCATTCTCCGCGTAGCAGAAGAAGCTTTGGAGGTAGCGAGGCCATCATTGCTGTTGGCTGTCCTCGCAATGACAGTGGCATTTTCGGCAGCCGTAATTCTAGCAGTGAGCAAACTCACTTGGCTCGCGATATTTCTCCTGTGCTTAGCAGTCCATCAGGTCGGGGAGCTCTTCATTCATTTACGTGCCTTGTCTAACGATCTCTCCCAAGGTGTAGTAGACAGATTCCACGGGCTAGTAGGACTATTAGGCAGATTCCAAGAGAAAAGAGGCTACTTTCAAGGGCTAGTAGACAGATGCTTCCAAGGGCTAGTAGACAGACTAAGCTAACTGGGGTCCAAGGGGATATGCAATCCTGCAATTAGCCAACACGTGCTGGCCAGCTTTTCTAACGGTGGGGAGATTCAATTTGAGCACAGATATAGGTGTATCTCTCATAATTAAGTGTGTTCCTTTCCTTTTTCTTGAGCAATATCTTTTATATATGTAAGCCTGGTACCATAAGTAACACAAGCCAATCATGAATTTTATCACTAACAAGTCCAGATGCTAGTCGAGGCATCATAGACAGGGGTGGCATATCAAGCACAGCTAGGAACTACCCGAAGTGAAGAATTTTGATAGCCATTTCCCGTTTCAGCTTTACTTTTTCTGCTTATAGATCCTCCAATTTCCAGGGCGGAGGTCAAGGCCATTTCAGTTGATTACCTGGCATGGATTGTATTAGGCCGACCTTAATTCGATCGGAGCGTGCAGCAAAATCATGATTATTTTCGCTTGTAATGTGTCCAACACTTACCCGTCAAAGTTTTTTGCTCGCCATACTTGTGTTAAAATGCAAGTATTAATTACTTTCGGAGTAATTCTTTCCTTTGAATAATTAGAATTAATGATAGTCATTTAACTACATAATAAAGAGGCTAGGGGAATGAGAGTCCACCTTCTAATTCTAATCAATGTTTGCTCCAATACTCGCGCCATTTTATTTACGTACAATAACTGTTGATTAACTGTCCATGTGATAGTGATATCATCTCTATTCTTCAAAAATTAAGCAAAGTCAGCTACTAAAGAGCCAAAAGACTAACGAACATATATTAGACAAGTTTGACGTCGGGTGAAAAAAATCTTTTAACCACTATCAATGTCTAAAGAATAAATATTCACATATTTGTAAAAGACTTGTTAACGAGTGCCTCTAAGATATTTGTCAATGATTCTTAATAAGAAAATATTTTGGCTTCCAATATATTGAGTATACAATACCCCAAAACATCCTTCGTAATCCTATTTGCCCAATCTAATAATCTGCACCTTTTTCATGATGCTAAGTTATGGTTAGCAATTTATCAGCACTTGATCTAAGAGAAGAATCATATGTTTAAAATGTTAGAGATTAAAAGAATAAAAGACGATTGGAGGAGAGCGTGCCAAGAAATGTACAATGAAAGAGTCGGTGAATAGTAGGCAATAGAGATATGGAAAAATTAATTACATTAGTAGAATATTTTTGAATTGGCTTATCAATTCATTCATCGGCAGACTAGTTGTTGATAATCCAAGAAGCCCCATTCTCTTTATTTCCTTTCGAGTTCAATCTCTCTCTCTCTCCTTCCACCCCCCGCCTGGCCTCAGCACTAACGCATCACCACCTCTCGGCCACCCTATAGCACAGGGCCTCAAGATGATCGAACCCCCCAACCCTGTGAAAGTTTTGAGGTGCGAAAGATGGTGTGGCTGTCACGTAGGGAGCTAACATGGAATGATTTCCAAATGGGCCAAGTTGGGCCAGTGTAAAAACCTGTGCCAAAGGCCTCCACTTCTTTTCTTTTAATCAGCAAAGCGATGAGTAAATATTTTCAGTCTGTTGCCTGTGGATCGCTTAGTCCGGCAACGAAGAGGGCGTGAAAATGAAATTTTCTGAATCCCCTTCCCGAAATCGCCAGTTTGATTAGCAACGTCATTGTTTCGGATATTCCTGCCGTCAGGGCTATGTAGCAGACATTTGTGGCGTCACACCTCGAGACCAATAGAAATGGGGCAATCACAAGGGCATCTTTTCCAGCTGAATGATGAAATCTCAAGCAGAGACCAACAACCTATTGTCAAAATATATATCGCCACACATATAGAAATATAATAAGCCAATAGGTTGGATACAAAATTAAAGTTTCCATAATACATATAAAAAAAAAAAAGTTGTACATTTTCAAATAACAACTAAACCTAGCAAGCTCATCTTAATCATATATAGCTCAGAAATGTATAATTAAGTTTATACCCAAAAATCCCCCTATCAAATTGCCCTTGTGAAAATATAAACATTCTTGTCCTACTTATGACTACCTGAAAAATCTGAAAAATAAGTAAGCTAGATAGATGAGTAACCATAACTCGGTGAGTAATACAAATCTCTTCTAAGAAAATGGACGGTGCACTATGCATGTTTAATACACAAAAACGTAACTCGTTTACACAAAATCCAAAATGTAACAAATTTGAAGATAAAAGAGAGTTATATATTACTTCAACACAATTATATTCATAGCAGAAATACCTATTTCATCAATAATATCAAAAAAGTATAATGGTTCATTTCACTTATCAATTTCATTAAATATCACATCAATAGTCCATTTTGTCGACATCCTATGCTCAAATATCTAATCATGATCACGCTTAATACCCTTGAAAGGTGATTAAGATTTCCTATCTTAACTAGGTCTCCATCTATATTGTCCATGGTCACTCACAAGGATATCCAAAAATTAGTATGCATACACATAAATCCATCAATGGGCTCATAATGACACAGAGTATCAACACAAACCCATAACATCATCCTCCAAAATCCACAAAGCCAATCTAGAATCTATCTTATATAAATCAATTTTACAAACCAAAACATATAATCTTTCACAACTTAGTTTATCGGTTAGAATATCCTTTCATAAAGTGTTCCTAAAATCTTTTCATGAGTTAGCTCATAAATCAGATTCGCAATGTGGTACACTTAACCTTTTCAAGAAAGGTTTATCACACTATCTCACAATAACAATAAAAGTAATAAACGTTCCATTTAGCTTTATGAAACAAATATGCTTGCTCTATATAAATTAGGGATTAATTTCTAATCCCATACAACAAATGATTTCATTAAATTGCCTTGCACATAGACATTAGGAACATTTGCATCACTAACATTAATTATTATAAATTTTTTTAAAAAAATTAAAAATTAATTTAAAAAAAAAATGAAAGAGCAAAACGCGGCAGGGCCAGGTTAGGGCCCAGCTTAGCCCGGCCCCTTTTTCTTTTCCTTCTCCTTTCTTCCCCATTTCTTCTTCCCTCTTTCCCAGCCCAGCTCTCTTCCCTCCTCTCCTTCCCTTACTCTCGTTTTGGACTTTGGCTGAACGACAGCCGACGAGAGGACGACCCATGATGAAGGACGGAAGGACAGTGAGGGAATGTAGCACGGTCTGGGCAGGCTGGCGGCAGCTGACATCGTGTTGGGGGGAGAGAGAGAGAGAGAGAGAGGGAGGGAGGAGTTTAAAGGGGAGCCGAGGGGGATTATTTTGGGGTCTTCGGCCGAGAAACGATAGGGAGCGAGAAAGAGCGAATCCGAGAGAGAGATTGGGAGAAAGAGCGACTGAGAGAGTAAAACCCGAGGGCGAGAAGGAGTTCTCGGGCAGCTTGGCCACGCTTAAGCCCCGTCTGACGACTATCGGCCGACGCCCTCGAGTCTACATCTCCGTTTTAACCCCGCACCAAACCTCCGGTGAGTTTCTTTTTGGTTCGAGCCGCCTTTCCCGAGGATCTCGGCTCAGAGACATTGCGAAGCCGTCGGCCATAGTTTGACTTGTCTCGAGTTCGCCCTATAACCGCCGTCTCCGAGCCGGGTAGAGATTTCCGCAGTCGAAACTCATTCCCATGAACTCCTTTTTGCCTTGTTCTGTTTTGAGAAAGAACCAACTTGGTGTCTCTAGTTCTTGAGCGCTTTGCTTTCAACTGAATTGGTGCTTGATGTCGAGCATTCCCTGGTGATTTTTTTCTGGTCTAGACCCGAGTTCGAGTTTTAAAAATGTTCAATATCTTCCGTGCTCCCCATATGTTCAAGGGAACGCCCGAACTAAAACCGTTCATTTTAGTCCCGCAATCGAACTTGTTCCCAGGATTTGTAGATATTTTTTGTTTGTTACAATGTTTTTACTGATTGCCTAATACATTTCTTTAGTCAGGTTTCATCTCTACCAAGTCTGGATTGCCCTGGATTTTCGGTCGTCGTTCTGTCCCGTGCTTTGATATATCCTGTGATTGTTCCTGGGGTTAATTGTGCGGCTGCGAACGGGAGCTCAAGTGCTCATGGATAGAGGCTGATAGCTGCCCGGGGTTTGGAAGTCGTTCGCTATGGAGATCCGGTGAACATTGGGTCGGTCATTGGGGAGAAGGATGTTTCACGATTTGGTTCGGGAAGTCTCGGTCCTGGACGCTAGATGGTGGAATCAGTACATGCGACGTGCTGATGTATTAGTCGGACGAGCTTTGACTGCTGAAGTCCTCGTGCGGTCGTCTTGCATTTTGGTGTGTTCTGCGTTTGTCTTTGGGGGTAGCCAAGTGGGAAGAAGACGTGGGAAGGCTTTAGGAAATAGAGAAGGGAACTAAAAAATATAAGAGGGGGAAATGGGCTCATTTTGACTGAGATAGTCAAGAAGACGTGAGGGTTTTTTGAGTAGGGCTGGGCTTAGTTCAGTTATAGGATTAGTAAGCTTTGGGTTTGAGTTCAAGCGGGAAGAGCGGGTCGCAACTCTGGTGATGGTCTGTTTGGGCTTATTCTGTTCCGATACAAACTGGCGGGCTATTGGTGATTTGGGCTTAGCTTTCTTCTAGATCGGGCTTGAGTTATTTTGAAAATGGATTTAGGACCAAAGCCCAACCGCGCCAAAGGCCCGGCCCGAGTCCCTGTTTTCTGAATAATTTTTTAGTAAAAAATACTTAAATAATAATAATAATAAATTCCGAAAATTTAAAAAAAAAATAAAAAAATTGGAAATAGTTTAGAAATTAAATTCGAACTAGTTTTGTTAGATTTTTTTAAAATTTTAATTCTGGTTTAGCATAAATCTATATATTATGTATAAAAAAATGAAAATTTTTTGATCTAAAGAATTGTGCTCACAATTGGACAAACTTTTATGGCTTACAATAGGGTTTGAATTTTTTTTTAGATGAATGCTCTTAACTGTGCACTTTCAATGTGTTGATTGTCGTTTGCCTCTAGCCTAGTTATGAATGGCATTTTTCTTATTATTTAGCATTAGATTCTTTGCTTTTTCTTGCAATTTATTTCATACTTCCTTCGTTGCTAATTGCTATCTTAATGATTGTCCACTAGCATGGTTATTTCACATGTTAGTGGATAGATTTAAAATTAATATAGATTGCCTGACAACAAAAAATATACTTTTGAAATGAACAAGATTAAGTACTGAAAGGGCACTAATTGATTAATTAGTATAATCAAGTCCTCAAGCCTAAATTCTCTAGTTGTGTAGAAAGTGAGACATACTCTCATGCCTTATTTAATTTCTAGTCTACCCCAATAATCTAGTGGCGACTTCTTATATAGAAATTCATGTATGATTAATTGAATAAAAGTCAAATGTTCAATGTCACTTGAGGTATGGATTTAGAAGAGTCCATGTCTGTGATCGATGAAATCATTTGCGGTGTTAGCAAATTTTGGTCCTTCCGATATCATTATTTATATGAACCATTCAATTCATCTCATAAGAAAGTACCTCTAAGCCTATTTTCCTCCCTACTAAGGGGTAAATCATGACACTTCAAAACATGGGTTTTACGAAAAATCAAAGAAGAGATTAGCACTAGTCACCTGAGAATGCACAAAACCAAATAACATAGCTATTTGAGCCAACAATTTCGTAATCATATTAATTAAACACGAATCGACGTCAAAATCAAGTAAAACATTACCTCAACTAGGAATCGGCAAAAGTAAACATAATCACTAATGAAATGACTCCCACATGTCAACAAATCACTTGCCCAAAATAGATATTCAAAGTTGTTCGCAATGCGAAACTCATGGCAAAACTTTAAAATTTTGGTTCTACAAAAATGTTACTTCAAATTAATTCCCGTCAAACCCCACGGCTCCATAATGCCCTAATTGATGATTTCTATGTAATTCACAACTTAACAACTCCAAAATCAAACCTCATAGTTCAAGTTTCACATAACTTCAAATTTATGCCCTAAGTTAAAAAATTACTTCGATTAAATGAATGAAGAGTACAATTTTGCCAACACAAAGTTAATCCAGCTTGGCGAGGTTCTCATGTACGCACAACAACCGTCTTTCTCTTTTCCTTTCCCTTTCTTTTTTCTCTTTTCTTTGTCCTTTTGTCCTTTTGTTCTTTCTCTTTTCTTTGCGCTCTTTGTTTATTAAACAAGCTAAGCATCCACTTTTTCCTTCTTTATTGACCAGTCGATCAATATTTTATTGACCAGTCGATCAATATTTTATTGACCATTCAATGTTGACTAAGTCAAAAGCTAACCGTTACATGTGGACTTCATGAAATAATATCATTACCCTTTGATCACCCCCCAAGAAAAAAAAATGAGGATGGAATCATCGGGCCCAAACTTGAGCAAACTTTAATTCTACCTGGAAGGCTAAGCAACTGCATCGAGTGTGGTAACACGGTCTTCCATGAGGTCACAATTCCAAATCTTGTTGTTAGTGAACCTTTAATCAACTTGTACCTTAGGCATTTGCTATCTTATATGGAGAAATACTACTTTGATAAGGAGCGGAGTAAAATGAGTAATGATAAATGTGCTAAGAGTTTACTAAGACATCTTTCACAAAATGATATGGCAACTCATGTGGCATATGGAGCATCCTCAAGTATGTGAAGAATAAGCAATAATGATACTAAAGAAATTGAAAGAAAATACAAATTCAAAGGTTTTTCTTTCCCTTATTCTATTTTCAGTTTCCGTCAACTTTAGTGAAAAAAAAAAATAAAATTTCCAAGCTTCACTTATTCTGCTAGAAATAGAATTAAAGGGGGACAGAGTATGATTAACTTGCATCATATGAATGTTTCTTTTGTACCCATCTAATATAATTAAGAAAATTTGTCTAAACATTACATAGGAGGGCCCTTGTAGTGCGAGGATATTTTATGAATGGAAAGACCTCGTATAACTAAGGAGAAAAGGAGATGCTGGGACCAGACCTGGTTGGTCCGGAGCCAGGCCTATCTAATTTGGAAGACACTTTTGTTCCGCAAAAAGAGCTAGGCAACATTCTATTTGAAAAAAGGGAGAATACAAGATGTGGGGCCTCAACTAAATAAAGAAAAGGAGATGCAGGGGTCCAATTCAGAAGAGATAAATTTGATACTCGGCAAGAGATATGATATGAGCCACATGCCACAGGATTCTGACTTAACATATCTTTAATGCTATGATGCTGCCTCTCAAAAGTAATATTTAGTACATCATTGGAACTTAGATATTTAGACATCAACCTTTAGAAATTGTCCGGCGAACCTAATACAACAGTTAAAATACATATGAATCGTAAGACTGATGCAAACCACGGGGGACCTACTGATTTTAGCGGCTTTGGATTTAGATGTATTTAGATATGCTTTAACATTTTGTTTTTTACTTAGGGTACGTTTGTTTTGCAAAAAAACTTAATGATAAATGGAAATATTTTTCTGAAAAGTATTTTCGTGAATACAGTTTATTTTCTTTTATTTAGTGATATATAATAGAAATTATTTTCCACTGTTTGGATTCCATTAGAAGATGATTTCACACTTTATCTGTGCCAAAAAAAAAGTCGAATTTTTTAATTTTAAAAAACTTCTAATTTTTAATTATTTTTCCCTTTTATTTCCCTTTCTTTTTCTCTTTTCCTTCTTCTTCTCCTTTGTTTATCTACTTCCTCGTTCCATCCCTTTTGCTTCCTCTAGCAATTCGTCCCCAGCTAGCTTATGAGGGGCGAATTTGAGCCTTTACTAGAGGCCGAGAGCTCACCAATCTAGCAAAGCTTGAGGCTCACCGCGAGAGGTCACGAGCTCGCTGCCTGAGGCCACAAGCTTGCTTGATTTGGCGAGGCTTAAGGCTCGCCGTCAGAGGCCACGAACTTGCCTAATTTGTCGAGGCTTAAGGCTCATCGACTGCAAGTGAGCTTGAGCCTCGACGCTGGAGGCCGTGAGCTCAGCCAATTTGGCAAGGCCAGAGCTCATCGGCCGTCCCTATGGCCGGCAACAAGTGGAGAAGAAGAAAAAGAAAGAAAATAAAAAATAAGAAAATAAAAATAAAAAATTCGAATTTTTTAAAAATATAATTTTATAAGAACAATTGTTTGTAAACCAAGCACCAAATCTAAGCTTTGGTAGATTCGGAAAACGTTTCTTGATTCTTTTAAAGGAGAAATCATTTTCCTAAATTTAAGTTTTGGTAAAAATATTTTTTCTATCGATTAGGAAAACATTTTTCGTTGACTCATTTTCTTGAGCAAACTGAATACTGAAAAATGAGAAAAATATATTCCTTGAAAATGTATTCTACAAAATAAACACACCCTTAATCTAAATCTTGCAACGCGTGTATTTTGATGAGAGTATGCCTCGCAAGATGTATATCAAAAAAAGCCTCGCTTATTTATACTCTATTCGCATTTTTGGCTTGCATGCAGTACAGTAGAGTTAATAAAATTCAGGTCTATGACAAAATTCAGAAAATCCACGCAGAAGTACTCTCTTACTATTAGTGTTAATGTTAGTTCAAAGTATCAAAATGCTTCTCGGATTGGTATAATGTTTTCGAAATTCAGGCCAAATCTCCCCTTGAAGGCACCAAGTTGCACCCCTGTGGTTTGGAAAATAACAAACCGAGGGGGAGGAAAAAATACAGAAAGTGGCCCAATGGTCAACGTGAATTTTATTAACCATGGGAAAACTACTCTTTTTAGCAGTTCGGATTTAGGATGGATTACACACATAGTCCTCATAAGGCCAGACCAAACCAAGGACATCGCACATGAAGTCAATAGGAAATCCATCCAATCCTCCATTTTTATTTCGTATTTGAAGTCATCAATAAATCATATAATAACGGTAAAAGAGAGATGTTACTGGTCATTAGTGTCCTCACACTGACTAGCAAAAATCTATGTACAGCATTAAAGCTGGCATGCAAACGCTACTTAATTACGGTACTTTATTCTTCCCCTTAGGCGGTCATTTGCTTTAATTCTATTTAGAGGGTAATGGATGTATAAATACCTGTGGAAAAACATGCTGATTTTAATCAGATCACAATCAACATATTCCGCATCTTGGACCATCAAGTATCGGGCCAATCCCATGTTGAGTTCCAATTATACAAGGTATTTCTCATTTCTGTCAACTTTGAGGAAACATTTTTTTTCCAAGCTTCACTTATTCTTCTAAGAGTTGAATTAAAGGGCACTTGAGTGTGATTAACTTGCATCGCATGAATGTCTCTTGTGTGCACATCTAGTATAATTGGGATAAATTGGTCTAAAACATACTGACGGTGGGCTCCTATAGTGTGAGGTTTTTTTTTTTAATGCGTGGAAAGACCTCGTGTAATCGGGACTGAAAGAAGATTCGGGGACCACGCCCAATCAGAAGATAATTTTATTCATGCGGCCTAGGTAACGAGCTAAACTTGATGCTGAGGCCTCGCTTTATCATTGTCCGCGTGACTATACTTTACCATTCAATGCTAGAAAGAGGGAAAATAGGATGTGGGGCCTCACAAAAAGAAAAGTAAAAAAGTATGATTCTACCTAAGAAACACGATATGAACCAGGCTTAAAGGAACTTGTCTCGACTTTTCTTAAATGCTACCCCATTTCAAAAGTTATATTTACAACATCATTGGGAGTCGATAAGTAGATGTCACCCTTTAAAAAATGTCTGGCGAACCTAATACATTAGCTAAAATAAATATGAACCGTAAGAGTATGCCTCTCGAGAGCCCTGAGGCCCAATAATTTTAGTGATTCGAATTTAGTATATATTTGGATAAACTTATACTTTTTGCTTTTTACTTAGTCTAAATTTTGCAAAAGCACGTATTTAACTAATATTGAGAGTATGCCTCTCGAGATGAATATCCAAGAAAGCCTCGCTTCTTTATACTCCATTGGCATTGTTAGCTTATGTGCAGCACAATAAAGTCAGTAAAAGGCAGGTCTATGACAAATCAATGTTAATGTTAGTTCAAAGTATTAAAGTGCTTCTTAGCAGGCTAAAATCTTTTCGAAATTCAGGCTAAAACTCTCCACCTTTAGCCTTCAAAGCTTCAAGTTACACAATGGTGGACTCCTTGTCCCTCTGGTTTGGATAATAACAAACCGAAGGGGCGGAAAAATCACGGAAAGTAGCCCAATGATGACCGTGAGATTGATCATTGAAGGAAAGTGGCCATCCTCTGGCCAAAAGGACGAACAAAATCATGTTATTGGAACGGCCTATTGGAGATACTATTGGAGTTACAATTTTATTCTGATTATTCTAATTGTGGACTGATTGATTCAATCAATCCATAAGATTAGATATACAGAATAGGAAAATGCTATCTTGTATATTCTTTCCTATTATTTGTTCTTTCTTCCATTATAAATGGACTTGTAATACTGTACAAGAATATTCAGTGAATACAATTACAATCCTCCTCCAATATTATCGATTTCTGTCACGGCCGATCAGTAGAAATCGTATGGAACTTTCATGTCTACCAATCATCTTTGGTCTCTGTTAAGTATCAAAATAGCACTTATTTAGTTGTTACTTGTAAATGTTTGGGGATGAAATTTGCTTTTAACTGTGGATTTCTTTTTGCAAACTTTGCATTAGTCACACTTTAACTTCTATTTAGTGCGAAATTATTATATCTTTCAATTAAAAAATTCCAATTTAGAAGTGTAAAATCACATAAAACGTAATCAAATTATTCAAAACTTGAATATTAAGGGAATAAGTCACAAGTAAGATTATAACTAGATAACCCCTTTACTCCTCCAACAATGGCCGATGATTGGATGGATTAGACGAATGGTCTTCACAAGGCCAGAACAAGGATATCTTGTGTAAGTTAGTAGGAAATCTATCCAAACCTTCATTTTATTTTTTTCAGATTTGAATTTATTATTAATTATATAATAATGGTAAAAGAGAGATTTTGCTGGTCATTAGTGTCCTCACACTGACTAGCACACTCTATCTCCCAATGAAAAATCACATTTTTCTTGATAAATCGGCTCCCATGCAACAGAAAAAAAAAAAAACATGAAAGTGAAAAAGAAAATGTAGGCTGCAATTCCTATAAAGGAAATACAAATTTTTTATTAATTGTTTAATAAAAACTGAATTTCCTTGCGAAATTTGATCTTAATTAAATCAATATTTCTTTTTGTTCTTTTTTTTTTCCCGTTTTGAATTTCATTAAGAATATTGCTTCAAAATGAGGGCTGTAATGTAATTTCATAAAACATTTAATTGTGAATTTATTGCAGTTGGAGAAGTTGGCAGACTAGTAATACTGTGCTCCTAACTCCAACGAGACTGGTGGAAGAAAAACGATATTTTGGGAAGAGGGGACAAAATCAAGTTGGTTGAGAGATGAGACTAACCAATCGATTCGTTCAATGTGATTCATTTGTGAATTTCGACATATCTAACAAACATCGATCTCATTGTGTGCAAGATCATTGAGGTTGAGGAGTATTGATTTGAAAAAATTCCTTTATTTTTTGGATTTTATTTTTTCTATCGGTTCAGATTATTTTTTTCTCAATTCTTTGATCACTAATTTAAAGTGAAAGTTCCTTTTTACGGTTGTCTCGGCATTATTCGAGCTGAGTTTATGGCATTCTCTGAATTGATCAAAAGAGTAGTGAGGAGACTTGTGTTATTAATGATGGAACGAATGGAATAAATCATAGAGTAGAAATAAAATTGAGACTTATGTTCCTTGAACAACATGGGTCTCAGATCTCTATACTCATGCTCCTAAACTATTATCTATAAAAAGAAGCACAAAAATGTTAATAATTTGAATCCATTTAATGATAGATTAATGATTTTTAACAATTAGAAGCAGAGTTATATCCATTTAATAATTTTTTACTATGCCATGGATGGAAACAAAAATTCAAATCATTATCACAAATGAACTAACTTTTGTTGACCTCGCTCTCATATTTCTACTTTTTCTTTGTCCCATTTTTAAAAAGAAAGCATCTTCGATAATAAAAATCTATTTTTGAATGGCAAAATCACATCAAATCTATACTATGTCAATAGAGACTTTTTTTCTCGACCAATATAATAGGATTTGGCATCTTTTCAATCTAAAAATGTTACAAAACTCATTTTCGCTAAGGCTCCATTTATTTAACAGAAAATGAATGATTTGAAAAATATTTTATTCAAAATAATTTCTTTTATTCCTTGAAATAATTAGTCAATGAAAAATACTTTAATTATCTAGAATAATTTAGAATTAAATATTTTCATGGACAATGAAATTATTTTTAATTTGTACTTTTTTGTAAATAATAAAGCACAGTTTTTTTTGGAAAATGTTTTCCAAATTATTTATTTTTCACAAAACAGACGCACCTTTATATAACTTTTCTTTTTTAGTTCTTCGATGACAGTCCAACATGCGAGTGTCGTGACCTCAACAGTAATTCTATTCCTCTCCTTTTCCTTTACTTTCTCTTTTGCTTGGGAATGTCATTTGCTCTCAAAATTTATTCTTTTTCCTCCTGTTTACAGGATTTGCAGAATGTATAATAAGTGTCTAGATAGCGAGACCTCTAAACTTGTCCTTCTAGATTATTTAAAAAGGAAGAAGAAGAATAGCTCGAGAGCACAAGGTAAGAAAGCGACGTCATTGAACAACATTTACTATCGAAACAAGAAAAAAAAAATAGCATTCACTACAAAGCTCTCATATTCGACCCATAAATGTGCTTTTATTCTTTCCATATATATTATTGATCTTATAACAAATTCAAGTTAGGAACCGTGGAAACAGACCTCCAGTCTATGAGAATAATCATTCGATTATTCGACTAAATGAATTACCCAGTTTTATCTGTTTATGAAAGCAATCTTCCGATTCATGTCCAAAGGGTAAATTCCTTTTCTCCCTATGTTATCCTATTAAGTGTGATAAATATATATATATATATATATATATATTTGGTCAAATCAAGAGTGAATTTATTAGAACGGCAAAAGAGACTCGTAGATGGACAAATACGGTGCTCCTACCTCCGACCAGACTAGCAGAAGAAAAACAATATCTTAAGAAGAGGGGACAAAATTAAGTTAGTTGAGACTTGAGATTTGAGACTAACGAATCGATCGGTTCACTATACTTCATGTGAATTTCACTTATATCTAAGATATATTGACCCCCATGGAGTGCGAGATCATTTATGATGAGTTTTTATTATTATTCCCGGTTCTTTTGTCTAGTGGATTAATTTTCATCAATTGATGGGCTGCTAATTTAAGGTGAAAGCTCGTTTTTAATGATGGGGTCCACATTATTCAAGATGAGTCAATGGTATCCTTTGAATTAATCAGAAGAATACCGAATAGACTTGTTTTATCAATAATATGATAGATTGAATCAATCGTAGTATAGAAACTATATCGAAACTTGTGTTCTTAGAACAGTGTGAGTCTCACTATTTTTGGAAAGGCTAACTGAAGATAGATTATCGGACAAAGACTTCACAACTTCCTGGGCCGGTCACTAATTGACTGTCGGATCAAAAGTTAATGACATCGGCTGAGGTGAGTCTCATCGGTTGTTGGGTCGACCTTTATAAGGGCGAGTGCTCCCTTCCTTTTGCGTTCTCACTCCATATAAGGGATATTAAAGAAGAAGAAAAAAATTCCCGCGGTCTGAAATGGCCCTCGCGATACGCATGGAAGGGAGTGAAACAAGGCCGACGCCAAATGAAAGACTTGAAGCTTTGAAGCGGAGATACATCCCGACTCCGGATAATCGACACCAGCTTGGAGATGGTGATCTGAACAAAATTATGGATCGTGACCTATATGAAGCCACGAAAGAAGGGGATGTTCAGAAATTCATCGATGCATTAGAAAAGGTTATTGACTTGAGGAAACTAGCTTTGTCGCTAATCTTCGACCAAGTCACCTCCTCCGGAAATTCAATGCTTCATGTAGCTGCAAGCTTTGGGAGAGAAGATGTCATGGAGCTCATTCTCTTTCATTACCCTGACCTTGTGACCCGGAAAAACTCCTCGGAGGATACTCCACTCCATGTCGCCATTCAACATCAAATGCTTAACGTAGCAAGCAAGCTGATGCGCCAGAGAAGAGACTCAGAAATTATATACCGGAAAAACAAGGATAATAAATCTCCAGTGTATTTGGCAGTCGAAAAGTGCAAGTTGTCCAACTCGAAAGATCACAATGGGGCAGTCTGGGAGATTCTTCAGCTTCTCTTGGGAGAATCTGCTCGAGATGAAGCTTACGCAGTCAAGATACAGGGCATGTCACCAGTTTTGGCCGCATTCAAGGGGAGGTGGGGGGATACAGGTAATGGATACTTTTATAAGTAGTTCTAGTCCATAAATACATAGATGTAAGTAAACTGCACTGCTTTTGCTCTTTTTCGAAATTCATGTTCGTCCAATTTGGAAAAAAAGCTTGATAATAGCATTTGGTCAAAAAGCATATAACTCTGCAGGAGGTAGCAGCAATAATAATTAGTTAATTGCATCCAACCTAAAGAGTGCAATGACCTATAATGTCAGATCTATTGAAAGAAATTATAGATCGGCTCCCGAAGTTACTCCACGTGCGCGATGAAGACGGAGGGACACCAATGCACGCTGCAGCGTCGGTTGGAGATGACGACGCAATTGGGCTCTTGCTGGAGAAATGCCCTTATCTCGCCCTTCAAACGGACAATAACGGCTCCTACCCGATTCACATTGCTAGCGAAGCCGGCGACTTCTTCGCATTCGAACGGTTACTGAAGGACACGTGGCCTGACCTGGCAGAGATCAAAAACAAAAAGGGTCAGAATATTCTTCACGTTGCAACCTCGAAACGGTTCTTTCTTCTCTGGGCCTACAACGTATTAAAAGAAAATAGGGAGTCCGATATCATCGAGAAGCTGGTGAATTCGAAAGATGTCGATGGTAACACGCCCCTCCATTTGGCAGCGATGCACAACCATTGTGATGTTATGCGCCTTTTGACAAAGGACAAAAGAATTAACGTGGGGCTTCAAAACAATGATGGTTTGACCGCCTTGGACGTGGCCATGGAATCCAGAAGCTTGCCGATAGGAGATCCACCGGTAGTGTAATTTTGATTGCAGGCTGTGTTTACTCTTAATTGAATCTAATGTGCTGGTGATTGATGACTAATTCTCTGATTTGACATTTGCAGTTATTAGGACGTGCGATTTTGATTCTCGCAGGTGTGCCACGAAGCGTAGATCGAGACATTCTGTCGCTTGGAGCAAGCAAATCATCTCCCGCCGAATGGATCAAGGACCAGGTCAATACCTTATTGTTAGTGGCCACGCTTGTGGCCTCCGTCACATTCACTGCGGGCTTAACCTTGCCCGGTGGATATAATGCTTCCGGTGATCCGCACCCGGGAATGGCGACCATGCTACACCACGAAATGTTTCAGGTTTTCGTAATTGCCAACATGGTAGCAATGTACAGCTCCATTCTTGCAGTCGTAGTCCTCCTCTGGGGTCTTAGTAGAGATTACTACCTTGCAGAACTAGCTTACCACTCAGCAGGGCCATTATTGTTGATGGCCCTCACCGGCATGTCAGTGGCCTTTTTTGCGGCCGTAAACGTAGCAGTGAGCAAACTTACTTGGCTCGGGAGCCTTGTTCTATCTGTCGGAGTCCTTTATCTCGTGATGGTCGTGGTGGTTTTAGCGGCCTTGATATTCCCATCCTCCAAGACTACCATGCGTATTGTGGTCTTTTATTATATAGCGGTAAAAGTCGTCCATAAATTTGTCCAATTTTGGGTTCAGGTCTTTTTCTATATTCCGGTTTTTGTACTTGTGGTTTTTTGGTATCCTATGTACTATGTAGTCAAAGTCTGTAGGCGTATATTCTGATTATGAGAGCTGCTCTAAGAACTTCGTCGGACTTTGCACTGATCATCAATTCAAATGTGAATCTTCTATTCCATTTGATTAATGGTTCTTTTCATTAGAAACTCTTTCCAATCTTCTATATTCCCTTTAATAAAATAGGAGTTCCCACTCTTTTCTCTCTCTCTTTTTTCCCCTTCCTTTTCTCGTCAGTTTCCCTATTAATGCATCCGTATGATTATATATCTTCTAATGCGGTGACGGGGGTATCAAACTCTTGAGCATCCACCGCAAAATGCTACGTGTCAATCAAGCCGTCAACTCTTGCTCCGCCAATATTTAGATTATCATTTTCCCAAGGATATTCTCCCCCTCATTTGCCAAACAAACATAAGATTGTTACGAAGTTGAGTTTTTCCCTTTTCCTCCATTTCATTTTATCTTTAAATCTAACGAAAGAAAAAAAAAATCTATTTTCAAATTATTTTATAAGCATTTAAGGGTACTTTTAAATTCTTTTATATTTTCACGTCAACCTATTAATGTGCCGTTTATTATTTTATATTCTTTTTACTTTATTTATTTTTATTGTATTCTGTTAATAATTCTTTCTTACTTTTGATGCTTGTCATTTAGATTGCCTTTTTTTTCTTTTTTTCTTTTTTTTATGGAATTAGGTTTTGAGCTTGTTGAACAAGAATAACCTTTGTAATTTTGAAGAATTAAGGACCTTGCAATTTACTTTCTGTGGCTATCTATATGTCAATTAATGATTGAGTAACGAGTTCAAATTTGGATTTTGAGTAAAGAGCGATCATCTTTTATATTCCATTTTACAAAATTCAGAGTTGTCTGTCTTTTTCGTTGTTCTAATATCTCTCCCCAAAGTTGTATTAATTGAAATTTTAAATAAAAATTTTATGCATTCATTTCCTCACATTATGGATAACTTAAATTTTCGATTTTAACTTTGAAGATAATGGAATCGGTATTGTCTCAATATTAATTTGGATATGTACAGCTGTTTTCCTAACACAATAATACAGTGAAAAGTGTAAATTCAATTTTCATAGTCTATTAGATGCCAATTATCTCACACATTGTTAGAAAGTCCAATTTAAAGTGTAACGCGTGGAATTTGATGATGGATGCGCATGTAGACTAGAGCAAAATTCGACTTTGATATCATATTAGTCTATGCGACTCAAAATCTTAAACCAATAGGTGGAAAGAAACCATACACACATGCATATATATATAACATAAAGAGCATATAACCCACATAGCACGCAATATGGGATATTTCAACCTCTACCATATTATCCAATTTTTTTTTTTAATTCTCTTTAAATGGTAAATATATTTGTTGATTATTTTATTAATCTTGTTTTTCACTTCTATTCCCATAGTGATTTGGAATATGGAATGTTGTTATGTTAATTCTATTTCGTCCTTGGCTGTTTCATTTTCATATCAAGACTTTTAATTGGTGCGTTACGTTCCCGAAGGACATCACATGTCTAATTAAAGAACTTCATGGGCAATCCATCTGATCTTTTACTTTCACTTTCTTCTTATTTGAATTCATTTAGTAATTTAATCATATAATAACCGTAAAAGAGAGATCTCGTTGGTCATCAATGTCTAGCACATATCCGAGTGAAGCATCGATGTTGATGTGCAAACATGATGTAATTGGAATACTTTTCCTAATAAGTCAATTTTCAGGAAAACAGCATTGTCTTCTTATGTTTGGCGGCAATTCACAAATGAGTTGAAAAATAAGTTCTACTGTTGGAATAGAAAAGTAATTTGTGATTTTCGTTATGGGGTGATTATCTTTTCAGGAGCACCTTTTTTTTTTGGATAGTTATGTTTTGCAAGATAGGTTTCAGGTTCAAAAAATTGGAAACCAGTCCCAAGAGGGCACGTTCTAGATTGGTTCGGAACCGTCCACCTCTAAAGCTGTGGTGAATGGTCTTTCTGACGTTTGGTACTCTGCAATGGGCAAACAAGGAAGTAAAGTTCCCCATCGTATTTGGCAGTCGGAGATGAGCACTCGGAGATGCTCACACTTTCGCTCGCCATTCCATTTGGTCCATCAAGAATTCAGGGGATGTCCCCTGTTCGTGCCGCAGTAACTCACTGGAATCTGGTTAACTTCAGTTTCAAGTTCCGAAATGAGATGTTGTCATTTTAAGCACTGATCCAAGGATAAGAAAAAACTCAGGCTATGTCTGCATGAGAAAAATTTTAGCGTTAGTTCCAGCACATTCATTATCACCTAAGAAAGTAAACCATGACTCATGGTCATTGGGATCCTTAGCGCCTCTAATGTAAGTCTGCTGAAAGAGATAGCAGAAAGGGAGGAAGAGCTTTTCCATTTGAGAGAGATGCCGCAAACAGCTACATTCAGCAGCATATCTTGATCACGTTGAAGGATTTCAGGTTTTGCTGAGAAAATTCACCACCAAGGCTCTCAAGTGCGACATAAATGGCAATCTTCTGATTCACTTCGTTTGCAAGATGAATCAGCTTCGGACAGTGAAGGACCTACTTTCGTGGTGTCTGAGCAAGTATCTAAACAGACATGGACAAAACATTCTGCATGTTTTGGCGAAGTGTGCCATATTCTCGGCCGCCAAATACATACTCAGAAGTCCCAAAGCAGAGAAGCTTGTGAATGAAAAGGACAGTGATGGGAATACACCACTCCTGGTGGCCACAATGCATTGGCAATCCGGGATTTTGTTCCTTTGCATGAGGGATGCGAGAGTCAATCTCAAGGCGGTGACTAAAGACATGCTTCACAAAGTTTGACATTGCCCAGTGAGCACTTGAAAAGGGACTACCCCGACCAAAAGGTATGACCGTCTTTAATATCCGCAGCCACAGCTAGTGCAAAATACACTCTTTTCATAGGTGACTTGTGATCTATGCAAAACATGCAACTGAAATGCGATTCCAAGTCATATATGTAAATATATAGACGTATCACAATGTCTTTTCCTCTGCTTCCATGATAGAGTCTAACACCAAGGATATTGTTTGCCGGAACACCCAAAAGTAGAGATTCGGTAATGTTCATCCCAGAGCGAGAGCATGAAATTGTAGAGGGACGAATCCAGACTCCAAGAAGAGACTTCACGAAGGACCAGTAAACACCCGCTTGCTCTTGGCAACACTCATGGCCATTGTGACTTTTGCCGCTGGTCTGGTGGTTTCAGGAGGGTATAACAGTTCTAATGCTGGACAAGACCATGGCATTGCCACTGCATTAAAGAAGACTATGTTCCATTTATTCTCGGCATGCAATCCCCACTACATGTTCAACTCGATGGTCATGGTCGTCATGCTCCTCTATCCACAAATCAATGACCCTTAAGCGGCACTACTGTGTGTGGAACCGCAGTATCGCCACTGTTGGTAGCTCTCGAATGTCCCCGGCATCTAGAGCAGGCTTCTAGTGTTTGTCAGCAAACTCAGCTGGCTGGCGAATGCTATTTTGGTTATGGGTGTCATTTACTTAAGCATCATCTTCACTCTTCAAGCTATGTTCTATGTGCCACTCAGATTGAATCTAACTTACCTTTGCCATATCTCCTACTACCTAATCTTGACAGCTCTTTACAGGACAGGAAGTTTCGATCGAAACTGTGCCGACACTGACATCGAAGAGAGGAGGATATCTCAATGTGAAGACTCGAGGGGGCCGAGATGTACACTTAGTCTAGTGGCTCGGAGTGGGCTTAGTGGTCAAGGGCACAAAATATCTTCTTTGGAAAATTGGGCCAAGGGAAGGATAAATTTGATAGCATTACGACTAGCTATAGCTACCATAATTTGAAAGACGAATTCAAGCTAGTTGAAAGGATTTTTCTTTTTCCAATCAGCATCATTTCGTAATGTTTGCTTGGTGGAAGGCCAACATCAAGAAGGCAAGATTGGTGTTTCGATATTTAACAAAAAGGGCCATGACAAGGACGGGCGAAAGGCATCCAGAGCGACAATCTGGTCTATTGAATTAAATTATCTTCTACTCACAGAGTTATATCAGTAACATAAAGGGATAAATCATCTAAGCTAATGAATAAGAATAGATCGTGTGAAGAGAGCAGTCAAGGTTATTTCCCACCTAAACATCATAAAACCTGCAGTGTGTTTGGATTAAAAGCTCTGCCCTTCGCTCTGCTCTGAGGCATCTACAAGAAGTTGTGCTTATTCTTTACCGGAGGCAGCTAGTAAGCACTCAAATTAACCAAAAGAAGAGAAAGAAAGTCAATCAAATAAGAAAGAGAATGGAAAAGTTGCATCACTCGGCAGTGACTGCCCCCAATTCAGCAGCTTTTTCTCCCTCAGGGGCTTCATGAACCTCTGCTTTCTCAGGGTCACCACCATCGGGCGTGACTTTGGGAGGGCTAGTCGTCTTCTCTGCGGCCGGTTTCTCTGCAGCACTGCCAAGAACATCACCAGATGGGGCAACTGCAGGAATTGTCCCACTCTTTTCGTCCTTGCTCCATTTGAGTCCTTCTCCTTCCCATCTTTCATCTCCTTCTCATATTTTGTGGGCGGTGGCGATGGGGAGGCATCGTGTGAGGCGGAGGGTGCTGTTTCTGTTGGAAATTTCCTATAATATGGACTTACATTAATTAATTGATTTTCTATTTTAAATAATTGGGTTAATGGATATTCCAATATTTGTTTAACCCTACAGTGATCTGATTAAATAGGATATTGACATCTATTGATAACTGGCCTAGTTGAGCAGCAAAATGTAGGCAATTGTGTTTAACTGAATCCCGTAATGGGAAGGGCCTAGTTGACATGTTGATTAGGGTTTGCTAGGTCCCCCTCTCTAGCTTATAAAAGGGTAGGTTATACCTATCAGTTGCTTTAATCCCATTGAAAACTGCTATATCAAAATAGGTCATAGAGAAGAATATCTGGTATTTCAATAGATCCCCGGTTATCAGAGTAATCTATTTTTCTCAAGTGAAGCAATGGCTCAAACGGTACGCTTTAATTCCGCTGTATTTATTGATTTTGGTGTTTTATAGTCATATATGGATCCGATTCTTCTTGATTAATTAATTATTCATGTGAATAATTTTCTACATGTGGTGTCAGAGCCGATCATATATGATTGTAGAACCTAAATGTTTTTTTTTGGACAAATTCGAAATCCTCCTCTTTGAGCCGAATATAGACATTATTGTTTTTTGTGTGGATATTTTGCTTGATTGATCCTAAAACCATAATACTTTTGTTCTACATGTCAATATCTTTTCAACCATATATAATTTGCATAATTTCGTTGAGAATTGAGAGAGAATTTCATATTTGAAATTTTAGGGTTTATACGTGAAAAAGTTCTAGAATTTGCAAATTACTTGCAATCGATTGATGTATGATGTAAACCGTTGCATGGGTATTGTTATATATTTGTTTTAGTATCTTTTGATGTATTAAATTGAGTTTTTAGGGTTTAAATTTAAGAAATTCGAAATTCGGCCATGGGAGCTTTAGTCCGAAACTTCAAAGCTTGCATGTGGTAGATTCAGTTGGTTTTTTCTCCTTTTAATTCATTATAGTCAATCATATTGATGTTATATCCAATATCCATGGATAAATTTCATAAAAAAAAATCAGTGTTTCTATGGTATTTTGGAGCTTCGGGTCGAACCGGGTCTTGCGACCCGGTTTTCTGCAACTTCGGGACCCGGCTGGAGGTTGAAGAAGACCCTCCAGCGGGGCCGGACCATTGAATTGGGCTCACGCCCATTAAAACAAAATAAAAAGGGTTCTGGGCGTAAGCCCAGAACCATAAACAAATTAAAAGGTTATGGGCTCACGCCCATGAAACAAAATAGAGAGGTTCTGGGCGTGAGCCCAGAACCAAAATAAATGGGTTTGGCCCATATTTTTTTTTTTGTTTTAAATTAGTGGGCCATTTTTATTCTTGGCCCATCCGAGTGGCTTGCGTGCGGGCCAGGCGCAGGTAAGGGTCCGCGGGTTGAGTCCGTATTATTAAAATAATATTATTAAAATAAAAAAATATATATAATAATAAAATAAAATAAAAATTGTGGCAAAAATTGTTTGTTTAAAAAAAAATGCAATATGATCATTGGAAGCACATGTTGTAAAGTGTTTCATATTGTTTGATGAATTATGGGCATAAATTTTGGAGTTCCCTATTGATAAAAGATTAATATATACAATTACTCGCCCAAAGGGAGTTATTGTGTATATTAATTTGGAAAATAGCATGAAGTTTAATTCTCATATTTAAAAGATGGAGATGTATAATTGAAAAATATTTATCTGCCCAAAGGGGATAAATGTTTTGAAAATTATATGTAATTCCCCTCTATGTTGATATTATGGAGATGTATGATTTAAAGGATTTGTCTGCCCAAAGGGGATGGATCCTTGACAATTATATGTAATTCTCCTTGTTGTTGCTTTATAAATTTCATGCTGGGAAAAATAATGGTACATTATACACTCTGCCCAAAGGGGAGTTTATGATGTACTTTTTATTTTTGTTGAATTGCTTATTGCCCATAATTGATCTTATTGCATTATGTGTGTTAAACAGTTACATTTGCTGTAAATAACAACAATGCCACGGTTGAAATGTTAACTGGATCAAACTTTAAGAGATGGAAGCAAGATATAGAGTTTGCTTTGGGCATCGTTGATATGGACTTGGCTCTACGTGAGGATGAACTTGCCATGCCCAATGATCAAAGTACTACAAATCAAAAGGCCCATTATGCTAGATGGGAAAAATCTAACCGACTGAGCCTCATTGTTATGAAGAGGTCCATTGCTGAGCATCTCATTAGTGGTTTGCCAGAAGATACGAATGCCAGACAGTTCCTTGAAGCAATGGGAGAAAGATATAGAGTCTCAGATAAAGCTGAAGCTGGGAACTTGCTGAGTGAGTTAACAAACATGAGGTATGATGCTACTATGGGTGTTAGAGAATTTATTCTGAAAATGGTCCACATTCAGTCCAAACTTAAGGCTCATGAAATTGTCCTTTTTGAGAATTATATTGTGTATCACGCCTTAAATGTTTTGCCAGCTGAATTTAGCCAGATTAAGACTGCTTATAGTACTCAGAATGAGACATGGAGCATTAATGCCTTGATTACTAAGTGTGTGACTGAGGAAGAGAAGTTAAAGAAGGAAAAGTATGAGTCCGCCCACTTAACTACCAATGCCAAGTTGAGTTCATCTAGAGGCAAATAGAAGCCTAAAGGGTTAAATGCTTAAGACTTTAAGAAAAATGGGAACTATGGGAGAAATGGAGATAAGGATTTTAAATGTTTTCACTGCAAGAAGCAGGGTCACAAGAGAGCCAATTGCTACAAATTCCAAGCTTGGCTAAAAGCAAGAAAAGAAAGTCACCAAGGTGAGTTGTTGGTTTGCTTTGAATCAAATTTGGTTGATGTTCCTTTGGATTTTTGGTGGCTTGATTATGGTGCTACTGTTCATGTGACTACTGTCTTACAGGGTCTCACAAATCTAAGGAATCCAAGTCTGAGGGAGTCAAAGCTTAAAGTTGGAAACAATACTGGAGTTGATGTGGAGCGCATAGGGACAGTTCTTTTGAATTTAGATTCTGGTTTTCAGCTTATCTTGAACAATGTCTTTTATGTTCCTAGTTTTAGGAGAAACTTAGTATCTCTTTCTTTGCTTGACAAAGCTGGATATTGTCTTCATTTTGCGAATAAAAGAGTTGATTTGAGTTATGATTCCAGAATTATTAGGAATTGTGTTTTGTCTGATGGATTATATCGATTTTCCTTATCTCCCGATAGACCATATTGCTCTTTCAATGTCGAGAATGTTGTTGCTAAGAGATCTTTAATCAAAGATAGATCTTCATTGCTATGGCATAAACGATGAGGGCATATCTCAAAAGAAAGGGTAAAGCGACTTATCAAGGCTGCTATTCTTCCTCTCTTGACTCAGATGATACTAAGACTTGTATTGATTGTGTGAGGGGAAAATTAACTAAAACCAAGAAGAAAGGGGCTACTCGCAGTCAAAATCTATTGGAGATAATTCATACTGATATTAGTGGGCCATACGCAACCACCTTGTGTGGAAATAAATACTTCATCACGTTCATTGATGATTTCTCCCGTTATTGTTATGTTTATCTAATTAAGGAGAAGACTGATGCTCTTGAGATGTTTAAAATGTTTCGTATTGAAGTTGAGAAACAATTGGGAAAAATTATCAAGATTGTCAAGTCTGATCGCGGTGATGAGTATTATGGGTGATGTATTGAGGCTGGACAGCAAAAGGGACCATTTGCAAAATATTTGCAGGACTGTGGTATTGTCGCTCAATATACAATGCCTGGGAGTCCTGAATAGAATGGTGTAGCTAAACGGCGAAATCGTACACTCATGGAGATGAAATGAAGTATGATGGGCAGTTCTAATTTGCCTGAATACTTATGGGGTGATGCGATTAAAACATCAACTTATATTTTGAATCGTGTACGTAGTAAATCGGTGCCGAAAACACCTTTTGAATTGTGGACAGGGAGGAAACCAAGCTTGAATCATTTACGAGTTTGGGGTTGTCCTGCAGAGGTGAAAATTTATGATCCTTCTCAGAAGAAGACCAAATCCAGGACTACTAGATGTTACTTTATTGGATATCCTAATCATTCTAAAGGGTATAAGTTCTATTGTCCTACTCGAGGCACTAGAATCGTTGAATCTTAAATTGCCAAATTCCTGGAATTAGATGTAGCTGAAAAGAGTTCCTCTCAATCTTTTGAAAGGGAAGAACCAAACAAAACGGTCTCTATTCCATTGCCCATCTTGCATGATGATTCTATGCGAGATCCCAGTAGAGTGGAAATTCAACAAGAAGCAAATACCGAAAATATTATGGTAGATCCTCCCATTACAAAAGAAATTCCCCATATGAATGATGCAGCTCCAGAAATGCCTGTGCGAAGATCACAGCGACAAAGAAGACCAAGACCTCTAAATGATTATCATGTCTATCTTGGAGAAGCTGATTTTGACATTGGAAATATAGTTGATCCGACGACTTTCAAAGAAGCTCTTAATAGTGATCAGGCAGATAAATGGTTAGGAGCGATGAATGATGAGATGATTTCCATGTCAACTAATCAAGTATGGAAACTTGTTGATTTACCTGATGGGCATAAATCGATTGGCTGCAAATGGGTATTCAAAACCAAGAAAGACAATAAAGGCAACATAGAGAGATTCAAGGCAAGGTTAGTCGCAAAAGGGTACACACAGAGAGAAGGCATTGATTATACTGAAGTCTTTTCCCCAGTATCTACTAAAGATTCTTTTCGGATAATCATAGCATTGGTGGCTCATTTTGACTTAGAGCTTCACCAAATGGATGTCAAGACAGCTTTTCTAAATGGAGATCTAGATGAAGAAGTTTATATGCAGCAAAGGGTTTAAAGAAGCCGGAAAGGAGCATATGGTGTGCAAACTTCAAAGGTCCATCTATGGTCTCAAACAAGCATCACGTTAGTGGTACTTAAAATTTCACAAAGTTGTTAGATCGTTTGGCTTTGAAGAAAACAAGTATGATCAATGCATCTACATGAAAGTAAGTGGGAGTAAATATATTTTCTTAGTATTTTATGTAGATGACATTTTACTTGCTAGCAGTGATGTTGATCTATTGAATGACACAAAAAAATTTCTATCTACAAAGTTTGATATGAAAGATCTTGGGGAAGCCTCTTTTGTTCTAGGCATTGAGATTTATCGTAATAGATCTAAGAAGGTTTTGGGGTTATCTCAAAAAAGTTATATAGATCGTGTTTTGAAAAGATTCAATATGTAGACCTACAAGTCAGGTGATGCTCCTGTTGTGAAAGGAGATAAATTGAGTATAGAACAATGCCCCAAGAATGATGTTAAAAAAGAAGTTATGAAAAATGTTCCATATGCTAGTGCAGTTGGCAGTCTTATGTATGCATAAGTATGTACCAGACCTGATATTGCTTTTGCTGTAAATACTCTTGGAAGATATCTATCGAATCTAGGTCAAGAACATTGGGTTGCAGCTAAGAAGGTGATGATATATCTACAACGAACAAAAGACTTCACGCTCGTGTATAGCAGAGTTAAGGACCTAAAGGTGATTGGATATTCAGATGCTGATTTTACTAGTTGTTCAGATGATAGAAAATCAACTTCTGGATATATTTTTATGATGGCTGGAGGTGCTATTTCTTGGAAAAGCACAAAGCAAACCTTGATTACGAACTCGACGATGTATGCTAAGTTTGTAGCGTGCTATGGCGCGTCAATTCAAGCAGTTTGGCTCAGAAATTTGATCTCAGAATTGCGAATTGTGGACTCTATTGCTAGACCTATGGTCATCTACTGTGACAACACTACAGCTGTGTTTTATTCCAAGCATGACAAGATCAGCCATGCGTCCAAACACATGGAGATCAAATATTATACTGTTAAGGACTTAGTCAAAAAGGGAGATATTGTGATTGAAAATATCATAACCGAGTCCATGTTGGCTGATCCTCTAACAAAAGGCTTACGACCCATTTTGTTTAAAGAACATGTAAAGAATATGGGTGTCTTAGATTCTTTTGATTTCTTTTGTTAGTGGGAGTTATACAAATTGTATTTCTGGATATTATAGTTATATGCAGACTGATAATGCTTTTATGATGTTTATTAAAGCATTTATTTTAATAACTATTGTTATTGATTACGTTGTTATCTTTTCTCCTGTTGACTGAGAAATGGAAGTATAAAACAGCATCTTTAAACAAATTTTAGTTTAAAGATGACTGGATGTCACTGACTATGAGATCTCATGTTGGATTGTGACATAGTTGTGCAATTTCATGTTGTTTAGAAATTGCGTTAATGCAATTTCATGTCGTTGAGAAATTGCATTAAGGACCGATAAGAAATAATGTATATTTTGATCACATGTTGGCACTATTTCTTACTACACTACTAGGCCCATGATCAATGAAAATATAAATACTTATTATATGTGATTATGGAAGGTCTTGTGTTGTAGCATTTTCTTAACACATTGATCTCCATAGTCCTATATTGAGGTTATATAAGATTGGATTGGTATTGAGATGCTGTTATTGGAATATTATTTTTTAAAGTTGTGGCCACATAAAACAAAATTTTCAGTTATTAACCCGATAGTGTCGTTTTCAAATCTTTTTCAAAATAAAATAAGTTAATTAATGTAGCTCAAGTGGGAGAATGTTGGAAATTTCCTATAATATGGGCTTACATTAATTAATTGATTTTCTATTTTAAATAATCGGGTTAATGGATATTCCAATATTTGTTTAACCCTACAGTGATATGATTAAATAGGGTATTGGCATCTATTGATAACGGGCCTAGTTGAGCAGCAAAGTGTAGGCAATTGTGTTTAACTGAAACCCGTAATGGGAATGGCCCAGTTGACATGCTGTTGATTAGGGTTTGTTAGGTCCCCTCTCTAGCCTATAAAATGGTAGGTTATACCTATCAGTTGCTTTAATCCCATTGAAAGCTGCTATATCAAAATAGGTTATAGAGAGGAAGATCTGGTATTTCAATAGATCCATGATTATCAGAGTGATCTATTTTTCTCAAGTGAAGCAATGGCTCAAACAGGTACCCTTTAATTCCGTTGTATTTATTGATTTTGGTGTTTTACAGTCATATATGAATCCGATTCTTCTTGATTAATTAATTATTCATGTGAATAATTTTCTATAGTTTCAGCTTGAACAAAACCTGCGTCATTCTCGAAAGATCAGTTGGCTTTCTTGGCTTCGGCCCCTGAACGACCACCACTGAGGGCTTTTTATCGGCATCCCTCTTCCCTCCCTTCTCTATGTTTGGAACTTCTCGAGGGATGATCAGGCTCTCAGCTACGGCTTTCCAGCAACGTTTGTCGGCTTCCTTGCGGAACTTCTCTCGGTCGGCCACGTACAATTGACGGAGAATAAAGTAATGCTCATGAGATAACCTACCGAAGATTTTCTCATGGCGTTTTGTAAAGAATGAAGTGACGTGAAAAGAGTGATCATGACTACTCGAGAGAAGTTTTACCTTCTCTCTTTCCCTGTTATTGGCCATGTTCGCTTCCTAATGAGGAGTGGCTAGAATGCACCATGTCTTAGGCTTACGTAGCATGCATTTTTATTTGAAGTCCAATAAAAATGACACGTGTCAATGATGCGAACATAAATAAAAAATTAAAATTCTCACTTTCTCTCTCTCCTCCCTCCGTCGTCCACGGCTAGCTCCTCCATCTGCAGTCACCGACACTGGAGTAGCCATCGAAGCATACAACACTGGAGTGAAGGTCCATCACTTAAAAATACAAAGTTTTTTTTTTTTTTCGGTAAATGTTAAAAAATACAAAGTTGAGATCTTTAAAGACCATCAATTATCTCTGTACAGATCTGGATGAGGGCATTGTTCCAAATCCGTCCAACAACTCTTTTTATGATTATATGAAAGCAGCAAGCCATGCTGACGCTTGTCCATGGCCATCGTTGAAGTGGTTCTTCCAGATCTGGAATTCTGGGCGCTCACGAAAACATGAAAATCCGAGGTCCATGGTCGTCGGAGGAAACCTGGAAATCCGTGGTCCATGGCCGCCAACGGGAGTCATCGGAGATCACGGTGGAAATCCAAGGTCTCTGGCCACCGGCGGAGTCGCCGGCGCTCGCGAAGATCTGTAAATCGGAGGACCATGGCTACGCATGGCTGGGGATGGCGTAGAAGAGCGGAAAAACAAGAGGGTGAGATTTTTAATTTTATTTATTTATTCCACGTCATCAACATGTGGCATTTTGTGATTGGACCTCAATAAAAATGCCACGTCACCCTATAATGTGGTGCATTCTAAATACCGAATACTTTGTTCTTTAGTTGAGCTTCATTTCTCATAGAAAGCTCGTTCGAGCTCTTCAGCTTCAACGCGATGACATGATTCCGCATCTCCGCCTCCTCCTTTTCCTCGAGGTTTACGGCATTTCAACTGCATATGGGAAGTGGTTGCGGTTTTAGTCTCTACTAAATTCATGGAAAAAGTGCAACTATTGTCACAGGGTACTACAAATGCAATCTCTATCTAAGCAGAAAGATCAAATAATGCTTTCAGAAAACAAGAAACATGAAATGAAATTCCCACAGAAATGTCCAAAATAGATAAGAAACCAAATCCTTCCTAGTTTATTACAAACTTTTAACTGCTAAAACAATGCAAATGGAAATCAACGGATATGAATAGAAACCATATAATTCCTACTCAAAGTTACACAGAACTATACGCATGAAGACTTAAGGTTTGTTTGGTAATCACTTATTTTTCTATTTTTCCTTTTTTTATTCTCTGGAATAAAAAATGAATAGATATCAATTTGCTAACATCTATTAATTTTTCTATTCCTCGAAATAGAAAAGTAGCTATAAGATGGATTTGGAATAGAAACAATAAATAAAAAAAATTACCTTTTTGTTCCCAAGAATAGAAATAAATAAAAAAACTAACTCTGAACAGAAATTATTTCCAAGAATATAAATATTACCAAACGCATCTTTATTCCCACGTAGAAGTTGTTGAATGACATAAAATTCGACATCTTTATCACTCTCATGAAGCATCGATATGCTCCTATTGGTGGATGGAAAGTTAGCATAGGACAGAGTCAACCGCGATGAGGCGAGCGAAATGGGATCCTTGCCGGAGGCCGTGAATCTGTGGATTGGGAATCACCTCTTGGTGTCTTCGTTCCACAAGGCTGTCTGTGCTTCCATTGGGATAGAAGTGAACGCTTGATGATTGGTGAATATGTCAACCAACGAACCTCACACATGCTTCGGCTCGTTGACAAGTGCCCCGCATGAAGTTAGGACTAGGGTAGGGGCCCTTCCCCGAAGATGTCGCCGTCCGCAGCAGACAGAGGGGGAGCGTTGGCGGAGAAGTCAGTCGGTGGGGGCGAAGGCGAGGTTCGCAGCCCATGAAGGCGTCGCCATGGAAAGGACTCGAGTGGTGGGCCTGCTCGTCGGGGTCATTGGGGGTGCTCTTCGCTTCGGTGTCCACGGCGTTGAACGACTCCATTTTCTCAGATTCTCTGTAACTCCAAACAACATAACAGTCGCGCCTCTCGAGAGAGGAGGAGGAGGTATTTCTGGTTATCTACTTCTCTTGATTTTCTCCGACTTTGTTCTGGGTTTTTCTGATGTTCGTGTCTCTGCCGTTGTGAAGAATGCCGTCTCTCTCTCTCTCTCGCGCGCTCGCTCGCTCTTCCTGCTTTGAAGAGGTGACGCGCCAGTGGAGTTTCAGTGGGAACGTGTTGATTTTCCATTGCGATTTGGAATTAGAAAAAAACGCAACCCACGACGTCGTTTTCAGCCGTTCTGTTATCACGTGATGTTTAGAATTCATTTCCATGGCTATCAGCCGTTCGTTTTCAGACCCCCAAAAAGGATGCCATTTGTGCATGAGAAGCTTCGTAAGGGCAATTTAAACCGATGAATATCTTAGAAGGGGATAAGGTGCATACGTGGTGTAATTGGTGAAAGAAGTTCTGCTACGATAGTTTCTTTATTTAAAAAAGAACAATAGAGGAATACTAATAGGATATGAAGAATAGCAGCCTTTTGTTTGTTTAAGTGTGTCTGACTGGAGAGAAATAGAAGTTCCTTAAAGAAAAAAGAGAATAAATAAAGCGGACCCAAACTTCTAACATATACGCTATTTCTACTATGAGTATTTCAAATCTTTTGCTTCAAAGTCTCACTTCAAGATCAAAGGGTATGCAAGGAGCAGAAGTCATGAGAAAGGTGCCCGGTTTTGGAAATGATGCAGCATTACGAGCTATTTTTATAAGTGAAAAGGAGGGATTTTTCAATTTAGCTCGTCTCCAAAAAATAAATTCCGGCTAATTGTGGACTATTAGTTTCTTAGACATTGAATGGCAGGAAAATCAATGTCCAAATAAAACTAAGACTAAGGCCAAAACATTACGCCTATTGCACATGCAAATAAAATGTTAATACAAATGTGAGCATTTTCATCCTTCCAAGAATCTCCGAAAGATGACTGATGAGGATCGAAACATTTATAAATCCATTCAGTCCACGAACCAATAGTTAAGCTTTTGAATAGATGATGGCAATGCAATGGCTCATATTGGCTAGGCCAGGCATGGCCCACTAGACTCCAGGTCGAGCCCCATTTTGAGCCTGGGCCAGGTCAGGCCCATGGGTCCTAGTGTTCTGATCGAGGCCCAATATGTTTTTGTATAGGCCGAATCCAACTGCCAGTCACATGGGCCCAACCTTAAAGAAGCTCTCGGGTCTCAAGAGGATCATTTGCACGATATTAAATTAAACAAAGGCAAGATATAAAAATCTACCAAGACAAACCCTCATCTATTTTGCCTTCTCTCTTTACAAGTGGCGGGCAATATTATTATCCTTCAGTTGATGTATCATCTTCTCTCTCTCTTTCCTATCAGACTTACTTTGCCTTTTTCCAAAAGGCAATCAGGAAAAGTGTGGGTTAATTTCCCAAAAATTTCTTAACTCTCGCTCTAATCCCAAATCTACCGATACAGTAAAAAACATTACTGATTTCTTTAAAATTATATACATCGAAGCCGATAAGAGATTTATTATTGCTGCCCACACGTCCAAATATCCATTTTGATTTTTTCAAGATTATTAACATGACCTTGTTTAAAGATTTTACAGGGTGTTGATGAAGACGCTCTGAACCTCTATTGACCTTGATGTCGATGATTTTGAAGAAATTAATAGTGATTTTTAAACGTGTGGGAAAATTTGAGATTAGATTGAAATTTGGTTTTTTTTTTTTTTTTTTTTCACAGATAAAAATATGGACAGAATTTGACCTAAAGTTGAGATTTTCTTTTTTTAGAAAATTATGCCTGAAAATATTTTCTCTTTTCCCTTCTCTTTACATTTGCTTTTTCCAAAAGGCGACCCAAACAAATTTCCATCTTCTCTCGTTTTCCTTTTCTCCTTACTTAGCCTTTTCTCCAAAAGGTGACCACAAATGTGAAAATTTTCACATAGTTGTTCATATCCTTATATTCAGCTTTGCAGTGTGGGAATCTACTGAAACACCAGGAAAATTACGTACTTTAATCATTGGTAAGTTAATTTTGAATTTTCTGCATGAAAAGGTAATAACCAGGTTGAGAAGATCTTTTTCGGTAGAAAGAGACTTTCATCAAACAAAAGCATGATCCTCGACAAGAACATTCATAGTAGTGGGGGCATACCCCCATCAATAGCAACGCTCGGCAAATTATGTAGCAAGAAAGGTACATTGAGGAAGTCGAAGATAACAAAGTCATTTTCCAAATTCTTCCCAATTTTCCAAATTGTAAATTTTGGGGTATTTGTTACACGAGAAAAAAAATTTGTGTATTGATATCAAAGCAGGCACAAATTATTTTTTTTCTAGAATATTTCAGATCATTTAACTTCCATTTGCCTACAAGCTGCTATGTAAGATTTTTAATGGTCATCTTTGACAGAACTGAAATAACTGTATTGTTATCACGTTGGTATAAGTTTGAAAGTATTGATGATATAATAAAAATTTTAGAGTAGTAATGTCATAATAATATAGTTTAGAGTTTTAGATGAAATTTTCCCTTTACTCAATACTTATTTTTATTATCTTGAATAATTTATTAGGTTTTGTTCTCTCTTTGAGTCCAGGAGTTTATTGGTCCCTTTCAATGTCCATATGATAGTGGCATCATTGTAAGTTATCGAAAAGTAAGAAGAGTCTGCTACTAGAGAGCTAAAAGACATTCACTATCCATATGATAGCGGCACCATTTTAAGTTATCGAAAAGTAAGAGAAGTCTGCAACTAAAGAGCAAAAAAAACAAACAAACATAAATACAAGTCCGCCGTTAGCTATAGGGAACCTTTTGGCCTTTGTCCACGTCTATGGCCAATAAATATTCTTGTCTTTATTAAGGCCTTATCAACGAATACCTCTTAGATATCTGTTAACAATGCTTAATAAGGAAACATTTCAATTTCCAATATACTGACTACACATAAAATACAAAATTCTACCATTTGTCCAAAGCCAATTTAATCTAATAATTTGCATCTTCCTCATGATGCTAAGTTATGGTCCATCAATTTATGGGCACCTGATCTAAGAAAGGAAAAACATGTTTAAGACACTAGAGAAAGTAAAAGGGATAGAAGAACGATTGGAGGAAAGTGTCTTGAGAAATGGACAACGAAAGAGTCAGTGAAAGCAGGGGACGGAGACGTTGAAAACTATCAAACCCATTCATTTAGTAAATATTTCATTTATTGCCTATCGATCCCCTTGCACTTCCAGAACTCCTCTCATTGATGACACACTTGATTGTTTCGGAGACTCCTCGGTATACTCCATGAAATAATGTAGTTACCCTTTTACCATCCCAAAGGAAAAAAAAAAAAAACAAGGATGAAGTCATTGTGTCCAAACTCAAGCAAACTTCATTCATACTAGAAAGGCTTGCAAATGCATCAAGTGTGTAATAACCCAGTGATAAAAAGGATAACAATATCTTCCATGAGGCTGCAAATTCAAGTTATGTTGTGAGGATCACGCACTTACAAGTGGACTGATAAATTATGGGTCAAATCAAATATTCAGCAATGAGAATTGGTCCTCGGTGGTTTGAGAATTGAGTTATAGCTAATTTCAAGAAAAGTAAAATGAGTAATGCTATACGTGCTAAGAGTTTGCTCAGAATTTTTTTACTAAATGAAGTGGCAACTCACGTGTCTTATGCCATTTCAATAAGTAAAGCAATAATGATGCATGGCATAGAAGGAAGTAAATTACAAATTGGGCAAGATAAAAAATGGTTTCTTTTTCCAAAAAAATAAATAAATGAAAATTTCCAAGCTTCACTTACTCTACCAGAATTAGAATTAAAGGGGGACAAAGTATGATTAAGTTGCATCACACAAATACCTCTTTTGTACGTAGCTAGTAAAATTGGTGAGGAGGGCTCCTGTGGCACAAGTATATATTTTTTGCATGGAAAGACCTTAGCATAATTGGGAAAGAAAGTTGTGGGGACCGGACCCGATTAGTCCCGATCTAGGCCCACCTCATTCGGAAGATAATTTTTGTTCATGAAAAGACCTTGGCGACAAGCTCAAGTCGATTCAGACGCCTCGCGCTCAATCAAAGTCCATCACCTGTACTCTTGACATTATATTCAAGAAAGAATACGAAGGATGAGGGGGTCGCACTAAAGACAAAGGAGATGCGGGGCCCACTTGAGAAGAGAAAAGTTGGATGCAGCTAAGAGATATTTTATATGCAGTTAAAGACCACGTATAGTTGGGACAAAAAGAAGATGCGGGGACCACACCCCATCAGAAGATACAAGAAGGGATAACGATGTAAATAATTCTTAAACTTTTATACAATGTGTAATTTGATACATGAACTTTTAATTTGTTCAATATAATTTTTGAATTTTAGTTTAATATGCAATGTGATTCTTAAATTTTTAATTTGTTCAATATAAACCCTAAAATTTTGATACATATTCAATATAGTTATTGAATTATATTAAAATGTTTAATATAGTCGGGGCCTATAATGCACATATATGAAAAATTCAGGGACTGCATTGAATAAATTAAAAATTCATGGACCACATTGCATATTGATCCCTTTCACTATCCCTTTGATAGTGGCATCATTGTAAGTTGTCGAAAAGTAAGAGAAGTCTGCTACTAGAGAGCTAAAAGACATTCACTATCCATATGATAGCAGCATAATTGTCAGTTATCGAAAAGTAAGAGAAGTCTGCTACTAGAGAGCGAAAAGACAAACAAACATAAATACAAGTCCACCGTTAGCTACAAGGAACCTTTTGGCCTATGTCCATGTCTATGACAAATAAATATTCTCGTGTTTATTAAGGCCTTATCAATGAATATCTCTTAGATATTTGTTAACAATGCTTAATGAGAAAATATTTCAATTTTCAATATATTGATTACACATAAAATACAAAATTCTACACAATCCCATTTGTCCATAACCAATTTAATCTAATAATTCTCATCTTTCTCATGATGCTAAGTTATGGTTCATCAACTTATGAGCACCCAATCTAAGACAAGAAAAACATGTTTAAAACACTAGTGAAAGTAAAAGGGATAGAAAAAAAATTGGAGAAAAGTTTCCTAAGAAATGGACAATGAAAGAGTCAGTGAAAGCAGGGGACAAAGACGTGGAAAACAATCAACCCATTCATTTAGTAAATATCTCATTTGTTGCCGATTGGTTCCCTTCCACTTCCAGAACTCCTATTGATCGTTTCGAATATTCCTATGTAGACTCCATGAAATAATGTCATTATCCTTACCTTCCTAAAGGAATGATGAAGTCATTGTGTCCAAACTCGACCAAACTTTATTCATACCAGAAAGGCTTGCAAATGCATCGAGTGTGTAATAAAGGATAACAATATCCTCCATGAGGCTACAAATTCAAGTTATGTTGTGAGGCTCGTGCACTTGCAAGTGGACTGAATAATTTTGGATCAAACCGAATATTCAATAACGAGTGTGAGTCCTCAACGGTTGGAGGAGATAGCTGAAAGCTAGTATAAGCATTGAGTTATAGCTAATTTCAAGAAAAGTAAAATAAGTAATGCTATACATGCTAAGAAACTTTTTTACTAAATGAGTTGGCAACTCACGTGCCTTATGCCATTTTAGTAAGTAAAGCAATAATGACGCATACCAAAAAAGGAAGTAAATTACAAATTTGGCAAGATTAAAAACGGTTTCTTTTTCCAAAAAAATAAATAAATAAAAATCCCCAAGCTTCACTTATTCTCTCAGAAGTAGAAATAAAGGGGAATGGAGTATGACACGAATGTCTTTTTTGTACCTAGCTAGTAAAATTGGTGAGGAGGGCTCCTATGGCACGAGGATGTTTTTTGCATGGAAAGACCTTAGCATAATTGGGAAAGAAAGTTGCGGGACCGGACCCAATTAGTCCCGATCTAGGCCCACCTCATTGGGAAGATAATTTTTGTTCATGAAAAGACCTTGGCAACAAGCTCAACTCGATGCAGACGCCTCGCGCTCAATCAAAGTCCATCACCCGTACTCTTGACATTATATTCAAGAAAGAATACAAGGATGAGGGGGTCGCACAAAAGAGAAAGGAGATGCGGGGCCCACTTAAGGAGAGAAAAGACGGGTACTGCTTATAGTTATAGGTATAATATGAACCATGCGATAGGACCCTGTCTGGACTTTTCTTGAATGCCATAATGCCCCCTCGCTACTTATATATACATACAACATCATGGGGAGCAGACATTAGGGCGTCCCCGCTTTAGAAATCATTCAATAAATTTAATACTTAAATTAAAAATATATACAAACCGTAGGATTTGATGCGAAACACCGGGTGATCATTTTTTTCCACAACAAGAATCTCTTTTTCATTGGCAAGTTCACCGTCAAATTTATACTACGACAATCAAAATTCTTATTTCTTTACGACTGAAATGGTTTTTGGCATATTTCCTATCTAGAACGTGAAAGCAAAACAAGTTTCTATTAAAGCAAGTTTTCTTTTTAATCTCTTTAATCATAGCACAACATGTGAGGACTGAATCTCAATTATATTTCTTTTTCTGTACTTTTCTTGTTCCTTCTCTTTTGCTTGGGAAGGTCATTTTCCCTAAAAGGTAACCTTTTTCCCTCCAGATTTTGGAATTTGCAGGGTGTTCAATAAATGCCCAGATAGTGAGACATCTATATTGGTATCCCTAGATTATTAAGTTGTATAAAACTACTATGAGCACTAAGTTATAGCTAATTTCAAGCAAAGTAATATGAGCAGTAATAAGTGTATAAAGAGTCTAATAGGAAATTTTTACTAAAAGATGTGGCAATTCATGCAACATGCGCTGTCTTGTCAAGTATTTGTACAATAAGCAATAATGATACATAGAAAAATAAAAAGAAAATATAAATTGGGTAAGATTAAAAAAGTTTTTTTTTCTTATCTCCAAGCCTCATTTATTCTACTAGAAGTAGAATTAGCAGGGGTTGGGTATGATTAACTTGCATCATATGAACGTCTCTCTTGGACATCATTTGGTAAAATTGGGAAAGTTTATCTAAAACATTGCGACAAAAGGCTCCTATTGTAGGACCATATTTGATTCTTGGAAATACCTCCTAAAAGAGGAGGTGCCTGGACCAGATCCGATTAGTCTCAATCAAGGCCTACCAAATTTGGAAGCTATATTTCTTCTATTCATGAAAGGACCTAGGCAACAAGCTAAACTTGATGCAGAGGCCTCGCTCAATCAAAGTCCACACCTGTACTCTGACAATGAATGCAATATTAAAGAGAAAATAGGACGCGGGGTCTCACCAGAAAAAAAAGGTCAATGCAGAGATCAGCCCGATCGGTCTTCAGCACGGCCCACCTCGTTCGGAAGATATTTTTTCTAAATTATCTTGAGCCAGGTCAGAGGTCTCCCCAGAAAAAAAAAAAAAAACAATGAAAAAGTTCTCAAATTAGTCCCCCGGCCAATTTTTTTAATTTTTTTTTTTTGCAGTTGCTTCTATCTAATGATAATGTAATAATGTAAGTTAATAACTCGAAAGATGGCATCACTTCGGTCATGATTACAAAGATCGGGCCAGATAAGCATCTTAGAGGGAGTAGGTTTGCTTTTTACACAATTGTCAAGCGTAATTTTTGGCTTTCTCTCATAAGTAGTGATGTCAATCAAAGGTAAAAACTCTCTTTCCGTATGCTATCCGATCAAATGCAACTTTGAGAACCAAAATCAACAGAATTTGAGATATTGAGGGGATTACTTGTATTTAAACCAAACAAAGGCCTAAATTCTTGTGATTAGGTAAATTTTATTTTCCAATCTTTCTATCATTATATGTATTTTGAAGGATTGCATATCCCCGCTTTAAATTTTTTATTTTGGGTGAGGTATGTTTGTCTCACTCCCAATGAAAAATCCCTTTTGTAATAAATCGATTCCAATGAAACAGAAAAAGGTACATGAAAGGACAAAAAATCAAGGCTGCCACTGATATAAAGCAAATGAATTTTTTTAATAAATTACTATATATAAAACTGAATAGTCTAATGGGAAGTTTGGTCTTTAATTAAACTTACAGATTTAGGCATTTTCTTGATCCTGATCAACGGTCCCTTATTTTTGCATTCAACGAAATACTATAAGTTACTTGGTGCACTCAATAGAAAACCAAAAGAAGTTCGTCCTTGATCAACTAGTAACGACTGAGATCATTCCACATACATGGGTCCTTCCTGAAAAGGAGTACTCTAAATAAGTAATTGCACAAGGTAGTCAATATTTAGGGTGGACATTAGCTTATATATCATTCAACTGAACATCTCCCCTTCGATGCAGAATTTGGAATGTCATAATTCCTCCATTTAAGTAACTCACATCCTTATTAAAGTAGGCTTGAATCATCTCCCTATTTAATATGTAGACTATTTCATGCCTACACCCTTCATCATTTTTAAAAGTTTGCCAAAAGTCACACACTATTCGAATGCTTTGCTCGGATGAGCACTCTCTACCCTCGTAGTATCTCGTGTGGGCCTAGTCCATCCATGAACCACGCATATGCTGGATGAGGTCATGCTTTGATACCATTTCCAATGACTGAACCATTTTGAGTCGACAAAACCCACAAAAGAAGTAACCATACAATGAGTGACTATTTGGATATGAGTGATCGTTAATTTATCACTCAATAGAATTTCTTTCATTTGATATGGAATATGGGATGCCATTGACCAAACGAGAGCTACGTGCCTGGTTAAAAAAAGGATCCATTGACATGCCACGGAATTGCCTGATTCCGTTAAAAAAGGATCCACCGACGTGCCACGGAATTGCCTCATATGCAGTGATCAATGACGGGATTCAGAAAAAAAATGAGGGCTTACCCTAACAATCAAGCCTGAGAAAAAAAATTATAGGCGAAAAAGTATTTTCGCAAACTGTGACACAAGTTTATGATGTCCATTCTAGGTACGAGGGAGTTTGATCAACTACCACATACACCAACAGAACCATAGAGTCAAAACACTTGTAGTATACAAAGTGTGTCCTGAACTCAGATCCCTTATCAATAAATCTCCTGTGACTTTGTTAGTCTACCATGAATTGACGAAAGCACTATTGATATCTGGTTATCCAAAATACAAGGGGACAGTCAAGTCAATTTTGGTGACTATGGATTCGTCATTTGCGACAGAATAATCGAGACCCTAAGCAGAGAGAAGACAAAGAAATTAGAGTCTGAATAGCGTAAAATGACGCAAATAAAATGTGCATTAAGTTGTCGACTTCCGCCCATAGCTAATTAAAGAGAACTCAAATCAAAGCGGCGACTACACTGATAATTACTTAACCATCATCACTCCAGCCAAAAAATTGTGAAGAGCAATTGGAGCAAGTAAATTCTGAAATAGAGAAACGGTTTGGCATTGAAGAGTACAGGAGCTCGGCAGGACGCATCTAGGCTAATTGAGTTCACTAAGGGATAGATATAAATATTGAATATATATGGTCACAACCCCAAATGAATACATCAGAATGGAAATATCTTGGTTGGTCAATTTAAAGCAAATCTTAGCAATGCTACTGTTGTTGTCTCATGATAAATGATGGACCGAAGATTCGGTCAATTCCATCGCCATCTTATTTTCTTTTCCAATGAGAAAACATGTTGTGTTCGGACAAGAATAATACATCATATGTGACTAACAATTAACGGCCACCCTTCTTCTTCGGGTGATCTCCAAAAAAAGTATAAAACTTTGTTTAAGCATAAAAAGAAGCACAAGAACGTTAATGCCGTTAATCCGTTTGATCATAGCTAAATGATTATGAACACTTTGAAGCAGAAATATATCCATTTAATAATTTTTACTTTGTCAAGATGGAAAAAATAATCAAATCATTACCACAAATGAATTAATTCTTACTCCAGCAACTATTGCCGTAGGCTCTTCCATGGGCCCCACTATTGTTATCGGGATAATTATCCAAATAGTTCTAAATCTATTATACAACGACTAATTCGGTTATAATTTGTTTTATTGTATGCAGCGTGCCTACATTAAGTTCAGGAGCATAAGTCATAGTTATTTTTATAATGGTGCACACCCTCAATCTGTATCACTTGCTTGAGCAACAGCCATATTCAAGAAATGTTCATAACAAGCTGTTATAATTAAGCTAGTATAGGTGACAAAGTATCTTAGATATAAACGAGTAATCTGATACAAAATATAATTCTGAGATATGTATATCTGAAGCACTAAAATTTATCGCGAAAGTACAATCGACTTTAATGATTTCATCCAATGCAATCAAGTTTTACTAGTTGTGAGATTGATATTAAACTCTGGTTAATTTGGCTAGTGGGATATACTGATGTGATATTTTTTGTTAGTTTCCTAGGACACATGGTCCCAATGCGGTGCCTGCCAAGCACCACATAAAAAAAATTTAAAAATTAAAACTCAAAAGAAAAAAAAGGATAAATGAAATTAAAAAGAAAAAAAAAAGGAAAAGAAAATTATTAGTTATTCATATCCTCATACTCACATTCACAGTGTGAAATCTACTGAATATAATAGGAAAATTCCGTACTTCAATTATTGCTCATGTTGATTTTGAATTTTCTAAAAGAAAAGGTAGTAAACAGGTTGAGAAGATCATTTTTTTTGGTAAAAAGAGAATTTCATCAAACAAAAACATTCACAGTAGTGGGGGCATACCCCCATCAGCATCAACACTCGGCAAATTATTTAGCAAGAAAGGGACATCATGGAAGTCGAAAATAACAAAGTCATTTTCCAAGTTCTTCCCAAATTTGCAATGTAAACTTGGGGATATTGGTAACGTGAGAAAAAAATTTGGTATATTGATATCAATGTGAGACATAATTGAGGTTTTTGGTTAATTTTTTCAAATTCACGTAACTTCCATTTACCAATAAGTTGTTACTTGAGACTTTTAATAGTCGTGTTGGGGAGAATTGTTACAGAGTGCATCTTTATCACATTGATATAAGTGTAAAGGTTTTGATGATATAATAAAAAGTTTAAAGTATCGATGTCATAGTAAGTTAGTTTAGAGTTGGGATATGTGCATTATAAGTCATAAAATTTATCGCGAAAGTATAATTGAGTCATGTACTTTAAAAAATGTAATTAAGTTATAAAACTTGTCAAATTGGTGCAATCATGTTTTTCCGTTACTACCGTCAATTTATTTAACGGAAAATGATAATGTAGGATTTTTAAATTAATTTATTTATCATACGTGGCCTTTTTTATTACTTTTTTTTTTATTATAAATAACATTAAAAAACTTATAAAAGCTAAAATAAATTTAAAGTTCAAGAATCCTGTACCGGGGACCAAATCCGATTAGTCTCAATCTAGGCCTACCAAATTTGGAAGATATATTTCATCTATCCATGAAAGGACCTAGGCAACAAGCTGAACTTGATGCAGAGGCCTCGCTCAATCAAAGTTCAGCACCTGTACTCTGATACTGAATTCAAGATTAGAGAGAAAATAGGATGTGGGGTCTCGCCATAAAAAAAGGAGATGCAGAGATCAGATTCGATTAGCCTTGACCACGGCCCACCTTGTTCAGAAGATATTTTTGCTGAATTATCTTGAGCTAGGTCAGATGTCTCCCCAGAAAAAAAAAAGAAAAAAAAAAGAAAAAGGAGTTCAACGTTAGTTACTAGAGAGCTAAAAGATAAACAGACATAAATACAACTTCAACATTAGGTGTAGATGATCTTTTAACCATTTACATTTTGTCAGCATAACATATTATGTTCAATTCAAATAGAATAAACTAACTTATATTTAACAATATAAATTTCCTCTCACTCTAAACTGTGCTACTATTGGCATTTTGCAATCACAAATAATTTTTGCAATTCGGTCCTCGTAGTATTGAACGAGAGACCTTGGGGGAAGGTGAGTCGCATCTAGTGTTGACTTGATGTGAAAATGGGATATTTATGGGAGCAAATGCTCTCTTTTTTAGGTGAGTAGTTCTAGGTTTAACTCAAAACCTGCAATTTACTCTGTTATGGTTTTAGAGTCAATTTGAAAATCAACCAATTTTCTCTTCTTTTTTTTTTTTTTTTTGTTTTTTTGTTTTTTTGTTTTTTTTTTTGGGTAAGCCTAATTTTTCATTTGTTTTATCTGATTTTGACACAACCAAAAAAAGAAAAAGAAAAAGGAACGTAGTTACCTAGTTTTTAAAACTTTTTAAGTGCACCACAACCATAGCTTTACTTTGGTTTCAGCTAATCAATTTAAGTTTAAGTAGCAAGAAGGTATTTGTAATTAGGGGGTGAACAATTTTAGATTTCATCCAGATTTCTCTTGGAATCTAGAACTCACCTGTTGGAACATGTTATTAATTTATTGGAACTTAAAATCTATTCTGCATATCCTAAAATTTGGAACTGAACCATATCACCTCTAGTCTGATTTTTTTGGTTCCAAGTTCTACTCTGAAATAAACTCACCCCTATTCTCTTTCCTTTTGTATTATAATTAATTGACTATTAAACGAAGTCTACGCAACTTCAGGGGCTGATCACTAATTGATTGTTTATAAAATCAATGACATTGTCCAAGGCGAGTCGCATCTGGTGTTGGGTTGACGCGAAAACTTGACCATTACAAGAGGGAGTGCTCTTTGCTTGCTTGTTTACTCCGTCCCCATTTCCATCGTTTAACTTCGTATCTCTGCTTTCTTGCTTCGAGAAAGACTCTCGCTGTCCAAAATGGATCACGCAATAAGCATCGATGGGAGGGACACGAGGGCGACGCCAAATGAAAGGCTTGAAGCTTTGAAGGGAAGGAACCTCCCGACTTCAGATAACCAAAAACCTCTTGAAGATGGTGATCTAAACAAAATTATGGATCGTGACCTATATAAAGCCACGATAAAAGGGGACGTTGGGGAATTCATCAATGCATTAGAACAGGCGTCTGAGTCAAGGAAATTAGCATTGTCGCTAATTTTTGACCAAGTCACCCCCTCCGGTAATTCATTGCTACATGTAGCAGCAAGCTCTGGGAGTGAACATGTCATGGAGCTCATTCTCTTTCATTACCCTTACCTCGTGACTCGAAAAAACTCCTCAGAGGATACTCCGCTCCATGTTGCTGTTCAAGATAAAAGGTTCAACGCAACAGAAAAGCTAATTCGCCTGGGAACAAACTCGGAAATTGTATACTGGAAGAACAAGGATGGTAAATCTCCATTGTATTTGGCAGCCGAAACCGGCTGCATGGAGATTCTTCGGCATCTCTTGGAAGTTTCTGCTCGAGATGAAGCTTTACGCAGTCAAGATACAGGGCATGTCACCAATTTTGGCCGCAATCAAGAAGGAGAATACAGGTAATAGATACTTTTATGTGTAGTTCTAGTCCACAAAAGCATAGATGTAAGTTAACTGCACTGCTTTTTGCTCTTTTTCAAAATTCATATTCGTCCAATTTGGAGAAAAGCTTGATAATAGCTTTTGATTAAAAAGCAAATAACTCTGCAGAAGCTAAAAGCAATATTCATCTGACGAGTTAATTGCACCCAACCTAAAAAGTGCCATGACCTACAATGTCAGATATATTGGAAGAAATTATAAAGCAGCTTCCGAAGTTACTTCACGTGCGCGATGAAAACGGGGGGACACCATTGCACTCTGCAGCATTTATTGGAAGTGAAGGGGCAGTGCGCCTCCTGATGAATGAGTGCCGCTATCTCGCCCTCCAAACGGACAAAAATGGCTCCTACCCGATTCACATGGCTTGCGAAGGCGGCAACGGCGACATAATCCTCAAGTTACTGGACATGTGGCCTGACCCGGTAGAGATAAAAAACAAAAAGGGTCAGAATATTCTGCACGTTGCAGCCGAGGCCGGGAACGAAAGAGCAGTCCGATACATACTCAACAAATACGGCGAGCCGGATGTCATCAAGAAGCTGGTGAATTCGAAAGATGTCGATGGAAACACACCCCTCAATTTGACGAAAGACAAAATAATTCGCTTGCAGCTTCGGAACAACGACAGGTCGAACGCCCTGGGTGTGGCCACAGAAATCTTGCTAAAGGTGGGATAATTTTGGTTGCTGGCTGTGTTTACTTTTAACTGAATCGACTATGCTTATGATTGATGACTAATTCTCTGATTTGATATTTGCAGTTACGCAGATATATTGAAAAGATGCTACTGAGAAGCATTAGTTGTCAGTCAACAAGAGAACCAAGTTCTGGAGAAAGCGAGTCATCTCGCAACGAACAGATCAAGAAAGAGATTGGCACTCAATTGGTAGTGGCCACACTTGTGGCCTCCGTCTCGTTCACCGCTGGCATAACATTGCCTGGTGGATATAATGTTGCCGGTGATCCACACCCAGGAATGGCGACCATGCTGCATAACCGAGTGTTTCAGGTTTTCATAATCTTTGACGCAATGGCCACATTCACTTCCATCCTCTCTGTTGTAACCCTCCTCCGCGCTCACAATGCCAGTCTCCGCGTAGCAGAAGAAGCTTTGGAGGTAGCGAGGCCATCATTGCTGTCGGCTGTCCTCGCAATGACAGTGGCATTTTCGGCAGCCGTAATTCTAGCAGTGAGCAAACTCACTTGGCTCGCGATATTTCTCCTGTGCGTAGCAGTCCCTCACATCGGGGAGCTCTACCTTCATTTAGGTGCCTTGTATAGCGATATCTCCCAAGGGATAGTAGGCAGCTTCCAAGGGCTAAGAGGCAACTTCCAAGAGCTAGTAGGCAGTAGGGGTGTGCAAAATACCCGGGAACCGCTTGGACCACCCGGAACCGGACCGGAACCGCCCGGAACCGGCGGTTCTTGAGGGAACCAGTCCGGTTCCCGGTTCCAATTTTTGGGAACCGGTCCGGTTCCTGGTTCCATGGGCGGATCCGCCCGCCCGCCCACCCGAACCGGACCGGTTCCCTTTTAATATTAAAAAGAAAATTACTAAAACTAAATACAAAGCAATTGTTTTGTGGCAATTGTTTCTGCTGCTGGATGAATACAAAGCTGAATATTGGGGAATTTTTATGCTTTTTGGTTGTTTAGTTTATTTATTAATATAATGATGAAGGTGATGTATTCAATAAAGTCTTGTTTAGTTGCACTTCCTTTGTTTTCCTGTGTTTGGATGGTGCCTCATTTCACCTCCATTGATTTGTCTGTGCGACTTGTGATATTTTGCCGAACCTGATGAGGGATATGTCCAGTTCATAGCTTTAAGAGAGACCCATTTTTCCTGAACACTGACTACTCTCTCCGCCTCTATATCAACTTACGTACATCCATTCCTTCATTGGTTGCATTTATAGTTGCAACAAATGAATTTTTGTTCTACGTACTTAAATTTGGTTTTTCTTTTTTTGGCTTGCTTTGATATCACGTAGTCATTCTATGTTGAAAACCAAAATTGTTTCGCGTCAAGACGCGGTCCGGTTCCCGGGTGGATCCATGCAACAAATGGGTGGATCCCGGTTCCAATTTTTCGGAATCGGTCCTTAGCGGGCGGTTCCCAGTTCTAGGTCGGGAACCGTGCGCCCAGACCATGCACACCCCTAGTAGGCAGGGTCCAAGGGGATATGCAATCCTGCAATTAGCCAACACGTGCTGGCCAGCTTTTGTAACGGTGGGGAGATTCAATTTGAGCACAGATATAGGTGTATCTCTCATAATTAAGTGTGTTCCTTTCCTTTTTCTTGAGCAATATCTTTTATATATGTAAGCCTGGTACCATAAGTAACACAAGCCAATCATGAATTCTATCACTAACAAGTCCAGATGCTAGTCGAGGCATCATAGACAGGGGTGGCATAACAAGCACAGCTAGGAACTACCCGAAGTGAAGAATCTAGATAGCCATTTCCCGTTTCAGCTTTACTTTTTCTGCTTATAGATCCTCCAATTCCCAGGGCGGAGGTCAAGGCAATTTCAGTTGATTACCTGGCATGGATTGTATTAGGCCGACCTTAATTTGATCGGAGCGTGCAGCAAAATCATGATTATTTTCGCTTGTAATGTGTCCAACACTTACCCGTCAGAGTTTTTTGCTCGCCATACTTGTGTTAAAATGCGAGTATTAATTACTTTCGGAGTAATTTTTTCCTTTGAATAATTAGAATTAATGATAGTCCTTTAACTACATAATAAAGAGGCTAGGGGAATGAGAGTCCACCTTCTAATTCTAATCAATCTTTGCTCCAATTCTCGCGCCATTTTATTTCCATACAGTGACTGTTGATTAACTGTCCATGTGATAGTGATATCATCTCTATTCTTCAAAAATTAAGCAAAGTCAGCTACTAAAGAGCCAAAAGACTAACGAACATATATTAGACAAGTTTGACGTTAGGTGAAAAAAATCTTTTAACCACTATCAATGTCTAAAGAATAAATATTCACATATTTGTAAAAGACTTGTTAACGAGTGCCTCTAAGATATTTGTCAATGATTCTTAATAAGAAAATATTTTGGCTTCCAATATGTTGAGTATACAATACCCCAAAACATCCTTTGTAATATCTGCCCAATCTAATAATCTGCACCTTTTTCATGATGCTAAGTTATGGTTAGCAATTTATCAGCACTCGATTTAAGAGAAGGATCATATGTTTAAAATGGGGAGAAGTGCCAAAAAAGTCCTAAACCTTTTGGCTTTGTGCCGATTTAGTCCTAAACCTTTTTTTGATGCCGATTTAGTCCTAAACCTTTTTATGTTGTGCCAATTCAGTCATTTCCGGTCAAAATTGGTCGGATTTTGCTGACTGGACGCCGGTCGGCTGACGTGGCCTGATCGGCGCTGACGTGGACAACTTTTAATAATATTTTAATATTTTTGAATTTTTTTTTTTTTACTTTTTTTATTTTTTTTTTCTTCTCATCTTCTACCTCCAGCCGGTCGCCGGAGCTTGGCGACCGGCCAGAGGCGACAGCCGGCGAGGTCGAGGTCGACCTCGCCGGCCGCCTCGCCAGTGGCCGCGGTCGCGAGGCCGCCCTCGGATCGGCTCGTCGAGGGCGAGCCTCACCGAGGCAGGGCCCAGGCCGCCACCTCGAGGCTGGCGAGGCCGAGTCGGCCCCCGCCCGGGCGAGGCCTCGCCGCCCGGCATGAGGCTGGTGGCCGCGGCCACTGGCGAGGTGGCCGGCGAGGTCGACCTCGACCTTGCCAGCCGTCGCCTCTGGCCGGTCACCAAGCTCTGGCGACCGGCTGGAGGTAGAAGATGAGAAGAAATTTTTTTTTAAAAAAAAATAAAAAATAAAAAATTCAAAAATATTAAAATATTATTAAAAGATGTCTACATCAACGCCGATCAGGCCATGTCAGCTGGCCGGCGTCCAGTCAGCAAAATCAGGTCAATTTTGGCCGGAAAGGACTAAATTGGCACAACATAAAAAGGTTTAGGACTAAATCGGCATCAAAAAAATGTTTAGGACTAAATCGGCATAAAGCCAAAAGGTTTATGACTTTTTTGGCACTTCTCCCGTTTAAAATCTTAGAGATTAAAAGAATAAAAGACGATTGGAGGAGAGCATGCCAAGAAATGTATAATGAAAGAGTCGGCGAATAGTAGGCAATAGGGATATGGAAAATTAATTACATTAGTAGAATATTTTTGAATTGGCTTATCAATCCATTCATCGGCAGACTAGTTGTTGATAATCCGAGAAGCCCCATTCTCTTTATTTCCTTTTGAGTTCAATCTCTCTCTCTCTCCTTCCACCCCCGCGCCCGGCCTCAGCACTAACGCATCACCACCTCTCGGCCACCCTACAGCACAGGGCCTCAAGATGATCGAACCCCCAACCCTGTGAAAGTTTTGAGGTGCGAAAGATGGTGTGGCTGTCACGTAGGGAGCTAACATGGAATGATTTCCAAATGGGCCAAGTTGGGCCAGTGCAAAACCCTGTGCCAAAGGCCTCCACTTCCTTTCTTTTAATCAGCAAAGCGATGAGTAAATATTTTCAGTCTGTTGCCTGTGGGTCGCTTAGTCCGGCAACGAAGAGGGAGTGAAAATGAAATTTTCTGAATCCCCATCCCAAAATCACCAGTTTGATTAGCAACGTCATTGTTTCGGATATTCCTGCCGTCAGGGCTATGTAGCAGACATTTGTGGCGTCACACCTCGAGACCAATAGAAATGGGGCAATCACAAGGGCATCTTTTCCAGCTGAAGGACGAAATCTCAAACAGAGACCAACAACCTATTGTCAAAATATATATAGCCACAAATATAGAAATATAATAAGACAATAGGTTGGATACAAAATTAAAGTTTCCATAACATATATAAAAAAATTGTACATCTTCAAATAACAACTAAACCTAGCAAGCTCATCTTAATCATATATAGCTCAGAAATGTATAATTAAGTTTATACCCAAAAATCCCCCTATCAAATTGCCCTTGTGAAAATATAAGCATTCTCGTCCTACTTATGACTACCTGAAAAATCTGAAAAATAAGTAAGACAAATGGATGAATAACCATAACTCGGTGAATAGTACAAATCTCTTCTAAGCAAATGGACAGTTTACTATGCATGTTTAATACACAAAAACGTAACTCATTTACACCAAATCCAAAACATAACAAATTTGAAGATAAAAGAGAGTTATATATTACTTCAACACAATTATATTCATAGCAGAAATACCTATTTCATCAATAATATTAAAAACGTATAATGGTTCATTTCACTTATCAATTTCATTAAATCACACATCAATAGTCCATTTCGTCGACCAACCCGTGCTCAAATATCTAACCATGATCACGCTTAATACCCGTGAAAGATGATTAATATTTTCTATCTTAACTAGGTCTCCATCTATATTGTCCATGGTCACTCACAAGGATATCCAAAAATTAGTATGCATACACATAAATCCATCAATGGGCTCAAAATGACACTGAGTATAACATCATCCTCCAAAATCCACAAAGCCAATCTAGAATCTATGTTATAAATCAATTTTACAAACCAAAACATATAATCTTTCACAAATCAGTTTATTAGTTAGAATATCCTTTCATAAAGTGTTCCTAAAATCTTTTCATGAGTTAGCTCATAAATCATATTCGCAATGTGGTACACTTAACCTTTTCAACAAAGGTTTATCACACTATCTCGCAATGACAATAAATGTAATAAACGTTCCATTCGGCTTTATGTAACAAATATGCTTGCTCTCTATATATATATCCATTCACTATTACTTCATGTTAACACCTAAATTTTGCCTTTTTATTTAGGGTCTAATCACGTAGAAAATTAGGGATTAATTTCTAATCCCATAAAACAAATGATTTCATTAAAATGCATTGCACATAGACATTAGGAACATTTGCATTACTAGTATTAATTATTATAATTTTTTTTAAAAAAATAAAAATTAATTTAAAAAAAATGAAAGAGCAAAACGCGGCAGGGCCAGGTTAGGGCCAGGCTTAGCCCGGCCCCTTTTTCTTTTCCTTCTCCTTTCTTCCCCCGCGGCCCAGCCCATTTCTTCTTCCCTCTTTCCCCAACCCAGCTCTCTTCCCTCTTCTCCTTCCCTTCTCTCGTTTTGGACTTCGGCTGAACGACAGCCGACGAGAGGACGACCCACGACGAAGGACGGAAGGACAGTGAGGGAATGTAGCACGGTCTGGGCAGGCTGGCGGCAGTTGACATCGTGTTGGGGAGAGAGGGAGAGAGAGAGAGAGAGAGGGAGGGAGGGAGGGAGGGAGGTGTTTAAAGGGGAGCCGAGGGGAATTATTTTGGGGTCTTCGGCCGAGAAACGATAGGGAGAGGGAAAGAGCGAATCCGAGAGAGAGATTGGGAGAGAGAGCGACTGACAGAGTAAAACCTGAGGGCGAGAAGGAGTTCTCGGGCAGCTTGGCCACGCTTAAGCCTTGTCTGAGGACTCTCGGCCGACGCCCTCGAGTCTGCATCTCCGTTTTAACCCCGCACCAAACCTCCGGTGAGTTTCTTTTTGGTTCGAGCCGCATTTCCCGAGGATCTCGGCTCAGAGACATCGCGAAGCCGTCGGCCATAGTTCGACTTGTCTCGAGCTCGCCCTATAACCGCCGTCTCTGAGCCGGGTAGAGATCTCCGCGGTTGAAACTCATTCCCATGAACTCCTTTTTGCCTTGTTCTGTTTTGAGAAAGAACCAACTTGGTGTCTCTAGTTCTTGAGCGCTTTGCTTTCAACTGAATTGGTGCTTGAAGTCGAGCATTCCCTGGTGATTTTTTCTGGTCTAGACCCGAGTTCGAGTTCTAAAAATGTTCAATATCTTCGGTGCTCACCATATGTTCAAGGGAACGCCCGAACTAAAACCGTTCATTTTAGTCCCGCATTCCAACTTGTTCCCAGGATTTGTAGATGTGTTTTGTTTGGTACAATGTTTTTACTGATTGCCTAATACTTTTCTCTAGTCAGATTTCATCTCTACCAAGTCTGGACAGCCCCGGATTTTCGGTCGTCGTTTTGTCCCGTGCTTTGATATATCCTGTGATTGTTCCTGGGGTTAATTGTGTGGCTGCGAGCGGGAGCATCAAGTGCTCGTGGATAGAGGCTGATAGCTGCCCGGGGTTTGGAAGTCGTTTGCTATGGAGATCCGGTGAACGTTGGGTCGGTCATTGGCGGGAAGGATGTTTCACGATTTGGTTCGGGAAGTCTCGGTCCCGGACGCTAGATGGTGGAATCTGTACATGCGACGTGCTGATGTATTAGTCGGATGAGCTTTGACTGCTGAAGTCCTCGTGCGGTCGTCTTGCATTTTGGTGTGCTCTGCGTTTGTCTTGGGGTAGCCAAGTGGGAAGAAGACGTGGGAAGGCTTTAGAAAATAGAGAAGAAAACTAAAAAATATGAGAGGGGGAAATGGGCTCATTTTGACTGAGATAGTCGAGAAGACGTGAGGGTATTTTGAGTAGGGCTGGGCTTAGTTCAGTGATAGGATTAGTAAGCTTTGGGTTTGAGTTCAAGCGGGAAGAGCGGGTCGCATCTCTGGTGATGGTCCGTTTGGGCTTATTCTGTTCCGATACAAGCTGATGGGCAAAGGCCCGGCCCGAGTCCCTGTTTTCTGAATAATTTTTTAGTAAAAAATAAAAATTTCGAAAAAAATAAAAAATATTTTTTTTTTTAAAAAAAAAATAATAATAAATTCCGACAACTTTTAAAAAATTTTTGGAAGTAGTTTAGAAATTAAATTCAAACTAGTTTTGTTAGATTTTTTTTTTTAAATGTTAATTCTGGTTTAGCATAAATCTATATATTATGTATAGAATGTGAAAATTTTTTGATCTAAAGAATTGTTCTCACAATTGAACAAACTTTTATGGTTTACAATAGGGTTTGAATTTTTTTGAGATGAATGCTCTTAACTGTGCACTTTCAATGTGTTGATTGTTGTCTACCTCTAGCCTAGTTATGAATGGCATTTTTCTTATTCTTTAGCGTTAGATTCTTTGCTTTTTCTTTCAATTTATTTTATATTTCCTTTGTTGCTAATTGCTATCTTAATGATTGTCCACCGGCATGGTCATTTCACATGTTAGTGGATAGGTTTAAAATTAATATGACTCCGAAAGACGTTAATGGGAACACACCCCTCCATTTGGCATCGATGCACAACCATTGCCCAGTTTTGCTCTCTTTGACAAGGGACAACAGAGATGCCTTGAAGCTTCTGAACAATGACAAGTTGACCGCCCTGGATGTGGCCATGGAATCCGAAAGCTTGTCAACAAAATACTCACCGGTAATGCAATTTTTGGTTGCAGGCTGTATTTACTGCTAACTCAATCAACTGTGCTCATAATTGATGACTAATTCTCTGATTTGAGGTTTGCAGTTACAAGGACATGCAATTTTGATTACTGCTGGCATACCATGAACCAAAGGTCGAGACATTTAGTCACCAAGAAAACAAAGTTCTATAGTAAGCAAGTCACCTCGCACCAAAGGGACCAAAGACGATATTAACACTCGATTGGTAGTGGCCACACTTGTGGCCTCTGTCACGTTTCCTGCCGGCATCACCTTGCCTGGTGGATATAATTCTTCCAGTGATCAACACCCAGGAATAGCGATCCTGCTGGACAAAAAAGTGCTTCAACTTTTCATGATTTCTGACATGTTAGCCATGTACAGCTCCATCCTTGCGGTCACATTCCTCCTCTGGTGTCACGCTACAGATTCGTACATAGCAGAACAAGCTTATGTCGCAGCAGGGCCATCATTGTTTGTGGCTCTCACCAGCATGTCAGTGGAATTTTTGTCTGCCGCAATTGTAGCAGTGAGCAAACTCACTTGGCTCTGGATCCTCGTTCTGTGCATCACAGTTTGTTGACACCTAAATTTTGGCGACTCATTTAGTCATTAGAGGTTAATTTTATTTTTTATAATTCATTTGCATAGCATTAATTTTAGGTGCGTTTATTTTTAATTTACATGTTTTGCATTTTTTATTTTTAGGACGGCGGATGGGTCGAATTAAATTTTTGGATTTAAATTAACAGGCCGGACTAAGCCCATAAAACGAGAAAATCGGCCCGAGCCCGTTTCTTTTAAATGACAAAAATTATTTAAATAAAGATTTGGTGCGATATTATGATATTTTGAAGATTATTTAAATCGCATTTGAATCCTATCTTTATCAATGGATGATGATGAAATCGGCATAGAATATTAATGAGATAAGGATTTTTGTGATTCGGATGATATAAGGAATTTTCGAAATATTTTGTTAAAGATCACATATTTTTTGGCTATAAAAGGTGGACGTAGGATTTATTTTATTAGGGGGGCCACACATATTGATACATACGGCCACACAAGAGGGGTTTTTTTTTTCACATCGAAAGGGGGCTTTTCTCGGTTTGGAAGTCAAAAGTTCAACACAAAAAAGAGAGCCTTTTGTTTCTTTCTTTCTTTCGTTGAGGTGAAGTCCAGATCAGTCCGCAGTAAACCAACCGCCGGCGATTGCTTAGCAGCTCTCACGAAGCCTTGTCGTTGTGCTCAACAGCTGTTCACGCTTTAGACTAGGCGAGTCTTCAAGCAATTCCAACAAGCACCGTCGCCTCGGCTACCATCTGCTGAACCGCCGTCGTCCGGGTGCAGCTAGAAGTCTCCAACCTCCCACCTCATCATCGACGAGCACACTTTCAAACATCGAGACTTATTTTGGCTTTTGGTCAAAGCGGTGGAAGTTGTCTCATATTGCATGGTGAGTTTTGGAGAATTGCCCGTGAATTCTTGAGAAAGAAATATAAGTGGGGTCAAGGGCAAGAGACCATCACGACTTTAGAGTTCTCAGTTGAGATTACTTGGCCCAACAAAAACACCAAAATTCGTTGGCAATTGTCGAGGAGTCCCACATGCGGCCACGCCATAAAGAATGCGCAGATCACTTCATCACATCATCAGTGCATCTCGTCATCATCCTCGGACACCTTACAGGCGATCTTAGCGATTTATTTTGAGGAGTACGCCCAACGCTCCACTGACCCGGTCCCATTCTTGGAGATAACTTTTCCGAGCTAGGATTGCCAAGTCAAATCTTGATCAATTGACGTAATCGAGCTTCCATAGATCGTCCAGCAGGTCCAAACGATCTCCTACGCCACTCTCGAGTCCCTCATCGTTCCGTCCATGACTCTGTGCTGAGCCGCAAAGCCCCGAAGTTTGTCAATCCATACAAAACTCTTGGTGTTCGTGGAGTTACCAGTGGATCACTGTCCTTCTGAAGTCCACCAACGAAAGGGGTGGAGGTTAAAAAAAGTCAATGTGTCCTCGACGATCCCATCCTAGTTCGACACAGCGAGCATCTCGGGCACTCTTAAAAAAAAGGAGCCCAACTACATCCAAGACTCCTGTAACTTGAGTCGAGCCATGCCAAGTCACCACCACACCACCGTTTTTGAGCCGTGCCCCGTCGAGCCTCCATCGTGGTTCACTTTGCCATGTGGATTTTTGAAAAAATTCAAATTTAGGTATGGATCTATTTTATTTTATTAGGAAGATTCATTAGATTTAGTTTATTAGGTAGATTTATTAGATTTAATTTATTAGATAGATTTGCTTTATCTTATTTTAGGTTTTGATATTTTATCTATTTGTTTGAATTTTTTTTAGAATTAGTCTTTAAGGTATGATTGAGATTCCAACATGAAAGTGCCCTCAAATTAGGGATTGTCAGTTCGATTTTCGTGCCCGAAATCCGACTCGCAATCCCTTGCAAAAATCGACAATCCGATCTCATGCCCGAGATTTGATTCGCGATTTAATTTTAAAATTGGACAACCCGATCTCATGCGCGAGATATGGTTCGCCAATTTTCGGATATCAATTTTACCTTGTTTGATTTGATGTCGTGGTATTTGAGTCAATTTTATTTTTGTAAAAGAAAAAATCTCAAAAAAAAGTTTGAATTAGGATTAGGTTTGTTTTTTTTTAATCATCTTGCATGATTAGAATAGGGATTTTTATTTTGAATCATGAAAAAGAAAAAGAAAAAGTGCATTCATTTAGGATTGTTAGTTTTTCTTTTATTATCTGAATTGCATGTTTGATCTTAATTTCGAATTTCATAAAAAATTAGGAATTAAGACATTATTTGCACGTCATGGCATTTTAGAATAAATTACGTGTTTTATTTTAAGTCTAGATTGATTTTTGCATCTTAGGATAGAACTTGCTAGGTTAAGATAATATCTTAGTTTAAATTAGGATTTAGTCTGACCTGATTCTTAATATAAACTAGATAGAATTTTAATCTAGATAATTATGTTTTGCATTTTCCTTAATTTCGAATTTCATTAAAATTTGTCTTAGGATAAATTAGTTTCAATTTCTAGAATATATTGCATTTTTAGAATAGAAAATTCATGTGCATGTCATATAGAATTAGACCCACTGAATGCACGTCATTTAGTGATTATTAGGGTCATTTAATTAGAAATTGCCCGTCATTAGAGTATGTCATTTTTGTTAATTTAGATTGCATATTTAATTATTGCATGTTCATTAAGAAATCATTAGTTTCTTTTTACTCATTCATATAGTTTAAGACATTTTGTCATGCCATATCATTTCATATTTGATTAGAAACATTGCATTGCATATGGACCATATTCTCATTAAAAAGTGAAGGCAAAAATTGAGTGAAATCTTGTTAATTAGAAATCATATCTAAGATTGTTGATGTGAATTCTGATCTAACAAATGCAAATGCTTTCGTTGCTTTGAGGTAAGTCCTGCATTATTTATTTGCTTTCTTGAGTGTTAAATTGGTGGTATGCGCACATGTATGATCACCTCACACGTTAGGAAAGTGAAATAAAATCAATTTAAGCTGCCTGCAAAACATTTTTTTCGAAATAAAAGAGAAAGGTACCGAAAGGGCACTAGGATAGTCTAGTGTAACCAAGTCCCCGTACCCAAAGTCTCTGGTTCGTAGAAGTAAAATGATTCTCCCGTTATTTTACCTAGGTGTCTAATCGACCTACCGTAAATTGATTAGTGGCGACTCCCTTTTGCATGCTAGATATTTAAATCGCGAGTTGGTATGGGCTTGGGAGAGCCCGAGCTAAGTCTAGGCTTAGCAATCCATTAGCCTAATTTTAGGTGGTGCACCCGAAAAATTGGTCACGACACAGTTGTTTACCTCACGATGCTCATAATGGTTTTCATAGCCTTAATGTTCCCATTTTCCAAGGCTGCTATGCGTGCCATGTCCCTTTACTATCTGGTTCCGGCCCTACCGGGATATGCAGTCCCACAAATAGTCAAGATGCACTGGCAAACTTATCAAGATAGGAGGGTTCCGTTTCTGTTTCCGTTTACGGGCACTCTTTTGAATTCAATAGATGACCTGATATTTCGTTTAATTTTTAATCCCTAGCTTGGGAGGATTGGAAGATTGTACCCTTTCATTTGCTGTCGAGCAACACCTTGTATGTATTTTTGCAGTGTATGATGAGTACACAAGGAAATTACGAATCCTCCCACTTACAAATCCAAATCTTAATCAAGGCATCGTAGAGTTAGAAAGCCTTCGTCCATTTTAATTGTCTTAGGTTGATTATAAAGGGTTAATATTACCAAAAAAAAAAAACCTAAACTAAATTCACTGTGACGTAAATATTCTGACTTTTGAATCTTGAATTTGATCATTGTAATACAAATGCCCTAATTTTTTTTCATATTATAAAAGACCCCAAACTTATATCTATATGACAAAAATACGATAGATGGAATTAAAATAGAGAGTATAATGTCACACATGTATAAGTCAGAAAGTCATTGCTTACTTATCGGAGTTAACTTATTATATCGCTTTCTCATATATATTATTTTTTTATCAGAGCAAATTGTGTCGTGTTGCGAATATTTTTCCAATACATGCAATCGATTCTAAAGGTCAATCGGAATGAAAACAGCCTGGTAGGAAAGGTGGCGATGCCGGAGGCAAGGCAGAAGCGTGACCGGTGGTGCTGCTGCAGCGTGGTAGTGGAGGCAGCTGCCTTCCATTTCGGAGAAACTCCGCTCTCGCTCAGTCACTAGCCCAAAGCTTGAGGTCGCCACCGCCAAGTCAGAGATGATCTCCATCTTGAGCAGGTACTCCTCGAAACAGAGTCGAGCTTCGTTGTTCCATCGAACACCTTCCTTGCAAACTTGATTCCAACTTCCCCCACAAAAAAAGAAAAAAGAAAGCAAAATGCAACCAATGGCGTTGGAAGACAGCGAGAGGATGGGAGAAATTAAAACGAAACAAAGATTAAAAAAAAGGGCAAATCAGGAAGAAATTAAAGTGAAACAAAGATTAAAAAAAAGAAATCGAAAAGTCATACTTAGATTTAATCGGATACGAAACGACCAGGTAGGTGTGGCTCTTGGTCGATGGATTTCATAATCATCTAGTTCACTCCGTTGCCGTTCTTGACCGATGGAAATCCGTCCACCTCAATTTCTTCGTCATATCGAGTCACCATCTCCGAGAGGGAGATGGGCTGAGGCTTTTTATTCCCTACGGGCCTAGTTTTATTTTTTCATGGGCTGAGGTGATTGCTTGCGAATTGGATTTAGCTGAACCGGAGTAGTGGGCCTGGCCCAATTTTAATGGGCTGCCGTTTTGGTCCAACGGGCTGAAGCCTTTTCATCATAAAATGTATATGGGATATATTGGCAAAAATTCAGGTGTCAACAGTAATTTCGAGAAAAGAATTTCACACATTCTCTACCTTGAACTTTAAGGGACTGCATATATAGAAAGCCTGTCTTTCTATGTTGGAGGATATAGACTAAATTTGATTTAAAGTCATTTATTTCAAGTAGGAGTCCATACCAATTTAAGCCAACTATGATTTGAATGTGTGTAAGATAAAGTATGACGCTGTAGAAAAAGCTAACGTTAACAAATTTATTGAAACCCTAGAAGATGAATGCGAAAAAGCATGGAGTAACTTTATTGACCATCTCCGACTGACTTAAGTTGTCACGGAACTTGTTGCTTATTGCAATGACCATAGAGAATGATGGCATTATGAGAATAATCATCAATCGCCATCTTGAGAATCTAGTCACTAAGAAAAGTTTAAGACAAGAGGAGAAAATAATAGGTAATCCCTTTCTACCACATCAGTATAGTCTCAAGCCACTCATCAAAATAATTTTTTTATTTATTTGATGACCGAGGATCTGTCTGAGCCCCCTTATGGGGTCACACCGCCCGACTGTGCCCTGTGGCACTGTCGAACGTCGTTGCAAGCCACTATTCGGTGTCAGTACCTCAGGGGAGACTGGCCCAGCAACTCACCACCGGGGCCCCCCGCTTCAATCGCTACCAGCACAGGGTTTCGAACCCTCGACCTCCATCTAAGGAATGAGAGCTCTCAACCAACTGCGCTGCCCACGGGTGGGTCACTTATCAAAATAATATTATCAAGAAAATCCATTTTTGAATTTTACATTTCAGTTTGTATAGATAGAGCCAGATACATGATAATTCTCAGGAGCGAAGCAAATGTCACTAATTACTTCCATCCACAGCATCTAGCACAAGGTTACACGGTGAATTGCCTTGACCTGGCAGATTCTGTAAAGGCTTGGCCATGTTCAATGGGAAACATGCATTTCTGTCATCCTTTTCACACCTCCTTGACAAGCTCATCGAAGTCATATGTACTCCTGTATAGTCTAACAAAACACTGCACAGACCTCGACGTCTATGATAGTCCGACCATTCAAAAGTACTTGGCCAATAGCATTGCCTTCATAATCTGCGAGTCGAGACATCTTGGATAAATGATCACCATGTAATCAATTCAAGCATAACCTACAAAGACAAATGAAATCAACAGTTTCTTTGTTAAAGCATAACAAGAAGAAGAAGGATATCACAAGGCGGTGAATAGCAGATGCTTCTCAGCCCTTAACATTGCCAGGAAGCGCTTGAAAGGGGGCGATCCCCACCGGAAGGCATGACCGTCTTTCTTTTCGTAGGCGATGTATAATAGCTTGTAACAGCTTGTCCCGAATATCTCTTGAATTTAGTCGTTCCTAAAGCAAGTGATACAGAGATAGGGTGTGCACCGACATGAAGATGATCAAGACTTAAGCCTCTAGACTTGTGGTAGCTACGCTTCATGCGAAATACAATTTTTCGGAGCAATGTCTACTTTCCTCAAAGTGATAATTGCTCAGATATGTAGTAAAGCCTTTAGCACAATGAGATATCTAAAGGGACATTAGGCTATTAGGGACAGGCGTAGAGTCAAATTTGAGATGTGAAAAAACAATATTTTTTTCTTAAAACTTTCTTTATTACTTAGAGGTAATCCAACTCCTTTTTTCCTTTTCTCCCTTTCGGTCAGGGAGTTCATTTGTTGCCTTTTACTGTCCACATGGCAGTGATATCATGTCTATTTTCAAAAATTAAGCGAAGTCAGCTACTAAGGGCGCGTTTGGTAATGATTCTGTTCCCGAGAACAAATTCTGATCAGAAATGATTATTTTTTATTCTGTTCTCGGAAACTGATTTTGAGTAAAAGAACGCGTTTGGTAACTGTACAAAATTTCTGATTCTGGATAGAATTGCGTTTGGTACCGTGTTCATTGATTTTGTTCCAAATCAATTTATTTTAATTTTAAAATAATTTTTATAATTTTTTCCTTTTTTTTTGCCTTTTTTTTTCTTTTTTTTTTCTCCTATTCTAATTCTTCTTTAGATCGGTTGCCGGCCCTTGGCAAGGCCAACCCTCGTCGGCTTGGCCTCGCCGGCAGCTGGGCGAGGCCCGCCTGGCCACCGGCGAGGTTGGGCAAGCCTCACCGGTGGCTAGGCTTGCCTCCGGCGAGCTCGCCAGACCTCGCCCTAGCTTGGCAAGCTCATTAGACCGGTTGCTGGCGACCAGTGGCGGCGTCGGATGGCGGCGGCAACCGGCGCCGGGCGGCGATGACCGGCGGCGGTGTCGGACGGCGGCATCAGCATCGGATGGCGGTGGGCAAAACCGTGTGGCGATCGGCGGCGGCAACCGTGGCGACCGACCGACCGCAACCGGCGGCGCGAAGCGGCGGCGGCGGGCTGCGGTGGGCGTCAGCGGCAGCAACCGACGGCGTCAACGGGCGGCGGGCGGTGGTCGCGGGATGGCGGTCGATGAAGAAGAAGAAAAGAGAAGAAAAAGAGTTTTGATTTTTAATTTTGTTCCCGAAACAAGAATCAACTTTTTTTTTTTATTCTTGATTCTCGTCCTAAACTGATTCTGGAAACAAATTTGATCCTGGGAACAAAAATTTTACCAAACACGATTCTCGTCCCAAACTGATTCTAGGAACAAAAAATCATAATCTAGCACTATTTGGATGGTTACCAAACAAGCCCTATAGAGCCAGAAGACTAACGAACATATATTATACAAGTTTGACATTAGGTAAAAAAAAAAATCTTTAAACCACCATCAATGTCTAACGAATAAATATTCACATATTTGTAAAAGACTTGTTAGTGAGTACCTCTAAGGAACTTGTTAGCAATTCTTAATAAGAAAATATTTTGGCTTCCAATATATTGGGTATACAATACCCCAAAACATCCTACGTAATCCTATCTGCCCAAGAACATATTGATCTAATAATCCGCACCTTTCTCATGAAGCTAAGTTATGGTTAGCAATTTATGAGCACCCAATCTAAGAGAGGAATATGTTTAGAACATTTGAGATTAAAAGAATCAAAAACGATTGGAGGAGAGCGCCCCAAGAAATGGACGATGAAAGAGTCGGCGAATAGCAAGCAATAGGGACATGGAAAATTGATTACATTAGTTAATATATTTAAGAATTGGCTTATCGATCCATTCATCGGCACACTAATTGTTGATCATCTGACGAGTCCCACTCTCATTGTTTTCTTTTGAGTTCAATCTCTCTCTCTCTCTCTTTCCACCCGTGCGCCCGACCTTAGCACTAACGCATCACCACCTCTCGGCCACCCTATGGTACACGACCTCAAGATGGTCGAACTTCCACCCCTGTGAAAGTTCTGAGGGGCAAAAGATGGTGCGGCCGGTCACGTAGGGAGCTAACATGGAATGATTTCCAAATGGGCCAAGTTGGGCCAGTGTGAAACCCTGAGCCTAAGGCCTCTACTTCTTTTCTTTTAATCAGCAAAGCGATGAGTAAATATTTTCGGTCTGTTGCCTGTGGGTCGCCTAGTCCGGCAACGAAGAGGGCGTGAAAATGAAATTTTCTGAATCCCTTTCCCGAAATCGCCAGTTTCGTCAGGGCTATGAAGCAGACATTTGTGGCGTTGCACACCGAAACCAACAGAAATGGGGCAATCACAAGGGCATCTTTGCAGCTAGAGGACGGAATCTCAAATAGAGCCCAACAACCTATTATCAAAATATATATCTCCATATATACAGATATATAAAAGCCAATAGGTTGGATACAATATTAAAGTTTCCATAATATATAAAATAAAAATGTAAATCTTCAACTAATAACTAAACCTAGCAAACTCATCTTAATCATATATAGCTTGGAAATGTACGACTAAGTTTATATCCAAAGATCACCCTATCAAAATGCCCTTGTGAAATATAAATGCACTCGTCTTACTTACGGCTACTTGAAAAATCTGAAAAACAAGTAAGACGTATGAATGAGTAATCAAAACCCAGTGAGCAATACAAATCTCTTTTATGCAAATCAATCATGCACTATGCATGTTTAATACACAAAAACGTAACTTATTTACGCCAAATCCAAAACATAACAAATTTCAAGATAAAAGAGTCATATATTACTTCAGCACAATTATATTCATAGTAGAAATACCTATTTCATCAATAATATCAAAAAAGTACAATCATTCATTTCACTGATCAATTTCATTAAATCACCCATCAATAGTCCATTATGTCGACTATCCCATGCTCAAATATCTAACCATGATTACGCTTAATACTCATGAAAAAGGTGATTAATATTTCCCGTTTTGACTAAGTCTCCATTTATATCGTCGATAGTCACTCACAAGGATATCCTAAAATTAGTATGCATACAAGCTCTCAGCCAGATCTATAATTTAGTCACCAAAATCATAATTTTTGTTTTCCTTGTTTATTCTTGGACTCACTGCTTGCAGAAAATAATGCGGATAATTGTGGCATCTGCTGGAACATCAAGAAGCGGTGAATTAGCTATCCGTAGGGGAATCAGCCGGAGCCTAGGGAAAGAAATGCAACCATCGGAATTGGATAGACTCAAGGAGGAGGCAAACACTCGCATGGTCGTGGCGGCACTGGTAGCTGCTATGACTTTCGCATCTGGTTTTTCCGTTCCCGGAGGATACAATGGTTCTGACCCAGATGCTGGAATTACCATATTACTCCACAAAGCCATGTACAATATCTTTGTGATTTGCAACTCCGTCGCCATGTATAGCTCGATCATCGCACTCGTGATCCTCCTCTGGACACAGATTAATGACCCTTACGTGGTGGACAATGCCCTTTCGAAATCAAGACTCCCGTTGTTGGTAACTCTTGCCGCGATGCCTCTGGCATTCATGGCGGGCGTCTACGTCAGCATAACCAAACTCGCTTGGCTCGCCATTGTGGTCTTGGTCTTGGGATCCGTCGCCCTCTGTATTATCTTGAGTTTCTACCTTCTGTTGTATATCCCGCTTGGGCACGAGCATCCTCTCGTTCGTCGCTTCACCGACTTAATTATCGTCGTGGGCATCTCAATGTCGGGGAGTGTGACTGCAGGCGGTGGGACTGCGGGACGAGCAACGACAACTCCCGGTGCCCATCGTGGTGCTGACCATCGCCTCCACCGGAGAAGCGACATCCCTGATTGAATCTGTTATCTCCCTGCTAATTATGTATCCATGTCCGTACCTTGAGCTCCCTCTCCGTTTCATTTGCTGCTGCTGTTTCGGTGTGGCCAGCCTACCTGTCTGTTGTACGAATTAGTGATGTCCGCAATTTTAGTCATCCAAAACACTTCGTGATTACTTATTCAACGATATCTATACGTGACAAGTTCGGTAGAATGGAGCTTTGGGATCGAGCTCCATCATCACAATCTCCATTCCCCCTCACTTCCCTCAACATTATTTAGACATGATTTACATTAATTAGATAAAAGTTCATATGATATATTAGTCAATATATCTAAACTCACCAAACTAAGAAACCCATTTTGTTTTTCTCTTATATATCGTTGACGTATAATATTTCTATGAATAATTAAATAAGCGCTATGAGAATTGTGTAGGGTAACATCTACTTTCATTTTCAAGTTATCAATTTGCCAATAAATTTATTTTTTCACATCAAAATAGGTTTCATTTATTTGTTATTCGTCACTAGTTGGGAATGGCGTTTATTTTTTACTGCCAATTTCTTTTGATAAATGTTAATGCACTCATATTTTAACTTCTATTTAACACGATCTCTTAAATCCTTTAAAAATAATTCAAATTTAGACCTGTAGAATCACATATTATTAACTATATTATTTAAAATTTGAAATGTTCTTTTGAATATTTGCGAAAAGTCACAAGTCAATATTAACTAAATAACCCCTCTCCACTCCTCTATCAGGGCCAATGATTGGATGGATTACGTGCATGATCCTCGTAAGGTCACAATAGCGACATCGCACGTTAAATTAGTAGGAATTCCATCCAATACTTCAAATTTTATATTTGATTTCATTAATTAACCATGAAATAATTGTAAACGAGAGATTTGTTCGTTGTCAGTGGCCTCACTTTGATTAGCACATAACACCATGATAGGGACATCGCATCTCAAGTCACTAGAAAATCCATCCAATCCTTCAATTTTATTTTGTAATTATTTAATTTTATTAATTAATCATGGAATAATTTTGGAAAATCAATCACTTGAATCTCATCTACAATTTATCTTGCTAGAAAATCCACCATCAACCTCGCTTAGATTTGGCCGAGGGCCTCCGCAGGTCCATTGGCTGAGGGCAAGGTGGCCTCGCCTAGATTTGGCAAGGACCTTCATGCCCTTGCCCATGTCGGCAAGGCTGCCATGGCCTTGGGCAAAGCCATTGCAACTTTGGCAATTGCGGGTGAGGCCATCACAAAATTGCCGACCGCGAGTGAGGCGGCCTTGCCCAGGGCCTTCACAGCCATGTCAACCGAGGGTGAAGCCTTTGTGGCCATCGCACCGAAAAAAAATAAAAATAAAGGAAAAAAAGGAAAATACAAAATAAATAAAATATATAAAAATATATATATCAATTTAAAAAAAAAATGCAAAAAATCCACGTGAGACGATTTGCTGGAAGTGATACTTAAATGATCAATTTTACTTTGATATGATACTTAAGTAAGTGAAGAAAAGTTATGGTCCTCAAGTGAACACCGTACTTCAGTTGTATTGTCTCAAATATGAGTTGAAATGACAAAATAAGAAACCTGTCATTTACATTTGTTAGCATAACGTATTATGTTTGATACAAATGGAATAAACTAATTTGTATTTAATAATATAAATTCCCTCTCACTATAAAAAGCACTAATATTGGCATTTTGAGATCACAAATCATTTTCACAATACGGTTTTCCTAGTCTTGAATGAGAGGCCTCAGCTTTCTTTATCTTTGTTTTTTTGTTTTTTGTTTTTTTTTGTTTTTTAGTTTTATCAGGAGAGGACATGAGAGGCATGCGCTTATCAAGATTTTTTTTTTTTTTTTATAATCTTCTTCCGTATTTAATTTTATGAAGAATATTGCTTCAAAATAAGAGCTGGTAAATTGGCAAATAGTGAATTTATTAGAATGGCAAAAGCTGGTAGACTAGAATATGGAGAGTGCAGTGCTCCTCCCTATCATCAAACTGGAGAAAAAGATTTTGACAAAAACAAAATTGAAGAGAAAGACAAAACTATGTTAGCTGAGAGTTGAGACAGAATCAAAATCTTGAGAAAGAGGGAACAGACCGTGGGAAGAAAAAGAAGCGAACAGGACCAAAAACCTTTTTAGATGTTTAAATTTCATTTGGAAATTTTTTTAAATAATTTTTATTTTATTATTTTCTCTCTTTCTTTTTCCATTTTTTCTTTTTTCCTTCTCTCTCACCTCGCCGCCGCTGCCGCCGCCATCTCATACGATCTCGCCTCCCTCTGCGCCAACTCCGTCCACCGAAGCTTGGCCGATCTCTTGAAGCTCGGCCTAGCTCGAAGCACAGGCATAGGACAGCAAGCTTGATCTCGCCCGAGGCGCAGGCACAGGCGTCCGAAACGAGGATGAACCTACGCTCGCACTGGAAGAAGGTGCAGGCGTAGGAATAGAGAAGCAGCATAGCTCCCCGACGAGGCAAACGATGGTGAAGGGGAACTCGACGCGAACGGCGGATAAAAGCTGGCGGCAGTCTGAACCATTTTGAAGGGCGACGATTCTTCGGATGCGGCAGATGATGGCGTACGGAAGAGCATCGGCGACTCCCGATGTGGTAACTCTATGATTTTCCAAGGTAAAAGAATGCCTGGCCAATTTGAAACATGGAGCCGAATCCATAGGAGAATGAAGGAGCAGAGGAGGCCAATGAAGAGGAAGAGGAGAGAGCCAAGCCGACGGGAGCAGGGGAAGAGGTAGGGTTGGAGGCGGTGGCGAAGGGGAGGGAGAAGTGGAGGAGGAGGGGACAGAGAAGAAGGAGAGAGGGGAGGGGGAGCAGCCAGGGTTTGCGGAAGAGGAGGGAAGGTGGAGTAAGAAGGGAAAAGAGAGAAGAAAAAAAAGAACGGAAAAGGAAAAAAGAAATATTTAAAAATTTCAGTGAAGCAATTTCGGAAAGTGTTTACACATTCTTAGCTTTATGAATTCACTTTCTTAATTTAAATATTTTCCTTGATTAAAAAGTGTTTTTGATTGACTAAATATTTTCAACAAACGAAATAGGTGAAAGTCTGAAAAATATTTCAAAAACACACTTTCCCTCATACAAACAATCCTAAATTAATTTAGAGTGGAGGCTGACCAATAGATTTATCTAAGTGATCACATGAAGTGCGAGATCATTGAGGACTAGTAGTATTGATTAGAAAAGGCAATCCTTCATTTTTTTTGAGTTTTGTCATTATTCTGATTTATTTTTGTTCAATGGATTAATTTTTCTTGACTCGTGGATTCCTAATTTAGTGAGAAAGTTCCTTTATATGATTGGCTCAACATTATTTGAAATTAGTCAATGACTCTTTGAATTGATCAATAATGGAATGGATAAAATCAATCATAGGATAGAATTTGTATTGAAATTTGTGTGCTTTGAACAAGGAGATCTCACAATTTTTTGATACGTAGCTGACATAGGGTAAAGTCTACATAATTAATTTGTGGGCTGACCGCAAATTGACAGACGAGTCTAAAATCAATGACACCGTCCAAGGTGAGTGGCATCTAGTGTTTTTTTTTTTTTTTTTGGTCAGTGGCATCTAGTGTTGACTTGATGGGAAAACGAGATGTTTATAAGAATTAGTGCTCTCTTCGCATTCTTTTTAGTTGACCATTTAAGGAAGTCTACGCAACTTCTAGGGCTGATCACTAATTGATTGTTTCTATTGCAGGATGTGTTTTTATGATAATCTTCTGCGCGGCTATTTGATGGCAATTCTCAATTTAATTGGTAACATGGTGATTATAGTTGTGCGTCATTTAGAATTTATTGTTGCTCTTGACTTTTAATTCTCAATGTTGTTGGCTCAGATGTGAACAAAAAAGAACTATTTGTTCAAGTGAACGTTTTGGTGCCCGATTCGGCGATAGGACAAATCTCTTTTATCAAATAATATTATCTCTAGCATACAAAATTTCGAGGTTCTCTATTACTAAGGTTTCTCCACAGATCTCTTATGTCTATTTCGGTTTTCTCCGAAATTTCTGTAATCTCATGTGTTGCCTTATGCTTATATCATGATTGTAACATCACAATTCACAAGGTCGTTGCATTTGGATCTGTGAAACCCCCTTCAAGAACATGCAGTCGACATTGCTCTCACTGATGTTTGGACTGGTCTTTTGGGGCATCTCCTCTGTTTCAGCTTTATGCTTCAACGTGCCTGTCTTTCCTAAAAGGGAAAAGATTATGACGACATCGAGGAAAGAAAAGAAGAGAGAAGCTAGAAGCGAGGAAAAAGCAGAGAAGGCGGCAGTTTTGGAAAAAAGTTGGTTGGGTTCACCTTTGTAACCATGGAAGTGCTTCACCCATCATGTGACCCAAGATTTTTAATCATTGACGACTTTGCTGCAGAGTATTGAGAAAAAAGCTATTAGAACGCCTAAGGAAAGGAGTGTATGGTGATATCTAAAATTACCCTGTCAAAAAGTATGAAAAAGTCCTTGAGATGGATTCATTGCAGGCTGCCAATGAAAATGAAGAGGAGGTATACTATTTTTTTAGGGACAAGTGTTACTTTTGTTGTTTGAGAAGGTACTTATGGCCCCGTTGAAACAGTATTTCTGTGTGAAATGTGTAGAAGTTTTTCTTCTTGCTAGAGTTTATGATTTGATGATTACACAATCAATATTTCTTGAATAAGCAGGAACCTGAGGTAGGGTATGTGGAAGGTTACGATGAACTTGAGGAAGAACTAGAAGATGATATTGAAGATTCTGGTGGTCTTGCTATAAATAGAGTTCGTGCAATTGGTGACAATGGCGAAGGTTCTTTCTATACCTAGATAAAACGTGTTCACCTAGTATTTGAATGTTCATGTGATCATTTTTATCAAGAGCTGTAAGCTTTTTTCCCGTCCTTTATGGTTTCTTGCTGCATTTACGTTTTGGTTTACTTCATTCCCTTAAAAATCGTGTGAGATGAGAAGTTCCGAGAGGATTTATCCTGGATCCAAGTAGTGGAGCTAATTATATTTTTGGTTCAGATGAAAGCAGTGACGAAGATGAAGATGATGATGCAGAAGCTGATCGGAAGAGGGGAAGAAAAGAATCCCCCTTGGCTTTAAGAAAGTTTGAGAAAGTTGATGCTGGTTCTAAAGCCCAAGAAAAGCGCTAAGGTTCTTGTTGAGTTGAGAGCATCCTTTTGAATCGTTAAATCTGCTGTCCATACAAACCTTTGTTCATAATAAGCATGTATTTTGCATTAGTCGTGACAAATTTAAGTTCAGTTGCCAACGAATGAGAATTTTCTATTAGTAGTGAGAAATTTATATTTCAGCTTTCTTGTATACATGGAAATCGCTTTGTGCAATAGCGTTAGCTAGTCTCCAATGTTTTTGAGTGGCATCGTTGCCATGACCAACCTACATCGTCTTCTGATATTTTCTCATCAAAGTCCTATACATCATGATTGTGGTTGAGTGTTCGTTCTTTCCATGGGGGTTATTATCTTCTTTAGCAGAAATGAAAGCTTTTGAGGTTAAGATTCCAAGTATTCTGATGACATCACCTATCCTGAGGAGAAAAGTAGGAAAGGTAATTCAACTCACTCCTTTGAGGCTGTCTTGATAGGATCATGCCATATGCATGTGATTGGATAAGTAACTTTCTCTATGCTGATGTCTAGTGAAGGAAGCAAGGGATGGTGCTTACTCCTACTCTGGCCAAAATTTGCTTTGATAGTTTATGGTGCAGTATATTTACCGTTCATGGGAACTTTGATTAGCCTGTAGTTACTTAGGCTATCATGAGGTGCATGCTTCTACGTTTTATGATGATGATGATGATGATTGTAAAAGCTGATTATTATGCGAGCAGAATGCGTGAAGGACAAAGAGAGAGGGGAAAAGAAGGCTGGGCTCATCTTGGGCAAAAATAAAAGAAAAGTGGGCCGGCCCATGCGAAGAGAAAGAAAAGGGAAAGAGAGAGGCCGGGCTGACCTGTCACCCCGGACCGGTCTCACCTTTCCCATTTTCCTTTCTTTTTCTTCTCTTTTTTTTTTTAATTAATTTCGTTTGATAATTTTTTAATCTTTTTCTTTTTGATGACGAATTTTTTGGAAAAAAATTAAAAAATGACCATTCAATATGCGGTGCAATAATGAAAACATAATACCTTTTAATGAAACTTTTTTTCTTTCTTTCTTTCCTTTTTTTTAGCGACTAATTCCCAATTTTGTATATGATTAAGTCCTAAATAAAATTATAAAATTTAGGTGTCAACATTTTGTACACAGCTTGTAAAATTGGGAAAAACTACCTAAAACATTGCGATAGAGGGCTTTTCTTTTCACTTTTGCTAAATGCGATAGAGGGCTTTTATAGGATGAGGATATTTGACTCATGGAAAGACCTAGTATAATTTCGCTAAAATAACTTGAGCTGGGTCTCACCAGAGAAACGAGTACTTAAATTAGTCACCTGACCACTTCCTTTGTTTTGTTTTTTGCCCATTTGCTTCTATCTAATGTTATAATGAAGTCAACAACTCCAGCGATGGCATCACTTTGTTCATGATTACAAAGATCAGGCCAGATAAACATCCTGGAGGGAGCAGCTTTGCTTTTGACACAACTGTTTAAGGGTAATTTTTCTCTCTCTTTCAGAAGTATTAATAAGTGAAAATTCCATTTTCCTTTTTCTCTTTGTTATCCCATCAAATGCAACTTTTCGAACCTAAATTAACTGGCTCTGAGATATGGAGGGGTTACTTTACTTGTATTGAGACCAAGAAAGGCCTGAATCTTTCTAATTGGCTAAAATATCTTTGCCAATCTATCTATCATTATATTGTAGTATATCATATGTTATACTTTAATTTTTTTTTAGCTAAGTAGCACCGACACTGACATGCGACACGACATACCGACATATTATTTTTCAAAAAACAGATAATTCCGATACGTTAGGACACGTTGTAATTAAATATATATTTTCATATATACCTAATAAATTATCATTTTTATGATTATTTTAATCAAATTAATTTGATTCAAATTCACAAATAAATAAATAATTAAAAAGCCTAGAATGAATTTACATTAAAAATATTAATCCACCATTTATTTATATTATTTATTGTTTCAATTTGATAAATTCAATTTTATTCCAATAATTCATAAAATTTGGAGAAAAAAAACGAGCAATCCACATTTTGAACACACATATTAGATATGTCAGAAGAGGAGAAAAAAACTTAGTGAATGAATTGTGTATTACGGGAAATGATAGTTAGAAGAGAAAAGAAAACTAGGCTTTTCTTCTTTCTCTATTTATTATTTTTATTACTATGTTTTATTTTTTCACATATATACATTTTGACATCTCATTTATTGAAAATTTTTAAAATTGATTTCAATATCGGAATCACGTGTCGAAAACTCGTATATCGTAATTTTGACTCGAGTGTCGGAGAGTATCGAGAAAATTAACCAGGTATCAGATTTTCCAACACGTATTTACCAAGTGTCGAAGAGTGTCCGAGAGTGTCAAAGAGTGTCGAACACATGTCAAAGTGTTCAACACGACACGAAAGCTATTGTAGAGTGTTGGTGCTTCATAGGTGGTGAATGGGGTTCCCCCAAGGGAGGTCTTATTATCTCCCAATGAAAAATCACATTTTCTTGATAAATCGATTTTATTGCAAATTCCAAAAAAAAAATAAAAAAAAAAATATTTCAATGCAACAAAAAAGGTTTTTAGGGCACAATTGCTATAATTCAATTACAAATTTCTAATTAATTAATAAATAGAAAACTAAATCTTCTCATGTGAATTGATCTTAATTAAACTTACAGATTAAAGGATTTGCTTGATCTTGATTAACAATCTCTATGTTTTTTCTTTTTTTGTTCAAGAGAAATACTATTAATTACCAAGAGTGATGCATGGAATTCAAAAGAAGTTCATCCTTGATCACTAATTAGGAACTTAGATCATTTCACATGAGTCCAATTTTGAAAGGAGTACTCTAAATAAAGTAATCACATGAGATAGAAAACATTTGAGGGTGGATGTTAGCAAATGTATCACTCAGCATGGCCTCTCCCATTTGAGGCTAAAGTCAGCATGTCATGAACTCTTCCATTTAAGGGATTGACGTCCTCATCGATGTTCCCACTATTCAATATGTGATCCAATCCATTCCTATACCCTTGGTCATTTAAGAAGCTTGTCAAAAGACGCACCTTGTCCAAGCCCTCTCACACCAATGATCATTCTTTGCCTTCATCAATTTTGGCACAAGCCTAGTCTGTCCACGAATTGCACATTTGGCAAGGGAAGTCCTACTCTAGTACCATCCATATATAATGACTTAATTGTTGCACGTTGTGTAAACCCACAAAAGAAGTAACCACATAAGGTGGTTAATATTGGAGGATGAGTGTTAGTTTATTTATCACTTAGGAAGGTTTCTCCCATCCGACATGGAACTTAGAATGTCATAAGAGAATATGCCCACCAATGGTACGATACCTGATTTGTCAAAAAGCGATCCACTGATGCGTCACAAAATAACCTAAGTCTGCGGCAATCAATGGCAGGATTAAAAAGGGGGGTTCTCAAGGAGTAAACCTGAAAATAAGAATTTGTTAATGAATTTTAGACCCACGGGAATTTGTGCAAATTGTGACATAAGCATATCAAACGCAAATGCACCAACAGAACCATGCAGTGAAAAACACTTGTAATATAGAAACTACTGTGTCTTGAACTCGAGTCTGTTATCAGTAAATCTCTCGTGACTTTGTTAGTCCACCACCACGAGAACTGACAAAAGCACTACTTATGTCTGTTTATTTTCTCGAAAGACCGAGACAACGTGATAAGACTTGATGCAGATGCCTCTGCTCAAAGCGAAGTCCCTGTCACCCGGGCTCCAACATTTAATGCAAGATAGGGAGAATTCAAGGATGTGGGGTGTCCCAGAGCTAGGACGTGGGTGTCACTATATGTGGAGGCCCCGCTCAACTAAAGTCCGTGCAGGTAGCTGCGCCATTCAGTGCAAGAAAGAGAGGATGGGACCGACGTGAGGTCTCACTAAAGAAAAAGGACTTGAGAAAAGTAAGATACATGTGTCCCTCACTCAACCAAATTCCCTGCAACTACCTGCGCCATTCAATGCAAGAAAGAGAGGATATGACCGACGTGAGGTCTCAGTAAAGAAAAAGGACATGCCGGGTCCACTTGAGAAAAGGAAGGTACATGTGTCCCTCACTCAACCAAAGTCCGTGGAAGTACCTCTGCCATTCAGTGCAAAAAAGAGAGGATAGGACGTAAGGTCTCAGTACAAAAAAAGAGCATGCGGGGTCCACTCGAGAAAAGTAAGATACACGTGTCCGCTAATTAAGAGTGTCGAAACGGATTCGGACAATCGAACTGGAATCGAAATCGATCCGAATCGAACTACATTTTCTTCATTTCCAGTGGGATTCGAATTTCAATTTGAACAATGAAAAAATAATAATCTTTTTTATTCTGATTCGAGTGATTTCGATTCATTTAACCGAATCAACTTGAAAATCACCTATCTTCTTAATATTACAATTAAATAATATCTCATTTTTTTTACTAAATCTCTTTTTAATGAAAAAATTGAAAAATCAAATCAAATCACATCAAATCTTTGGCTCAGGTTATATTCAATATGGGACATGATTCGCTTTAAAGTTAATGTGTACTTAAAAAGGTCAATTTGATTCGAATTTTAGAAAAATCCAAACGAAATCGAATTGTTGACATCCTAACAACACGTCTCAACTTTTCTTGAATGCTATAATGCTCCCTCGCTATATATATTACATCAGTAGATATCTTGGTGTCGCCCCTGCAAAAAAATTTCAGTGAATGTAATACTTTAAATTGCAAATAAATTCAAACCGTAGGATTTGATGCGGCGACTTCCTCTTGAAAAGCAAAGGAAGTGGTGTCCAGACAGCCGCCTCGCTCTCATCTTCCTGCTTCCATAGAAGGGGCGTGGGGGATCATATTTTTCCAAAACAAGAATCTCTTTTTGATTGGCAAGTTCGTCGCCTAATTTATGCTACAACAACCAAAATTTTCATTCTTTACAATTGAAACGGATTTTGGCATATTTTTCATCTAGAAACTTGAAAGCAAAACAAGTTTTTATTCAAGCAAATTTATTTTTAATCTCTTTAATCATAGCTTGATTTGCGAATGCTAGATCTCAACAGTATTTCCTTTCTTCTATTTTTCTTGTTATTTCTCTTTTGCTTGGGAAGGTCATTTTCCCTAGACAGTAACTTTTTCCCTTCAGTTTTTGAAACTTCCAGGGTGTTCGATAAATGTCTAGATAGCCAAGTCTCTATACTTGTATCCCTAAATTATTAACTTGTAGAGAACTATTATAAGTATTGAGTTATAGCTAATTTCAAGCAAAGTAATATGAGCAGTGATAAGAGTTAAAAGTCTAATAATAAATTTTTACTAAAAGATGTGGCAATTCATGTCACATGCACCAGGTCATCAAGTATTTGTACAATAAGCAATAATGATATATAGAAGGAAAAAAAAAATATAAATTGGATAAGATTAAAAAAGTTTTTTTATCCTTATTCTCCAAGTCTTATTTATTCTACTAGAAGTAGAATTAATAGGACCTGAGTATGATTAACTTGCATCATATGAATATCTCTCTTGTACACAGCTGGTAAAATTGGGAAAATTTATATAAAACATTGCGACAAAAGGCTCCTATTGTAGGACGATATTTGATTCTTGGAAAGACCTCGTAAAAAGAGGAGGTGCCAGGGACCAGATCCGATTAGTCTCAATCTAGGCCAACTTAATTTCGAAGATATATTTCTTCTATCCATGAAAGGCTCTAGGCAACAAGCTAAACTTAACGCAGAGGCCTTGCTCAATCAAAGTTCAGCACCTGTACTCTGACATTGAATGCAAGATTAGAGAGAATATAGGATGTGGGATCTCGCCATAAGAAAGGAAATGCAGAGATTAGATCCGATTAGGCTTGAGCGCGGCTCACCTCATCTGGAAAAAGACTTTGATCCAAAAAAAAAAATAATAATAAGAAAAAGACAAAACTATGTTAGTTGAGAGTTGAGAAATGATCAATATTTTGGGAAAGAGTGGACAACCTTCAGAAGAAAAAGACAAAACTAAGTTAGTTAAGAATTGAGATTGACCAATAAATTTATCTAACAAATCAGATGAAGTGCGAGATCATTGAGGACGAGCGATTATTGATTAGAAACAGCAATCCTCCAGTTTTGAACAAGCCTTATTTATATGATGCAAGTTAATCATACTTAGAAACAGCAACCCACCAGGTCATCAAGTATTTGCACAATAAGCAATAATGATACATAGAAGAAAAAAAATATAAATTGGATAACATTAAAAAAAAAATTATCCTTATTCTCCAAGCCTTATTTATTCTACTAGAAGTAGAATTAATAGGGGCTTGAGTATGATTAACTTGCATCATATGAATATCTCTCTTGTACACAATTGGTAAAATTGGGAAAATTTATATACAACATTGCGACAAAAGGCTCCTATTGCAGGACGATATTTGATTCTTAGAAAGACCTCGTAAAAAGAGGAGGTGCTTGGGACCAGATCCGATTAGTCTCAATCTAGGCCAACTTAATTTCGAAGATATATTTCTTCTATCCATGAAAGGCTCTAGGCAACAAGCTAAACTTAACGCAGAGGCCTTGCTCAATCAAAGTTCAGCACCTGTACTCTGACATTGAATGCAAGATTAGAGAGAATATAGGATGTGGGGTCTCGCCATAAGAAAGGAAATGCAGAGATTAGATCCGATTAGGCCTGAGCATGGCTCACCTCATCTGGAAAAAGACTTTGATCCAAAAAAAAAAATGAAGAAAAGGACAAAACTATGTTAGTTGAGAGTTGAGAAATGATCAATATTTTGGGAAAGAGTGGACAACCTTCAGAAGAAAAAGACAAAACTAAGTTAGTTAAGAATTGAGATTGACCAATAAATTTATCTAACAAATCAGATGAAGTGCGAGATCATTGAGGACGAGCGATTATTGATTAGAAACAGCAATCCTCCAGTTTTGAACAAGCCTTATTTATATGATGCAAGTTAATCATACTTAGAAACAGCAATCCACCAGGTCATCAAGTATTTGTACAATAAGCAATAATGATACATAGAAGAAAAAAAATATAAATTGGATAACATTAAAAAAAAAAAAAATTATCCTTATTCTCCAAGCCTTATTTATTCTACTAGAAGTAGAATTAATAGGGGCCTGAGTATGATTAACTTGCATCATATGAATATCTCTCTTGTACACAACTGGTAAAATTGGGAAAATTTATATAAAACATTGCGACAAAAGGCTCCTATTGCAGGACGATATTTGATTCTTGGAAAGACCTCGTAAAAAGAGGAGGTGCTTGGGACCAGATCCGATCTCTGTTCCCTCATTGTCGCCAAATGTTCATTTACTCTAAAAAATGTTCATAAGTATTTTAAAAAGAGGTAAAAGAGAAAAAAAAAGCAAAGCATGTACAACCCTAATAAAAATCTTCCAGTTGAGTGGCATGTTCTCCCCCTACGTCTTTTGTGTTCTAATAAACGAAAGCAAAAAGAAGCAAAGCATGTAGAGCCATTTGCTTGAGCAATATGCAACTATATGGTAAAGTAAATAAAGAAAAGGATAATCAAGAATGTAGAGCGCGAGCTTAAGATCAACGAACTTGAGGTTCGCCTAGCAACAGCCGACGATTAGGCAAGAAAGAAGAAGATGGGAAACAAAGAAAAGAAAAATAAAAAAAAAAAAGAGAAAAAGAAGAGAAATAGAAAAGAAAAAGGAAATTAAAAATAATTTGAATTAAAAAAGAAAAAGAAAATTAAAAAACAATTCGAATAAAAAAAAGAAAGAAATGGGAGGAGAAAGTGAGGATTTGTAGAGGTGTGAGATAAGAGATGAAACGAGAATATTTTCCCTAAGGAATTCATTTTCCATGAAACGAACGCTGGAAAATCCGGAAAACTTTTTCTTGAAAATTATTTTCCGCGAAACGAACGGAGCCTAACTGTTGATTGGAACAAGTCTGTACGGCTGATCCATCTTGCAATATGCCGCGTATGGGACCTTATTATGCTCCACGGTCGTGTATTCCGATTTTGGCAGTCCTTTCCTAGAGAAACTCTTCGCAATCTTCTATCGATTCCCTTTGATAGGAGGAGAGTTCCTGCTATTTTTCAGTTTGACTTCAAAATTACCTTGTCACGATTAGTGGTAGTCTTAGTTCAAAGTATCAAATTGCTTTTTAGAATGGTATATTGTTTTCGAAATTCAGGCCAAAATCTTCAGTAGGAGGCGAGGGGAGGAAAAAAACACATAAAGTGGCCCAATGATCAACGTGAAATTTATTAACCGTGGGAAAACTAGTGTTTTTTTAGCGGTTTGGATTTAGGTTGCATTACATGCATGGTCCTCATAAGGTCAGACCTAACCAATGACATCGCATATGAAGTCAATAGGAAATCCATCCAACCCTTCATTTTTATTTTGTTTGTATTTGAATTTATTAATAAATTATGTAATAATAGTAGAAGAGAGATTTTACCGGTCATCAGTGTCCTCACACTGACTAGCAAAAATCTATGTAAAGCATCAAAGTTGGCATGCGGACACTGATTAATTGTAATGCTTTATTCTTCCTCTTAACCTCAAGCAATCGTTTTGCTGGAATCTCTTTCTATCGAACAAGTGAAAATCGAAGATAAAGGTCACATATTTCGTACCTTGAAGTTTAAGAGACCAACATATAGAGAAAATCTTTCGGTGTGTAGGCTAATACATACTGCATCTAATTAAAGTCATTTGCTTTAAGTGTGGACAGTCCCATTCCAAAGGGTAATGAATGTATAATTACCGGTGGCAAAACATGTTAATTTCAATTAGATGGCAATCAACGTATTTCACACCTTGATCTTTGAGTATCAGGCAACCCTATGTTGATTTTTGTCCCAATTATATGAGGTATTTCCCATTTCTGTCAACTTTGAGAATTCTACTAGAAACTTGAGTATGATTAATTTGCATCACATGAATGTCTCTTTTGTACACATCTAGTATAATTGGGATAAATTGATCTAAAAACATATCGGTAGAGGGTTCTTATATTACGAGGATATTTTTATATGCATGGAAAAACATCGTATGGTTAGAACAGAAAGAAGATGTGGGGACCACACACAATCATAAGATACTTTTAGGGATAATGATACAAACAATCCTTGAACTTTTATCCAATGCAATTTGGTTATTAAACTTTTAATTTGTTCAACATTTTCATATAGATTATAGATTGTATTGAACATGTACCAAAAGTTTAGAGACTATACTAAATAAATTAAAATTTCATGGGCCACATTGTATATTAGACTAAAGTTCAGGAACTATGTTGAATAAATTAAAAATTCATCGATCAAATTACACGTTGACCGAAATTCCGGGATGTGTCATTATCCCATTAAAAAACATGGAAAAGTCTCTGTTTTGACGGCAAAAGAGAAGACGGTGGGGTGTGAAATCCTATCAACGGCAGCTGAAGCCAGACTTTTCGGGCAACGTTGATGAACGCGAAGGCTCAAAAAGGAGGAATCTTTCCGATTGCTGAAATCAAAGGAAAAAAACACAGAAAGTGGCCTAACGATCAACGAGAGATTGCTAATTGAAGGAAAGTGGCCATTCTCTGGCCAAAAGGAAAAACAAACATGATATTGAAGCGGCCAATCGGTAGAAATCATATGGAACTTTCATGTCTATCAAACATCTTTGGTCTCCGTTAAGTATCAAAATAGGTATTATATAGATAGATGTTACTTGTAACCGTTTGGGGATGACATTTGCTTCTAAATGTGGATTTCTTTGGGCAAACTTTACAATACTCGTGCTTTAACTACTATTTAACATGAAATTATTATATCTTTCAATTAAAAATTCCAAACTAGACGTGTAAAATCGCATAAATACAATCAAATTATTCAAAACTTGAATATTAATGGAAAAAAATCACAAGTACAATTATAACTAGATAATCCCCTTAACTCCTTCAACAATGGCCAATGATTGGATGGATTACACAAATGGTCCTCACAAGGCCAGAACAAGGACATCTTGTTTAAGTTAGTAGGAAATCCATCCAAACCTTCATTTTTATTTTGTTCAGATTTGAATTTATCAATTAATTATATAATCATGGTAAAAGAGAGATTTTGCTAGTCATCAATAATGTCCTCACATTGACTAGCACATATCTCTTACTATTTCCCAAAGAAAATTCACATTTTTTCTTGATGAATCGACTCCAATGCAACAAAAAGTAAACATGAAAGTGAAAAAGAAAATCAAGGCTGCAATTCCTATCAGGAAATACAATTTTTTTTAATTGTTTAATAAAAAACCGAATTTCCTTATAGAATTTGATCTTAATTAAATCAAGATTTTTTTTTTGAATTTTTCCCGTTTTGAATTTCATTAAGAATATTGCTTCAAAATGTGGGCTGTAATGTAAATTCATAAAGCATTTAATTGTGAATTTATTGCAGTTAGAGAAGTTTTTTTTTTTTTTTTTGTCAGTCCTACTCTACTCATATTCTAACTCTCACTCTCAGACTTTTGCCCTGCCTCTTTGTGGGAGTCGAAAACCCACACTTGAAACTTACTTCGTCTCCACCCCAACCCACCTTGAGAAGGTAGGGATTCGAACCCCCCCACCTCCTCCTTCCAAAATGGAAGAGTGGCCACTGAGGCAAACGATATTTTGGGAAGATGGGACAAAATCAAGTTGGCTGAGAGATGAGGCTGACCAATCGATTAGTGCATAATTTAGAGTTTTAGGTAATAATTCAGAGTAGGTGATACTTTCCTTTTTACGTTGAGATAATTCATAACATTTGTTTTCTCCTTGGGTCCGAGAGTTCGTCCCCATCACCATATTTCCATTTGTCAAAACGGTAAGAAAAGGCAAGAAAAGGCCGCTACCAGAGATCTAAAAGACAAACAAACATAAAGACAAGTCCAAGTTAGGTATGGAGAAGCTTTTAACTTCTGTCCCGGGCCATGAGAAATGAATGTTCATGTGTTTAAAGAGGTCTTATCAACGAATACGTTTGATATATATGTTAACAATGCTTAATAAAAATATACTTCAATTTCCAATATACCGATTACACGTAAAATAAAAATCCCTACAAAATCCAGTGCGTCTAGACACATTTTAATGTAGTAATTCGCAGCAATTTATAAGCACCCGATCTATGAGAAGAGAAACATTTTTAAAAAATTAGAGAAAAAAGGAATAAAAGAATAATTAGAGAAAACTGCTCAAGAAATGGAAAATGAAAGAGTTGGGAAATAGTAGGCGAGAAAAAAATATTTACAAAGATTATGTAAATATTTTTCATTAGCCAAATTAGACGGAGTTAACGGAATGATTCAACTGCACTAATTTGATAAGTTTTAAGATTTAATTGCACTATTTATAAGTTTTACAACTCAATTGTATTATTGTGATAAGTTTTAAGAGTTTTAATATACTAATCTCTTTAGTAAATATCTCATTTGTTCCTCGTCAGTCTTCTTTAAGAACTCCCCATATTGATGAAGTGCTTGATCGTTTTCAAACATTATGTTTATAGATATTCCCCACAGGAAAAAAAAAAGAGGATGAAGTCAATGTGTGCAAACTTGAGCAAATTTTATTTATACCAAAAAGGCTTAGCAAATGCATCAAGTATGTAATAACCCAATAGTAAAAGGATAACATTATCTTCCATCAGATTGCAAGATTAAGTCATGTCACGAAATTCGTACATTAGTGGACTGAACTGTTATGGGTTAAACGAAACGTTCTATAATGGACGTGACTTTTCAATGGTTAGAGGAGATAGTCATCACATCATTTGGTAAAAATTTCTTAGCAATGTCTTAGCCCGTGTAGCACTACTCATTGTAAAAGGAAAGAAATTACAAATTGGGCAAGATTAAAATTGGCTTTTTTGCTAAAAAATAAATAAATAAAAATTCCAGAGCTTCGCTTATTCTACCAAAAGTAGAACTAAAGAGCGACTGAGCATGATTAATTTTCATCATATGAATGTCTCATTGGGATACATCCTAATATAAATGAGAAAAAACTGTCTAAAACATTGCGACAGGGGGCTCCTACGGCACCGGGATACTTATGCCTGGAACGACCTTAATACGATTGAAAAAGAAAATTGCAGGGACCGGACCCGATCAGTCTCAAGCTGGGCCCACATCATTCGGAAGATACTTCTGTTCATGAAAGAGCTAGGCAACGTGATAAGACTTGATGCAGATGCCTCTGCTTGAAGCGAAGTCCCCGTCACCCGTGCTCCGACATTCAATGCAAGATGGAGAGAATTCAAGGATGTGGGGTGTTCCTGAGCTGGAGATGGAGGGGCAGACCCGATTAGTCATCTTTCATGTAAAGAACTTCATGTGGAAGCCTCCCTCAATCGAGGTCCGAACCAGTGCAGTACTCTGCCACTCAATGCAAGAAAGTGACTAGGATAGGACGTGGGGTATCACTCGCTCAACTAAATGTGGGGTGTCACTTAATGCCGAGGCCCCGCTCAACTAAACGTGGGGTGTCACTAAATGTGGAGGCCCTCTGCTGAAAGCAAAGTCCCTGCCACCTGCGTTCCAACATTCAATGCAAGATGGAGAGAATTCAAGGATGTGGGGTGTCCCCTGAGCTGGAGATGCAGGGGCAGGCCCGATTAGTCTTCTTTCATGTAAAGAACTTCACGGGGAGTAGATATCTAGGTTTCGCCCTTGCAAAATTTTTCAAGTGAATGTAATACATTAAATTACAAATAAATTCAAACTGTAGGATTAGATGCGGCGACTTCCTCTTGACAAGGAAAGGAATGGTGTCCAGACAACGCCTGTCTCCTCTTCCTGCTTCCATTGAAGGGGCGTGGAATTTCTTTTTGATTGGCAAGTTCATCGTCAAATTTATACAACGACAACCAAAATTTTTATTTCTTTACTATTGAAATGGGTTTTGGCATGTTTTCCATCTAGAAACTTCAAAGCAAAACAAGCTTTTATTGAAGTAAGTTTATTTCTAATCTGTTTAATCATAGCTTAATATGCGAATGCTGGATCTCAACGGTATTTCGTTTCCTTTACTTTTCTTGTTATTTCTCTTTTGCTTGGTATGTCATTTTCCCTAAACAGTAAATCTTTTTCCTTTCAGTTTTTGAAATTTGCAGGATGTTCAATAAATGTCTAGGTAGCCAAATCTTTTTGCTCATATCCCTAAATTATTAAGTTGAAGAGAACTATTATAAGCATTAAGTTATAGCTAATTTCAAGCAAAGTAATATGAGCAGTGATAAGTGTATTAAAAGTCTAATTAGAAATTTTTACTGAAAGATGTGGCAATTCATGTCACCTGTGCCATCTCATCAAGTATTTATACAATGAGCAATAATGATACATAGAAGGAAAAAACACAATATAAATTGGATAAGATTAAAAGGTTTTTTTGGCCTTATTCTCCAAGCCTCATTTATTCTACTAGAAGTAGAATTAAGAGGGGCCTGAGTATGATTAACTTGCATCATATGAATATCTCTCTTGTACACAACTAGTAAATTTGGGAAAATAATCAAAAACATTGCGACAAAAGGTTCCTATCCTAGGATGATATTTGATTCTTGGAAAGACCTCGTAAAAAGGGGAGGTGCCGGGGACCAGATCCAATTAGTCTCAATCTAGGCCAACCTAATTTGGAAGATATATTTCTTCTATCCATGAAAAGGACCTAGGCAACAAGCTAAACTTGATGCAGAGGCCTCGCTCAATCAAAGTTCAGCACCTGTACTTTGATATTGAATGCAAAATTAGAGAGAAAATAGGATGTGGGGTCTCGCCATAAAAAAGGAGATGCAGAGATTAAATTCATTAGTCTTGACCATGGCCCGCCTTGTTCAGAATATCTTTTTGCTGAATTATCTTGAGCTAGCTCAGAGGTCCCCTCCCCCCCCCAAAAAAAGAATATGGCACACTTCGCCAAAACATGCAGAATGTTTTGTCCATGTCTGTTTAGATACTCGCTCAGACACCACGAAAGTAGGTCCTTGACTGTCCGAAGCTGATTCATCTTGCAAACGAAGTGAATCAGAAGATTGCCATCTCTGTCGCACTTCAGAGCCCTGGTGGTGAATTTTCTCAGCAAAACCTGAACTCTGTCAACGTGATTAAGATATGCTGCTGAATGTAGCTGTTTGTGGCATCTCTCTCAAATGGAAAAGCTCTTCCTTCCTTTCTGCCATCTCTTTCAGCAGACTTACATTAGAGGCGCTAAGGATCCCAATGACCATGAGTCATGGTGTACTTTCTTAGGTGATAATGAATGTACTGGAACTCACGCTAAAAATTTTCTCATGCAGACATTGCCTGAGTTTTTTCTTATCCTTGGATCAATGCTTAAAATGACAACATCTCATTTCGGAACTTGAAACTGAAGTTAACCAGATTCCAGTGAGTTACTGCGGCACGAACAGGGGACATCCCCTGAATTCTTGATGGACCAATTGGAATGGCAAGCGAAAGTGTGAGCATCTCCGAGTGCTCATCTCCGACTGCCAAATACAATGGGGAACTTTCCTCCCTTGTTTGCTCACTGCAGAGTACCAAACGTCAGAAAGACCATTCACCACAGCTTTAGAGGTGAACGGTTCCGACCCAATCTAGAACCTGCCCTCTTGGGACCGGTTTCCAGTTTTTTAAACCTGAAACCTATCTTGCACATCCTGAAACCTATCTTGCACATCCTGAAACATGACTATCTAAAGAAAAAAAAGGTGCTCTTGAAAAGATAATCATCCCATAACAAAAATCACAAACCATTTTTCTATTCCAACAGCATAAATTATTTTTCAACTCATTTATGAATTGTCGCCAAACATAAGAAGACATTACTATTTTACTGAAAATTGACTTATTGGAAAAAGTATTCCAATTACATCATGTTTGCACATCAACATCGATGCTTCACTCAGATATGTGCTGGACATTGATAACCAACGAGATCTCTCTTTTACGGTTATTATATGATTACTAAATGAATTCAAATAAGAAGAAAGTGAAAGTAAAGGATCGGATGGATTGCCCATTAAGTTCTTTAATTAGACATGTGATGTCCCTGGGGAATGTAACGCACCAATTAAAAGTCTTGATATGAAAATGAAACAGCCAAGCACGAAATAGAATTAACAAAATACCATATTTCAAATCCCTATGGAAATAAACCATTGGGATTCGCCTTAGTGGCCACCCTTCCAACATGGAAGGGGGAGGTGAGGGGTTCAAATCCCCACCTTCTCAGGGGGGATGGGGTGGAGACGCGTAAGTTTCAAGAGTGGGTTTCGACTCTCACGCCTGCAAGAGGCAGGGCAAAAGTCTGAGAGTGAGTGTAAAATAGGAATAGAGTAGGACTGACAAAAAAAAAAAATCACTATGGAAATAGAAGTGAAATACAAGCTTAATAAAATAATCAACAAATATATTTGCCATTTAAAGAGAATAAAAAAAATGGATAATATGGTAGATGTTGAAATATCCCATATTGCATGCTATGTGGGTTATATGCTCTTTATGTGTGTGTGTGGTTTCTTTCCATTTATTGGTTTAAGATTTTGAGTTGAATAGACCAATACGATATCAAAGTCGAATTTACTCTAGTCTACATGCACGTCCATTGTCAAATTCCACATGTTACACTTTAAATTGAACTTTCTAACAATGTGTGAGATAATTGGCATCTAATAGACTATGAACATTTATTGACTATTGAAGCTCGAATTTACAGTTTTGACTGTGTTATTCTGTTAGGAAAGCAGCTGTACATATCCAAATAAATATCAAGACAATACCGATTCCATTATCTCCAAAGTTAAAATTGAAAATTTGAGTTATCCATAATGTGAGGAAATGAATGCATAAAATTTTTATTTAAAATTTCAATTAATACAACTTTCGGAAGAGTTATTAGAACAACAAAAAAGGCAGACAACTCTGAATTTTGTAAAATGGAATATAAAAGATGATCGCTCTTTACTCAAAATCTGAATTTGAACACGTTAATCATTAATTGACATATAGATAGCCATATAAAGTAAATTGCAAGGTCCTTAATTCTTCAAAATTACAAAGGTTATTCTTGTTCAACAAGCTCAAAACCTAATTCCATTAAAAAAAAAAAAAGAAGCATTCTAAATGACAAGCATCAAAAGTACGAAAGAATTATTAACAAAATACAATAAAAAGAAATAAAGAAAAAATAATATAAAATAATAAACGGCATATTAATAGGTTCACGTGAAAATATGAAAGAATTTAAAAGTACCCTTAAATGCTTATAAAATAATTTGAAAATAGAATTGTTTTCTTTCATTAGATTTAAAGATAAAATGAAATGGAGGAAAAAGGAAAAACTCAACTTCATAATAATCTTGTGTTTGTTTGGCAAATGAGGGGGAGAACATCCTTGGGAAAATGACAATCTAAAAATTGGCAGAGCAAGAGTTGACGGCTTGATTGACACGTGGCATTTTGCGGTGGATGCTCACGAGTTTGATGATCCTGTCACCGCATTAGAAGATATATACTTATATGGATGCATTAATAGGGAAACAGAGGAGAAAAGGAAGGGGAAAAAAAAAAGAGTGGGAAATCCTATTTTATTAAAGGGAACATAGAAGATTGTGAAGGGTTTCTAATAAAAAGAGCCATTAATCAGATATAATAGAAGATTCGCATTTGAATTGATGATCAGTGCAGCGTTCGACAGAGGTTCTAGGGGAATCGATGCTCTCAGCTGAAACAGGGCTTGAAGCCTTTGAGATATCTTCTTCATTTTGTTCTTCTTCTTCGTGTCAAGGTAGCTTTTCTTCTAATGAAGCAGTTAGAACAGATCTCATAAACAGATACCACTACGTAATAAAAGACTACAATATGCATAATAGTCTTGGAGGATGGGAATATCAAGGCTGCTAAAACCACCACGACCATCACAAGGTAAGGGATTCCGATGTACAGAACAAGGCTCCCGAGCCAACTAAGTTTGCTCACTACTACGGTTACGGCCGCAAAAAAAGCGACTGACATGCCGGTGAGGGCCATCAACAATAATGGCCCTGCTGAGTGGTAAGCTAGTTGTGCAATGTCGTAATCTCTATTGAAACCCCAGAGGAGGACTACGACTGCAAGAATGGAGCTGTACATGGCTACCGTGTTGGCAATTACGAAAACCTGAAACATTTTGTGGTGTAGCATGGTCGCCATTCCTGGGTGAGGGTCACCAAAAGCATTATATCCACCGGGCAAAGTTAAGCCTGCAGTGAACGTGACAGAGGCCACAAGCGTGGCCACTAGCAATAAGGTATTGGCCTGGTCCTTGATCCATTCGGCGGGAGATGATTTGCTCGCTCCAGAACCTTGTTCTTTCGGTGACGGAACATCTCGACCTTCGCTTCGTTGCACACCAGCAACAATCAAAATCGCACGTCCTACTAACTGCAAATGTCAAATCAGAGAATTAGTCATCAATCCTGAACGCATTAAATTCAGTTAAGAGTAAATACAGCCTGCAACCAAAATTACACTACCGCTGAACTTCTTGTCGACAAGCTTCTGGATTCCATGAACACATCCAGGGCAGTCAACCCAGCATTGTTCCGAAGCTGCAAGTCAACGTTTCCGTTGTTCGTCAAATAGCGCATAACTTCACAATGGACGTGCTTCGATGCCAAATGGAGGGGTGTGTTCCCATCGTCATCTTTCGAATTCACCAGCTTCCAGGCGACATCGCCATTGCAAAATGCACATATCCACCAGACCACCAAGTCTTTCCCGGCCTTGGCTGCAACGTGCACAATATTCTGACCCTTTTTGTTTTTGATCTCTGCCAGGTCGGACCACGTGCGGTCCATTAAATAGGAGATTACAGTAGGGTTCCTCCCTTCGAACTTTTCGCAAAGGATGTGAATCGGGTAGGAGCCGTCTTTGTCCGTTTGAAGGGCGAGATCAGGGCATTTCTCCAGCAAGAGGCCAATTGCGTCTCTACTTCCAACCGACGCTGCAGCGTGCATTGGTGTCCCTCCGTCTTCATTGCGCACGTGGAGTAACTTCGGGAGCCAATCTATAATTTCTTTCAATAAATCTGACATTATAGGTCATAGCACTCTTTAGGTTGGGTGCAATTAACTAATTAAATAATTATTGCTGTTAGCTCCTGCAGAGTTATATGCTTTTTGACCAAATTCTATTATCAAGCTTTTCTCCAAATTGGACGAATATGAATTTTGAAAAAGAGCAAAAAGCAGTGCAGTTAACTTACATCTATGCTTTTACGGACTAGAACTACACATAAAAGTATCCATTACCTATATTCTCCTCCTTGATTGCGGCCAAAATTGGTGACATGCCCTGTATCTTGACTACGTAAGCTTCATCTCCAGCAGATTCTTGCAAGAGAAACAGAAAAATCTCCCATTCCAGCCTCTCGCGATCTTTCGAGTGCCGCCACTTGCACTTTTCCACTGCCAAATACAACGGAGATTTACCATCCTTGTTCTTCCAATATATAATTTCCGAGTTTATAATTTCCGAGTTTGTTTCCCGGCAAATTAGCTTTTTTGTTGCGTCGAACCTTTTACCTTGAACTGCAACATGGAGCGGAGTATCCTCTGAGGAGTTTTTATGGGTCATAATGTGAGGAAAATGAAGGAGAATGAGCTCTATGACATCATTGCTCCTAGAGCTTGCTGCTACATGAAGCAATGAATTCCCAGAGGGAGTGACTTGGTCAACGATTTGCGACAAAGCTAGTTGCCTTGACTCATACACTTTTTCTAGTGCATCGATGAAGTTCTCGACATCCCCTTTTTTCGTGGCTTCATATAGGTTACGATCCATAATTTTGTTCAGATCTCCATCTCCGAACTCTTGCTGGTTATGTGGAGTCAGGGCGCATCTCGCGGTCAAATCTTCAAGCCTTCTATTTTGCCTTGCCCATGTTGCACTCCTATCGATGCTTACAGCATGCTCCATTTCGAACTGCGGCAATCTTTGTTGATTTCTTCCCCACTTTATGTAGAAAGAATGCAAAAGGAGAGAAAGCACTCACTCTTATAAAGGGTTAAGGTTTCACATTATCTGAACTCCTGCGGCGACTCACCTCGGCCAAAGTCATTGACTAGAGACCCACACAGTCAATTAGCGAACAGCTCAAGTTGTTGTCAAGTACTAGCCAGATAGACTATGTTAATTATGATGTCCAAAAAAAGTGAGACCCATGCTGTTCAAAGAACATAAGTCTCAATTTTATTTCTACTCTACGATTTATTTCATTTGTTCCACCATTAATAACACGAGTCTCCTCACTACTCTTTCAATCAATTCAGAGAATGCCACAAACTCACCTCAAATAATGCCGAGACAACCGTAAAAAGGAACTTTCACTTTGAATTAGTGATCAAAGAATTGAGAAAAAATGATCTGAATTGATAGAAAAAATAAAATCCAAAAAATAAAGGAATTTTTTCAAATCAATACTCCTCAACCTCAATGATCTGGCACAGAGATCGTTGTTTGTTAGATATGTCGAAATTCACAAATGAATCACATTGAATGAATCGATTGGCCAATCTCATCTCTCAACCAACTTGATTTTGTCCCCTCTTCCCAAAATATCTCAGTCTCATCTCTCAACCAACTCGATTTTGTCCCCTCTTCCCAAAATATCGTTTTTCTTCCACCAGTCTTGTTGGAGTTAGGAGCACAGTATTACTAGTCTGCCAACTTCTCCAACTGCAATAAATTCACAATTAAATGTTTTATGAATTTACATTACAGCCCGCATTTTGAAGCAATATTCTTAATGAAATTCAAAACAGGAAAAATTCAAAAAAGAAAAAGAAAAAGAAATCTTGATTTAATTTAGATCAAATTTCGCAAGGAAATTCAGTTTTTTATTAAACAACTAAAAAAAATTGTATTTCCTTATAGGAATTGTAGCCTTGATTTTCCTTCTCACGTTCATGTTTAATTTTTGTTGCATTGGAGTCGATTCATCAAGAAAAATGTGATTTTTCTTTGGGAAATAGTAAGAGATATGTGCTAGTCAGTGTGAGGACACTGATGACCAGCAAAATCTCTCTTTTACCATTATTATATAATTAATTGACCAATTCAAATCTGAACAAAATAAAAATGAAGGTTTGGATGGATTTCCTACTAACTTACACAAGATGTTCTTGTTCTGGCCTTGTGAGGACCATTTGCGTAATCCATCCAATCATCGGCCATTGTTGAAGGAGTTAAGGGGGTTATATAGTTATAATTTTATGCGTGGCTTTTTCATTTAATATTCAAGTTCTGAATAATTTGATTGTATTTATGCGATTTTACACATCTATTTTGAAAATTTTAATCGAAAGATATAACAATTTCGCGTTAAATAGAAGTTAAAGCATGAGTATCGTAAAGTTTGCCAAAAGAAATCCACAGTTAGAAGCAAATGTCATCCCCAAACGATTACAAGTAACATCTATATAATACCTATTTTGATACTTAACGGAGACCAAAGATGGTTGATAGACATGAAAGTTCCATATGATTTCTACCGATTGGCCGCTTCAATATCATGTTTTGTTTTTCCTTTTAGCCAGAGAATGGCCACTTTCCTTCAATTATCAATCTCTTGTTGATCATTAGGCCACTTTCTGTGTTTTTTTTTTCCTTTTGATTTCAGCAATCGGAAAGATTTCTCCTTTTTGAGCCCTCGCGTTCATCAACGTTGCCCGACAAGTCTGGTTTCAACTGCCGTCGATAGGATTTCACACCCCACCGTCTTCTCTTTTGCCGTCAAAACATAGACTTTTCCATGTATATTAATGGGATAATGACACGGTCCCGAAATTTCGATTAACATATAATTTGATCCATGAATTTTTAATTTATTCAACATAGTCCCTGAATTTTAGTTCAGTGTGCAATGTAGCTCCCGAAAATTTAATTTGTTTAGTAGTCTATGAACTTTTGGTACATGTTCAATATAATCTATCATCTGTATGAAAATGTTGAACAAATTAAAAGTTTATGGGCCAAATTGCATTGGATAAAAGTTCAGGGATTATTTGTCTCATTATCCCTAAATGGGGAGAAGTGTCAAAAAAGTCCTAAACCTTTTGCCTTTGTGCCAAATTAGTCCTAAACCTTTTTTTGGTGCCGATTCAGTCCTAAACCTTTTTATGTGGTGCCGATTCAGTCCTTTCCGGCCAATTTGGCCGGATTTTGCTGACTGGACGCCGGCCGGCTGACGTGGCCGGCCGAAGAAAATTTTAATATTATTTTAATATTATTTATTATTATTTTATTATTTTATTTTTATTTTTATTTTTATTTTTTGTCTTTTTCCTCCGGCCGGTCGCCGGACCTCGGTGACCAGCCGGAGGAAAAAGACAAAAAATAAAATAAAAATAAAAAAATAAATATAAATATAAATATAAATATAAATAAATATAAATAAAAAATAATATTTAAATAATATTAAATTTTTCTTCGGCCGGCCACGTCAGCCGGCCGGCGTCCAGTCAGCAAAATCCGGCCAAAATTGGCCGGAAAGGACTGAATTTGCACAACATAAAAAGGTTTAGGACTGAATTGGCACAACATAAAAAGGTTTAGGACTGAATCGGCACCAAAAAAAGGTTTAGGACTAATTTGGCACAAAGGCAAAAGGTTTAGGACTTTTTTGGCACTTCTCCCTCCCTAAATGTATCTTACGATTGTGTGTGGTCCCCACATCTTCTTTTTGTCCTAACCATAGTTGAGGTTTTTCCATGCATATAGAAATATCCTCGTAATAAATGAATCATCTGCCAATATGTTTTTAGATCAATTTATCCCAATTATACTAGATGTGTACAAAAGAGACATTCATGTGATGCAAATTAATCATACTCGAGTGCCCCTTTCATTCTACTTCTAGCAGAATAAGTGAAGCTTGTGAAAAAAAAAAATTGTTTTCTCAAAGTCGACAGAAATGGGAAATACCTCATATAATTGGGAAAAAAATCAACATAGGGTTGCCTGACACTCAAAGGTCAAGGTGTGAAATATGTTGATTGCCATCTGATTGAAATCAACATGTTTTGCCATAGGTATTTATACATTCATTACCCTTTGGAATGGGATTGTCCACACGTAAAGCAAATGACTTTAATTAGATGCAGTATGTATTAGCCTGCACACAGAGAAAGATTTTCTCTACATGTTGGTCTCTTAAACTTCAAGGTACGAAATATATGAACTTTATCTTGGATTTTCACTTGTTCAATAGAAAGGGATTCCAGCAAAACGATTGCTTGAGGTTAAGAGGAAGAATAAAATACTACAATTAATCAGTGTCTGCATACTAACTTTGATGCTTTACATAGATTTTTGCTAGTCAGTGTAAGGACACTGATGACCGGCAAAATCTCTCTTCTATGGTTATTTCATAATTTATTGATGAATTCAAATACAAACAAAATAAAAATGAAGGGTTGGATGGATTTCCTATTGACTTCATATGCGATGTCCTTGGTTAGGTCTGACCTTATGAGGACCATGCATGTAATGCAACCTAAATCCAAACCACTAAAAAAACACTAGTTTTTCCACGGTTAATAAATTTCACGTTGATCATTGGGCCACTTTCTGTGTTTTTTTCCTCCCCTCGCCTCCTAGTGGAGATTTTGGCCTGAATTTCGAAAACAATATACCATTCTAAAAAGCAATTTAATACTTTGAAGTAAGACTAACACTAATCGTGACAAGGTAATTTTGAAGTCAAACTGAAAAATAGCAGGAACTCTCCTTCTATCAAAGGGAATCGATAGAAGATTGCGAAGAGTTTCTCTGGGAAAGGACTGCCATAATCGGAATACACGACCGCGGAGCAGAATCAGGTCCCATACGCGGCATATTGCAAGAGGGATCAGCCGTACAGACTTGTTCCAATCAACAGTTAGAGTCAGGAACAAAAGTCGCAAGTACCGGGAGTAATGATTGATTAGAATTAGAAGGTCAATTCTCATTCCCCTGGCCTCTTTGCTTTGTGCTTAAATGACCATCATTGATTCTGAAATATTTTAAGGAAAAAATTACTCCGAAAGTAATTAATACTTGCATGTTAACACAAGCATGGCGATCAAAAAGCTTTGACGGGACAGTGTTGGATACATTTCAAGCAAAGATAATCATGCTTTTGCGATGAATTCCCGGAGGGGCTGACTTGGTTGAAAATTAGCGACAATGCTAATTTCCTCAACTCAGACACAGCGACATGGAGCGGAGTATCCTCCAAGGAGTTTTTCCGAGTCACGAGATAAGGGTCATGAAAGAGAATGAACTCCATGACATGTTCACTCCTAGAGCTTGCTGCTACATGAAGCAATGAATTCTCGGAAGGGGTGATTTGGTCGAAAATTAGCGACAATGCTAATTTCCTTGACTCAGACACTTGTTTAATGCATTGATGAATTTCTCAACGTCCCCTTTTATCGCGGCTTCATATAGGTCACAATCCATAATTTTGTTCAGATCACCATCTCCAAAAGGTTGTTGTTTATCTGAAGTCGGGAGATTCCTTCCCTTCAAAGCTTCAAGCCTTTTGTTTGGCGTCGCCCTTCTGTCCCTTCCATCAATGCTTATTGCGTGATCCATTTTGGACAGCGAGAGGCTTTCTTGAAACAAACAAGCAAGCAGAGATACGTAGGTAAACGATGGAAAAGGGGAGGGAGCAAATAAGCAAGCAGAGAGCACTTCCTCTTGTAATGGTCAAGTTTTCGCATCAACCCAACACCAGATGCGACTCGCCTTGGACAATGTCATTGATTTTATAAACAATCAATTAGTGATCATCCCCTGAAGTTGCGTAGACTTCGTTTAATAGTCAATTAATTAGAATACAAAAGGAAAGAGAATAGGGGTGAACATTATTTCGGAGTAGAACTTGGAACAAAAAAATTAGACTAGTGGTGATATGGTTCAATTCCAAATTTTGGGACATGCAGAATAGATTTTAGGTTCCAATAAATTAATAACACGTTCCAACAGGTGAGTTCTAGATTCCAAGAGGAATCTGGATGAAATCTAAAATCGTTCACCCCCTAATTACAAATACCTTTTTGCTACTTAAACCTTAAATTGATCAGCTGAAGCCAAAGCAAAGCTATGGTTGTGGTGCACTTAAAAAGTTTTTTTTTGGTTGTGTCAAAATCAGATAGGCTTATGGAAAGAAGAAGAAGAAGAAGAAGAAGAAGAAGAAGAAGGAGAAGGAGAAGGAGAAGGAGAAGGAGCAGAAGAAGGAGAAGAAGGAGAAGAAGAAGGAGAAGAAGCAGAAGCAGGAGAAGAAGGAGAAGCAGGAGAAGGAGGAGAAGGAGGAGAAGGAGGAGAAGTAGGAGAAGGAGGAGAAGCATAAGAAGAAGGAGAAGAAGAAGGAGGAGAAGAAGAAGAAGCAGAAGGAGGAGGAGGAGGAGGAGAAGAAGAGGAGGAGGAGGAGGAGGAGAAAGAGAAGAAGAAGAAGAAGAAGAAGAAGAAAGAGAAGCAGAAGCAGAAGAAGAAGAAGAAGAAGAAGAAGAAGAAGAAGAAGAAGAAGAAGAAGAAAGAGAAGCAGAAGCAGAAGAAGAAGAAGAAGAAGAAGAAGAAGAAGAAGAAGAAGAAGAAAGAGAAGCAGAAGAAGAAGAAGAAGAAGAAAGAGAAGCAGAAGAGAAGAAGAAGAAATAGAAGCATAAGAAGAAGAAGAAGAAGAAGAAGAAGAGGAAATTGGTCGATGAAGAAGAAGAAGAGGAAATTGGTCGAAGAAGAAGAAGAAGAAGAAGAGGAAATTGGTCGATGAAGAAGAAGAAGAAGAGGAAATTGGTCGATGAAGAAGAAGAAGAAGAAGAAGAAGAAGAAGAGGAAATTGGTCGATGAAGAAGAAGAAGAAGAAGAAGAAGAGGAAATTGGTCGATGAAGAAGAAGAAGAGGAAATTGGTCGATGAAGAAGAAGAAGAAGAAGAGGAAATTGGTCGATGAAGAAGAAGAAGAAGAAGAAGAAGAAGAGGAAATTGGCCGATTTTCAAATTGACTCTGAAGAAGAAGAAGAAGAGGAGGAAATTGGTCGATTTTCAAATTGACTCTGAAACTATAACAGAGTAAATTGCAGGTTTCTAGTGAAACCTAAAACTGCTCACCTGAAAAAGAGAGCATTTGCTCCCATAAAGATCCCATTATCACGTCAAGTCAACACTAGATGCGACTCACCTTGGACAATGTCATTGATTTTAGACTCAATTGTCAATTAGCAATTAGCCAAAAAGTTTATTATGTAGACTTTACTCAATATTAATTACGTATCAAAAAATAGCGAGACCCGCAATGTTCAAAGCACACAAATTCCAATATAATTTCTACCTTATGATTGATTTTGTTTATTCCATAATTGATCAACTCAAAGAGTCATTGATTAATCTCAAAAAATGTGGAGCCAATCATAGAAAGGAACTTTTTCGCTAAATTAGGAATCCACAGATAGAGAAAAATTAATCCGCTGAACAAAAGAAATCAGAATAATGGTAAAATGGGGAAAACTGGAGGATTGCTTTTTCTAATCAATGTCACTCATCCTCAATCTCGCACTTCATGTGATCTCTTAGATAAATTTATTGGTCAGTCTCAATTCTTAACTAACTTAGTTTTGTCTTTTTCTTCTGACGATTTGTCCCCTCTCTCCCCAAATATTGATTCTTTCTCAACTCTCAACTAACATAGTTGTCTTTTTCTTAATTTTTTGTTTTTGTTTTTTTGGATCAAAGTCTTTTTCTTCTGTTTGATAGTACGTAGGAGCACTGTACTGTCCATCTTCTAGTCTACCAACTCTTGCCCTTCTAATGAATTCACTATTTATGCAGGATTCTTGATAAAATTCAATACGGGAGAAAAATTTTTTTAAAAAAAAATCTTGATAAGCACATGCCTCTCATGTCCTCCTGATAACCCCCCCTAAGGTCTCTCGTTCAATACTATGAGGACCGAATTGCAAAAATGATTTGTGATTGCAAAATGCCAATATTAATACATTTTAGAGTGAGAGGAAATTTATACTGTTAAATATAAATTAGTTTATTCTATTTGAATTGAACATAATATGTTATGCTGACAAAATGTAAATGGTTAAAAGATCATCTACACCTAATGTTGAAGTTGTACTTATGTCGGTTTATCTTTTAGCTCTCTAGTAACTAACGTTGAACTCTTCTTCTTCTTTTTTCTGGGGAGACCTCTGACCTAGCTCAAGATAATTCAGCAAAAATATCTTCTAAACAAGTTGGGCCGTGCTCAGGACTAATCGAATCTGATCTTTGCATCTCCTTTTTTTATGGCGAGACCCCACATCCTATTTTCTCTCTAATCTTGCATTCAATATCAGAGTACGGGTGCTAAACTTTGATTGAGCGAGGTCTCTGCGTCAAGTTTAGCTTGTTGCTTAGGTCCTTTCATGGATAGAAGAAATATATTTTCCAAATTAGGTTGGCCTAGATTGAGACTAATCGGATCTGGTCCCCGGCACCTCCTCTTTTTACGAGGTCTTTCCAAGAATCAAATATCGTCCTAGGATAGGAGCCTTTTGTCACAATGTTTTTGATTAATATTCCCAAATTTACCAGTTGTGTACAAGAGAGATATTCATATGATGCAAGTTAATCATACTCAGGCCCCTCTTAATTCTACTTCTAGTAGAATAAATGAGGCTTGGAGAATAAGGCCAAAAAAACATTTTTAATCTTATCCAATTTATATTGTGTTTTTTCCTTCTATGTATCATTATTGCTCATTGTACAAATACTTGATGAGATGGCGCATGTGACATGAATTGCCACATCTTTTAGTAAAAATTTCTTAGTAGACTTTTAATACACTTATCACTACTCATATTACTTTACTTGAAATTAGCTATAACTTAATGCTTATAATAGTTCTCTACAACTTAATAATTTAGGGATATGAGCAAAAAGATTTGGCTACCTAGACATTTATTTTTATTTTTTTGGTGAAGAACCTAGACATTTATTGAACATCCCGCAAATTTCAAAAGCTGAAAAGAAAGGGATTTACTGTTTAGGGAAAATGACATACCAAGCAAAAGAGAAATAACAAGAAAAGCAGAGGAAAAGAAATACCGTTGAGATCCAGCATTCGCATATTAAGCTATGATTAAAGAGATTAGAAATAAACTTGCTTCAATAAAAACTTGTTTTGAAGTTTCTAGATGGAAAACATGCCAAAACCCATTTCAATCGTAAAGAAGTGAAAATTTTGGTTGTCATGTATAAATTTGACGATGAACTTGCCAATCAAAAAGAAATTCCACGCCCCTTCAAGGGAAGCAGGAAGAGGAGACGGGGGCGGTTGTCTGGACTGCACTTCCTTTCCTTTTCAAGAGGTAGTCGCCGCATCTAATCATACGGTTTGAATTTATTTGTAATTTAATGTATTACATTCACTTGAAAATTTTTGCAGGGGCGACACCTAGATATCTACTCCCGGTGATGTTGTGTGTATATATATGTAGCGAGGGGCATTATAGCATTCAAGAAAACTTGAAGACAATTCATGTCATTAAGGTGTCAACGGTTCAATTCCATTCGGATTTTCCTAAAATTTGAATTGAACCGAACTATTTTGGTGTGTATTAATTTTAAACCAAATCATGCCCCAAGTCAAATATAACCCAAACTGAAGACTCGGTTTGATTCGGATCAGTTTGTTCGGTATTTTGGTTTTCTCATTAAAAAGAGTTTTAGTGGAAAATAAAATATTATGTAATTGTAATATTAAGAAGAGTGGTGATTTTTAGTTTTATTCGGTTAATCAAATTGAAACTATCTTAATTAAAATAAGAAAATTATTATTTTTTAATTATCTGAATCGAAATGTGTACCCAACTGAAAATGAAAAAAAATATAATTAGGTTCAGATTGATTTCCATTTCAGATCGATTCTCCCGTTCGATTCCGACACTCCTAATTAACAGACACATGTATCTTACTTTTCTCTTCGTAAGTAGACCCCGCATTTCCTTTATCTTTGGCGAGACCTCACATCCTATCCTCTCTTTCTCGCATTGAACGGCGGAGGTACCTGTACGGACATCGTTTGGGAGAGTACTGTACTTGTACGGACTTCGATTGAGCGAAGCCTTCACATGAAGTTCTTGACATGAAAGAAGACTAATCGGTCCTGCGCCCGCATCTCCGGCTCGGGGACACCCCCACATCCTTGAATTCTCTCCATCTTGCATTGAATGTTGGAGCACCGGTGACAGGGACTTTGCTTTGAGCGGAGGGCCACCACAATTAGTGACACCCCAGATTTGGTTGAGCGGGGCCTCGACATTTAGTGACACCCCGATTTGGTTGAGCGAGTGTCACCCTATGAAGCACGGACACGTTGTCCGTGCTTCCGTGTCGTGTCCGACACGTGTCGGACACGTCGACATGCTCGGACACGGCCGGACACGCGGTCAACGCGTGTCGGATTTTCCGACACGCAGTCAACTTTTATCGACACGCGTGTCGGCGCGTGTCCGGAAGACTGATGGAGGGTGGAGGCGAGGGAGGGCGAGGGAGCAGAGGCCACGAGTGCCGGCGAGACGGAGCAGAGGCCGCGAGCGCCGGCGAGACGAAGCCACGAACGGACCACCGCGACGGCGAGAGACGGCTAGAGAAAGAGCCGAACAGAGAGAAAGAAGAGAGAAGGTAAACTCCCGCCGGGGAGACGAAGCCACGAACGGACCACCGCGACGGCGAGAGATGGCCAGAGAGAGCGGTGAGGGCTGCCGCTGTTGCGATGGATCGGCGACGAGAGGAAGAGGAGAGGAGGGAAGGGGGTCGTCCGGCGAGCGGCAAGGAGGATAGGAAAAGGAGGGCTCGGCGGCTCGCTAGGTTTTCTTAAAGAAAGAAATAAAAAAATAAGAAAGGAGGTGAATCGTCGGATGGCGTGAGAGAGGGGGGGGGGTAAGAAGTGACAGCTCACCTGTCACTGTCTAGTGGGGGAGGGAAAAAAGTTAAAATAAACGTGGGGTGGAGGGAAAAGTACGAACGAAAGAAGGGGGTGAATTTCGGGGATTTTTTTTAACCGGAAAATTAAATAAATGAATTAAAAAATGATTTCGAAAAATAAAAAATATTAAATTTTGAATAATGATAAATTTTGGTTATTGTAGAAAATCATGAATTTATTTAAATAAATTGATTCTAATTTCTTATTAACTATTAGTTTCATCGATAATTTTTGTTAAAATTTAAAAAATGTTTCGCATTAATTATAAATATATCTTTCGAATTTCAAATGAATTGATTTGTTAATATTATTAGTGTAAATTTATTATAGGCTCTTTTTTAAATTAATAAATATTTGAATCAAATTAATTAAAACTAAAAATATTTATTTAATATACAACGTGTCGCAACGTGTCGGAATTCTCTATTTTTTAGAAATGACGTGTCGACGTGTCGTGTCGTGTCGGACACTCGTGTCGTGTCGCGTGTCGGTGTTACATAGGTGACACCCCACGTCCTATCCTAGTCACTTTCTCGCATTGAGTGGCAGAGTACTGCACTAGTACGGACTTCGATTGAGCGATCTCACTCAAAAAAACTCTCCCTCCCTGAACCCTGAAATAGAGAGTAGAGAGTTTTTTATAAAATAAATACATGAAAGAAGACTAATCGAGCCTGCTCCTGCATCTCCAACTCAGGGACACCCCCACATACTTGAATTCTCTCTCCATCTTGCATTGATTATTGGAGAGCAGGTGACAGGGACTTTGCTTTCAGCTTAGGGCCTCCATATTTAGTGACACCCCACATTTGGTTGAGCGAGTGACACCCCACGTCCTCGTAAGAGTTTTCTTAATGTGAATTACATTAATTGATATTATAATTTTTCGTTTTACGGGATTAGTCTAAATTGAGATAGAATGTTTTTTAATTAGTCTAATATGGGGCTGGTTAGAGTGGGCCAGTTGAGCTTGACCCGTAATGAGAAGACTTAGTTGGAAACTCTATAAATAGTGCTTAAGTCTCTTCTCTAATCTTAATTTTCACAAGTATCCTCATAAAAGAAGCGTTTACCTAGTGCAAAAGGGTGAGGAGGTCGTCTCATTGAGCCAGTGATACAAAGGGTAATAGAGAAAAATGACTTACGCGTGAATCATCATTTTTCCACTTCCGTTTCAAGAATGATGGATTCCAAAATAGATACGTTAATCTTTCTACTCAATTATCTGTGTTCTTATTTTGGTTATGGAGATCGCAGGATTGCACGTTTCACATCTTACATGTAATATCATAGCAACCATAACCTACAACTCGAATGCATAAATTTTTTGCCATATTTTCGTGATTTTTTGTTCAATAAAAATCAAATTTAATTATAAATTCGGACTGGGCTCATCGAGATGAGCAAGGCCGTGGGTGGCGCGTTGCCGGGGGAGGCCCCACACACCCCTACACACCGCCAGGGCATTGAGCATGCGGCCCACGCTCGATAATGCACCCTCACGCGCTCCCACGGCCTTGCAATTTACTCTGTGGGAAAAAAAGGCTCCTATCCTAGGACGATATTTGATTCTTGGAAAGACCTCGTAAAAAGAGGAGGTGCCAGGGACCAGATCCGATTAGTCTCAATCTAGGCCAACCTAATTTGGAAAATATATTTCTTCTATCCATGAAAGGACCTAAGCAACAAGCTAAACTTGACGCAGAGACCTCGCTCAATCAAAGTTTAGCACCCGTACTCTGATATTGAATGCAAGATTAGAGAGAAAATAGGATGTGGGGTCTCGCCATAAAAAAAGGAGATGCAGAGATCAGATTCGATTAGTCCTGAGCACGGCCCAACTTGTTTAGAAGATATTTTTGCTGAATTATCTTGAGCTAGGTCAGAGGTCTCCCCAGAAAAAAGAAGAAGAAGAGTTCAACGTTAGTTACTAGAGAGCTAAAAGATAAACCGACATAAGTACAACTTCAACATTAGGTGTAGATGATCTTTTAACCATTTACATTTTGTCAGCATAACATATTATGTTCAATTCAAATAGAATAAACTAATTTATATTTAACAATATAAATTTCCTCTCACTCTAAAATGTATTAATATTGGCATTTTGCAATCACAAATCATTTTTGCAATTCGGTCCTCGTAGTATTGAACGAGAGACCTTAGGGGGGGGGGTTATCAGGAGGACATAAGAGGCATGTGCTTATCAAGATTTTTTTTTTTTAAAATTTTCTCCCGTATTGAATTTTATCAAGAATCCTGCATAAATAGTGAATTCATTAGAAGGGCAAGAGTTGGTAGACTAGAAGATGGACAGTACAGTGCTCCTACGTACTATCAAACAGAAGAAAAAGACTTTGATCCAAAAAAACAAAAACAAAAAATTAAGAAAAAGACAAAACTATGTTAGTTGAGAGTTGAGAAAGAATCAATATTTGGGGAGAGAGGGGACAAATCGTCAGAAGAAAAAGACAAAACTAAGTTAGTTAAGAATTGAGACTGACCAATAAATTTATCTAAGAGATCACATGAAGTGCGAGATTGAGGATGAGTGACATTGATTAGAAAAAGCAATCCTCCGTTTTCCCCATTTTACCATTATTCTGATTTCTTTTGTTCAGCGGATTAATTTTTCTCTATCTGTGGATTCCTAATTTAGCGAAAAAGTTCCTTTCTATGATTGGCTCCACATTTTTTGAGATTAATCAATGACTCTTTGAGTTGATCAATTATGGAATAAACAAAATCAATCATAAGGTAGAAATTATATTGGAATTTGTGTGCTTTGAACATTGCGGGTCTCGCTATTTTTTGATACGTAATTAATATTGAGTAAAGTCTACATAATAAACTTTTTGGCTAATTGCTAATTGACAATTGAGTCTAAAATCAATGACATTGTCCAAGGTGAGTCGCATCTAGTGTTGACTTGACGTGATAATGGGATCTTTATGGGAGCAAATGCTCTCTTTTTCAGGTGAGCAGTTTTAGGTTTCACTAGAAACCTGCAATTTACTCTGTTATAGTTTCAGAGTCAATTTGAAAATCGACCAATTTCCTCCTCTTCTTCTTCTTTCCTCCTCTTCTTCTTCTTCTTCAGAGTCAATTTGAAAATCGACCAATTTCCTCTCCTTCTTCTTCTTCTTCTTCTTCATTTTTCATTTGTTTTATTTGATTTTGACACAACCAAAAAAAAATAAAAAATGAATGTAATTACCTAGTTTTCTAAACTTTTTAAGTGCACCACAACCATAGCTTTGCTTTGGCTTCAGCTGATCAATTTAAGGTTTAAGTAGCAAAAAGGTATTTGTAATTAGGGGGTGAACGATTTTAGATTTCATCCAGATTCCTCTTGGAATCTAGAACTCACCTGTTGGAACGTGATATTAATTTGTTGGAACCTAAAATCTATTTTGCATGTCCCAAAATTTGGAATTGAACCATATCACCACTAGTCTAATTTTTTTGTTCCAAGTTCTACTCCGAAATAATGTTCACCCCTATTCTCTTTCCTTTTGTATTCTAATTAATTGACTATTAAACGAAGTCTACGCAACTTCAGGGGATGATCACTAATTGATTGTTTATAAAATCAATGACATTGTCCAAGGCGAGTCGCATCTGGTGTTGGGTTGATGCGAAAACTTGACCATTACAAGAGGAAGTGCTCTCTGCTTGCTTATTTGCTCCCTCCCCTTTTCCATCGTTTACCTACGTATCTCTGCTTGCTTGTTTGTTTCAAGAAAGCCTCTCGCTGTCCAAAATGGATCACGCAATAAGCATTGATGGAAGGGACAGAAGGGCGACGCCAAACAAAAGGCTTGAAGCTTTGAAGGGAAGGAATCTCCCGACTTCAGATAAACAACAACCTTTTGGAGATGGTGATCTGAACAAAATTATGGATTGTGACCTATATGAAGCCGCGATAAAAGGGGACGTTGAGAAATTCATCAATGCATTAAACAAGTGTCTGAGTCAAGGAAATTAGCATTGTCGCTAATTTTCGACCAAATCACCCCTTCCGAGAATTCATTGCTTCATGTAGCAGCAAGCTCTAGGAGTGAACATGTCATGGAGTTCATTCTCTTTCATGACCCTTATCTCGTGACTCGGAAAAACTCCTTGGAGGATACTCCGCTCCATGTCGCTGTGTCTGAGTTGAGGAAATTAGCATTGTCGCTAATTTTCAACCAAGTCAGCCCCACAGGGAATTCATCGCAAAAGCATGATTATCTTTGCTTGAAATGTATCCAACACTGTCCCGTCAAAGCTTTTTGATCGCCATGCTTGTGTTAACATGCAAGTATTAATTACTTTCGGAGTAATTTTTTCCTTAAAATATTTCAGAATCAATGATGGTCATTTAAGCACAAAGCAAAGAGGCCAGGGGAATGAGAATTGACCTTCTAATTCTAATCAATCATTACTCCCGGTACTTGCGACTTTTGTTCCTGACTCTAACTGTTGATTGGAACAAGTCTGTACGGCTGATCCCTCTTGCAATATGCCGCGTATGGGACCTGATTCTGCTCCGCGGTCGTGTATTCCGATTATGGCAGTCCTTTCCCAGAGAAACTCTTCGCAATCTTCTATCGATTCCCTTTGATAGAAGGAGAGTTCCTGCTATTTTTCAGTTTGACTTCAAAATTACCTTGTCACGATTAGTGTTAGTCTTACTTCAAAGTATTAAATTGCTTTTTAGAATGGTATATTGTTTTCGAAATTCAGGCCAAAATCTCCACTAGGAGGCGAGGGGAGGAAAAAAACACAGAAAGTGGCCCAATGATCAACGTGAAATTTATTAACCGTGGAAAAACTAGTGTTTTTTTAGTGGTTTGGATTTAGGTTGCATTACATGCATGGTCCTCATAAGGTCAGACCTAACCAAGGACATCGCATATGAAGTCAATAGGAAATCCATCCAACCCTTCATTTTTATTTTGTTTGTATTTGAATTCATCAATAAATTATGTAATAACCGTAGAAGAGAGATTTTGCCGGTCATCAGTGTCCTTACACTGACTAGCAAAAATCTATGTAAAGCATCAAAGTTGGCATGCAGACACTGATTAATTGTAGTATTTTATTCTTCCTCTTAACCTCAAGCAATCGTTTTGCTGGAATCCCTTTCTATTGAACAAGTGAAAATCCAAGATAAAGTTCATATATTTCGTACCTTGAAGTTTAAGAGACCAACATGTAAAGAAAATCTTTCTCTGTGTGCAGGCTAATACATACTGCATCTAATTAAAGTCATTTGCTTTACGTGTGGACAATCCCATTCCAAAGGGTAATGAATGTATAAATACCTATGGCAAAACATGTTGATTTCAATCAGATGGCAATCAACATATTTCACACCTTGACCTTTGAGTGTCAGGCAACCCTATGTTGAGATAATTCATGATAACTGATCATTTCTGCTCACCTCTATTCTCTTTCCTTTTGTATTCTAATTAATTGACTATTAAACGAAGTCTATGCAACTTCAAGGGCTAATCACTAACTGATTTTTTTATAAAATCAATTGACATTGTCCAAGGCGAGTCGCATCTGGTGTTGGGTTTATGCGAAAACTTGACCATTGCAGGAGGGAGTGCTCTCTGCTTGCTTATTTACTCCCTCCCCTTTTCCATCGTTTACAGACGTATCTCTGCTTGCTTGTTTGCTTCAAGAAAGACTCTCGCTGTCCAAAATGGATCACGCAACAAGCATTGATGGGAGGGACACAAGGGCGACGCCCAATGAAAGGCTTGAAGTTCTGAAGGGAAGGAGTCTCCCAAGTTCAGATAACCACCAACCTTTTGGAGATGGTGATCTGAACAAAATTATGGATCATGACTTATATGAAGCCGCGATAAAAGTGAACGTCGAGAAATTCATCAATGCATTAAATAAGTGTCCGAGTCAAGGAAGTTAGCATTGTCGCTTATTTTCGACCAAATCACCCCCTCTGAGAATTCATTGCCTCATGTAACAGCAAGCTCCGGGAGTGAACTTGTCATGGAGTTCATTCTCTTTCATGACCCTTATCTCGTGACTCGGAAAAACTCCTTGGAGGATAGTCTGCTCCATGTCGCCGTGTCTGAGTTGAGGAAATTAGCATTGTCGCTAATTTTCAACCAAGTCAGCCCCTCCAGGATTTCATCGCAAAAGGATGATTATCTTTGCTTGAAATGTATCCAACACTGTCCTGTCAAATATTTCAGAATCAATGATGGTCATTTAAGCACAAAGCAAAGAGGCCGGGGGAATGAGAAATGACCTTCTAATTCTAATCAATCATTACTCCCAGTACTTGCGACTTTTGTTCTTGACTCTAAGGGTCCGTTTCATGGAAAATGGGACATTTTCGAAAAATGTTTCCTCAGAAGTCATTTTTCAGGAAAATGACAATATTTTTTAGTGTTCGGCTAAAACCTGAAAATGTTTTGAAAAATATTTTTCGGTATTCGGTAAGGAAAATATTTTCTAAAACTTCACCATTTAGGCATGCATCATTTACCGACATATAAATCCATCAAATATGAACTTGCCTTTAAATTCGGCCAAACTTGCTTTATATCTCTATTCCCTCATTGTCGCCAAACGCTTATTTACTCTAAAAAATGTTCGTATGTATTTTAAAAAGAAGTAAAAGAGAAAAAAAAAAAAAGCAAAGCATGTACAGCCCTAATGAAAATCTTCCAGTTGAGTGGCATGTTCTTCCCCTGCGTCTTTTGTGTTCTAATAAACGAAAGCAAAAAGAAGCAAAGCATGTAGAGCCATTTGCTTGAGCAATATGCAATTGTATGGTAAAGTAAATAAAGAAAAGGATAAGCAAGAGTGTAGAGCGCGAGCTTGAGACCGACGAACTTGAGGTTCGCCTAGCAATAGCCGACGATTAGCCAAGAAAGAAGAAAATGGGAAACAAAGAAAAGAGGAAAAAAAAAAAAGAGAGAAAAAAAAAGAAAAAAAGAAGAGAAATAGAAAAGAAAAAAGAAATTACAAATAATTCGAATTAAAAAGAAAAAGAAAATTAAAAAACAATTCGAATAAAAAGAAAGAAAGGGGAGGAGGAAGTGAGGATTTGTAGAAGTGTGAGATAAGAGATGAAACGAAAACATTTTCTCTAAAGAATTTATTTTCCATGAAACAAACGCCGAAAAATTCGGAAAACTTTTTTTCGAAAATTATTTTCCGAAACGAACGGAGCCTAACTGTTGATTGGAACAGGTCTGTACGGCTGATCCACTTGCAATATGCCGCGTATGGGACCTTATTATGCTCCACGGTCGTGTATTCCGATTTTGGCAGTCCTTTCCCAGAGAAACTCTTCGCAATCTTCTATCGATTCCCTTTGATAGAAGGAGAGTTCCTGCATTTTTTTCAGTTTGACTTCAAAATTACCTTGTCACGATTAGTGGTAGTCTTAGTTCAAAGTATCAAATTGCTTTTTAGAATGGTATATTGTTTTCGAAATTCAGGCCACAATCTTCAGTAGGAGGCGAGGGGAGGAAAAAAACACAGAAAGTGGCCCAATGATTAACGTGAAATTTATTAACCGTGGGAAAACTAGTGTTTTTTTAGCGGTTTGGATTTAGGTTGCATTACATGCATGGTACTCATAAGGTCAGACCTAACCAATGACATCGCATATGAAGTCAATAGGAAATCCATCCAACCCTTCATTTTTATTTTGTTTGTATTTGAATTTATTAATAAATTATGTAATAACAGTACAAGAGAGATTTTACCGGTCATTAGTGTCCTCACACTGACTAGCAAAAATCTATGTAAAGCATCAAAGTTGGCATGCAGACACTAATTAATTGTAGTACTTTATTCTTCCTCTTAACCTCAAGCGATCGTTTTGCTGGAATCTCTTTCTATCGAACAAGTGAAAATCGAAGATAAAGGTCACATATTTCGTACCTTGAAGTTTAAGAGACCAACATATAGAGAAAATCTTTCTGTTTGTAGGCTAATACATACTGCATCTAATTAAAGTCATTTGCTTTAAGTGTGGACAGTCCCATTCCAAAGGGTAATGAATGTATAATTACCGGTGGCAAAACATGTTAATTTCAATCAGATGGCAATCAACGTATTTCACACCTTGATCTTTGAGTATCAGGCATCCCTATGTTGATTTTTGTCCCAATTATATGAGGTATTTCCCAATTCTGTCAACTTTGAGAATTCTACTAGAAACTTGAGTATGATTAATTTGCATCACATGAATGTCTCTTTTGTACACATCTAGTATAATTGGGATAAATTGATCTAAAAACATATCCGCAGAGGGTTCTTATATTATGAGGATATTTTTATATGCATGGAAAAACATCGTATGGTTAGAATAGAAAGAAGATGTGGGGATCACACACAATCATAAGATACTTTTAGGGATAATGATACAAACAATCCCTGAACTTTTATCCAATGCAATTTGGTTCTTAAACTTTTAATTTGTTCAACATTTTTATATAGATTATAGACTGTATTGAATATGTACCAAAAGTTTAGAGACTATACTAAATAAATTAAAATTTCATGAGCCACATTATATATTAGACTAAAGTTCGGGAACTATGTTAAATAAATTAAAAATTCATGGATCAAATTACAGGTTGACCGAAATTCCGGGATGTGTCATTATCCCATTAAAAAACATGGAAAAGTCTCTGTTTTGACGGCAAAAGAGAAGACGGTGGGGTGTGAAATCCTATCAACGGCAGTTGAAGCCAGACTTTTCGGGCAACGTTGATGAACGCGAAGGCTCAAAAAGGAGGAATCTTTCCGATTGCTGAAATCAAAGGAAAAAAACACAGAAAGTGGCCTAATGATCAACGAGAGATTGATAATTGAAGGAAAGTGGCCATTCTCTGACCAAAAGGAAAAACATGATATTGAAGCGGCCAATCGGTAGAAATCATATGGAACTTTCATGTCTATCAAACATCTTTGGTCTCCATTAAGTATCAAAATAGGTATTATATAGATGTTACTTGTAACCGTTTGGGGATGACATTTGCTTCTAACTGTGGATTTCTTTGGGCAAACTTTACGATACTCGTGCTTTAACTACTATTTAACGTGAAATTATTATATCTTTCAATTAAAAATTCCAAACTAAACGTGTAAAATCGCATAAATACAATCAAATCATTCAAAACTTGAATATTAAAGGAAAAAGTCACAAGTAAAATTATAACTAGATAATCCCCCTAACTCCTTCAACAATGGCCAATGATTGGATGGATTACACAAATGGTCCTCACAAGGCCAGAACAAGGACATCTTGTGTAAGTTAGTAGGAAATCCATCCAAACCTTCATTTTTATTTTGTTCAGATTTGAATTTATCAATTAATTATATAATCATGGTAAAAGAGAGATTTTGCTAGTCATCAATAATGTCCTCACATTGACTAGCACATATCTCTTACTATTTCCCAAAGAAAATTCACATTTTTCTTGATGAATCGACTCCAATGCAACAAAATATAAACATGAAAGTGAAAAAGAAAATCAAGGCTGCAATTCCTATCAGGAAATACAATTTTTTTAATTGTTTAATAAAAAACCGAATTTCCTTGTGGAATTTGATCTTAATTAAATCAAGATTTTTTTTTTTGAATTTCATTAAGAATATTGCTTCAAAATGCGGGCTGTAATGTAAATTCATAAAGCATTTAATTATGAACTTATTGTAGTTGGAGAAGTTTTTTTTTTTTTTTGTCAGTCCTACTCTACTCATATTCTAACTCTCACTCTTAGACTTTTGTCTTGCCTCTTTGTGGGAGTCGAAAACCCACACTTGAAACTTACTTCGTCCCCACCCCAACCCATCCTGAGAAGGTGGGGATTCGAACCCCCCACTTCCTTCTTCCAAAATGGAAGAGTGGCCACTGAGGCAAACGATATTTTGGGAAGATGGGACAAAATCAAGTTGGCTAAGAGATGAGGTTGACCAATCGATTACGTTGATGTGCATAATTTAGAGTTTTAGGTAATAATTCAGAGTAGGTGATACTTTCCTTTTTACGTTGAGATAATTCATAACATTTGTTTTCTCCTTGGGTCCGAGAGTTCGTCCCCATCACCATATTTCCATTTGTCAAAACGGTAAGAAAAGGCAAGAAAAGGCCGCTACCAGAGATCTAAAAGACAAACAAACATAAAGACAAGTCCAAGTTAGGTATGGAGAAGCTTTTAACTTCTGTCCCGGGCCATGAGAAATGAATGTTCATGTGTTTAAAGAGGTCTTATCAACGAATACGTTTGATATATATGTTAACAATGCTTAATAAAAATATACTTCAATTTCCAATATACCGATTACACGTAAAATAAAAATCCCTACAAAATCCAGTGCGTCTAGACACATTTTAATGTAGTAATTCGCAGCAATTTATAAGCACCCGATCTATGAGAAGAGAAACATTTTTAAAAAAATTAGAGAAAAAAAGGAATAAAAGAATAATTAGAGAAAACTGCTCAAGAAATGGAAAATGAAAGAGTTGGGAAATAGTAGGCAAGAAAAAAATATTTACAAAAATTATGTAAATATTTTTCATTAGCCAAATTAGACGGAGTTAACGGAATGATTCAACTGCACTAATTTGATAAGTTTTAAGATTTAATTGCACTATTTATAAGTTTTACAACTCAATTGTATTATTGTGATAAGTTTTAAGAGTTTTAATATACTAATCTCTTTAGTAAATATCTCATTTGTTCCTCGTCAGTCTTCTTTAAGAACTCCCCATATTGATGAAGTGCTTGATCGTTTTCAAACATTATGTTTATAGATATTCCCCACAGGAAAAAAAAATGAGGATGAAGTCAATATGTGCAAACTTGAGCGAACTTTATTTATACCAAAAAGGCTTAGCAAATGCATCAAGTATGTAATAACCCAATAGTAAAAGGATAACATTATCTTCCATCAGATTGCAAGATTAAGTCATGTCACGAAATTCGTACATTAGTGGACTGAACAGTTATGGGTTAAACGAAACGTTCTGTAATGGACGTGAGTTTTCAATGGTTAGAGGAGATAGTCATCACATCATTTGGTAAAAATTTCTTAGCAATGTCTTAGCCCGTGTAGCATTACTCATTGTAAAAGGAAAGAAATTACAAATTGGGCAAGATTAAAATTGGCTTTTTTGCTAAAAAATAAATAAATAAAAATTCCAGAGCTTCGCTTATTCTACCAAAAGTAGAACTAAAGAGCGACTGAGCATGATTAACTTTCATCATATGAATGTCTCTTTGGGATACATCCTAATATAAATGAGAAAAACTATCTAAAACATTGCGACAGGGGGCTCCTACGGCACCGGGATACTTATGCCTGGAACGACCTTAATACGATTGAAAAAGAAAATTGCAGGGACCGGACCCGATCAGTCTCAAGCTGGGCCCACCTCATTCGGAAGATACTTCTGTTCATGAAAGAGCTAGGCAACGTGATAAGACTTGATGCAGATGCCTCTGCTTGAAGCGAAGTCCCCGTCACCCGTGCTCCGACATTCAATGCAAGATGGAGAGAATTCAAGGATGTGGGGTGTTCCTGAGCTGGAGATGGAGGGGCAGACCCGATTAGCCATCTTTCATGTAAAGAACTTCATGTGGAAGCCTCCCTCAATCGAAGTCCGAACCAGTGCAGTACTCTGCCACTCAATGCAAGAAAGTGACTAGGATAGGACGTGGGGTATCACTCGCTCAACCAAACGTGGGGTGTCACTTAATGCCGAGGCCCCGCTCAACCAAACGTGGGGTGTCACTAAATGTGGAGGCCCTCTGCTGAAAGCAAAGTCCCTGCCACCTGCGTTCCAACATTCAATGCAAGATGGAGAGAATTCAAGGATGGGCCCGTTTGGTTCGGCTTTGGGGAAATGCCCTTGGCCAAATGCAAATATCTTTAGGGTAAAGGGGTTTTCGGGAATGCTCGGGCGTTTGGCAAATTACGCATTGGAAAGTGGCTTGTGTAAAAATACCGTTTGGCAAAACTTATTACAAATGGGCTTTCACTTTTAATTTTTAAAAAAAATAAATCTAAAAATCAAATCCGGCAGCTGGCGGTGCCGAACGGCTAGATCTGGCCTCCAGACCATAGACGCACGCCGTCGTCTACGGTCGCAGAGGCCAGATCAAGCCGCCGGACGGCCAGATATGGCCTCCAGATGGCCAAATTTGGCGGCCTGATTCGTGCAAGCCGAAGGAGTCGGAGCGCAGAAGCAGGGAGCCGACGCGGTGCTGCTCGCGCTCGTCGAAGGCGATGGATCTGTTGTAGAAGAGGAAGGCGTCGACGGTGGAGGCGGAGGCGGCGGCGGGGCCGGTGGAGAACTCGAAGTCGAGGGCGTCCCAGAACGGCGGGGCAGGAGGGCCGTTGGGAGGGGGGTGAGCGCTCGCCAGATCGATGGGTCGCTGCCGCCGGCCGCTAGCGAGGCTCCTCGCGACGAAGTTGACGCGGTGCTGCTCGCGCTCGTCGAAGGTGATGGATCTGTCGCAGAAGAGGAAGGCGTCGACGGCGGAGGCGGAGGCGGAGGCGGCGTCGACGGCGGAGGCGGAGGCGGAGGCGGCGTCGACTGCGGAGGCGGAGGCGGAGGCGGCGTTGAAAATGGAGGCGGCGGCGGAGAACTCGAAGAAGTCATGGGGAAGAAGGTGAACGACGCGTGAACAGTAGAGGCATTGGGAGAATGCCGAATGCTCAAAGCTGCCCTACCCCAGCATTGGGCTTTGAGCATTTGCAATGCTTACATTTTGCCAAATAGCATTCGAAAGTTTTGCCAAACACGCCTCGCTCAATCGAAGTCCGTACCAGTACGGTACTCTGCCACTCAATGTAAGACATTCGGATAGGAAGTGGGGTTTCACTAAATGTGGAGGCCCTCTCCCAACCAAAGTCCGTACAGGTACCTCCGCCGTTCAATGCGAGAAAGAGAGGATAGGATGTGAGGTCTCGCTAAAGAAAAAGGAAATGCGGGGTCCACTTACGAAGAGAAAAGTAAGATACATGTGCCTGTTAATTAGGAGTCTCGGAATTGAACGGGAGGGTCGATCTGAAATCGAAATTGATTCGAATCGAATCATATTTTTTTCATTTTCAGTTGGATACAAATTTCGATTCAAATAATAAAAAAATAATTATTTTCTTATTTTGCTTCAAATGGTGTCGGTTTGATTAACCAAATCAAACTAAAAATCACCACTCTTCTTAATATTACAATTAAATAATATCTTATTTTCCACTAAATCTCTTTTTAATGAGAAAACCAAAAAACCGAACGAACTGATTCGAACCAAACCTAGTCTTCAATTTGGATTATATTTGATTTGGGGCATGATTCAGTTTAAAATTAATGCACATCCAAATAGTTGGATTCAATTCAAATTTTAGGAAAATCCAAATGGAATCAAACCGTTGACACCTTAATAACATAAACTGTCTTACGCTTTCTTACATATATATACATACAACATCACGGGGAGTAGATATCTAGGTGTCGCCCCTGCAAAATTTTTCAAGTGAATGTAATACATTAAATTACAAATAAATTCAAACCGTAGGATTAGAGGCAGCGACTTCCTCTTGACAAGGAAAGGAATGGTGTCCAGACAACGCCTGTCTCCTCTTCCTGCTTCCATTGAAGGGGCGTGGAATTTCTTTTTGATTGGCAAGTTCATCGTCAAATTTATACAACGACAACCAAAATTTTTATTTCTTTACTATTGAAATGGGTTTTGGCATGTTTTCCATCTAGAAACTTCAAAGCAAAACAAGCTTTTATTGAAGTAAGTTTATTTCTAATCTGTTTAATCATAGCTTAATATGCGAATGCTGGATCTCAACGGTATTTTGTTTCCTTTACTTTTCTTGTTATTTCTCTTTTGCTTGGTATGTCATTTTCCCTAAACAGTAAATCTTTTTCCTTTCAGTTTTTGAAATTTGCAGGATGTTCAATAAATGTCTAGGTAGCCAAATCTTTTTGCTCATATCCCTAAATTATTAAGTTGAAGAGAACTATTATAAGCATTAAGTTATAGCTAATTTCAAGCAAAGTAATATGAGCAGTGATAAGTGTATTAAAAGTCTAATTAGAAATTTTTACTGAAAGATGTGGCAATTCATGTCACCTGTGCCATCTCATCAAGTATTTATACAATGAGCAATAATGATACATAGAAGGAAAAAACACAATATAAATTGGATAAGATTAAAAGGTTTTTTTGGCCTTATTCTCCAAGCCTCATTTATTCTACTAGAAGTAGAATTAAGAGGGGCCTGAGTATGATTAACTTGCATCATATGAATATCTCTCTTGTACACAACTAGTAAATTTGGGAAAATAATCAAAAACATTGCGACAAAAGGTTCCTATCCTAGGATGATATTTGATTCTTGGAAAGACCTCGTAAAAAGGGGAGGTGCCGGGGACCAGATCCAATTAGTCTCAATCTAGGCCAACCTAATTTGGAAGATATATTTCTTCTATCCATGAAAAGGACGTAGGCAACCAGCTAAACTTGATGCAGAGGCCTCGCTCAATCAAAGTTCAGCACCTGTACTCTGATATTGAATGCAAAATTAGAGAGAAAATAGGATGTGGGGTCTCGCCATAAAAAAGGAGATGCAGAGATCAAATTCATTAGTCTTGACCATGGCCCGCCTTGTTCAGAATATATTTTTGCTGAATTATCTTGAGCTAGCTCAGAGGTCCCCTCCCCAAAAAAAAAAAAAAGGAGTTCAACTTTAGTTACTAGAGAGCTAAAAGATAAACAGACATAAATTCAACTTCAACGTTAGGTGTAGATGATCTTTTAACCATTTACATTTTGTCAGCATAACATATTATGTTCAATTCAAATAGAATAAACTATTGGCATTTTGCAATCACAAATCATTTTTTTGCAATTCGGTCATCGGTGGTTGTTATCGGGGGGACATGAGAGGCATGTGCTTATCATAATTTTTGTTTTAAATTTTCTCCCGTATTGAATTTTATCAAGAATCCTGCTTCAAAATAAGAGCTGTCATGTAAATTCATAAATAGTGAATTCATTAGAATGGCAAGAGTTGGTAGACTAGAAAATGGACAGTACACTCCTACGTACTATCAAACAGAAGAAAAAGACTTTGATACAAAAAAAACAAAAAACAAAAAATGAAGAAAAAGACAAAACTATGTTAGTTGAGAGTTGAGAAAGAATCAATATTTTGGGAAAAAGGGGACAAATCGTCAGAAGAAAAAGACAACTAAGTTAGTTAAGAATTGAGACTGACCAATAAATTTATCTAAGAGATCACATGAAGTGCAAGATTGAGGATGAGTAATATTGATTAGAAAAAGCAATCCTCTAGTTTTTCCCGATTTTACCATTATTCCGATTTATTTTGTTCAGTGGATTAATTTTTCTCATTTTGTGGATTTCTAATTTGGCGAGAAAGTTCCTTTCTATGATTGCGACAGAGGGCTACTATGGCACGAGGTTTTCTAAGCATGGAAAGACTTTAATATTACTGAAAAGGAAAGTTGCAGGGATCGGACTCGATTAGTCTCAAGCTGGGCCCTCCCCATTCGAAAGATGTTTTTTGCTCATGAAAAGACCTAGGCAACGTGATAAAAATTGATGCAGATGCCTCGCTCAATCAAAGTCCCTATCACTTGTAATCTTATTTTCTTTCCCAATAAGAAAACACGTTGTGTTAGCACAAGAAGAATGCATCAAATATGACTGACAGACAATTAACGATTAACCTTCTTCTCCGGATGACCTCCAAAAAAGTATAAAACATTTTGTTGGGATCGTCGGATCCCCGAAAACCGGATTCGGCACTTAAACCGAACCCCTAAATCAATGCGGAAGATGAGCCCGGGAATTAAACACGTATCACCGATCGTAAAGCACACCACGGATTTGAGCGTACCTTGTTGGCCACAGATTAGACACCGATGCCGTATGGAGGAAGAGAAATCAGTCCCGTTCGATCCGATATCGAAAAATTGCCGTGAAGTGAAGATGGAGTCGTTTCTAGACTTTTGTTCTTCGTCTTGGAGAGAGAGCACTTTTTGGAGAGAATGAGAATGTACGTACAAATTGTCAAGAAGTCTGTTCTCTCTCTCTCTCTCATCCCTTTTATAGGTCCCTCTTTCCACGGGCCTTATTCCCGTGGGCCGGGCCTTTAGGCCCATCGTGGCGGGGCCAACTTAGGCCCATATATTAAATCCATCATCTCCCACTCGCACATGGTGGACCAAAACCAACATGGGCGGATAGGCCCAACTTAGGCCCATCAATTGAAAATCCTCTTTTCCTCTTTCAACATTCATACCGGTGAATAATCCGTGCGACTAGCATACTTTGAGAGCTCGTTGCTATACATCTGTTAGGAATATATAGCAGCTCATAATGGGCGTCACATTCCGAGTAAATTTAGTATGCAGTACCCTAGATCGATCGATCACATTTATATCTCTTTTAATCTCATTTAAAAAATGATATATATATATATATATATATATATATATATATATATATATATATATATATATATATATATATATTGTATTCACAATTATGATTATCCTAAAGATAGTCATAATTGGTCGACCTGTGAATACAAAACCACAATGTGATTCTACAAATCCGATCTTCCTCTTTCCTTCAAACTCTCAATTTCAGTTCAACTTGCTTTTCTAGAAATGTCCCATTAGATCGAATCAACTCATGATCATTGGCAACATTCTAAGATAGCAAACACTAAATAGAAATCTTGAGAATAAGTAAGAGTCATGAGGGCACTAAAATTGAGGAACTCTATTCCTCAAGAGTCTCACACGTCATAAAAGTTGAGATCAAACTTTTGCCACTCTTATAGGTCGTCTCATGCATACGTAGCATGAAATACGTATTACGGCATTAACTCCTTTCCCATGGAGCGTATGTCTACACCATCAATACCATACGGATGATAGTTCAGACATACCCAATGTCTAACTTGAGTTCACGTATTTACTCATTCACAAAATTCATCAGAACTCACATCTGGCATCTTAGACAGATAAAGTAAAATGTGTGGGTTATTTTACTTTCGGACATCGTAAGTACTATGTCCTCATCTTAACACTCAGTTAAGGCGACATACGTATTTTAAGCTAGAGCTCTTGATTATCACCTAGATAATAAGCTTAAAAAAAAGTCTCATCTCTATCTATCACATAGTAAATAGAGGCGATTACCCGTGTGAGTGGGCTAATCTCTAATCTGTCCGACATACTTTCTCAACATTATATAATGCACTAAGCATCAAGATGCATAAAGATCAAACAAAAGATTCATAGGCATTAATAATGAAACAATATTAGTTCATTCATGTGAACAACTCAGGGAAAATACAATCCAGTACATCAGACTCTACGCAATCCTAGAGATTTTACATGACCACAAAACACATCTCTAGGTATTGGCTTTGTCATAGGATCTGCTACCATTCTATGCGTAAATATGTACTGCAAGTTCACATCCTTTCGTGCAACCATATCTTTTACAAAGTTATACTTGGTATCTATATGTTTGGTCTTGCCATGATATTTTGGATCTTTAGTGTACGCTATAGTTGCTTGGCTATCACAGTTAACCAATAACGGATGTGCAGCTTTCTCAATAACACCTAAATGATCCAAAAATCTCTTAAGCCAAACTCCTTCTTGCACCGCTGCTGATAATGCCACGAACTCAGCTTCCATCGTGGATAAGGCTATACACGTTTGCTTCTTACTGCTCCATGATATGGCGCCATTGTTCAGTAAGAAAGCAAAACCAGAGGTAGATTTCCTTTCATCTAAATCTCCTCCCCAATCAGCATCAGAATAACCTTCGAGTCGCAGATCATTTCCTTGGTAACTCAACTTGAAATCAGCAGTTCCCTTCAGATACCTCAGTATTCTCTTTACGGCTTTCCAATGTGCTGGACCTGGATTGGATTGGTATCTACTCACCATTCCAACTGCAAAACATATGTCGGGTCTTGTACACATCATAGCGTACATCAAGCTCCCAACTGCACTAGCATAAGGAACATGTTTCATTTGTTCATTCTCTTGGGAAGTCCCCGAACACAGTCTATGGCTCAATCCTTCACCTTTTGCAATAGGAGTGTCTATGGGTTTACAATCTTGCATACGAAATCGTTCAAGAACTTTATTTATATATGTTTCTTGCGAAAGAGACAACGATCTCTTCGAACGATCTCTTGAAATCTTAACTTCAAGAATGTATGCAGCCTCACCCATATCCTTCATCTCAAAATTGGAAGACAACCAACTCTTGACAGTATGAACAAACTCCATATTGCTTCCGGCAATCAGTATATCATCAACATATAATGATATGATCACAAATTGATCCTTGGATCTTTTGATATATACGCAATGATCATCATCAATCATTGTAAAATCATATGCCATTATGGCATTATGAAAATGTATATACCATTGTCTCGATGACTGCTTAAGGCCGTATATTGATCTCAAAAGTCGACATACATTTTCTTCTTGGCCTTTCACCATGAAACCAGTAGGTTGTTCCATGTATATTTCTTCCTCTAATTCTCCATTGAGGAAAGCAGTCTTTACATCCATCTGATGTAACTCAAGATCTATACTAGATACTATTGCTAGAATAATGCGAATCGAGGTAAATCTCACTACAGGAGAAAACGTATCTTCATAATCAATTCCTTCTTGTTGATTATACCCCTTCGCAACAAGGCGAGCCTTATGCCTTTCTATCGAGCCATCAGCCTTTCGCTTTATTTTGAGAACCCACTTGTTCCCAATAGCTTTGCGTCCTTTTGGAAGATCAACCAGTTCCCAGACTTGGTTTGATTTCATTGACTCCATTTCCTCTTCCATTGCATGAATCCATTTTTCCTTACTAGGGCAATTCAGAGCCTCATTAATATTTCTAGGCTCATCCTCATCTTGTGGAGCAATCATAAAAGTTTCCCCTTCAATGTCGAAACGTCGACGGGGAATACTTTGGCGACTTGTTCGCCGTATGGGAGTTTGTACACTTTGCACATCATTCCCCATCATGCTTCCACTTGGATTAGATAATGATGATGTCGTTTCATTATGTGGTTGTAATTGAGAATGAGTTGAATTCAATTCATCACTTCTCATATTACTCCCACTTGGACGAACTCCACTAAGATCATTATCTTGATCCGAGGTTTCAAATAGGGAGTTGTCTTTCCCTATTTCGCCCTTCTTAGGAAATTCATCCTCTAAGAATGTGACATCCCGTGATTCAAATTCAGTTATACTCCCACTTTCCTGCTCACCTATGAACACATACCCTTTTGAGTGTTCCGAGTATCTTATGAAAATACTCTTCTTTCCTCTGGGACCCAATTTCCCAAACTTGTGAGAGGACTCATGTGTATAGGCAGCACAACCCCATGGCTTAAGAAAACTTAAGTCCGGTTTTCTACCTGTCCATAACTCATATGGAGTGGAAGTAACTGATTTGGAAGGCACTCGGTTAAGTATATAGGCAGCAGTTAACAACGCATCACTCCAAAAGGTGATAGGTAAGTTAGCATGCGCCATCATGGATCTAACCATTTCCAGTAGGGTTCTGTTTCTTCTCTCTGCAACACCATTTTGTTGAGGAGTATATGGAATAGACAATTGTCTTTCTATTCCTTTTTCATCACATAATTTTCTGAACTCATCAGATAAATATTCTCGACCTCGATCGGATCTCAATGCTTTTATTTTCTTGTCTAATTGATTCTCTACCAGGTTCATAAACCTTTTGAAACAACTTATTGCTTCAGATTTGTGAGAAATCAAATAAACATATCCAAATCGAGTATAATCATCTATAAAAGTGATGAAATAAACAGCCCCATGCCTTCCTCTCACATTCATTGGACCACAGACATCAGAATGGATTAAATGCAGAGGAAATTCAGCTCTTTTACCTTTTCCAAATGGTTTCCTTGTCGTTTTCCCTTCTAGGCAATGCTTACATATGGGCAAATCGACTTTTTCAATGTTGCCCAACAAGCCCTCTTTGGCTAGTCTATTCATACGCTGTTGGCCAATGTGACCAAGTCTAGCATGCCATACATTCACATCATTATCATATGTATTAGGAGACGTGAGAAGGGAATAACAAACATTTGCATTAACATAATCAATATCCAATACAATGAAACCATCTAGAAAATAACCACGACCATAGTAGTTTGTATCCAAAAACAAATCCACACCTCCATCATAGAAGTTCATATTAAAACCTAATTTAACCAACACTAAAACAGACACTAAATTCCGACGAATCTCCGGAGCATACAACACATCATGTAGGAATAAAGTGCGTCCTCCACGCATATTTAGTTGGCATGTGCCAATTCCTTTCACTTCAGCTCTGGAGTTGTTTCCCACATAGATCCACTTAGTTCCAGTTGGTACTCGTCGGAATTCCACGAAGGATCCTCTATCCTTTGCTACATGGTCTGTCGCTCCTGAATCCACAGTCCACAAAGGATTAGATTCAGTTAAGAATACAGAACTCGACACAAAAGCTAAGTTCTGAAAAATACAAGGGGTGCATACCTTCTTTGGCTCACGACAGTCGCAAGCATAGTGACCCTTCTTGTCACAGTTGTAGCATTTCACCCTTGCAAGCTTTTTCATGCGAGGACGCTTTCCTCTTTCATGTTGGTTAAACTTGGGTTTCTTCCCTGAAGGACCTGCTTCCTTGCCTTTCCCTTTATTAAACCAGTTAGGGCGCTTGCGCTTGGAGCCCGAAGCTCCATTTGAGCTAGAACTAGCATGATAGAGTTCAGCATCCGGCTTAGCCGCCAACAGGCGGTCCTCTTCCAACTCAAGATGACGCATTGCATCCTCAAAGGTTTTGATATTTTCATTATGAGTCAGGTGCACCTTCATATGCTCCCAACTCTGAGGCAAGGAACGAATCACTGCTTGCACTTGCTGCTCATCTGTCAGGACATGGCCAGCATCTTTAAGCTCATTTATCATGTTTGACATCTTTCTAAGATGTTGCTTCATGGTCTGACCATGAGGCTTCTTATAAGAGTCAAACCTAATAGTGAGTTGCCTTAATCTGGTCACCGAAGTATGACCAAATCTTGCCGCCAATGCTTCCCACATATCTTTGGCATTATCAAAACGCCTAAACTCTCGCATGACGTCATTTTCCATGCTGCTCAGCAACGTGATGCGAGCAAGAGAGTTCTTTCTTTTCCACGCAGCAAATGCTTCTTTGTCTCTCTTATGCTGTGCAGTGGTTCCATCTTCAGGTTCTACCATGGTCAGGTTAAGAGCCTCAAGTGCTTCTTGCTCTTCCAGCACATACTGGATTTTCATTTGCCAAATTTCATAGTTGTCACCATTGAGCTTTTCACCTTTGTTCAGCTCGGCAACTATGCTCTTTGTGGCTGAAGCCATTGATCTGAACACATCAGACATATATGCACGAGTTATTAATCCCTATCATTTATGCATCCCTTTTGCACAGACCCACCATATTAATGAATAATTTCAAGTAAGGTTTTAGAATCAAAAGGTCACTACGTTTCCAATCATCCTCCAAAAATCCTAACTTAAAACTATCATTAATATGATTGTCATATGCAAAATCAATTCTATGAAGCTACAAAAACTTCTATTACTATGCACAGCTAACTACCCACAGCAACCAGCAATAACAGAAAGCAACAGATAATTGACATACAATAACATAATATAATACTTTCAGTTAATACAACTAACATATAGGTCGCTACAACAACAACAACAATCAGGTAGTTAACATTACATAAGATGTCCACTAAGCACACTCAACAAAAAAAAAGGCTAATACATCTTACATAAAACCTTCACACGAACTGGGAAAGATCCTCTGTTGTTCAAATTCTTGATCTTTTCCCTTGTAACAATGTAGTAATATTCTTTTACAAAATCTATCACAATTTTCTTATATGAAGCAGTACCGTTGACATCCCATATGCGATTCAACACATCTTGCCAATCAGGTGGAAGAGTGTTAATGAAAAATCGCACCATCTCTGACTGTGGCATGGGACAACCATTCCATATGACCTGTTGAATCTTCCCGTTGACTTCAAGAACATGATCAATTAAATCACCATTCTCCCATCGATAATCAGTCAGCTCAGCTATCAACTTAGAAAGCTTTTCCTTTTGTTTATCGGTAATCACGCGAATAGGCGTACGTAACTGAAGGGGAGGCATTGTTCCTGCAACAAATGCATAACAAATAAGGGATTACATATAATCCACATTGACTTAATTGGAAAAAAAAGAAACAAATTCTTTTTTTTTTTTTTTGGTCAACGGAAGTCAACGGTCAACGGTCAACGGAAGTCAACGGTCAAGGTTGTCGGACCGGTCGCCCAGGTCGGACGGACCTGCACACGTGCCGCGCGCGCGGTGGGACATCATTACGTCAGCCTGCACGTGACGCGCGCGCGCTGGGTCGGGTCGGGTCGGTCGGCCGCCGACCCGTCATGTGACAGCAACGTCATCGATGACGTCACACGTGGTTATTGTTGTTAGATGACGTCATGCTCGCAGTCGGTGGACCGAGCCCGCCCGGCCGGCGGCGCGGCAGGTGTTCACCAACCGGCGCGTGTGCCGCACGCGCTGGACGAACCAGCGCGTTTGGGTGCGTCGCGCCCATGCGCAGCGCCTTCTGGCCGCACGTGTGGGCGCGTACAGCGTCCCCCGGTGGCGTGCGACATGTCGCCGGACTCGTCTCGACGTCGCCTTCCTCCCTATGCCATCAAATTTTGATTTTGACTTACTAAAAGTCGGAAAAAAATGGCGAACAACGCTCGAGTGTCGGGATTTGTCGCCCCGATCCGTACGGCCGAAATGCTTTTTGCGAAAAAACAATCATAAACATCAAACAGATCAAGAAAAACGTGAACCGATGCTCTGATACCAATGTTGGGATCGTCGGATCCCCGAAAACCGGATTCGGCACTTAAACCGACCCTCTAAATCAATGCGGAAGATGAGCCCGGGAATTAAACACGTATCACCGATCGTAAAGCACACCACGGATTCGAGCGTACCTTGTTGGCCACAGATTAGACACCGATGCCGTATGGAGGAAGAGAAATCAGTCCCGTTCGATCCGATATCGAAAAATTGCCGTGAAGTGAAGATGGAGTCGTTTCTAGACTTTTGTTCTTTGTCTTGGAGAGAGAGCACTTTTTGGAGAGAATGAGAATGTACGTACAAATTGTCAAGAAGTCTGTTCTCTCTCTCTCTCATCCCTTTTATAGGTCCCTCTTTCCACGGGCCTTATTCCCGTGGGCCGGGCCTTTAGGCCCATCGTGGCCGGGCCAACTTAGGCCCATATATTAAATCCATCACATTTGTTTAAGCATAAAAAGAAGAACAAGAATGTTAATACCATTAATTTGTTTGATCATAGCTTAATAATTTTTTAACACTTTGAAGCAAAGTTGTATCTGTTCAATAATTTTTACTTTGTCAAGATGGAAACAATATTCAAATCATTACCGCAAATGAATTAATTTTTACTCTAGCAACTATTGCCATAGGCTCTCCCATAAGCCCCCACCGTTGTTGCTGAGAAAAATTATCCAAAAAGTTCTAAATTTATTATATAGCGGCCGATTGAGTTATAATTATTTTATTTTATTTTATGAAGCATACCTACAATAGGTCCATGAGCATAAGTCATAGTTATTTTTATGCTAGTGTGCACACATCTGTATCACTTGCTTGAGCAATGACTATATTCAAGAAATGTTTAGAACGAACTGATGTAATTGAGCTAGTATAGGTGACAAAGTGTCTTTTAGAGACAAATGAGTAATTTGATATAAAATATAGTTCTGGGATAAGTGCACTTGAAATGCTAAAATTTATCACGAAAGTGCAATCGAGTCCAATAATTTCACATGGTGCAATCATGTCTTACAAGTTGTCAAATTGATACAATAAAATCTCTCCATTAAACTCCATTCAATTTGGCTAATGGGATATACTAATGTAGCTTTTTTGTTACTTTCCTAAGACACTTGGTTTCAATGTGATGCCTACCAAATGCCACATCAAGAAAATTTTGAAAACTCCAAAGAAAAAAAAAGATAAATGAAATTAAAATGAAAAAGAAAAAAGGAAAATAATTAGTTGTTCATATCCTTGTGCTCACTTATACAGTATGGAAATCTACTAAAAGCGGGAGGAAAATCTCGTACTTCAATTATTGGTGATGTTGATTTTGAATTTTCCACATGAAAAGGTAGTAATCAAGTTGAGAAGATCATTTTTTGGTAGAAAGAGACTTCCATCAAACAAAAACATTCATAGTAGTGGAGGCATGCCCCCATCAGCGTCAACACTTGGCAAGTTATTTAGCAAGAAAGGGACATCATCAAGTTGAAGATAACAAAGTCATTCTCAAAATTCTTCCCAAATTTGCACCATGAACTTTGGGATATTGATAATGCGAGAAAAAACTTTGGTGTATTGATATCAAAGTGGACATAAGTTGAGGTTCTTGATAAAACTTTTCAAATTACGTAACTTTCATTTGCCTATAAGTTGATATTTAAGATTTTAAACAGTCGTCTTGAGCAGAATTATTATAGAATGCATCTTTATCATATTGGTATAAATTTAAAGTTTTTGGTGATATAATAAAAAATTTAAAGTATTAATGTCATAATAAGTTAGTTTGGAGTATTAAGTAATAGTTTAGAGTTTTAGGGGATAATTTCCCTTTTCTTAATATTTCTTTTTATTACCTTGAGTAATTCATCACGTTCGTTTTCTCTCGTTGGGTCTGGGAGCTATCATTTCTATTTGTGAAAATGTCAGAAAAGTCACTTACTAGAGCTAAAAGACATATGACCCAAAAAAAAAAACGTAAAAAGAGGGCTAAAAGATAAACAAACATAAAGACGAGTCCCACATTAGGTAGAGGGAATCTTTTAACCTCTATCCCCATCCACGACGAATGCATTTCAACGTGTTTCTTAAGGTCTTATCAACGAATGCCTCTGCTCAAAGCAGGGTCCCGATCACCTGCCTGATCCAATGCAAGTTAGAGATGCAGCAAGCTAGGGAGAGGATGGAACGAGGGGGTTCCGATCACCTGCCTGTCTCAACTTTTCCTTAATGCTCTAGAGCGCCAAACACCCCCCCCCCAATAATATACAGACGTACAATATCATGGGGAATCAATCAGAATCTGAGATACGGAGGGATTCAGTAGATATTTTGGGTGTGGCCCCCATTAAAAATTATTCAGTGAATCTAATATTTAAATTACATATAAATACAAACCGTAGGATTTGATTCGATCAGCCAAGATTTTTATTTCTCTGGGACTGAAATGGGTTTTGGCATGTCTTCAGTGTGAAAGCAAAACAACTTTTTATTAAAGCAACTTTTCTTCTTAATCTCTTTAATGATAGCGCAACATGCGAGTGCCGTATTTTAATCATTTTTCTTTTCCTCTGCCTTTCTTGTTCTTTCTCTTTTGCCTGGGAAGGTCACACCGTTTAGATCAGCCAACATAACTATTGAATTATTGCCAATTTCTGGAAAAGTACAATGAGTAATGCTGCACGTGCCACGGGATTACTAAGAAATTTTTGCTAAATAATGTGACAACTCGTCTGCCTGATGCCATGTCATCAAGTACATGTATAATAAGCTATAATGATACATGCGGAAAAAGGAAAGAAATTATAAATTGGGCAAGATTAAAACCCGCTTTTTTTCCCCAAAAGATAAATAAATAAAAATCCCCAAGCTTCACTTATTCTACTAGAAGTAGAATTAAAGGGCGACTAAGTATGATTAACTTTCATTTTGTGAATGTCCCTTTCCGACACATCCTAATATAAATGAGAAAAACTGTCTAAAACATTGCGACAGAGGGCTATTACGGCACGGGGATACCTATGCCTGGAAAGAACTTAATACAATTCAAAAAGAAAATTGCAGGGGCCGGACCCGATCAGTCTCAAGCTGGGCCCACCTCATTCGAAAGATATTTTCGTTCATGAAAAGACCTAGGCAACGTGATAAAACTCGATGCAGATGCCTCTTCTCAAAGCAAAGTCCCTGTCACCTGTGCTCCGACATTCGACGCAAGATGGAGAGAATTCAAGGATGTGGGGTGCACCATAGCTTGGAGATGCAAGGGCAGGCTCGATTAGTCTTCTTTCATGTAAAGAACTTCACGTGAAGGCCTCGCTCAATCGAAGTCCGTACCGGTACAGTACCGAGAGATTAGGATGGGACGTGAGGTGTCACTAAGAAATTGTTTGGTAACTTGTGAAATTACGAAAATTCCTATTATTTTGTTTTCGAAAATAAATTTAAAATAGAAATTCGTTTAGTAAGTTTTTAATTTTTAAAATTAGATTTGAAGTAAAATCGAGAAGTAAAAAAAAGTTAATTCTTTATTCTTCGAAATAATTCTAGAATCAAGAAAACTAATTTTTTTTTTCTCTTCATCTTTTCTTCTTGTTTTTCTTCCTTTTCTCTTCTTCTTTTCTTCTTGTTTTATTTTTTCTGTTTCGTTTTTGGTTAAGCCTAATTTTTCATTTGTTTTATCTAAACTTTTTAAGTGCACCACAACCTATATCCAGTTGTTGATGGTCCATAGCTTTGCTTTGGCTTTAACAAATCAATTTAGATTGAAGTAGCAAAAGGGTATTTGTAATTAGGGGATAAACGATTTTGAATTTCATCCAAGTTCCACTTGAAATCTAAAACTTACCTATTGGAACATGTTACTCATTTATTGGAACCCAAAACATATCTTGCATACTCGGAAATTTGGAACGAACGTATTACCACTGGTCTAATTTTCCGATTGTAGGTTCTATTTTGAATTAATGCTCACCCCTATTTTGTTTCCTCTTGTATTCTTATCAATTGACTATTAAACGAAGTCTACGCAACTTTAGGGGCTGATCACTAATAGATTGTTTTTAAAATAATGACATTGTCCAAGGCGAGTCGCATCTGGTGTTTGGGTTGATGCGAAAACTTGACCATTATAAGAGGGAGTGCTCTCTGCTTGCTTATTTACTCCGTCCCCATTTCCATCATTTACCTACGTATCTCTACTTGCTTGTTTGCTTCAAGAAAGACTCGCTGTCCGAAATGGATCGCGCAATAAGCATTGATGGGAGGGACACAAGGGCGACGCCAAATGAAAGGCTTGAAGCTTTGAAGGGTAGGAATCTCCTGACTTCAGAGAAATAACAACCTTTTGGAGATGGTGATCTGAACAAAATTATAAATCGTGACCTATATGAAGCCACGATAAAAGGGAACGTCAAGAAATTCATCAATGCATTAAACAAATGTCTGAGTCAAGGAAATTAGCATTGTCGATAATTTTCGACCAAATCACCCCCTCCGGGAATTCATTGCTTCATGTAGCAGCAAGCTCCAGGAGTGAACATGTCATGGAGCTCATTCTCTTTCATGACCCTTGTCTTGTGACTCGGAAAAACTCCTCAGAGCATACTCCGCTGCATATCGCCGGGTCTGAGTTGAGGAAATTAGCATTGTCGTAAATTTTCGATCAAGTCACCCCCTCCAAGAATTCATCGCAAAAGCATGGTTGTTTTTGCTTGAAATGTATCCAACACTATCCCGTCAAAGTTTTTTGATCGCCATGCTTGTGGTAACATGCAAGTATTAATTACTTTCGGAGGAATTTTTTCCTTTAAATATTTCAGAATTAATGATAGTCATTTAAGCACATAGCAAAGAGGCCAAGGGAATGAGAATTGACCTTCTAATTCTAATCAATCGTTCCTCCCAGTACTTCCGACTTTTGTTCCTGACTCTAACTGTTGATTGGAACAAGTCTGCTCGACCGATCCATCTTACAATATGCCGCATATGGGATCTTATTCTGCTCCGCGGTCGTGTCCGTTATTGCAGTCCTTTCCTACAGAAACTGTTCGCAATCTTCCATCGATTCCCTTTGATAGAAGGAGAGTTCCTACTATTTTTCAGTTTGACTTCAAAATTACGTTCTCACGAATAGTGCTAGCATTAGTTCAAAGAATCAAATTGCTTTTTAGAATAGTATATTGTTTTCGAAATTCAGGCCAAGATCTCCACTAGAAGGCACCAAGTTTCACCCTAGGGGACTCCTTGTCCCCTTATGGTTTGGAAAATAACAATATGAGGGGAGGAAAAAACACAGAAAGTGGCCCAATGATCAACGTGAAATTTATTAACCATGGGAAAACTACTGTTTTTGGCGGTTTGGATTTAGGATGGATTACATGCATGGTCCTCATGAGGTCAGACCTAACCAAGGAAATCGCATATGAACTCAATAGGAAATCCATCCAATCATTCATTTTTATTTTGTTCGTATTTGAATTCATCTATAAATTATGTAATAAATGTAATAACGGTAGAACAGAGATTTTGCCGGTCATCAGTGTCCTCACATTGACAACAAAAATCTTTGTAAAGCATCAAAGTTGGCATGCAAACACTAATTAATTATAGTACTTTATTCTTCCTCCTAACTTCAAGCAATCGTTTTGCTAGAATCTTTCTATTGAACAAGTAAAAAAATCCAAGATGAAGTTCACATATTTCGTACCTTGAATTCTAAGAGATCAACATATAGAGAAAATCATTCTCTCTGTGTAGGCGAATACATATTACGTCCGATTGAAGTCATTTGCTTCAAGTGTGGACAATCCCAGAGGGTAATGAATGTATAAATGCCTGTAGCAAAAAATGTTGATTTCAATCAGATGGCAATAAGCATATTTCATACCTTGACCTGTGAGTATCAGGCAATCCCATGTTGATTTTTGTCCCAATTATATGAGGTATTTCTCATTGCTGCCAACTTTGAGCAAACAAATTTCTTCTTCTTCTTTTTTCCCAAGCTTCACTTATTCTAATAGAAGTAGAATTAAAGGGGCACTTGAGTATGATTAACTTGCATCACATGAATGTCTCTTTTGTCCACATCTAGTATAATTGGGATAAATTGATCTAAAAACGTATCAGCAGAGGGTTCTTATAATACGGGGATATTTTTATATGCATGAAAAGACCTGTATAGTTGGGACAAAAAGAAGATGCAAGGACCACACCCAATCGGAAGAACATTTAGGGATAATGATTCAAACAGTTCCTGAACTTTTACTCGATGTGTAATTTGATCCATGAACTTTTAATTTGTTTGATGTAATTCCTAAACTTTAGCTCAATATGCAATGTGGTCTTTAACCATTTTAATTTATTTAATGTAGTCTCTGAATTTTTGGTACATATTCAATACAAGCCTTGAAATCTATTAAAATGTTCAATGTAGTCAGGTTTTATATTGAACATGTATCAAAAGTTTAGGGAACATACTGAACAAATTAAAAGTTCAGGGATCACATTGCACATTGGGTTAAAATTCATGGACCACATTAAATAAATTAAAAGTTCATGGACCAAGTTGCACATTGGGCTGAAATTCGAGGACTATTTGTATCATTATCCTATTAAAATACATGGAAAAGTGTCTGCTTTGACGGCAAAAGAGAAGACGGTGTGGGTGAAATCCTGTTAATAGACTTTTCGGGCAACGTTGATGAACCCGAAGGCTAAAAAAGGAGGAATCTTTCCGATTGCTGAAATCAAAGGAAAAACACAGAAGGTGGCCCAATGATCAACGAGAGATTGATAATTGAAGGAAAGTGGCCATTCTCTGGCCAAAAGGAAAAACAAAACATAATATTGAAGCGGCCAATCGGTAGAAGTCGTATGAACTTTCATGTCTACCAATCATCTTTGGTCTCCGCTAAATATCGAAATAGGTTTTATATAGATGTTACTTGTAACCGTTGGGGATGACATTTGCTTTTAACTATGGATTTCTTTTGGCAAACTTTACGGTACTCACACTTTAACTTCTATTTAACGCGAAATTATTATATCTTTCAATTAAAAATTTCAATTTAGACGTGTAAAATGACATAAATATAATCAAATTACTCAAAACTTGAATATTAAAGGAAAAAGGCACAAGTAAAATTATGACTAGATAACCCCCTTAACTCCAACAAGGTTCGATGATTGAATGGATTACATGCATGGTCCTCAAAAGGGCAGAATAAGGACATCACGTGTAAGTTAGTAGGAAATCCACCCAATCCTTCATTTTATTTTGTTCATATTTGAATTCATCAATTAATCATATAATAATGGTAAAATAGAGATTTTGCTGGTCATCAGTGTCCTCACACTGACTAGCACATATCTCTCACTATCTCCCGATGAAAAATCACATTTTCTCGATAAATTGACTTCAATGCAACAAAAATAAACATGAAAGTGAAAAAGAAAATCAAGGCTGCAATTCCTATAAAGGAAATATAAATTTTTATTAACTGTTTAATAAAAAAGCTGAATTTTCTCATGCGAAATTTGAACTCAATTAAATCAAGATTTCTTCTTCTTTTTTGTTGTTGATTTTTTTTCCGTTTTGAATTTCATTAAGAATATTGCTTCAAAATGAGGGCTGTCATGTAAATCCACAAAACATTTAATGGTGAATTTATTACACACGCAAAATTTGGTAGACTAGTAATACAGCGCTCCTAACTCCAACAAGACTGGTGGAAGAAAAATGATATTTTGGGAAGATGGGACAAAATTATGTTGGTTGAGAATTAAGACCAACCAATAAATTTACTGAACGTGATTCATGAGAAGTTCACCATATCTAAGAAACATCGGCCCCATTGTGTGTGAGATCATTGAGGATGAGAAGTATTCATTTGAGAAAAATACCTTTATTTGAGGTTATATATTATTCCCAGTTCAAATTATTTTTTCTCAATGTTGATCGCTAATTTAAGATGAAATTTTTTTACGGTTGTCTCAGGATTATTTGAGGTGAGTCCATGACATTCTTTGAATTGATCAAAACAGTAGTGAGGAGACTCGCTTTATTAATGATGGAACGAAGGGATTAAATCATAGTGTAGAAATAAAATTGAAAGTTATATTCTTTGAACAACATAGGTCTCACTATTTTTGGACACCATAATTAACATAGTCTATTTGACTAGGACTCCACAACTACATATTGGGCTGAACACTTATTGACCGTTGGGTCTGGAATCAATGACATTGGCCGAGGTGAGTCGTATTGGGTGTTGGGTTGATGAAAAAACTTGACCCTTATAAAAGCCGAGTGCTCTCTCTGCTCTTGCATTCTTACTACATAAGGGGGGAAGAGATCAAAACAGACTCCCGCTGTCCGAAATGGCCTCTATTTTAGGGATTGAGGATACGCCAGACAAAAGGTTTGAAGATCTAATGATGGAACCCGTCCCATGGGTTTACAAGCAAGAGTTTATGGATCGTGGCCTATATGAAGCCACAAAAAAAGGGAATGTTGATGAATTCGTGTATGGAATAGAAAATGTGCTCAGGTCGAGGAAACTAGATTTGCGGCTAATCTTCGACCAAGTCACCCCCTCTGGGAATTCATTACTTCATGTAGCAGCAAGCTCTGTAAATGATGATGTCGTGGAGCTCATTCTCAAATATTTTCCAGACATGGTGACCCACAAAAACTCCTCAGAGGATACTCCGCTCCATGTCGCCGTTCAAGAGCAAAGGGTCAAAGCAGCAGAAAAGCTAATTCATTGGGGAACAGTCTCGGATATTAGATATTGGAAGAACAAGGATAGTAAATCTCCATTGTATCTGGCAATCGAAGAGTGCAAAGGGCAACCTCCCGAGGGGGAGCGCCAGGAGATTCTTCAGCTTCTCTGGGAAGCTTATGCTGGAGATGAAGCTTACGCAGACAAGATACAGGGCATGTCACCAGTTTTGGCCGGACTTGAGAAGCGGGGTAAAGGTAATGGATACTTTTATGTGTGGTTGTACTCCATGAATACATGGATGTAAGTAAACTACACTGCTTTTTGCTCTTTTTCAAAATTCATATTCGTCCAATTTAGAGAAAAGCTTGATAATAGCATTTGGTCAAAAAGCATATAACTCTGCAGGAGGTAGCAGCAATAATTATTTAATGAGTTAATTGCTCCCAACCTAAAAAGTGCGATGACCTATAATTCAGATCTGGTGGAAGCAATTATAGATCGGCTTCCGAAGTTACTCCACGTGCGTGATGAAAAATGGGGGACACCACTGCACGCTGCAGCATCGGTTCGAAATCGTGATGTAATGAATCTCCTGCTGGACAAATGCCCTGATCTCGCCCTTCAAACGGACAAAGACGGCTCCTACCCGGTTCACATCCTTTGCGAAAAGTTCGAAGGGAGGGACCCTAGTGTAATCTCCGATTTAATGGACCGCACGAGGTCCGACCTGGCAGAGATCAAAAACAAAAAGGGTCAGAATATTGTGCACGTTGCAGCCAAGGCCGGGAAAGACTTGGCGGTCGACCGGATTTGCAGACACTGCACACGCGATATCACCAGGAAGCTGGTGAATTCGAAAGACGACGATGGGAACACACCCCTCCATTTGGCATCGAAGCACGTCCATTGTGAAGTTATGCGCGATTTGACGAACGATGAAAACGTTGACTTGTGGCTTCGGAACAATGATGGGTTGACCGCCCTGGATGTGGTCATGGAATCCAGAAGCTTGTCGACGGGAAATTCAGCGGTAGTGTAATTTTGGTTGCAGGCTGTATTTACTCTTAACTGAATTTAATGCGCTCAAGATTGATGACTAATTCTCTTATTTGACATTTGCAGTTAGTAGGACGTGCGATTTTGATTGTTGCTGGTGTGCCACGAAGCGAAGGTCAAGACGTTCCATCACCGAAAGAACAAGGTTCTGGAGCGAGCAAATCATCTCCCACCGAATGGATCAAGGACCAGGTCAATACCTTATTGCTAGTGGCCACGCTTGTGGCCTCCGTCACGTTCACTGCAGGCTTAACTTTGCCCAGTGGATATAATGCTTCTGATGACCCGCACCCGGGAATGGCGACCATGCTACACCACAAAATGTTTCAGGTTTTCGTAATTGCCAACACATTAGCCATGTACAGCTCCATTCTTGCAGTCGTAGTCCTCCTCTGGGGTTTCAATAGAGATTACGACATTGCAAAACTAGCTTACCACTCAGCAGGGCCATTATTGTTGATGGCCCTCACCGGCATGTCGGTGGCTTTTTTTGCGGCCGTAACGGTAGCAGTGAGCAAACTTAGTTGGCTCGGGAGCCTTGTTCTGTACATCGGAATCCCTTATCTTGTGATGGTCGTGGTGGTTTTAGCGGCCTTGATATTCCCATCCTCCAAGACTATTATGCGTATTGTGGTCTTTTATTATAAAGCGGTATCTGTTTACGAGATCTGTTCTAACTACTTCATCAGAAAAAAAGCTAGCTTGACAGGAGGAAGAAGAGCAGAATGAAGAAGATTTCTCAAAGGCTTCAAGCCCTGTTTCAGCTGAGAGCATTGATTCCCCTGGAACCTCTGTTGAACGCTGCATGTTAGAAAAAGCACTGCCTCTCTCTCTCTCTCTCTCTCTCTCTCTCTCTGGAGTTATCCAAATCTCTCTTTACTCCTCCAGATTTCTCTCTCTCTCCAGACAATTTCTCAGCCGTAATCTACGACCTAGTTTCCTGTCCAAAGAGAAGCCGCAATTGTTGGCAAATGGGTCAACAAGTTGCAATAAAATAATAGGAAGAAGAGATATTTGGTGAGGGAAGTCGGTGAATGTGCCGACTTTGCCTCCTATAAATAGGGGCTCTTACCTCTTGTGTGTGTACGCATGTGTAGTGGTGTGGAGTGCATGGTGAGGTGTGTAGCGTAAGTGTAGAGAAATAAAGAGTGAGTGGGTGTGTGTAGGGGTCTTGGGAGTGTGTTGTGTGGAGTGTGCTATGTATGCATGTGAGTGTGAGAGGCATTGTGTGGAGTTGTCCAAGTATTGTATGTGGTGTCAGGAAATATTGTAATAGTTAAATTCCTATTTCGTGAGTTATATTTGTACCACGTTTCCGCAAGATTCAACACTGCATTGATCATCAATTCAAATGCGAATCTTCTATTCTATCTAATGAATGGCTCTTTTCATTAGAAATTGTTCGCAATCTTCTATATTCCCTTTAATAAAATAGGAGTTCCCACTCTTTTTCTTTCTTTTTTTTCCCTTCCTTTTCTCCTCAGTTTCCCTATTAATGCATCCATATAATTATATATCTTCTAATGCGGTGACAGGAATATCAAACTCGTGAGCATCCACCGCAAAATGCCACGTGTCAATCATGCCGTCAACTCTTGCTCTGCCAATTTTTAGATTGTCATTTTCCCAAGGATGTTCTCCCCCTCATTTGCCAAACAAACATAAGATTATTACGAAGTTGAGTTTTTCCTTTTTCCTCCATTTCATTTTATCTTTAAATCTAATGAAAGAAAACAATTCTATTTTCAAATTATTTTATAAGCATTTAGGGGTACTTTTAAATTCTTTCATATTTTCACGTCAACCTATTAACGTGCCGTTTATTATTTTATATTCTTTTTTCTTTATTTCTTTTTAATGTATTCTGTTAATAATTCTTTCTTACTTTTGATGCTTGTCATTTAGAATGCCTTTTTTTTTTTAAATAATGGAATTAGGTTTTGAGCTTGTTGAACAAGAATAACCTTTGTAATTTTGAAGAATTAAGGACCTTGCAATTTACTTTCTATGGCTATCTATATGTCAATTAATGATTAACGTGTTCAAATTCGGATTTTGAGTAAAGAGCGATCATCTTTTATATTCCATTTTACAAAATTCAGAGTTGTCTGCCTTTTTCGTTGTTCTAATAACTCTCCCCAAAGTTGTATTATTTGAAATTTTAAATAAAAATTTTATGCATTCATTTCCTCACATTATGGATAACTCAAATTTTCGATTTTAACTTTGGAGATAATGGAATCGGTATTGTCTCAATATTTATTTGGATATGTACAGCTGCTTTCCTAACAGAATAACACAGTGAAAACTGTAAATTCGAGCTTCAATAGTCAATAAATGTTCATAGTCTATTAGATGCCAATTATCTCACACATTGTTAGAAAGTTCAATTTAAAGTGTAACACGTGGAATTTGACAATGGACGCGCATGTAGACTAGAGTAAAATTCGACTTTGATATCGTATTGGTCTATTCGACTCAAAATCTTAAACCAATAGATGGAAAGAAACCATACACACACATAAAGAGCATATAACCCACATAGCATGCAATATGGGATATTTCAACATCTACCATATTATCCAAATTTTTTTATTCTCTTTAAATGGCAAATATATTTGTTGATTATTTTATTAAGCTTGTAGTTCACTTCTATTTCCATAGTGATTTGAAATATGGTATTTTGTTAATTCTATTTCGTGCTTGGCTGTTTCATTTTCATATCAAGACTTTTAATTGGTGCGTTACATTCCCTAGGGACATCACATGTCTAATTAAAGAACTTAATGGGCAATCCATCCGATCCTTTACTTTTGCTTTCTTCTTATTTGAACTCATTTAGTAATCATATAATAACCGTAAAAGAGAGATCTCGTTGGTCATCAATGTCCAGCACATATCTGAGTGAAGCATCGATGTTGATGTGCAAACATGATGGAATTGGAATACTTTTTCTAATAAGTCAATTTTCAGTAAAACAGTAATGTCTTCTTATGTTTGGCGACAATTCACAAATGAGTTGAAAAATAATTTCTGCTGTTGGAATAGAAAAATGGTTTGTGATTTTTGTTATGGGATGATAATCTTTTCAGGAGCACCTTTTTCTTTAGATAGTGATGTTTCAGGATGTGCAAGATAGGTTTCAAGTTTAAAAAACTGGAAACCGGTCCTAGAGAGCAGGTTCTAGTTTGGGTCGGAACCGTTCACCTCTAAAGCTGTGGTGAATGGTCTTTCTGACATTTGGTACTCTGCAATGGGCAAACAAGGAAGTAAAGTTCCCCATTGTATTTGGCAGTCGGAGATGAGCACTCAAAGATGCTCACACTTTCGCTTGCCATTCCATTTGGTCCATCAAGAATACAGGGGATGTCCCCTGTTCGGTGTTGACACCTATTTTTACAAAAATAAAAAAATAAAATAAAATAAAAAATAAAATAAAAGTCAATCAAAAAAGTCAATAAAAAAAATCAAGAAAATAAAAAAAAATCAAAAAAAGAGTTAAGGGTCGGGTCGGGCCGGATCCGGCTTTGGCCCGGCCCGCCCCCTCTTTTTTCTCCCTTTTCTTTCCCCCCGCGCTGGGCCCGGCCTAGTCCCTTTTTCCCTTTCAACCCGCGAGCGAGGGTCTTCCTCCCTCTGTGTCGGTCTTCGAAGACCTGCAAAAAAAAAAGAGAAAGAAACAGAACAGAGGGAGCGGCAAAAGACAGGGCAGCAGAAGGAAGCCGAAGAAGGATCTGCAAGGGGGCGGCAGCTTCGATTTCAGAAGAAGGGAAGCAATGAAAGCTTGGCTGCGGTGTGGCAGCGCCTGCAGTTGACGGAGCCCAAGAAAACCTGCAGCCGTTGTAGCTGAAAACAGACCGAACTCGGTCCCGAGGAGAAGACCGGCTGCAGACATATATAGAGGCAGGGAGGCTGGACTGACCGAGGACAATTTGAGCTGAAGATGGAAAGGAAAGAGAGCTGGCTTCGTTGACTAGCAAAAAGCGATTTAGCATGGACGCGAAGGGAGAGGAACCAACGGCGATTTTAAAAGGGAGAAGAGAGAGGGAGCTTGAAGGGAGGACTGGAGTTTTTTTTTGGAGAGAAATACAGAGGAAAACATAGAGAGAAGGAGCTCGAAGGAAAGCCTCGCCGTCCTCAGTCGTCCGCCCGCGAGCTGCCGTCCACCGCAATCCTTTCCCATTAAGCCAGGTAGGAGCACTCCTCCCGCTGGAGCTTGCTTGAACCATTGGAACCTTTTGTGTTGGAAGATATGCGAGAATATTTGATTTGATTTATTTATGATTTGTACATATCAATCAAGATTAGATTTAGATATAGATATAGATTGATACATAGAATAATTCACTTTCTTTAATTACATATTCATTGTACTATATTTACAAGAGATCTGTACATCTTCAATTGAATTAATGAGAATACAATACATTCTCTCCATCCTCTCTTAATTCTCTCGGTTTCTCTCATGGTATCAGAGCCTCCAGGCTTCTGATCTTAGCTTCCGCTTCAATCTTCCTTCTCGACCTTTTGCCAAAATCCTGTCATACAAAACAGAATAGCATCAGTGTCACTCCTAAAGAAGATTTTTTTTTGCTTACCATGGACACGCCGCAAGATGAAGCTTCTGTTGCTCGTGATCAGTCTACTGAAGGAGTTATTCCACAGATTTCGCAGGCTCGGAATTCACTTGCAATTCTTCCTCAAATTGAACAACAATCATCAGCAATGGAACAACAACCCTTCCAGGCCCAACCCATCCAGTGGCAATCCACGCAGGCTCAGTCCAATATGGGGCAACCCATGATGGGCCAACCTTACCAGTGGATTCCTTATCCACTTTACCTTGGGCCAAGCCCAGGTTCATCATCGCCTGGTTTCGTGGGCCACCAGAGCCACGTCCAAACCAACGGAGGCCCGCCAACCACAAGTGGGGCAAACACAGCCGAAGGCTTGGAGCGGACAAACGGGTCGGGTCAACCGAGTACGGGAACAAATCCCTACCCGGGATATTACAATGCGGGTTTTCCAATCGGGTCGAGCGAATCGGGTCTAGGGACGAATCCCTACCCGAATCTCGCACCTGGTTTCCTGCCGTTTCCAGCAGGGACTTTCGCCGGACGACCAGAACCCGGCGACCCTCTGTTTCTTTCCAATACCGACGGACCAGAACTGCGGCCGATCAGCCAACAGTTGACCGGATCAGAAAATTACCACAAATGGTCGCAAGAGTTCCGGCGGGCCCTAGCAACAAAGGAAAAAGACGGTTTTCTTGACGGATCCATTCCCATACCTGTCGATGAACGTCTAGCCAGACTCTGGAGGAAGAGCAATCGACTCGTCCGAACTTGGATCGGGAATTGCGTCTCCCCAGAGGTCTCGGCTGGACTACCACCGACAGAGAATGCCATAAATATGTGGAAAAACATTGAAGAAATGTACGGTAAACTCAATCAAGCGAAGATATTTACCCTAATGCAGGAGATCAGCAATTTAAAACAGGGTAACATGTCAGTGACGGCTTGTTTTAACAAGCTATCGTCACTGTGGAACAACCTCGAGGCGGCAGAGGAGAAGCTCGAAGGCCCAGAAGCCACGATCAGGCAGTACAGATCCATCAAGGACAGGGAGAAAGCCACACGCTTTCTCGTCATTTTGAACGACAGTTTTCTTACCTTTCGATCGCAGATTCTTGCCATGGAGCCCATGCCACCGATCGGCCGAATCTTTCAACTAGCGGTGCAGGAGGAGAGCCAGCGCCTCGCATCACCGGACCATGCAAGGAGCAGCGAGAGCATCGCTCTTGCGGTTCGCGGCAATCGACGAGACGAGTTCAAAACCCTAGCACGTGAGAGAGAAAGAAGGGGCACGCTAGGGTTTGGCGGAACAACTGAGTCGTTTTCCTTTAATAAGGAATCTTTCAACGGCTCAGATCGAGCGCGGGGATCTAATGGCTCAGATCGAGCGCGAGGATTCGACGGCTCAGATCGAGCGCGAGGATCCGACGGTTCGCAAATGGGCGACACATTAAGCGGATCGAACGGTGGAGATTTATCCGCGGGAAAGGAGATCGACGGCCAGATTCTTGCCACGTCAGCAAGGAATTTCGGGCAAAATTTCAAAGGAAAGGGTAAATTATTTTGCGAATATTGCAAACGTTCTAACCATGTAATTGACAGCTGTTGGAAATTGCACGGAAGGCCAGGAGACAAAGGAAAAAAAAATTTCAACTGCTTATCAAGTCAGTGGACCCACTAGTCAAAATTCTGATCCTCCCATTACTTATGGGCAATATCAACAGCTGATTCAAGCAATGCAAAAATTGGATAAATCTGACAAAGGAGGGAGTTTTTCAGGTATCACATATTCCTTGATTAATTCTATATCAAGGAAAGCATGGATTATTGATTCAGGGGCAAGTGATCACATTATTTGTGACAAAGTTTTTTTCTCAAGTATAAATGAGGAGCTCGATTTTCCTGTTTCTGTCCAATTACCAAATGGAAATATCACCCATGTTAATGTGACAGGAACAGTAAACCTCAGTCCCCAGATTATTCTTAGAAATGTCCTATATGTCCCGGAATTCCAATTCAATCTCATCTCTGTGTCAAAAGTCTGCACAGAAAATTCATGTCAAGTATTATTCAATGCTGATACCTGTTTCTTTCAGGCCCTTTCGACTGGGAGACTGATAAGCTGGGGTAAAGTTTCAGAAGGATTATTTTTCTGGTCCAATCTTCCAAGTAATTCTGGTTTACTATGCAATTCATTGAAAAAATCTTCCTTATGTAATTTGAGCATGAATGACAAAAATTCCCTTATGCACTTGAGATTGGGTCATAGTTCTTCTTTTCCTTGCCATCAATGTCCTATATGTCCACTTGCAAAACAATCTCGCAAGCTTTTTCCATCTAGTAATTCCCGTACTAGTGAGATCTTTTCTCTAATTCATGTGGATATTTGGGGACCTCATCATACTGTTAATCATGATGGATCTCGTTACTTCCTCACTATAGTCGACGATTATTCTCGTGCAACATGGATTTTTTTGATGCAGTCTAAGGATCAGACTTACTCCTATTTAAAAACATTCATCACATTATCCAAGAATCAGTTTAAAAAATCCATTCAGCGGATTCAAACTGATAACGGAGCAGAATTCTTCAGTCACAATTGCTCTTCCTTTCTTTCATCCCATGGGATCCAACATGAAAGTTCATGCGTTTACACACCACAACAAAACGGAGTGGTTGAACGCAAGCATCGCCATCTACTAGAAGTGGCACGTGCTTTGAAATTCCAAGCTTCAATTCCTGAAGAATATTGGGGAGATTGTGTCACCACGGCTGCTTATTTAATCAACCGTATGCCCACTCGGGTTCTCAATGGGCGTACACCATTTGAATTGTTATTTCAGAAGAAACCTGAACTAACAAATCTCAGGGTTTTCGGATGTCTATGCTATATTGCCACAGTGGGTCCTCGCGACAAATTCAGTCCACGTGCTCGGCAATGCATTTTCATGGGATATTCGAATCTGCAGAAGGGATATCGAGTCATGGAGATTTCTACGAGAGAATTTATTATTAGTCGTGATGTTATCTTTCATGAGAACATTTTCCCTTTCTCTAAAGAAACATCTTCAGATGAGGATACAGGGACTATTTCAAATCCTCGTGGTTTATTATCTGAGGAAACATTACCTAGTGATTCTAATTACATATCACTAGAGCAGACAAGGGGTATTCTGGTTCCCACTTTTCTTCCAGCAACAACTGGACATGTAGCTGAGAATTTGTCCTCCTCAGAAGATCCCTTGGAGCATATTCCAGAAGATTCTAGCAACAATGAGGACATCCAGGATACTTCAACACTGCCCTCTCATGAGAGAGTCCAACATCCTATAGCAGTCGATCCACCAAGACGCTCTGGTCGTGCCACACGACCTCCAACATGGACCAAAGATTTTATTTGTGCCACTCACAATTCTCCAAGTATCCAGTACCCTATTTCTTCCTATGTTTCCTTTCACAGATTATCACAGGAACATAGATGTTGCATTAGTCGTCTATCAGAGGATAGAGAACCATCCAGTTATGATGAAGCATCCACTGATCCAAAATGGCAACAAGCCATGAAGGTAGAACTGAAGGCACTTATTGATAATCAAACATGGAATCTTGTTACCCTGCCTCCTAATCGCAAGCTAATTGGATGCAAATGGGTCTACAAGACTAAATATCGTGCTAATGGATCCATCGAACGATACAAGGCACGATTGGTTGCCAAGGGTTACACCCAACGAGAAGGTTTTGACTACCATGAAACCTTTTCTCCAGTCGCTAAAGATGTCACGGTCCGTTCTTTTTTAACTGTTGCTGCCATAAATGACTGGCCTCTACATCAGATGGATGTACACAATGCCTTTCTTCACGGTGATTTAGACGAAGAAATCTATATGGATATTACCCAGGGCTTACGAAGACAGGGGGAGAATAGAGTATGTTGTCTTCACAAATCCCTTTATGGATTGAAACAGGCATCCAGGCAATGGTACGCCAAATTTGCAGATGCTCTTATAACAGCAGGCTTCAAACAATCCAAGCATGACTATGCTTTATTCACACAAAGCAAAGGTATGTCATCTATCTATTTGATGATATATGTCGATGATATTCTCCTTATGGGAAATGACAAAACTGCCATAGAAAGATTCAAGGAATATTTGCATGCTACCTTTCACATTAAAGATTTAGGAGCACCTAAATATTTCCTTGGAATCGAAATTGCCCGATCCGAACAAGGAATTTCCCTTAGTCAACGCAAGTTTGTTTTGGAGATTATATCAGAAGCAGGTTTGTCAGGATGTAAGCCAGCAATAATTCCCATCGAGCAGAACACTAAGTTAACTACTGCAGATTATGATAAGGGTATATCCAGAAATGATGATCCAACACTCAGCGATCCATCAGGTTATCAAAGGCTTGTCGGGAAGCTTATATATCTGACTATGACCAGACCTGACATCTCTTATGCAGTACAGACAATTAGTCAGTTCATGCACAATCCAAAGCAATCCCATTTGGAGGCTGCCTTGAAAATTGTGAAATATTTGAAGAAATGTCCAGGACTCGGGATTCTTCTATCCAAGAGATGCGACATGCAAATGACAGCATACTGTGATGCAGATTATGCAACATGTCCCATGAGTCGAAGATCAGTCATTGGATATTGCATCAAATTGGGAGAATCTCTTCTTTCATGGAAGACCAAGAAGCAACCTACCTTATCCTTGTCCTCAGCTGAAGCAGAGTATAGAGCTATGGCAAAAACTACTTGTCAAATAGTATGGTTACGAGGCCTTCTTAAAGATCTCGGAATACAAGTACAAGGACCAACAAAGTTGCACTGTGACAATGATGGAGCTCTCAAACTTGCTACAAATCCTATTGTGCATGAAAGAACCAAGCACATAGAAGTGGATTGTCATTTCACACGGGAGAAGATCCAAGAAGGAGTGATTGAGACAAAGGGAATTGGGACTACAGAACAGCCATCGGATATCTTTACCAAACCCTTATGTCAGAGACAACACGCATATCTTTTGAGCAAGCTAGGCGTCTTGGACATCTACAAGCCACCAGCTTGAGGGGGAGTGTTGGAAGATATGCGAGAATATTTGATTTGATTTATTTATGATTTGTACATATCAATCAAGATTAGATTTAGATATAGATTGATACATAGAATAATTCACTTTCTTTAATTACATATTCATTGTACTATATTTACAAGAGATCTGTACATCTTCAATTGAATTAATGAGAATACAATACATTCTCTCCATCCTCTCTTAATTCTCTCGGTTTCTCTCATTTTGACCAAAATCTCGACAAGATGAAGCGAGTTTAGGACGATTCATGATGTTTCGAGGCTAATGCATCGTGCTTAGGTTGAGGAGTGCTTCCGGTTTGAACCCAGAACTCGAGTTCATGAACGCATACCAACTGCTCGACCTTTTGCTCGAACGAAGCGTGTAATAGGAACACCGAACTTGAGTATGGGATTTTTAAGTGAATCGTCGCGAAATAAGACAGCTCCAGTATGAAACACATCTATTTAAGCTTGTATGCATCATCTATGGCTCGAAGATCGTAATAAATCTCGCTCTGGAATATGTTTGTTAAATCGCGTACTGGCCTTTTGATAGAATGCCTGAGAGAAGGCCGAAATATCTATGCATGTTAGAACTCAAGATCAAGTCACGTTTTGTCCTGTATTGGTTGGATTTGGTTTAATATTAGTATTTTCTCTGTGTCTCTGTGAATCCTTGCGGCTCAGCCACATTTTGGTCCAATCGGAAGCCGAGACTTGTTCTTTTGTAGTCCACGCGCATGCTGGGTTTGAGTGAACTAATGTTACCGATTTCGGATGCTTTTTGACGATTTATTTGAGTCTGGCGATGAGTTCGAGTCTTGAAAAATGGTTAATCTCATTTCCCCAGTCCAGGCTCACCACATGTTTGACAATATGTCCAATCCAGCCTAGGCGCTTGCGTTACCGATTCCCGGTTGTTCTTGAACACATATAGGCAGGTTTCACGTGTTATAAACCTCTTGTTGTTTGTTGGTCGTCATTTGTATCATTGGACAAAATCTAGACATTCACCTTTTCTTTTCTTTTTGTCTCATTTTGTGTTCCTACTATCTTTTTTTTTTGCGAATTTTTAACGTGTCTTGGTGGTCCTCGCAGTCGAGGGAGCACTCGGAGTCTAAGATATTCTGTCGGGTTGTCTCTCCTATCCGCACACTCTGTACATTCGCTGTTTTGTGGTCATAAGTGAGAGGTGTCGGCTACCAATGGTGGTTGAGATGGTCGGTTTGCACTCTTTCAGAAACACGTGATCCGCAATGAGTTTCCTTGAGATTCGCCGCATTATATTCATTTCCCGTTGGGCCCCTGGATGCTTTGGCCGTAAATAACGAATGGCTTCGGATGGGCGATGGTGGTGGTAAACGACGAGCTCAGCCGCAGTTTTGCTTATAGTGCTCGGCGTGAGAGAATGGGTTGGGCGTTCGGCGATGGAGACTTTCGGGCATGAGAGGAAACCATCGAAGAAGAAGAATAAAAAATAAAATAAAAAGCAAAACAAAAAAAAAAAAGAAAACTAAAACGGCAAAGGTTGGTCTCGAAATGGAGGAATCGCAGGAGGGGGATGCGCAGTAAGAAAAGACAAAAAAAAGAAAAATTTTATTATTATTATTATTATTATTTAAAAAAAATGAATGAAAATCCAAAAGTGTTGGATCCGGGTTTGGGTTGGGTCCGCGGGCCGGATTGGTTTTACCCGGCCCGGACCCATTTTCTCGAAGTATAATAATATTAAATATTAAAAATACATTAAAATTTTCAAAAATTCAAAAATTTTCAAAAAAAAGAAAAATAATAAATAATAAATTTCAAAAATAATAAAAATTCAAAATATTTTCGTAAATTCAACAACTTTGAAAGTACGTTACAAAAAAAAATTCAAAAAAAAATTTCAGAAAATATTGAAAATTCGAGTTTTTTCTTAAAAATTAAAAAAAAAAAACTAGAAAATTAAGGAAAATTCAAAAACACTCAGAAAATTCCAAAATTCAGAAAAGACCAAAAAAATTTCAATAGTGATTAGAAAGATACCAAAAAAAAAGATTAATTAAAAAATTAATTTTTTAAAATTTAAAAAAATAAAATAAAAAAAATTCGAAAATCCAGAATTGTAGAGTTTGGGTTAGGAATTGTTATGTATTGCCATTTTAGTGTAATTATGGCTTTATTTGCTTATATGTTGACTATATTGCATGTTTAATTCGCATATCTAATTATGTTTAATTGCACGTATTTAATTTTACTGCAATTGAGATCTTGGTAGCTATGATTGTTACTTTAATGATTGTGCACCCGCATGATCACCTCATATGTTAGTCGATAGGTATAAAATCAATCCAAACTGCTTGCCAAAAAAATCCTTTTTAAAAATGAACAATATTAGGTACCGAAAGGGCATTAATTGGTCAATTAGTGTAATCAAGTCATCGACCCTAGATTCTCTGGTTCCGTAGGAAGTGTGGCATACTCCCGTGCCCCACTCGGTTTCTAGCCGACCCCAATAAGCTAATGGCGACTCCTTTTGTGCAAAATTCCTAAAAAAATATCCCAATGTCACGCGGGGTATGGGCTTGGGAGAGCCCATGCCTAATCATGGGCCTTAGGCCCGTTCCTTAGGCAATACCCCTAAACCTATTCCCTCCCCTCGAGGGTAGGTCAGGACATTCGGGCCGCAGTAACTCACTGGAATCTGGTTAACTTCAGTTTCCAGTTCCGAAATGAGATGTTGTCATTTTAAGCATTGATCCAAGGATAAGAAAAAACTCAGGCTATGTTTGCATGAGAAAATTTTAGCATGAGTTCCAGTACATTCATTATCACCTAAGAAAGTACACCATGACTCATGGTCATTAGGATCCTTAGCGCCTCTAATGTAACTCTTGTTATAATTATGGTTAATGGATCAACAAAAGCCAATAAATTAAGATACGTCTTTTCCGTTCACGTATTATTGAATTCATGAATTTCCTACATTCATCTTTTTTTTTAATTCATATATTAATTGAGTTCGCAAATATCTTGAATTCATGTGTCTCTAGATTCACGTCTATTTAATTCACGTATCTCTTCTGTACATAAACTTTAAAGCTCTATAAATAGATAAGAGCATAGAGCTTCATTAATAGGTTTTTCTATAGAACAATTCGAGACAACAATTCCAAAAGATATTTGAAATACTACTGTACTCTTCTAATTTTTCTGGGTGTACCGATTCAATTGAACGGTTCGACTGAGTCTTGTTTGCATAAGTGCTAATCCAAACAAGTTCGAGGTGTTGTATCTTAGAAGGCATAGTTCGTGAATCTACGGAGCACCATTGGCAAGAACTAATAGCCTTAAGAAGATTTGGAGAACCGTACCTCACCTCCAATTTTATGTTATTTTTCCAGTGATATCTTATTTTCTTCTTCTCCAAGATTTGTAAGTTTACATAAAAAGAAAGATATTACAAAGTTGTTATCGTTTTTTTTTTACATTGATGTTCTGATTACAACAAACAGTTTGCTTTCTCTGGATTATATTCCAACAATCTTAAGGCGATTATATCACTCACTGTTTGTTGTTCTTGTCAGATTATTGAGATGGCTAAAAACAATCAAGTGTCCTTCAATGTCCAGAATGTTTCAGGAGACGTTCCTATAGTCGATTCGATTGTTGCTATTGGAGATGTTCAGACCTCATCGTCTGAATTTGTAGCAGCCAATGCTACAGGCCCTTGGGCCAACACCAATTTTGGTGGTGCAGGTACAAGTCATACGACTGATATGCCCGAGACTATTTTTTAAGAGTAGTACAGGCCAAATGGCTTTTGGCTCCGTTTCTGGAGGATGGTTCAACGAACCTTGCCTATTGTGATGGCAACACCTCTAGTTATAACTAATGAGAAACCGGAGAAATTCACCGGAGTGGGCTTTAAATAGTGGCAGCGGAAGATGTTCTTCTATTTGACCATGCTAAATCTGATGAAATATTTATCAGAGGTGTGCCTGGTAATTAGTCCAGATGAGCACGATGTCATGATGCTCGATGCATTGGAGGCTTGGAAGTATGGGGACTTCTTATGCCGAAATTATATTCTTAACTATTTAGTGAATTCTCTATATAATGTTTATTGTAATATTGAATTTGCTAAACAATTATAGAAGTCCTTAGAGAAGAAATACAAGACTGAGGACGCTAACACTAAGAAATTTGTGGTTGCCAAATTCTTAGACTACAAGATGGTGGATTCTAAATCTGTCATGAGTCAGGTTCAAGAATTGCAATTAATTCTGAGTGACATCTCTTCTGAGGGAATGGTACTTAGTGAATCATTCCAAGTGGCGGCCATGATTGAAAAATTGCCATCGGGCTGGTCAGGCTTCAAAAATTATTTGAAGCACAAACGGAAGGAGATGAGCCTTGAAGATTTCAATTTGCGCCTCATAATCGAGGAGGACAATAGAGGGAGTGCGAACCCTTCTTCTGAACCAAAGGCCAACGTTGTGGAATCTTCCAAATCCAAGCAAGATAGAAAAAGGAAGATGTCATTTCAAGGAAAAGGCAAGCAAAAGGAACAGTTTCAGAAATTCCAAGGGACATGTTGTATATGCAACAAGCCTGGCCATCGTGCTAAGGATTGCAGGAAGCGCTCGAAAAAAGTCAAGAACGATGGTGCAGCCCAGTAACTGAATTTGATAGAACATGACAATATTGAGAGACTGTCTACCGTGGTAATGTTAGAAGCATATCTAGTGTCGAACACTAATGGCTGGTGGCTAGACACGGGTGCCACAAAGCACATATGTGCAGATAAACACATGTTCTCAACTTATGAGAAGGCTTAGGAAGATGAGAAGCTTTATATGGCTAACTCTGCATCAGCAAAAATTGCCGGAAGAGGAAAGGTGATCCTGAAGTTTACATCTGGCAAAGAAGTCGCCTTTCTGAATGTGCTACATGTACTAGAGATTCGGAAAAATTTAATTTCTGGCCCCATACTTATCAAGAATGGTTTTAAAGTTGTATTTGAATATGACAAGTTTGTACTTTTGAAAGGAGGGATGTATGTGAGGAAATTGTATTTGTGTAATGACTTGTTTAAAGCTAATGTGGTTGTCATTGATGTAAACTAGAATTATGTGTACCCAAATACTATTAATAAAGAAAAATCTTCAGTTTACACTGTTGTGTCCCCTTATCTATGGCATGGTAGATTATGACATGTAAACTATGGTACAATGAAGAGAATAACAAACTTGGGGTTAATTCCAAGATTTGAGTTGGATGCTCGTTACAAGTGTGAGACTTGTGTTTAGGCCAAGTTTGCCAAGAAACCTTTCAAATCCGTTGAAAGAACAAGTGAACCTCTACAATTAATCCATAGTGATCTATGTGATTTAAAGTTTGTAGAAAGTAGAGGTGGAAAGAAGTACTTCATCACATTTATGTATGACTGTACTAGATTTTGTTATGTTTGTTTACTAACTAGCAAAGATGAGACTATGAGCATGTTTATCAAGTATAAAAATGAAGTTGAAAACCAATTTGATAAATGAATCAAAGTGCTTAGGTATGATAGATGAGGAGAATATAGTTCAATTAATTTCAAAGGGTTTTGTGCTAGTTTTGAAATAATTCTCCAAACGACTACACCTTATACTGCACAACAAAATGGAGTTTCTGAACGATTGAACAGGATACTAAGAGTGTGTTTGGTAACCATTCTGTTCCCGGGAACAATTTCTGATTAGAAATGATTCTTTTTTATTCTGTTCTTGGGAATAATTTCTGAGCAAAAGAACGTGTTTGATAACTATATAAAATTTCTGATTCTAAATAGAAAAAGAACAGAAATGCGTTTGGTAACTACATAAAATTTTTATTCCAATTCTAAAATTTTGCCAAATCATAGAAATTCTATTGATTGATTATATTTATACTAAGTAATACACATATTAACTAGTCAAATTTTTATTAAATAGTAAATAATAAACTATAGTATAAACTATAATTATAAATACTTAATAATAAATTAAATTACAAAATTAAATATGTATTCTATATATAGCAAAATTTTAATTCATACTTCAAATCATTTTTTATTTTTTAAATAATTTTATTAATTTTTCCTCTTTTTTTTTTCTTTTTTTTCCTTTCTTTCTTTTCTTCTTCTTCTTCTTCTTCTTCTTCTTCTTCTTCTTCTTCTTCTTCTTCTTCTTCTTCTTCTTCTTCTTCTTCTTCTTCAAGGTGGCTGGTCGCCGGCCTTGGGACGACCGGCGACTGGCCAAATGAGGGCCGGTGACCTCACTAGAGCGTCGCCCTGCCTCATCGGTCGAGCTTTGCTAGCAGTTGGGCGAGGCTCGCCAATGGCCGGGGGAGACCCACCTGGCCACCAGTGGCTGGGCGAGCCTTCAGCGAGCTCGCCAGGCCTCGTCGGCGGCTGGGCGAGGCATCGGCAAGCTCGGCAGGTCTTGTCGACGGCTGGGTGAGCCTCTAGCGAGCTTGTTGGTGACTAACAGCGGTGGGCGGTGGTGTTCAGGGGGGACGGCGGTGGCGGCGGCAAACGCCAATGGCAGCAGCAACACTTGAAGAACAAGAGGGGAAAAGAATAAAAGAAGAAAGAAGAGGAAAAAGAAAAAATTAGGTAGACTTGATTCTAGAATTGTTCCCAGGAACAAAGAATCAACTTTTTTTTTTTTATTATTCTTGATTCAACTCCAAATCTGTTCTCAGGAACAAAATTTTTACCAAACGCGATTTTGTTCCAAAACTATTCCCGGGAACAAAAAAAATAGAATTTAACACTGTTTGGCCGGTTACCAAACATGCCTTAAAGGAGATGGTTAACACCATGCTTTTGAATTCAGGTTTACCTCAGAACTTGTGGGGGGAGGCAGTTTTAACTGCAAGTTATATTCTTAATAAAATACCCTATAAAAAGATAGGTAAAACTCCATACGAGTTTTGGAATGGAAAGTTGTCATCCTACACTTTTCTAAAAGTGTAGGGATGCTTGGCCAAGGTGGCAATTCCTCTTCCTAAACAAACTCGGTTACCTAAAACGGTGGATTGCATATTCATCAGTTATGCTCAAAATAGTAGTGCATATATATTTTTGGTTCACAAATCTGAAAATGCAGAAATCCATGTCAATACAATCCTAAAATCAATGAATACTGAAGTTTTTGAGGATATATATCCTGCAAAAAGAAATCGAGAACTTTTTCAGAAAAGGCTTATGATCTGAGAATGATGAAGTTGTGACCAAAGAAGCCAAACTTCGAAGGAGTACTCGAATTGAAAAATCTTTCGGACTTGATTTTCTAACATACATGTTATAAGGTGAGCCCCAAACATTTAAAGAGGCAATGTAATCTCTAGATGCTCATTTCTGGAAATAAGCTGTTGACAATGAAATTAATTCTATCCTAAGTAACCATACTTGGCAATTGGTTAACCTTCCACCTAGAAATAAACCAATTAGATGTAAATGGATATTCAAGAAAAAATTAAAAGCTGATGGTTCCATTGATAAGTACAAAGCTCAACTTGTAGCCAAAGGGGTTTAAACAAAAAGAGAGTCTTGACTACTTTGATGCTTATTCACCTGTCACAAGAATAACATCAGTAAGGATGTTGATTGCTATAATTTCGTTATACAATTTGCAGATACATTAAATGGATGTGAAAACCGCATTATCAAATGGTGATCTTGACGATGAGATTTATATGGAACAACCTGAAGGGTTCAAGGTCAAAGGACAAGAACACAAAGTGTGTAGACTTGTCAAATCATTTTATTGACTTAAACAAGCTCCTAAGTAATGGCATGAGAAATTTGATTGGATAATGATTCAAAATGGGTATAGAATCAATGAATGTGACAAATGTATGTACACTAAATCCACAATAGTTGGATATGTACTTATTTGTCTATATGTCGATGACTTACTAATTCTTGGAGATAACATTGAGGTCATCATAATCACCAAGAACATTCTCAAGAAGAACTTTGAGTTGAAAGATTTAGGTGTAGCGGATGTTATACTCGGCATCAAAATTCTAAGGAATTCTTATGGCTTAGATTTAACACAATCTCATTACATTGAAAAGGTAATTGAGAGATTTAAATGATTCGGCATTAAAGATGCAAACAATCATTTTCTTCCACACCTAACTTTAAGAAAGAACACTGGAAATAGTATCAGACAGCTATAATACTCTCAAGTAATCGGCAGCATCATGTATATTATGAATTGCACTAGGCCAGATATTGCATACTTAGTAAGCAAACTGAGTAGATATACCAATAACCCAGGTCACGAGCATTGGAATGCTTTGATGAGAGTATTAGAATATTTGAAAATGACAAAAGACTATGTTCTACAATATGGTAAGTATCCAGCTATTTTGGAAGGTTATTGTGATGCCAACTGGATTTTAGATTCTGATGAATCGAAATCGACTAGTGGATATGTGTTCACGTTAGAAGGTGCCGCAGTGTCATGAAAATCCTCTAAACAACCTCTAATAACGCGCTCTACGATTAGAGTTTGTTGCTTTGGATAAAGCTGTTGAAGAAGCAAAATGGCTTCGACATTTTTCAGAAGATGTTCCAATGTGGCTAAAGCCTATGTCTGCAATTTGCATTGACAGTGACAATCAAGCGGCAATTGCAAGGGCGCATAATGTGATTTATAACGATAAGTTTAGACACATTCGGCATAGACACAATACCATAAGGCAATTGCTCTCAAATGGAATCATTTCTATAGACTTTGTAAAGTCAAAAGGAAAATATTGTGAATCCATTGACAAAAGGTTTGTTAAGAGAGCAAATAAACTGCGCATCAAGGGGAATGGGTTTAAGAGCCTTAACCTAATAAAGAAATTCCAGGGTTGAAACCTAACCTATGCAATTGGAGATCCCATGGTCTAGATTCAATAGGATAACGCAAATTCTGAAAACTCTAGTGTAATCACTGTCTCCCATTCCTATGATGCAACAATGCTTTCCTATAGTGTTATTAAGGGTATGCTATGTGTTTAATCATTCCTATAACTTGGAATGTAACATCCAAGTAAGATATGGTAGGATATTTTCAATAGGAATGTACTTATATGCGTGAAGCTGGCCGACTCTATGAAAATCTCTAAAGGCTAGATTTTCTAAAGTACGCATGAATCCCGAGAAGTTCAAGGTCGAAAGAACGAACACAACTGAGAACCAATCTTGAATTGAAAATACTTTGTGTGAGGTTTATTGTTTAGGCTTACACAAATAACTAGCGATTCAAGACTTAGTGCATCAACTAGTTAAGTAAGTCCGATAAGCTTTCACTAAAGAAGGTTCAAAGCGAAAGCTACTTATCTTGATGCTGTGTATTTCAACAAGCATGCTCAGATTCCTTTGAGTCAAAAATGTATTATTGATCCATTAATGTGGGGGATTATTATAATTATAGTTAATGGATCAACGAAAGCCAACAAATTAAGATACGTCTTTTCTGTTCACATATTTATTGAATTTATGAATTTCCTAAATTCACCTATCTTTTTAATTCATATATTTATTAAGTTCACGAATCTCTTGAATTCACGTGTCTCTGGATTTATAAATCTCTTGAATTCACGTATCTCTTGATTCATGAATTTCTTGGATACATGTGTCTATTTAATTCATGTGTCTCTTCTATACATTAACTCTTAAGCTCTATAAATAGATAAGAGCATAGAGCTTCATTAGTGGGTTTTTCTATAAAACAATTCGAGACAACGATTCCAAAAGAGATTTGAAATACTACTCTACTCTTCTGATTTTTTGGGTGTGCTAATTCAATTGAATGGTTCAACTGAGTCCTGTTTGCATAAGTGCTAATCCAAACAGGTTTGAGGTATTGTATCTTGGGAGGCATAATTCATGAATCTGCAGAACACCATTGGTAGAAACTAATCACCTTAAGGAGATTTGGATATCCGTACCTCACCTCTAATTTTATGTTATTTTTCCAGTAATATATTATTTTCTTCTTCTCCAAGATTTGTAAGTTTACATAAAAAGAAGGGAAAAAGCCACCAAAAACCCCAAACTTTGCCCAGAGTGACAAATTTACCTCAAACTTTTTTTTGTGACATGAAAAACCCTGAAGTTTGCTAACTGTGACACATTTATCCCAAACTTTTATTTGTGACACAAAAAACCCTGAATTTTCATTTGTGTGACACATTTACCCCAAATCATAGGGGCATTTTGGTCTTTTTACTTTTAAAAACTTTTTTTTTTCTTTTTTTTTTCTTCCCTCCGCCGGTGTCCGGTGAGGGCCGCCATCGCCGGACGCCGGCTTCCCTCCGCCGGCTCCGCCATGGCCGGTGGAGAGAAGAGAGAAGAAAAAAAAATTAAAAAAGAAAAAAAGAAAAAATAAGACGAAAATGCCCTTAATGGAGTAAATGTGTCACAGTTTGCAAAGTTTTGGGTTTTTCATGTCACAAAAAAAAGTTTAGGATAAATTTGTCACTCTGGGCAAAGTTTAGGGTTTTTGGTGGCTTTTTCCCTAAAAAGAAAGATATTATAAAGTTGTTATCGTTTTATTTACATTGATGTTTTGATTACAACAAATAGTTTGCTTTCTCTTAATTATATTCCAACAAGTCTGCTGAAAGAGATGGTAGACAGGAAGGAAGAGCTTTTCCATTTGAGAGAGATGCCGCAAACAGCTACATTCAGCAGCATATCTTGATCATGTTAACAGAGTTCAGGTTTTGCTGAGAAAATTCACCACCAGGGCTCTCAAGTGCGACAGAGATGGCAATCTTCTGATTCACTTCATTTGCAAGATGAATCAGCTTCGGAAAGTCGGACCTACTTTCGTGGTGTCTGAGCGAGTATCTAAACAGACATGGACAAAACATTCTGCATGTTTTGGCAAAGTGTGCCATATTCTCAGCCACTGAATACATACTCAGAAGTCCCGAAGCAGAGAAGCTTGTGAATGAAAAGGACAGTGATGGGAATACACCACCCCGGGTGGCCACAATGCATTGGCAGTCCAGGATTTTGTTCCTTCGCATGAGGGATGCGAGGTCAATCTCAAGGCGGTGACTAAGACATACTTCACAGCGTTTGACATTGCCTAGGGAGCACTTGAAAAGGGTCTACCCCGACCAAAAGGTATGACCGTCTTTATAATATCCACAGCCAGTGCAAAATACACTCTTTTCATAGGTGAAGTGTGATCTATGCAATACATGCAACTGAAATCTGATTCCAAATGATATATGTGTTGTAAATACATAGACGTAGCACAATGTCTTTTCCTCTGCTTCCATGATAGAGTCTAACACTAAGGATATTGTTTGCCAGAACACCCAAAAGTAGAGATTCGGTAATGTTCATCCCAGGGCGAGAGCATGAAATTGTAGAGGGACGAATCCAGACTCCAGGAAGAGACTTCATGAAGGACCAGTAAAAACCCGCTTGCTCTTGGCAACACTAATGGCCACTGTGACTTTTGCCTCTGGTCTGGTGATTTCAGGAGGGTATAACAGTTCTGGTGCAGGACAAGACCATGGCATTGCCACTGCATTAAAGAAGACTATGTTCCATTTATTCTCAGCATGCAATCCCCACTACATATTCAACTCGATGGTCGTGGTCATCATGCTCCTCTATGCACAAATCAATGACCCTCAAGCGGCGCTACTGCGTGTGGAACCGTGGTATCACCACTGTTGGTAGCTCTCGAATGTTCCTCGGCATCCACAGCAGGCTTGTAGTGTTCGTCAACGAACTCAGCTGGCTCGCAAATGCTATTTTGGTTATGGGGGTCATTTACTTAAGCATCATCTTCACTCTTCAAGCTATGTTCCATGTGCCACTCGGATTGGATCCAACTTACCTTCGCCATATCTCCTACTACCTATTCTTGATCGCTCTTTATGGGACAGGAAGTTTCGATCGGAACTCTACCAACACTGATAATGAAGAGAGGAGGGGATCTCAATGCGAAGACTCGAGGGGGCGAGATATATACTCAGGCTAGTGGCTCGGAGTGGGGCTTTGTGGTCAAGGGCACAAAATATCTTAACTGGAAAACTTGGCCCGGGGAAGGATAAGTTTGATAGCATTATGACTAACTTTAGCCACCATAGTTCGAAAGACGAACTCAAGCTAGTTGAAAGGATTTTTCTTTTTCCAATCCAGCATCAGTTAGCAATGTTCGCTTGTGAAAGGCCAAAGTCAAGAAGGCAAGATTGGTGTTTCTATATTTAACAAAAAGGGCCATGACAAGGACGGGCAAAAGGCATCCCAGAGTTACAATCTGGTCTATTAAATCAAATTATCTTCTGCTCACAGAGTTATACCAGTAACATAAAGGGATAAATTATCTAAGCTAATGAATAAGAATCGATCATATGAAGGGAGCATTCAAGGTTATTTCCCACCTAAACCTCAGAAAACCTAGAGCGTGTTTGGATTAAAAGCTCTACCCTTCACTCTGCTCTGAGGCATCTACAAGAAGTTGTGCTTATTCTTTACCGGAGGCAGCTGGTAAGCATTCAAATTAACCAAAAGAAGAGAAAGAAAATTAATCAAACAAGAAAGAGAATGGAAAAGTCGCATCACTTCGCAGCGACTGCCCCCGATTCAGCAGCTTTTTCTCCCTCAGGGGCTTCATGAACCTCTGCTTTGTCAGGGTCACCACCATGGGGCGTGATTTTGGGAGGGCTCGCCGGCTTCTCTGCGGCCAGTTTCTCTGCAGCACTGCCAGGAGCATCACAAGATGTGGCAACTGATGTACAACTGACAGAGAATAAAGTAATGCTTGTGGCGTTTCGAAAAGAATGAAGAGGTGTGAAAAGAGTGACCGTGCGGTGACTTCTTGGGAGAAAGTTTTACCTTCTCTCTTTCTCCGTTGTCGGCCACGTTCGCTTCGCAGTTGAGCTTCTTTATCTCAAAGAAAGCTTGTTCGAACCCTTCGGCTTCAGGGCGATGATCTGATTCCACATCTCCTCCTTCTCCTTTTCCTCGAGGTTTATTGCATTTCGACCAAATTCGGGAAGTGGTGATGGTTTCTCCCGTCAAATCTAAATTTCGTCTCCACTAAATTCGTGGAAAAAGTGCAACTGTTGTGACAGGGTACAACAAATGCAATCTCTATCTAAGCAGAAAGATCAAATAATGCTTTCGGAAGACGAGCAATGAAAATAAATACCCACAGAAATATCCAGAGTAAATGAAAGACCAAATCCTTCCTGGTTTATTACGAACTCTAACTGCTAAACCGATGCAAATTGAAATCAACGCATATGAATAGAAACCAACAAATCTTGCAGATGCTTCGGTTGGGTTTGATTGTATAAGTGCGGCTTCTTATTCTGTTTGATCGTATAGTGCTGAATATATTAGCATTGGCCTTATATGGTGATTAGTGAATATCAGCAACCAACGAATCTTGCACATGCTTCGGCTCGGTGAAGTCCACGGCCTCGAATGACTCCATTTCTCAGCCCCATTTTGGGTATGGGCCAGGTCAGGACCATGCGCCTTAATCCCTGATCCAGGCCCAATTGTTTTTAAATAGGCTGAATCCAACAGCCCGTCACATGGGCCCAACATTTTAGAAGTTTTGGGTCTTTGGAGGATCATTTGCACGATTTTTAAATAAATAAATAAAAAAGATATAAAAAACTTATTAAGACAAGTCCTTCTCTATTTAGCTGATGTTTGTGAAAGCATGGAGCTTAAATCACCGCAAGTGGCGGACCATATTTTGTCCTTTCATTTCATGTGTCATCTTCTCTCTTTTTCCTTTTTTTTACTTTTTTCAAAAGGTGACCAGATAAATTTAATATAAAACCATATATTTTCATCTTCTCTCTTTTTCTTTTTTTCCTTACTTTTCCTTTTCCCAAAAGGCGGCCATAAACAATTTTCTATTTTTCGTCTTTTTCTTTCTTTGCCTTACTTTTCCCTTTTCCATAGGGTCACCACATAAAATATAATATAAAAGGTCACAATTTTCCACTCATTAATGTCACCATGGTGACGCAAAATAATCTTTTGGAAGAAATTTTTTCCATTGGCCAACATATTAAATCACCATCCACTTACTAAGGCTACATTGCATCCAAAACAATCAACTTAAGCCGAGCAACATTTCATTGCAGCTTAGACAACAGCAGCAGCAGAGAATGCTCTAGTGGCTATAAAATCTCTAGCGTTCGCTGGACAATATCAACTCATGCTCAATGATAAAATTATTTTAACCATTTCATCCTCTCATAGTTTATTTTTTGTGAATCAAATGTTGGAAAATTTGAAAACTTTTTTTTTTTGCAGTTGTTTTTTGGGGAACCAATGTAGCCTAAGATATGTTTGGTCCTGGCGTAACATTACTGGCTACAATTACTCCCCTAGATCAGGAGAATCCCGATCTTTTTATTTTTTATGTTGTTTTACAAGTTATTTCACATCCTCATGCAATCAAACGTAGAACGTCACGAAATAAACTAGGAATAGCTTTCTAGATCATATTAACATTTCCTAATGAGCCCCGCTTCTTGTCCATCATATCAAAACGTTTTAGAATAACCCAAATTAGGGAGTGTTAACCCGTAATCCTGCTCAATAGTCCATAATTAACCCCATACAGAGGCCGTGTGTGGGCCCTGGTTGTATGAAGCGAACCCACAACAAATGTGCAGGAAAAGCTATCATAGTTGAGCTAGTACAAGTGGAAAAGTGTTTTAAATACGAAGGAGTAATCAGATGCAAAATACTGTTCAAGGACAAGTGCACCCGAGGTATCATCACGAAAATGCAATCGATTCCAATAATTTTTAGATAGTGCACTCGAGTCTTAGAACTTATTAAATTAATATAATAAAATTCGTATATTAAACTTCGTTCAATTTGACTAACGGAAATGGCTTCTTCTTTTTTTTTTTTTTATCTTTTTGCTACTTTTCTAAGACACGTTGTCACAATGTGGTGCCTACCAAGTGCCACGTTAGAAAATCTACCAAAATAAAATAAAGGATAAATGAAAGAATAAGGAAAATTATTAATTGTTCATATCCTTATCCCCACATTTACAGCGTGGAAATCTACCAAAAACAATAGGAAAATTAAGGACTTCAATTATTGGTATGCTGATTTTGAATTATATATATGAAAAGGTAGTAATTAGGTTGAGAAGATCTTTTTAGGTAGAAAGAGACTTTCATAAAAGGAAAGCATAATTCTCAATTTGCATAAATACAATAGGTTTATGACTTTTTGGTAATTCCCCCCATAAGTATGTGTACAATGAGCAATAATGACACGTACAAAAAGGAAAGAAATTACAGGCAAGATATTAAACAGTTTTTTTTTTTCGGAAAAATTATCAAAAAAGTCTTAAACCTATGACATTGATACCAATTAAGTCCTAAACATTTTAATTGAACTAATTTAATTCTAAAACTTTTCATATTGGTACTAATTCAGTCCTTTCGGCTTATTTTGGCCAACTGGCTTTAACATGGACATTGGCTAGCCGGCGAATGCTGATCTGGCAAATTTTAAATATTTTCTTTTTTGTTTGCCAAGGGGCTGCAGGAGAAGAAGGCCTAGAGGAAGAAGAGGAAATGAAAAAAAAAAAAAAAAGGAAAAAATTAATAAAAAATTCAAAAATTAAAAAAAATATATCTAAAAATTTCTATGTTAATGTTCGTCGGCCGGTTGGCGCCCATGTCACTGTTTGCTAGCCGACTAGCATCCACATCAACGGTGACCGGCCAAAATTAATTGAAATGACTGAATTTGTACTAATGTGAAAATGTTTATGACTAAATTGATTCAATTGAAATGTTTAAGACTAAAAGTACGTCATAGGTTTATGATTTTTTTGGTGCTTTTCCCTTTTTTCCCCTCCAAAAATAACAAGCATAGAAATAAAAATTCCCAATCTGCATTTATTCTACCATAAATAGAATTAGAGAGGGACTGAGGATGACTAACTTGCATCATACGGATGTCTCTTTCGGACACATCTAGTAATATTGGTGAAAAGCCGTCTAAAACATTGAGGCGGAAGGGCTCTTATGGCACGAGGATATTTATGCATGGAAAGACCCTTCAGCATAATTGCGAAAGAAAGCTGCAGCCTTGCAGGGACCGGACCCGATTTAGTCTTGAGCTAGGCCAACCTCATGCGGAAGATATACTTGTCCATGGAAAAGACCGAGGCAATGAGCTAAACTTGATGCGGAGGCCTCGCTCGATCGAAGTCCATCACCTGTACTCTTAATATTCTATTCAAGAAAAAAGAGAGTAAGATGTGCAGCCTCACCAGAAAAAGGAGATGCCAGGGCCAGAGATCAGACCCCATTCATTAGTCTTATCTTTTGTTAAGGCCCACTTAAATCGGGAGATAATTTTTTTCATTCATGGAAAGTGAGATTCTGCTAAGAGATATGATATAAACAATGCAATGGCTACCTGTCTCAACTTTTCTTCAGAGATAAGATGGGGGGCGGCCGCATGGTTCTTACCTTTTTTTTTTTTAACTTCTACCTTACTTTTTAATTTAATTATCAAAAATCGATTTTAATCAAAACAATATATTTTTAGCCATGTTATTGTTACGTATGATAACTAAAATAATAATAATAATAAATCATGTCGGCATTTTTCGTTAGTCAAATTGAACGGAGTTAATGGAATGACTTGATCTCACCAATTTGACAAGTTTTGATATTTAATTGCACTTTTTACAAATTTATGACATAATTGTACTTTTATAACAAGTTTTAGGACTTCCAGTAAACATATCTCATTTCTTTAGTCACAGTGCTATGTCTCCATAGCATTTTTTTCCTCTATTTTTCTTGTTCTTTCTCTTTTGCTTGGGAAGGTCATTTTCCCTCAACAATTAACTTTTCTTCCTCCAATTTACATGATTTGCATGGTATTCAATGAGTGTCTAGATAGTAGGGCCTTCATGCTCGTTTATATAGATCATTAGGCATAAAAAGAAGCACAAGAATGTTAATCAATTTAACGATAGTTCAATGATTTTTAAAACTTAGAAGCATACTTATATTCGTTTAATATCACAGATGCTGGTACATTTGTGATCAATTTATTTTAAAATAATTTTTCACTAAAACTTTCAAACTGGTATACAAGTGACAAATTTACCCAAAATTAATTTTGGGGTTCTAACAAATCTCAAACCAGTACACTCAAGATATATTTATCCTCCATTAGCTCATGTCAAATTTTACAGTGAAATTGCTAAGTTGGATGACATATTGCAATAACTTAATTGATATGGCAATTCTGTGTGAAAATCCATATAAGTTTGTGGTAAATTTATAATGAATATACTAATCTGGGGTTTTTTAATGACTAAAAATTAGTTTGAGATAAATTTGTTATAAGTATATTAATTTGGGGATTTTTAGTGATCAAAAAAATTAATTTTGGATAAATTTTTTCATAATTGTACCAAGCTTCACTTATTCTCTCATAAGTAGAATTAAAGGGGAAAGGAGTATGACACGAATGTCTTTTTTGTACCTAGCTAGTAAAATTGGTGAGGAGGGCTCCTTTGGCATGAGGATATTTTATGTACGGAAAGACCTTAGCATAATTAGGAAAGAAAGTTGAGGGGACCGGACCGGATTAGTCCCGATCTAGCCCCACCTCACTCGGAAGGTAATTTTTATTCAGGGAAGAGACCTAGGCAACGAGCCCAATTTGCTGCAGATGCCTCTGCTCAATCAAAGTCCATCATCTGTACTCTAACACGATATTCAAGAAAGAGAGAATGCAGGATGTGGGGGTCTCACTAAAGAAAAAGGAGATGCGGGGCCCACTTGAGGAGAGAAAAGAAGGGTACTGCTAAGAGGTATGATGTGAACCATGCGATAGGACCCTGTCTGGACTTTTCTTGAATACCATAATGCCCCCTCGCTACATATATATATACATACAACATCATGGGGAGGAGACATTGGGGCGTCCCCCCTCTAGAAATCATTCAATAAATTTAATACTTAAATTACAAATATATACGAACCGTAGGATTTGATGTGAAGCGCCGGGCGATCATTTTTTTCCACAACAAGAATCTCTTTTTCATTGGCAAGTTCACCGTCAAATTTATACTACGGCAACCAAAATTCTTATTTCTTTACAACTGAGATGGTTTTTGGCTTGTTTCCTATCTAGAACGTGAAAGCAAAACAAGTTTTTATTTAGGCTCCGTTCATTTTGTGAAAAATAATTTCCGAGAAAATGTTTTTCGGATTTTTCGACGTTTGTTTCACGGAAAATGAATTCTTTGAAGAAAATATTTTTCCATAAAAGGAAAAAAAATCTTCTAAATTATGGAAAAATGTTTTCCATTTTTGAAAAGTGGAAAACATTTTCCTCACTTGATCTTTCTTATCTCACACATTTACAAATCCTCACTTCCTCTTCCCCTTTCTTCTTCTTCTTTTCTTTTTTTATTCAAATTATTTTTTAATTTTCTTTTTCTTTTTTAATTCAAATTATTTTTAATTTCCTTTTTCTTTTCTATTTCTTTTCTTTTTTTTCCTTTTCCTTTTCTTTTTCTTTTCTTTGTTTCCCATTTTCTTCTTTCTTGGTTAGTCGTCGAGCATTGCCAGGTGAACCTTACGCTCGTTGATTTGGTGAGCCTTGAGCTCGATGCTCGCGCTCGCCAATCTGGGGAGCAGCGAGCCTCATGCTCGTCGGCATGCTCGAGGCTCGCCGATGGTTGGTCGCAGGCCATTGCCGTGGTTGGTGACCGGCCAAGAAAAAAGGAGATGGAAAACAAAGAAAAAAGAAAAAAATTAATAATATATTTTAAAATTGAAAATAATTAAAAATAAATTTTTAAAAATATATTAAAAATCCATTTTAAAAAATAAAATAAATAAAAAAGAGTATATGAACAAAAAGATTTTCTTTACTGAATAGTGAAAAATATTTTTCACTTCATTTTCAGGTTTCATCCGAACACTGGAAAATAATTATATTTTTCTGGAAAATGACTTCTTGGAAAATATTTTCCAAAAACGCTACATTTTCTGCAAAACGAACGGAGCCTAAAGTAAGTTTTCTTTTTAATCTCTTTAATCATAGCACAACATGCAAGGACTAAATCTCAATTATATTTCTTTTTCTTTAATCATAGCACAACATTCAAGGACTAATTCTCAATTATATTTCTTTTTCTTTAATCATAGCACAACATTCAAGGACTAAATCTCAATTATATTTCTTTTTCTGTACTTTTCTTGTTGCTTCTCTTTTGCTTGGGAAGGTCATTTTCCCTAAAAAGTAACCTTTTTCCCTCTAGATTTTGGAACTAGCAGGGAGTTCAATAAGGGCGTGAATAATAATCATTCTGGCCATAAATTCATTTCTAGAAGAGAAATAGATTTTTTTATTTCTATTTCTAGATGAGTTTTTGAGCAAAAATACCCACTTGATAATGACACAAAATTTCTACTCCAAAAATAGAAATTCGTTTGATAATGACACAAAATTTCTTCATTTCGGACGGCAGTGGATTGGCGATCGACAGGGGCAGCAGTCAACGAATGACGGTGGATCGGCAACCGGTGACCGGCGGTGGTGGCGGTGACCGATGGTGGCGGCGACGACCGGTGGCAGCAATGAACAATGAGAAAAAAATTTATTTTTCATTTCTATTCTAGAAATAGAAAAGTAGAAAATTTTTACTTCTAATTTCTATTATAAACCTATTTCTGGAACAAAAATCTATTTCAGAAATAGAAAAATGAAATAAGTTTACCAAACGGATTTCTATTTCAAAAAGAGTCTGGAATAGAAAAATTGTTTCTGGAACAGAAACAAAAGTTTATCATGCACCCCCTAAATGCCTAGATAGTGAGACATCTATATTTGTATCCCTAGATTATTAAGTTGTAGAAAACTATTATGAGCACTAAGTTATAGCTAATTTCAAGCAAAGTAATATGAGTAGTAATCAGTGCATTAAGAGTCTAATAGGAAATTTTTACTAAAAGATGTGGCAATTCATCTCACATGCGCCCTGGAATAGAAAAATTATTTCTGGAACAGAAACAAAAGTTTATCATGCACCCCCTAAATGCCTAGAGAGTGAGACATCTATATTTGTATCCCTAGATTATTAAGTTGTAGAAAACTATTATGAGCACTAAGTTATAGCTAATTTCAAGCAAAGTAATATGAGTAGTAATCAGTGCATTAAGAGTCTAATAGGAAATTTTTACTAAAAGATGTGGCAATTCATCTCACATGCGCCGTGTTCGCAAAGATGTTCTTGCCCTTCATTTGCCAAACAAACGTAAGAATTTTATGAAGTTGAGTTTTTCCTTTTTCCTCTATATATTTTATTTATAAATCTAATTAAAGAAAAAAAAATTATTGTATAGGCATTTAAGTGTACTTTTAAATTCTTCTATATTTTTTTGACCAAAAAAACTCTTCCATATTTTCACGTCAACCTATTACTATGCCGTTTATTATTTTTTTTCTTTCTTTTTTCTTTTTATTGTATCCTGTTAATAATTCTTTTACTTTTGGTGCGTTTCATTTTGGAATGCTATTTTTATGGAATTAGGTTTTGAGCTTGTTGAACAAGAATAACCTTTGTAATTTTGAAGAATTAAGGACCTTGCAATTTACTTTCTATGGTTATCTACAAGTTTATTAATGATTGAGTAATGTGTTCAAATTCATATTTCGAGTTAAAGGGCGTCATCGTTTATATTCCAGTTTACAAATTTCAGAGTTATTAGTCTTTTTCGTTGTTCTAATAATTCTCCCAAAGGTTGTATTTGATGAAATTTTGAATAACAAATTTATGTATTGGTGGGAAAATTCAAATTTTCAATTTTCACTTTGCAGCTACTAGAATCGGTATTTTCTCAATATTAATTTGGATATGTACAGCTGTTTTCCTAACACGATAATAGACTGAAAAAGTGTATACTCTAGCTTTAATAGTCAATAAAGTTTCATAGTATATAAGATGCAAGTTATCTTGGAGATTGTTAGAAATTCCAACATAAAAGCAGAAGTCACGTGTCTGCAAAAAGTATGTAATACTGTGCAATTTGACAACAGACACGCATGTAGACTAGAACAAAATCTGACTCTAATACTCTTTTAGAATATCCGACTCAAAATCTTATGTCAATAAGTGGAGAGAAATTACATACATATAAAAAGTGTATAACCCATATTCCATGCGATGTGTGATATTTCAACAATGATTATATTATTCAATTTATTTGTTATCTTTAAATGGTGGATATATTAGTTGATTATATTGTAAGCTCGTAGTTAATTTCCATTCCCATAGCGATTTGGAAGACGGCATGTAATTATGTTAATTCTCTTTCGTGCTCAGCTGTTTCATTTTGATGTCAAGACTTTTATTTTGTGGGTTAGACACATTCCCCAAGGACATTACATTGTCTAAGTTAAAGGACTTAATAGGAAATCCATCCGATTCATAACTTTTACTTTCTTCTTATTTGAATTCATTAATTAATCATGATATAACTTTAAAAGAGAGATTTTGTAGGTCATTAGTGTCCTTAATACTGATTAGCCCATATATGAGTAAAGCATCAATGTCGACGGCAAACAGTATAAAAACTCCATTTGTTTTAAGAAAGATATGATGAAATGGAAAAACATTTTATAATAAGTCATTTTTCAGAAAATGGCTATGTCTTCTTATGTATGGCTAAAATTAAAAAACGAGTTGAAAAATGATTTCCACTGTGTTTTTCGTTATGGAATGAATTATTTTTTTAAGAGCACATTTTTTTTTTAGATAGTTGTGTGTTTCAGAATACGCAGGGTAAGTTCCAGATTAAATCAACCTTGGAACTGCTCACATGGCTCACCCCTACAAGTTTTGGCGAATGGTCTCTCTAAAGTGGTTCCTGTTTGGTACTCACAGACTCGGCACCGTTGCACTAGGCAAACAAGGAAGGAAAGCTCCCCAATGTATATGGCATTCGAATCTGAGGACTCGGAGATCCTCACACTTTTGCTTGCTGTTCCATTTGGTCCATCAAGGATTTAGGGCATGTCCCCTGTTAGTGCCGCGGTAACTTCAGTTTCAAGTTCCCAAATGAGATATTATCTTTCCATGCACTGATCCAAGGATAAGAAAAAACTCAGGCTATGTCTGCATCAGAAGATTTTTAGCATGAGTTCCAGCATGTTCATTATCACCTAAGAAAGTAAACCATGAGTCCTGGTCCTTGGGATCCTTAGCGCCTTTAATGTAAGTCTGCTGAAAGAGATGGCAGAAAGGAAGGAGGAGCTTTTCCATCTGAGAGATGCCGCAAACGGCCCTCAGCTACATTCAGCAGCATACCTCGATTACAGTGACGGAGTCCAGTTTATGCTGAGAAAATTCACCTACAGTGCTCTCAATTATGACAGAGATGGTAATCTTCCGATTCACGGGGCTTGCAAGATGAATCAGCTTGGGACAGTTAAGGATCTGCTTTTGCTGTGTCAGAGCGAGTATCTGAACAGACGGACAAAACATTCTGCATATTTCGGCAAAGTATGGCATGCACTCGGCCATGGAATACATACTCGGAAATCATGTAGCAGAGAAGCTTGTGAATGAAAAGGACAGTGATGGGAATACACCACTCCATTTGGCCACACTGCATTGACAATCAGCGATTTTGTTCCTTCCCACAAGGAATACAAGAGTCAATCTCAAGGTGGTGATTAAAGACATGCTCCATAGCGCTTGACATTGCCCAAGAACGCTTGAAAAGGGGCTATTCCTACCAATAGGTACAATGTCTGCGGCCAGTGTAAAACACTCTTTCCATTGGAGACGTATGAGCTAGCAATGTATGCAACCGAAGTCTGATTCAAAGTCATTTATGGCAACGAATCCCACTAGTAAATAATATGTGCTGTATATACATAGACAATAGCGCAATGTCTTTTCCTTTGCTCCCGCGATAGACATTGCTGTTTGCTGGAACACACAAAAGTAGAGATTAGATCATGTTTATGCCAGACTGGAAGCACGACATTGTAGTGGGATGAATCCAGACTCCAAGAGGAGACTTTGTGGAGGACAGGTAAACACCCGCTTGCTCTTGGCAGCACTCATGGCCACGTCACTTTAGCCATTGGTCTGGCAGTTCCGGGAGGGTATAACGGTTCTCGCACAGGACAAGACCATGGCATTGCCACAGTATTGAAGAAGACTATGCTTCATGTATTCTCCGCATGCAATACATTCTTCGTGTTCAACTAGATGGTCGTGGTCGTCATGTTTCTCTACGCACAAATCAATGACCCTCAAGCAGCGCTATTTGCATATGCAATCGCAGTGTTGCCACTGCTGATAGCTCTCGAATGTCCCCACATTCACGGCAGGCTCGTACGTCATCGTCAGCAAACTCAGCTGGCTTGCGAATGCTAATTTGGTTATGGGGATCATTTACTTAAGCATCATCTTCACTCTTCAAGCTATGTTCTTTGTGCCGCTCAGATTGGATCAAACTTACCTTCGCCATGTCTCCTACCTAATCTTGATCGCTCTTTACAGGACAGGAAGTTTCGATTGGAACTGTGCCGACACTGACAATGAAGAGAGGAGGGGATCTCAATGTGAAGACTCGTGGGGGCTGAGATATATACTCAACCTAGTGGTTCGGAGTGGGGTTTAGTGATCAAGGGCACGATAAATCTCAACTGGAAAACTTGTCCCGGGGAAGGACAGTTTGATAGCATTACAACTAGCTATAGCTACCATAGTTCGAAAGACAGAACTCAAGCTAGCTGAAAGGACCTTTCTTTTTCCAATCCAGCATCAGTTAGTAATGTTCGCTTGATGAAAGGCCAACGTCAAGAAGGCAAGATTGGTACCTCCATATTTAACAAAAAGGCCATGACAAGGACGGGCAAAAGGCAAGCCAGAGCTACTACCCGGTCTATTGAATCAAATTGTATTCTGCTCACGCATTTATACCATTAACATAAAGGGATAAATCTATTAAGTTAACGAATAAGAATAGATCATGTAAAGAAAGCAGTCAAAGTTATTTCCCACCTAAAACCTCAGAAAACCTAGAGCAAGTTAGGATTAAAAGCTCTGCACTTGACTCTGCTCTGAGGCACATACAAGAAGTTGTGCTTATTTTTTGCCGGAGGCAGCTTGTAAGCATTCAAATTAACCAAAAGAAGAGAAAGAAAGTTAATCGAATAAGAAAGAGAATGGAAGAGTCGCATCACTCGGCAGCGGCTGCCCCCGATTCTGCAGCTTTTTCTCCCTCAGGAGCTTCAGGAACCTCTGCTTTCTCAGAGTCAACACCGTCGGGGGTGACTTTGGGAGGGGTTGCCAGCTTCTCTGCGGCAGGTTTTTCTGCAGCGCTCCCAGGAACATCACAAGATGTGGCAACCGCAGAAATTTTCTCACTGTTTTCGTCCTTGCTCCCTTCCTTTGAGTCCTTCTCCTTCCCATCTTTCGTCTCCTTCCCACCTTTCGTCTCCTTCCCACCTTTCGTGGGCGGTGGGGATGGGGGAGGCATCATGTGAGGTGGAGGGTGCTGTTTCAGCTTGAACAAAACTTGCCTCATTCTCGAAAGATCCGTTGGCTTTCCTGGCTTCGGCCCCTGAACGACCACCACTGAGGGCTTTTTCTCGGTGTCCCTCTTCCCTCTCTTCTCTATGTTTGGAACTTCTCGAGGGATAATCTCAGCTATGGCTTTCCAGTAATGCTTGTCGGCTTCCTTGTGGAACTTCTCTTGGTTAGCCAAGTACAGCTGACATAAGAGAACAGGTAATGCTCTTGAGGTGACCTAACGAAATCTTCTTTGGCGTTTGAAAATACGAGGATCGAGATGTAGTAAGTGAAAGTTGCGAAAAGAGCGATTCTGTTTCTACTCAATAGAAGTTTTACCTTCTCTCTTTCTCTGTTATTGGCCTTGTTTGTTTCGCAGTTGAGCTTCCTCTTCTCGTAGAAAGCTTGTTTATACTCTTCAGCCTCAGCAATTATCTGCTCCCGCATCTCCTTCTCCCTCTTCTCCTTTTCCTCGAGTTGAATGGCGTTCTGACTGCATTCGGGAGTTGGTTACGGTTTCTCCTATCCAATCTGAACTCATTTTCTACCAAAATTCATGGAAAACAGAAAAGTGCCCGGTAGTGCAACTGTTGTCACGGGGGGCTACAATGCAATCTCTAAGCAGAAAGATCAGATAATGCTTTTCAGAGAATAAGAGCAGCCAAACTAAACACCCACAGAAAAATCCAGATTAACTATAAAAACCAAATCCTTCCTGGTTTATTGCGGACCGCAGCTGCTAAATTCGTACAAATGAAAATCAACGGTTATGAATAGAAGCTATCAAGAAGTTCCTATTCAAAAGTTACACAGAACTATATGCATGAAGACTTAATCCCATGTAGAAGTTGTCAAGGACATTAGATTCAACATATATGTCACTCTTAAGAAGCCCTTCATATGCTGCTATTGATGGATAAAAATTTACTTGGAATAAGACAGATTGACCAATATTCGATCATTAAAACACAAATGATCAGATTGCATTTTGCATTTGCACCAAACCCAACAATATGACTGGAAAAATAGGGAGAAAATAAATAGAAGAAAAACCTCACCGTCTCCACTCACGCCGAGCGGCAACTTCCTCGACCATCTCACTCGGCGGGGGCAACAGAGGCCCATCCGACACGAAACCACCTCCACCGCCCTCCTCCTCTACTCCGTTCATCGCCGACTCGAAGGGCGAGACGAAATCCGGGTCCGGGGTCGTTACGCCGAACCCATAGACCTCGGGCGACGCCTGGCTGTCGCCATACCCGGCACCACCAGCGTCCCCGAAGATGTCGGCCTCCTCGGCGGAGGGAGGGGCAGCGTCGGCGGAGACGTCGTCAGAGGGGGCGAAGGCGGGGTCGTAGCCCATGAAGGCGTCGTCCTGGAAAGGGCTCGGGTGGTGGTGGGCCTGCGAGTCGGGGACGTGGGGGTGCTCTTCGGCTTCGGCGTCCCCGGCGTCGAATGACTCCATTTTCTCAGATTCTCTGTAGCTCCAAACAACACAACGGCGTGAAGGCGAGGTCTCTCTCTCGATTTCCTTCGACTTTGTTCTGGGTTTGTTTCACGTTCGAGCCTCTGCCGTTGGGAAGAACGCCGAGTTCGGATCGAGAATGTGCGTGGGGCGTGTGTGGGTGTGAAGCTGCAGCAAAAGTCAATGCTCTCTTTTCTCTCTCGCTCGCTCTTCCTGCTTTGAAGAGGTGACGCACAGGTGGAGCTTCCATGGGAACGTGTTGAATTTCCATGCCATCTGGGAGGAAAATCGCAATAGCGACGTCGTCGTTTTCCGGCCGTTTTCGTAACACGTGGGTTGATATTCTTTTATTATTCAGTTTGTCTCAGAAAAATAATCTCCGACTAATTGTGGATTATTACCTCTTCTCAGACATCGAACGGTAGGAAGATCTAGGGCAAAATAAAGCTAGGACCAAGCCTAAAACATTAGGCCCATAGCACGTGTAAATGACGTACTAAGATTACACATATAAGCATTCAGCTTTTCAAGAATCTCACGTCGGATAATTGATAAGAAACGAAATCAATTATAAATTAAGTTGTCATTCTATTAATAGTTAATCTTTCGGACGAGTGCAGCTTCATGCTTGGCTTTCAGTTCTGTTGCGCGTCCCCATAAATGGAATCAAAGTCAATGTGTTGATTGGAGCACCGAATGTATCGGTATTGGCCTTACTTGGTGACAACACCGACCAAGGAATCTCGGGCATCATGGCACATGCTTCGGATAAGTGAAAAGTACGCCACGTGAAGGAAGGACTGGGGCAGAGCAACGGGCCGTACTGGCCCGGGCCCAGCACGATCGAGTCCATGTCTAGGGCCATGCTTCGTTTTACGTTTGGAATGATCAGGCCCACGGACCTATAGGCCCAAAGTTGTAGAATTAATGAAGACAACGATGACATTCTGAAACATGGAAAGAGACCAGAGACCGATCACCACTTTTTCAATTCATTCCGTATTTTTTGTGACTTACCTCACCGCCATCTATGGTGCCTTCCGGAGTCTATGGTTAGAACCTTTATGAGAAAAGGTCCACCTTGTCTGCAATTTAAAAAAAAAAAAAAAACAGCTATCGTAGTGGTTTTTGTAAGAATAGGCTCCATAAGAACGTGTCCAACATAAATAAGAGAACAATGATCATATTGTATCATCCGAATCATGAGGAGGGTTACAGCTGTTTTTGTATGATCACTATTAGGGTGCCACTAAGTGAATTTTTTTTTTCCAAATTATTTGAAGATTAACTTGTATGGCAATTTAATTTAATGGATGAGTGTTTTTCATTAACTTACCTCAATTGATTTATCTATTATGTTCAATATTTGCAAAAACAATATTTTTTTCAAAAAAAAAAAAATCTATAAACGACTTTCATTCATCAATTTTAAAAATTACTAGCCCAGACAAGGCAATTTGGGCAAAATGAGGTATTGAGTTTCTATTACCCCAACACGGAACATGCCTTTGACAGACAATATTGAACATCAATCCATTGTACTCCTCGTATCCAATTTCAAAGTTCCATCTTGCATCTTTTCTTAGTTTTAGGATTGTTAGGAGCATACAACAAAAACCCAATACCTTTTATCTAAAAATATCGTGTTCACTTAAAAGCTTAAATCAATGAGTAATGAGTTGAATTAGAGGTTAAATCAATGAGTTATGAGCCAAATGAGAGCTTAAGTCAATGAGTCATGGGTCAACCATAATATATTACACCACATTTACATCCTTATAAAAAGAAATGACAACGGAAATTAGTTGAAACTCTCCACGACTGGAATGAAACACTATCACGGGCGTTGTAAATATCCGCCTATCTGTTCAATTGAGATCTAATGAATTCAAATAGGTTCATCTAAACTTATGACCAGATCTTTCATGAAGTACATTCTTCTATACTCCAATGGCAATCGCCATCATCCATTTCAAGACCAAAGGAGACACTTGAAAACTCACTAGAGAATAAAAAAATCTCCATTGGTGATTGCCTAGCTTTCTGTAAAAAAACAAAAAAAAAAAAAGTTGTGCATGTGGTGCTGCCGTGCGTGTTTAAGTTGCCTTTCTGTGCACTCCTTCTTAGCCTTCAACCTCTGGAAACCAGAGAGAGCTGACCAAGAATGACTGGAGTAAAGGGCAAGAACTGTGCCAAGCAATATGATTTTCTCCTATAATATACTCACCCCACATGCTGTGTTGATACCTCCAAAGCACCCACTTGATGTTATTTTATAAGTGAATGTCCACATGTGAAGAACTTAAGAAGTTGACCTGACATAAAAAAATAACAGAAAGTATGACCCGCTAGCTGCCAAGTTTTTTGCTATGTGAAAACCGGAAGTCTCTTGTCATGTCATTGATCGAGCTCGGGAGCTGAAGAGAAGAGGAAGACGGGATTGGTGGGAACCGGAGAAAAGGAGAGGGCAGATTCACCGACGGTATGAGCGGGTACAAGAGAGTGGGCTCCGAGGTTGAGGACGATGATTTTGACGACGATTTGGTTCGATACCAGCGTCAGTTGAAGAGGAGGAAAAGTACCAGAAGATATGTTTTTGCCTGTGCAGTCTTTGTTTCTCTCAACACTGTCCTCCTAGGCTATGGTATGTTGGCGACAGCATCGTTTCTCTTCTCAATTTCTTTTTTTTTCCTTCTCATCAGTAGTTGCACGGTTGTCTCTGAATGTTTGACTGCCAAAGTCCCAGTCCCGGAGGTACGGTTGAAGATGTGGATGTTTCTGGTATAGAAGTTTCCGCGAAAATGGGATACGCTCCCAATTTGAGTGTGATTTGAAAAAGTGATTTCTTTGGTAGGTCCTCCTATAAAATTGTAGGCTCTGATAGATAAAGAGCATCATGGAGAAGAGAATATCGTTTCAAGCACCGATGAAACTCGAAGATCCTTTGTTTCGAAAAGAGTGGAAGAGGGGTAGTTGACATTCCATTTGATGGTCAGAAACAAATTAAATGCTATGTATTGTGTGTGGGAATTGGTAATTCAGAAGATTTCTCAAGTAGAAAATAGAGATGTCTATTATATTACCAGTGATATGTTGAGTATCGATGTAATTTTATCCGGTAACCTCAATTTTTCTTTTCTTATGTATTTCTTTTATGTGTATACCATTGGATTTGAAGTACATCCCAACAAACATAAGGAAAATTGTCCAAAAAGTCTTAAATATATTGCACTTTCACTAATTCAGTCATAAACATTTTTACTTCTTGTCAATTGAGTCTATCTAGCTAATTTTAATAAGAAATTGCTAATGTAGCCGATTGGCATTAATATGGCACTTTTTAATAATTTTTTTGAATTATGAATTTTTTATTTTTATTTTACTTTGCTCCTTTTTTTTTTTTTTTGGGTTTGGGGTTAGCCGGTCGACCCTTGCCAACCCCGGGTGAGGGCCCTAAGCGAGATCGTTGCCCTTGCTTGGCTAGATCAAGCCAGGGCATCGTTGCCCTTGCTTGGCTAGATCAAGCCAGGGCATTGCACCCCTCGCCCAGGGCCGGCGAGGGCGGCAACGCCCTCACCTATGGCCAACAAGGGTCGACCAATCCTTGCCTATGGTTGGGCAGGGCTGCCAGCCCTAACACAAACCCAAAATAAAAAACAAAAACATTAAAAATTTTAAAAAAATATATAAAAAAACACCACGTCAGCGTCGGTCAGCCATGTTAACAATTTCCAATCAAAATTCGTCAAATTGACTCATTTAGCAAGAAATGAAAATATTTATGACTGAACTGGTAAAATTGAAAAGTTTATGACTGAATTGACAAAAGTGTAGTAGGTTTAGAACTTTTTGAACAATTTTCCCTCCAAACATATGTTGATGTGAAATGCTAGTGTTCCATAGGGCAAAATAATGAAATTCTTTGGTGTTGATAATTTTCTTAAGTTGCTAATGTTAGCAAGTTACAAGTGTCGTATTGAATTTACCAATGTCATAACTAATTGCTAAGTTGCTCAATTCTTATTGTCCACTATCCACTTCTATGTAAACATTTGTTTCAGTGACATGGTATTTGCATTGACCATGATCACGATATTTAAGTGCATCTATGGTTTTCCAGTAGGTGGGTGATTTTATTTGTGGTTGAAGTATATTAATGTGTCATAACCTGTTCGCCTTTCAGTTAGATCCATCAACACTTTATTAAGTCGGAAATGAATTGACATGCTCGACTACTTGCAGATGGAGGCGTCATGAGTGGAGCAATTATATTCATTCAGGAAGATCTCGGAATAACTGAGGTTCAGATAGAAGTCCTTGTCGGTTGTTTGAGCATAATTTCGCTCTTCGGTAGCATAGCTGGAGGCCGAACATCAGACATTATCGGTAGAAAATGGACGATGGCGTTGGCTGCTGTTGTCTTCCAAGTGGGCGTGGCTGTTATGACCTTTGCTGGATCATTTCGAGCACTAATGATAGGAAGATTGCTGGCTGGGGTTGGAGTGGGTTTTGGAGGCATGATAACTCCACTTTACATTGCCGAAATTTCACCAACCATCAGTCGGGGCACGCTCTCTTCCCTTCCAGAGATCTTCGTGAATCTAGGAATCCTCCTTGGTTATGTCTCGAACTACATATTTGCAGACCTTTCAGTGCACATAAACTGGAGGGTCATGCTTGGAATTGGGATATTGCCCTCAGTCTTCATCGGTTTCGCACTCTTTGTGATCCCTGAGTCTCCAAGATGGTTGGTCATGAAGAACCGTGTGGACGAAGCAAGATTGGTTCTTTTGAAGACACACGAAGACGAGAGGGAGGCTGAAGAGAGGCTTGCAGAAATACAATTAGCTGCTGGAACTGGAAATAATGCGAGGAAATATGGAGGGAAAGCCGTGTGGCAAGAGCTGCTGTGCCCTTCTCCTCCTCTACGACGGATGCTAATCACGGGTATCGGAATCCAGTGCTTCCAACAGATAACGGGCATAGATGCTGCCGTCATTTACGGCCCGGAGATTTTCAAAAGTGCGGGAATGAAAGGTAATTCAAATCTTCTCGCGGCTACAGTTGCTGTGGGTGTTACAAAGACTTCTTTCATACTGGTCGCTATATTTCTGATCGACAAGGTCGGGAGGAAGCCGTTGCTTTATGTTAGCACGATCGGCACGACTGTTTGCTTGTTCGGCGTCGGGGTCTCTCTCTATTTGCTAAAGGAAGGAGGAGCCGGGGCAGCAGCACCTCTGTTGGCGATTCTTTTTGTTTGTGGTTACGTAGCTTTCTTTTCCGTTGGAATCGGTCCTATCTGTTGGGTGCTGTCCTCAGAAATTTTCCCATTGAGGTATCGTGCTCAAGCAGCAGCGCTCGGGGCTGCTGGCAATAGGGTGTGCAGCGGGCTCATCTCCATGTCCTTCCTCTCGGTATCTCGAGCAATCACGGTAGCGGGAACGTTCTTTGCATTTGCCGCAATGTCGGCTGTTTCTGTTGCATTTGTTTACGCGCTTGTTCCAGAAACAAGAGGGAAATCATTGGAGCAGATCGAGTCGCTGTTTCAGAACCCACGCGATTGTGAAGGAAGCCACGTCAAGATGGAAGACACCGAGCGTCTTGTGGAGAAAGTCACTTGAGTACTGTCATCTTCAGTAGACAAGCAAATATCCCAACTTTTCTTTACAAGAAGCTGATTATAGCAGGGAAAAAAAGCAAAAAAATATATATTTCATCACGATTCCTTGATTCACATTGCAGATATGCATGAATTGTAACATGTCGGGTCCATTATCTAGTAAAGAAAATGGGAAGTTGTCAACCTCCCAAGCAAGAGAAAACAAGATATATCAAGATTGTCTACTTACTTTCGACACAACTGATTCGCGTGACGGAGTGGATGTATGTATCCATATTTACTAAGTATTGATGTTCTACGGCATGTCCCAAGGTGGCACGATTTCAAGAACAATATTGAAAGTCTTTCAAGTTACTCTTCATGTCTCATTTCACAATAATCATCTTGTATACGTTCTTGACTTTAGCATGTAGAAAAAAAAAAAGTCGGTGGGAAAGAGCCTCTTCCACCATATTAATAAGAAAATGAATCTAAATGGCATTTTTCCTCAGATATTTGAGGTAAAAAATTTTGAAGCTTTTCTTTAGCTCACTAATCAGACTCGGGATCAAAACCTTTTACTACTTGCACCCAAGATTCCGATTTTATTATAATAAAAAAGAATTGTTTACGAATGGTACTGCAATCATTCATTCATTTAATACACTATTAGTTGCCCTTATTGGGAGGATTAATTTTTCCACCACTACTGGAAAAGAATCATATGCAGGTGTTCTTAGCCTTTCAGGAATCTCACATAGGATAATCGACGGAGAATGAAATAATTATAAATCTAGTCAGTCCATAAATCAGTTGTTTAAGCTTTCGAAGGATTGCAAGTTCATATTTGGCTTCCTACTCTGTTGCACGTCCCCATAAATGGAATTAGAGCCCGCGTGTTGATGTAATGTTGAATGTATTAGTGTTGGCCTATTTGTTGACCATGTTGACCGACGAATCTTGCTTATCATCGCCCATGCCCGTTCAATGAAAAGTACCCCACATGAAGGAAAGACTAGGGTAGAGCAAAAGGCCATGCCTACCCCATGATTAGGCACTTGACCAGGCACGATCCATCAGACCGACAGGCCGTGTCAGTTACGAGCCCATTTGGCTTTGGTCCGTGGGCTCGATATGCCTAATGGGCCCAATACAATAAAATTGGCAAAGATAACATCCATATTCTATAATATTGAAAAAGATAACGTATCATTTTCTTGATTATTTCCATCATGACTTATGATTTACTTACCCCATTGGCATTTATGTTACATTCAAAATTTATGTTCAATACTAGTGGATAGATCTTGAAAGATAATAGGTTCAGCTTGTCAACACAAAAATTAGAAATGACTATCGTAGTGATACTTGGTTTTTGTAAGAATTAACTCAATAAGAACGAGCCTTATGCGAACAAGAGGCAACCGTGACATTGGATCATCTGAGTCATGTAGAAGGATACCGTCTTTTGTGTCTAGTCACCATTAGGACGGCACTAAGTGTACTTTTTTACCAGATTAGTTGAAAATGCACATGTACTGCAATTTGGTTTTATTGAATGGGTGTCCTCCTTTAACTATTCTCAATTAAATTCTTCATTATTTGTTAATATTTTCAAAAAATTAAAAACTATAAAAAAAAATTCTTAAATGTTTCTGGACAAAATAATTTTTCTTTTTACCAATTTGTTTAAAATTTACGGGGCAACGGTAATTTGCGCAAATTGAGGCATCATCTTTTTATTGACCCCCACAACATGGGACATGAAATATTAAAAACCAATCCGCTGTACTTCTCATGTCCAGGTTCCCACTTCATCTCGTATCCATTCTAGTTTAAGATGAAAAAGAGATGACAATCCACAACTGTAATGAAACATTTTCACAGGCGTTGTTGGCCTCTATCCATCTTTAGATTCGAGAACTTATCGATCCAAATAGTTCTATCTGTACATATGACCAGATCTTTCTCCAAGTAAAATCTTTTATACTCCCAGAGCAATCACCATCATCTCAAGACCAAAAGAGACACTTAAAAACTCACTGGAGGATTGAGATTCTCCATTGGTGATTGCCTAGCTTTCTGTAAAAAAAATTGTGCATGTGGTACTGCTGTGTGTGTTAAAGTTCCCTTTCTCTGCACTCCCTCTTAGCCTTCAACCTTTGGAAACGAGAGAGAGCTGAGCCAGAGCGACTGAAGTACAGGGCAAGACTTGTGCCAAACGATGTGACTCTCTTATAATATAGTCATCCCGCAGGCTGTGTTGATACCTCCAAAGCACCCACTTGATATTATTTTAAAAATGATTGTCCACACGGGAAGAACCTAAGAACTTGACCTGACCAAAGAAAGAAAAAAAAACAGAAAGTACGACCCCCCACCTGCCTAGGCTTTTTCTATGTGAAAAGTGGAACTCTCTCCTTATGTCTGCGATCGAACTCAGGATCTGCTGAGAAGAGGAAGATGGGATTGGTGGGAACTGGAGAAAAGGAGAGGGCGGATTCCCTGAAGGGCATGAACGAGTACAAGAGAATGGGTTCCGAGGTCGAGGACGATGATTTTGAGGACGATTTGGTTCATTACCAGCGTCAGCTGGAGAGAAGGAAAAGTACCAGAAGATATGTTTTCGCCTCTGCGGTCTTTGTTTCTCTCAACAGTCTCCTCCTAGGCTATGGTATGGTGGTGACAGCATCATTCCTCGTCTCTGTTCTTTCTTTTCCTTATCAGTAGTTGCATAGTTATTTGTGAATGTTTGACTGCCAAAGTCCCAGTGCCGGAGGGGCTAGGGTTGGAAATATCAATGTTTGAAAGTAACAATTTGGTTTCTCCGTGATATCTAGAAATTGATTTCTTCGGTTGTTTCTATAAAATTGGAGACTCTGAGAGAGATAGTAGTACGGAGAAGATCAAGCACCGATAAAACTGGAACATCCTTTGTTTCAAAGAGAGAGGAGGACAAGTTATTCAGTCTCATTTGATGATCAGTAACGAATTGAATGCTAAGGATCGTGCTGCTTTGGTGATTCAGAAGATTCATCAGGGGACATGTCGAAATATCAACGTAATTTCATTTGTTAACCTCATTTGCTTTTCTCTAGAGCTCTTACATAAATAGTCTTTATATGTATGCTGTTCAGGTCTGAAGTACATCCAAATATTTGTCAATGTAAAATTTCCAGTATTCTGTAGTGCAAGAAAATGAAAATTTTTCGTGTCTGTAGATTTATGGAGTTGCTGATAAAGTTAGTAAGTTACCAGCATCATGATGAATTTACCAACGTCAAAATTAAGTAGTAAGTAACTATGTTCTTATTGCCTTATGTCCACTTCTATGTAAATTTGCTTTGGACATGGTTTTTGCACTGGCCATGGCCATGAGATTTTCGGCCATCTACAGTTTTCTATTAGGTAGGTAAATGAATTTTACTAGTTACTGAAAAAAATTAGTTGCGGTGGATTAATGTGTCACAAACTGCTCGACAGCTCGTTAGATAGCATGATTGGACTAAGCAAGGGTAGCCCAATTTCTAATAGTTAGATCCATCAACACTTTAAGTCGCAGATGAATGGATATGCTTGACTACTTGCAGATGGAGGCGCCATGAGTGGAGCAATTATATTCATTCAGGAAGATCTCGGAATAACTGAGGTTCAGATAGAGGTCCTTGTTGGTTGTTTGAACATAATTCGCTCTTCGGTAGCATAGCTGGTGGCCGAACATCAGACATTATCGGTAGAAAATGGACGATGGGGTTAGCTGCTGTGGTCTTCCAAGTGGCCGCAGCTGTTATGACCTTTGTTGGTTCATTTCGAGCACTCATGATAGGAAGATTGCTGGCTGGAGTTGGAATGGGTTTTGGAGGCATGATAACTTCGCTGTACATTGCGGAAATTTCACCAACCATCAATCGCGGCACGCTCACCTCTTTTCCAGAGATCTTCGTGAATTTTGGAATCCTCCTCGGTTATATCTCGAACTACATATTTGCAGGCCTGTCAGTGCACATAAATTGGAGGGTCATGCTCGGAGTTGGGATTTTGCCCTCGGTCTTCTTTCACACTCTTTGTAATCCCCGAATCACCAAGATGGTTGGTCATGAAGAACCGAGTCGACGAAGCAAGATTGGTTCTTTTAAAGACACACGAGGACGAGAAAGAGGCTGAAGAAAGGCTTGCCGAAATAAAATTAGCTGCTGGAGTCGGCAATGATGCGAGGAAATACGGAGATAAAGCCGTGTGGCGTGAACTGTTGTGCCCTTCTCCTCCTTTGCGGCGGATGCTAATTACGGGCATTGGAATCCAGTGCTTCCAACAGATAACGGGCATAGATGCTGCCGTTGTTTACAGCCCGACGATTTTCAAAAGTGCTGGAACAAAAGGTAATTCAAATCTTCTCGCGGCTACAGTTGCTGTTGGGGTTACAAAGACTTCTTTTATACTGGTCGCTATATTTCTGATTGACAAGGTCGGGAGGAAGCCGTTGCTTTATATCAGTACAATCGGCATGACTGTTTGCTTGTTCATTGTTGGGGTCTCTCTCTCTTTGCTAAACGAGGGAGTAGCTGGGGCAGCACCTTTGTTGGCGATTCTTTCTGTTTGTGGTTATGTAGCATTCTTTTCAGTTGGAATCGGCCCTATTTGTTGGGTATTGTCCTCGGAAATTTTCCCTCTGAGGTATCGCGCTCAAGCAGCAGCGCTCGGGGCAGCTGGTAATCGGGTGTGCAGCGGGCTCATCACCATGTCCTTCCTCTCGGTTTCTAGAGCAATCACGGTGGCCGGAACGTTTTTTATATTTGCTGCATTGTCGGCTGCTTCTGTTGCATTTGTTTACATACATGTCCCAGAAACGAGAGGGAAATCACTGGAGCAGATCGAGACGCTGTTTCAGAACCCACATGATCGGAAAGGAAGCCAAGTCGAGATGGAAGATGTTGAGCATCTTGTGCAGTAGTCCCTTCAGTACCGACATCTTCAGTAGCCAAGCAAATACACTCATTACAAGAAGCTGATTGCAGCGCAGATACCATATTTCATCGCGATTCATTGATTTACATTGCAGATGTGCATGCATTTAGTGGAGAAAATCTGAAGTTGTCAACCTCCCAAGCAAGAGAAAACAAGACCTATCAAATCAGTCTTTGGGAATATTTACTGTCAGTTCTGCTTCGCCGTGACAAATCGGATGTATGTCAATACATTGGACGATTTATGACATGTCGCTTTGTGTTATGAGGAAATCTGAGGATTTTCCCCTTCATTCATGCCCAAAATGCTCCGACAGAATATCAACAATCGATAGACTCTTGCCTCCAGGGAACATGGGAAGAATTCGACGGCCTTATAGCATTTTTACGTGGAAAACCAACACTTGTTAGCACCTTCTAGCATTTGTCCGGCAATTTAGCCCTGTTTGTTTGTGTTCATTTTTTCTGTTCATGAACACAATTCCTGTTTTTTTGTTCTGGAGAACAAAAAAAGAATAGAAACGCATTTGTTTGGGTTTTTGTTCAAGATCTATTTTTTTTTCCAGGAACAAATTTGAAACAAAAACAAGAAACAAAAAAAAAAACTCACTTTCTTGTTTCTACAACACTTCCGAGAAACAATTTTTCTCTCTCCTCATTTTCTTCTTCTATTTATTTTCTTCTTCTTTTCTTTTTCTTTTTTCTTTGGCCGGTGGCCGGCCTCGACCATGTCTGTCGAGGGCTAGCGACCTCGCCAAAGTGTCGCCGGCCCCCGGCGAGGCTCGGCCTTGCCTTGGTTGGGCGAGACGTTGGCGGTGGCCCAGCGAGGCTCAGCCTCACCGATGGCTAGGCGAGCTCGGCCTCACCTTGGCTAGGTGAGCTCGAGCTCGCCTAGATCCGGCGAGGCCGAGCTCGCCCAGCCACCAGCGAGGCTCAGCCTCGCCGGGCCACCGCCGGGCGACGCCGACCTAGCGATGGCCCGACAAGCCTCGCCATGGCTGGGCGAGGCCACTGACCCTCGTCGGCCAGTCGCCGACCATGGCCAAGGCCGACAACTGGCCAAAAGGAAGAAAGAAAAAAGAAGAAAAAAAGGAAAACAAAAATAAAAATATTAAAAAATTAAAAGAAATAAAATAATTACACAAATTTACCAAACGTGTTTCTGTTCTTTTTCTATTCTAGAAACAAGTTTACCAAACGCATTCTTCTAGTAAAAATTGTTCCCCAGAACAGAAATAGTTTTCTCTATTTCTGTTCCCTAGAACAATTTTTGAACAGAAACGTTACCAAACGCACCCTTAGCTATTGCATTTTTGTATTCTTTTCTTTTGTTTATGAACAGAATTTCTGTTTTTTTATTCCAGGGAACAAAAAAAGAACAGACTCGTTTGTTTGTGTTTTTGTTCCAAATCTATTTTTTTTGTTCCCGGGAACAAATTTGGAACAAAAACAAAAAACAAGAAAAACTCGTTTCTTGTTTCTAGAACACTTCCGAGAAATAAATTTTCTCTCTCCGTATTTTTTTTCTTCTCTTTCTTTTCTTCTTCTTTTTTCTTTGGCGAGTGGTCAGCTTCAGCCATGGCCAACAACCTCGCCGGAGCGTCGCCGGCCCCTGGCGAGGCTCAGCCTGGCGCCGACCGGTGAGGCTCGGCGAGGCTGCCGACCCTCATTGACTGGTCACCGGCCATGGCCGAGGCCAGTGACCAACCAAAAGAAAGAAAAAAGGAAAAAGGAAAAATAAAATAAAAATATTAAAAAATTAAAAGAAACAAAAAAATTATAAAAATTTACCAAACGTGTTTCTGTTCTTTTTCTATTTCAGAAACAAGTTTACCAAACGCATTCTTTTGTTCAAAAATTATTCCCCGAAACAAAAATAGTTTACCAAACGCGTTTTCTATTTCTATTCCCTGGAACAATTTTTAAACAGAAACGTTACCAAACGCACATTTAACTACATCTATCCATATTTACTTTGTATAGCTATCTCCCCACAAGTCCAACATATTGGCCGGTCTTCAAGAACGATATTTAGTCTTTCGAATTACTCTTCATATCTAATTTCGCAACAATCATCTTGTGTCCATTCTTAACTTTAGCCGGAAGAAAGATAAGACAAATTGAAAATGGCCGCACATTTTCTATGTTCTGTACTATGAATGAAACCTCCACCATATTATCAAGAAAATGAGTCTAAATCATATTTTTCCTCAGATTTTTAAGGTTAAAAATGTCAAAGTTTCTCTTTAGCTCGCAAATCTGATACAGAAATCAAATTTTTTTTACTATCTGCACTCAAGATTCCAGTTTTACAAAAAAAACAAAGTAAAATTATTTGCTGATGGTGCTACCGTCATATCCATTCAACACACTATTAGTAGCACATATTGGGAAGATTTATTTTTCCACCACTCCTGGAAAAGAATCATATGCGGATGTTTTCAGCCTTTTAAAAATCTCATATAGGATAATCGTTAGGGAGTAAAACAAATTTTAAATTTAGTCGGTTCATGAATCAATAGTTAAGCTTTCCAAGGAGTGCAGGTTCATACTTGGCTTCCTACTCCGTTAGACATCCCCATAGATGGAATTAAAGTCGATGTGTAGATTGTAATGCTGAATGTATTAGTGTTGGCCTATTTGGTGACTACGGGTGGGTTTGGGAACCACTTTTGGGGAAAGTTTTTAGGAAAATGCAAAGACCTTTGAATTAAAGGTGTTTTTCAAAATGCAACTGTGTTTGGTAAATTGTACTTTGAAAGCCCTTTGTGAAGTACTTTGAATAAAATGGTGTTTGGGGAATTACACTTTCAAACGACCTTTGTGTTAAAAAAAAATTATCAAAAGAAAAATTAAAAAAAAAATTGACCGGCAAGGGCAGCGTACGCCGGCGACCTCTGGCGAGCTCCGGCGACCTCCGGCGACCTCCGGCGAACTCCGGCGACCCCGGATCTAGGCCGGTGAGGTCGCGCGACGCCGTCGTGACCTTCGGCGACCTTGGATCTGGGGCGGCGAGGTTGCGCGACGCCACCTCGACCTCAGGCGACCCCGGATTTGGGGCGGCGAGGTCCCGCGACGTCGCCTCGCGCCAGATCCGGGCGCCGAGGTCCGTTCCGATCCTCTCCGCCGCCTCGTCGGGTCGGAGGTCGCGACGGGGGCAGGCCGCGGTTTCCAAGACAGATCAGTGCGACTGCCGACGACGAGTCGCCGCGAAGCGCGGAGATCGCGGTGCAACAGGCGACGGTCGCCGGCGACCGCATCTGGTCGCAACCGGATCTGCAACTCGCGGAGCTCTCCGACGACGAGCGCCTGCGTCGCGGCGTCCCTCTACGCCCGGAGAAGATGAACAGTGCTCGTACAAGGGCACGCACCGGAAAAACGAAAAATTGGTGAGGACAATTTTGGAAAAAAAAAATATGAATAGTGCCCGCGTGGGCATGCCGAAAAAGTCGAAAGCCCAAGGCACCCCCAAGGCAGCCTTGGGCTTTCGGGCTTGAAAATGCTGGCTTTGCAAGTAAGAGACTTGCAAAGTTTTTTCCCAAACGCTCCCCATTAGCCCAAGGGGCTTTCCATGGCCAAAGCCCCTTCCAAAGCTGATTCCAAACGCTCCCTACATTGACCAACAATCTCCCTCCTCATCGCACATGCCTTCGGTTTAGTGAAAAGTATGCTACGTGAAGGAAAGACTAGAGCCATGCCCACCCTAGGCCCAGCATGATTGGGCCTGTGACCGGCACAACCCCCGGAACGGCAGGCCGTGCCAGGTATAGGCCTGTTTGGCTTTGTGCCATGTCCCTTTTTAGGGCTGGGCTCGGTTGAGTGTTTATAATGAGCCCAATATTGATAGAGTTGGTGAGAATAATATTGATATTCTATAATATCGAACGAGATAACTCATCACTTCCTCGATTCTCTACATCATGGCTCGTGACTTATTCACCTTACTGGCCTATGGCGTCTATAATACATTCAGAATTTATGTTCAACACTAGTGGACAGAACTTGGAAGATAATAGGTCTAGCTTGTCAGTGAAAAAAATTAGAAATGGACTTCTTAGTCATATTTTGTTACTGTAAGAATTAACTCCATAAGGATGTGCCTTGTACGAACAAGAGGGCAAGAATGATACTAGATCAATCGAATCGTGGTGAAGATACGGTGGTTCGTGCCTAATCACTGTTAGGACATCACTAGGCGTATTTTTTCCCAAATTATTTGAAAATGTACTTGAATTGCAATTTGGTTTAATTGATTGGAGTGTCTTCCGTTAACTTTCCTCAATTGATTTCTCTATTACTTTTAATATTTTATAATAAAAAATTAAAAAATAGTGTTTATTAAATTCTTTCCAGATAAATAATTGTTTTATCAATTTGTCTAAAATTTACCGGGCAACGGTAACTTGCGTAAAATGAGGCATCGGCCTTTTATTGACGACCCCAACATGGGACATGCCTTCAACAAACAATATCGAAAATCAATCCAATGTACTCCTCATGTCCAGTTTACTACTTCATCTCGGATCCATTCTTAAGTCTAGGATGGAAAAGAAATGACAAAAGGCAATTAGTCAAAAGTACATATTCGCCACAACTGGAATGAAACGTTTTCACGAGCGTTGTTAACATCGATTCGTGTGTACAGCTGAAATCTAATCAATCCGAGTGGGTCTCATCTGTACGGGCGACCCCATCTTTCTTGGAGAAGATCCTGTCATGCTCCAATGGAAATCCCCATCGTCACCAGAGGAGACACTTTTAAGAACTCACAAGGGGATTGAGATCCACCATTGGTGACTGCCTAGCTTTCCATGGATAATTTGTGCATGGGGTGCTGCTCTGTGTGTTTGAGTTGCCTTTCTTTGCAATCCTTCTTAGCCTTCAACCTCTGGAAACCGCAGAGAGCTGAGCCAGAGTGACTGAAGTAAAGGGACAACATGGTACCGATAGATGCGATCGTTCTATATTATACTCATCCCATATGCTGTGTTGATACCTCCAGAGCACCCACTTGATGTTTTTTAGAGTATTTCTCCACATGTGGAAAAACTCAAGAACTTGACCTGACCCAAAAAAAAAGAAGGTCTGAGCCCCCACCTGCCAAGTCCCTGTCTATGGGAGAACCGGAAGTCTATTGTTATGTTCGATAGAACTCGGGCGGTGCAGAGAAGAGGAGATGGGATCGGCGGGAACCGGAGAAAATGCGAGCGCAGATTCACGGAAGGGTGTGAACGAGTACAAGAAAATGGGTTCCGAGATCGAGGACGGTGATTTTGAGGTCGATTTGGTTCATTACCAGCAGCAGTTGGAGAGGAGGAAAAGTACCAGGAGATATGTTTTTGCCTGTGCAGTTTTCGTTTCTCTCAACACCGTCGTCCTAGGTTACGGTATGTTGGCGACAGCGTCTTTTCTCTTCCCTCTTTTTTTTTTTTTTTTGGTTATTAGTAGTTGCATAGTTGTTTGTGAATGTTTTGACTGCAAAAGTCCTGGTCCCGGAGGGGCTACAATGTTTCTGGTATAGAAGTTTCCATGAAAATGATAAATACCAACTCGTTTCTCGATCAGATCTAGAAATTGATTTCTTCAGTAGGTCCTATAAAATTGTAGACTCTGAGTGATATATTAATATGGAGAAGAGAAAATTGTTTAAAGCACCGACAGAACTTGAAGATCCTTTGTTACAAAGAGAGAGGAAGACAGGTTATGAACATCTCATTTGATGGTCAGAATCGAATTGAATGCTAAGCATTGTGCTATAAGTTGCTAAGTTCTTATTGCCTAATGTCCACTTCTGTGTAAAAATTTGCTTCGGTGATATGTCTTTTGCATTGACCAGGGACATCAGATTTTTATCCATCTCTGGTTCTCGTTTAGGTGGGTGGATGGATTTTGCTTGTTAGTTAAAAGAATTAGTTGCGGTAGATTAATGTGTCACTAGCTGCTCGACTTTCAGTTAAATCCATCCACACTTTGTTAAGTCACGAATGAATCAATATGCTTGACTACTTGCAGATGGAGGTGTCATGAGTGGAGCAATTATATTCATTCAGGAAGATCTCAGAATAAGTGATGTTCAGATAGAAGTCCTCATTGGTTGTTTGAGCGTAATTTCACTCTTCGGTAGCATAGCTGGTGGCCGGACATCGGACATTATTGGTAGAAAATGGACGATGGCATTAGCTGCTGTTGTCTTCCAAGTGGGCGTGGTTGTTATGACCTTTGCAGATTCATTTCGAGTACTAATGATAGGAAGATTGCTGGCTGGGGTTGGAATGGGTTTCGGAGGCATGATAACTTCGCTGTACATTGCCGAGATTTCACCAGCCATCAGTCGGGGCACACTAACCTCTTTTCCAGAGATCTTCGTGAATCTAGGAATCCTACTCGGTTATATATCAAACTATGTATTTGCAGGCCTTTCGGCGCACATAAACTGGAGGGTCATGCTTGGAGTTGGGATTTTACCATCAGTCATCATCAGTTTTGCACTCTTTGTTATCCCTGAATCACCAAGATGGTTGGTCATGCAGAACCGAGTTGATGAAGCAAGATTGGTTCTTTTAAAGACACATGAAGATGAGAGAGAGGCTGAAGAAAGGCTCGCAGAAATTCAATTGGCTGCTGGAGCCGGTAATAATGCAAAATATGGAGAGAAAGCTGTGTGGCGTGAACTGCTGTGCCCTTCTCCTGTTCTACGACGGATGCTAATCACAGGTGTTGGAATCCAGTGCTTCCAGCAGATAACGGGCATAGATGCTATTGTGTATTACAGCCCAGAAATTTTTAAAGATGCTGGAATGAAAGGTAATTCAAATCTTCTCGCAGCGACTGTTGCTGTGGGCGTTACCAAGACTGCTTTTATACTGGTCGCAATATTTCTGATTGACAAGCTTGGGAGGAAGCCGTTGCTTTATATTTGCACGATAGGCATGACTGTTTGCTTGTTCAGTGTCGGTGTCTCTCTCTCTTTGCTAAAGGAAGGAGCAGCCGGGGTAGTGCCTTTGCTGGCGATTCTTTCTGTTTGCGGTAATGTAGCTTTCTTTTCTGTTGGAATCGGCCCTATTTGTTGGGTACTGTCCTCAGAAATATTCCCTTTGAGGTATCGTGCTCAAGCATCAGCGCTCGGGGCTGCTGGCAATAGGGTGTGCAGTGGGCTCATCTCCATGTCCTTCCTCTCGGTTTCTCGAGCAATCACAGTGGCAGGAACCTTCTTTTTATTTGCTGCAATGTCAGCTGCTTCCATTGCATTTGTTTACGCGCTTGTCCCAGAAACAAAAGGGAGATCATTGGAGCAGATCGAGTCACTGTTTCAGAACCCACATGATTGTAAAGGAAGCCACCTTGAGATGGAAGATGTTGAGCATCTTGTGCAGAAATAATCACTTAAGTACCAGCATCTTCAGTAGACAAGCAAATGACTGAACTTTCTTTACAGGAAGCTGGTTACGGCAGCAAAAACCATATTTCATCACGATTTGTTGACTTACATTGTGGATATGCATGCATTGTAAAATGTCAGGTTCACTATCCAGTGGAGAAAATCTGAAGTTGTCATTCTCCCAAGCCAGAGAAAACAGGATTTATCAAATTAGTGTTTGGCAGAATTTACTCTGTCTCTTCTAACATGACTGATTCGTCGTGACAGATCTGATGCACATCAGTACATTCGACATATAAGAAGTGTAGCTTGCGTTATGAGGAAATCTGAGGATTTTGCCTTAATTCATTCCCAAAATGGTCTGACAGAATATCAACAATCAAAAGAATCTAGCCTCCAGGGAACATGCGAAGAATTTGCCTTCCTTATACCATTTTTATGAGAAAAACTAATACTTCTTGGCCCCTTCTAGCATTTGTCCAGCAATTTAGCTGTAGGTATCCATATATACTAGGTATCGCATCTCCACCGAGTGTCTTAACATGGCACTTGCCATCAAGAACAATATTGAAAGTCTATCGAATTATTATTCATAACTCATTTCGCACTAATCGTTTTATATTCATTCTTAACTTTAGTAGGAAGAAAAATATGACAACGTAAAAAAGCAGCATATTTCTAGGTTTTATACTATGAATGAAGTTTCCACATATTATCAGGAAAATTTGTCTCAATAATGTTTGTCCTCAGATTTTTAAGGTAAAAGTTTCCAAAGTTTCCCTTTACCTCACGAATCTGACTCAAAAAATGAAAACTGTGTTACCTTTTGCACTCACCGTTCCAGTTTTACGAAAACAAAATTCTTTACTAATGTTGCTGCAATGGTCCCATTCAATTTAATGCTCAATCAGTTGCACATATTAGGAAGAAAAATTCATTCACAGCAGCTAATTTTTCCACAACTACTGGAAAAGGATCATTTTTGGCAGGTGGTTTAAAATATGTACATCTGTACAGTTGAGATCTAATCGATCTACCTAAATAGATGTCACAAAGTGCATTGCCAAGCAACTATAAGGTACTATCGGAGTAAATGTTTTTGTACTACAGCAGCAGGCAGTAGTCTCAACCATCAATTTCACGAGAGGGTGGATGAGAGGCCTGCTGAAATACAATTAGCTGTTGGAGTTGGCAATAATGCAGAGAAGTACACAGACGAAGTCATGCAGCGTGAACTGCTGAGCCATTCTCCTCCTCTGCAACGGATGCTAGTAGCGCGACTTGAAATTTTGTGCTTCAGACATATTACAGGCATATTGTTGCTGCCGTTATTTACAGCTAAGATTTTCATACATGCGGGAATGAAAGGTAATTTGAATCTTCTTGCAGGTACAATTGCTGTGGTGGATATGAAAAATACACTGATGCTGGTACCTATTTTTCTGATCAACGAGCTTGGGAGGAAGCCTTTGCTTTATATTGGTACTATTGGCATGACTGATTGCTTGTTCAGTGTGGGGGTCTCTCTCTGAGATAAAGTAGGAGCTGGGGCAGCACCTATGTTACCCATTCTTTTTTCTTTGTGGTAACATAGCTTTGTTCTCTATGGGGATTGACCCCATTTGTAGGACATTGTCATCGGAGATTTCCCCTTTGAGGTATCGTGCGCAAGCAGCAGTGCTCAGGAAGGCTGGTAATAGTGTGTGTATCAGTCTTGTCTCCATGTCCTCTCAATTTCTCAAGCAATTATGGTGGCCAGAACGTTTTTAGTATTTGCTGCAATACCAGGTATTTTTGTTGCATTGCGTTTGCCCCGCATACTAAAGGAATATCACTGGAGCAGATTGAGTCGCTGTTTCAGAACAGACACAATTGGAATTTGGAAAGGCTGGAAGATTGAGCAACTTGTGCAGGATCAGTCACTTAATTATTGGCATCTTCAGTGGTCGCCCAACTTTTCTTTGCCAGAAAGCCGAATATAGGGGAAAACTTCATGAAATTTCAGTTATTCTTGCTGATATTCATGTATTGAATAAGGTTCATCATCTACAGGAAAAGAACAAAATTTATCAACCCTTTAAAGCAAGGGAAAACGGGACCTCTTAATACATTATTCGAGTTGCTTGCAATATAAGCAAGTGTTATTAATAACATATAATTTAAAAAAAAAAAATGAACTAAATTTGGGTGGTTGAAGGTCACATTATTATTTGTATATCCCCAACATTTGTTATGAGCCTGATATAAGCTTTTTGACCGAAAACCATTGGCACGTCATCATGAATCCTACCATAATGTCTGAAGCAGACATGAGGATAACAATAGGGAATGCGAAGAAGTTCTGGTATATGTTAGACAATTGTTTCTCCAAAATCTTAAGGCATCACTGTCAGGAGATGTTGCCCACAATTGAAGATTGAGCATATATCTAACAACTTTGAACTCTGTCCCTCACATTGCTCTGCATTATTTGTAAATTGTGGCCCTTTCTGTATAATCAGATGATTTTTTTATTGATAGTTCATTTCAATTTGTCACTATGTAATGTTCCTCGTCAACAGAGAGAACTCCTTTGAAAACACTAGGCAACGGAATCATAGGTGAAGTCCTCACGTCGACTGATTTGTGTATCAGAAAAGGCTAAACAAAGTGAAGGACTTTTCACACCCTTTACAAGTATAGCACATTATGAGACAAGGAGAATTATATCACCCTCCTTTCAAGCTTGAGGCATCTAAGCACGCAACCATATATACAATAAAATCAAGAGTAGTTTTACTTTTTTTCCACGTATGTGGCCAAAAGAAAAGAGCACTTTTCCAGGTAAAAGTAGGAATTCTGAATCAGAAATGCTTTCAATGTTTCATTGGAGGCAAACTTCTCTAGGATAGAGTACAGAGCATTTTAAGCATGAAAGTTTAATACAGTAGAATTTCTCAGTAATGCAAACTTCTCTAGGATTGCTCAGTAATTCAAGCTATGATTTCTTTGTTAAAGTGTACTGCCATTTATCTCACTTGTCAAGCTAAGCAGCCATCCGAGAAGAGAGTGACGGTAATTCCAACAATCACTGACTTGATAGATTCTGCCTTCGCTTGCTTGAGAGGTTGATAACTGTTCCTTTTTCTTGATGCTGGACCTTCTCTTATTGAACTGAAGCTCCACATGTCAGACTGAAGATGTGGATAGGTAAGTGACTAGTGGTGCACATGTTCCTCGACATCTTCAATCTCAACATAGCCTCCTTTCCAACTACAGTGATCCTGAAATAGTGACTCAATCTGCTCCAGCGATTTTCCTTTGGTTTCTGGAACGACCAAGTGAACAAACGCAACTGAAAGAGCTGACATCGTGGCAAACACAAAAAACGTGCCAGCTACCGTGATTGTGTGAGAAACTGAGAGGAAGGACATGCTGACAAGCCCACTGCACACCCTATTAGCAGCCGCCCCAAGCGCCACTGCTTGAGCACGATACCTCAAAGGGAAAATCTCTGAGGTTAGCACCCAGCAAATAGGGGCGATTCCTATCGAGAAGAAAGCTAGAGTACCACAAACAGATAGTACTGCCAATCCAGGTGCAGCGCCAGCCACTCCTCCCTTAAGTAGAGAGAGAGAGAGACTCCCACACTGAACAGGCAAATTGTCATGCCGATTGTGCTAATATAAAGCAAAGGTTTCCTTCCAAGTTTGTCTAACAGAAATGTAGCAACCAGTACAAATATAGTCTTCGCAATGCCCACAGCAACAGTAGCCGCTAGTAGATTCGAATTACCCTTTATTCCGGCATCTTTAAAAATCTCTGGGCTGTAGTACACTAAAGCTTCTGTGCCCGTTAACTGTTGGAAACACTGGAGTCCTACGCCTGTGATTAGCAGCCAGCGTAGAGAAGGAGAAGGGCTCAACAGTTCACGCCACACAGCTTTCTCTCCTTCCTTCTGTGCATTGTTACCAACTCCAGCTGCTAATTGTATTTCTGTGAGCCTCTCTTCCACCTTGCTCTCGTCTCCATTCGTCTTGAAAAGCACCAATCTTGCTTCATCGACTCGGTTCTGCATGACCAACCACCTTGGTGACTCGGGGATCACAAAAAGCGCCAAACCAATTAAAGCGGAGGGCAAAATCCCAACTCCAAGCATTACCCTCCAATTAATGTGTACTGATAGGCCTGAAAATGCATAGTTTGAGACATAACCAAGTAGAATTCCTATGTTCACAAAGATCTCCGGAAATGAGGTCAGGCTTCCCCTACTGATGGATGGCGAAATCTCGGCAATGTAAACCGACGTTATCACAGCCCCGATGCCAATCCCAACACCAGTCAGCAATCTCCCTATCATCAGTACTTGAAATGAATCTGCGAAAGTCATAACAGTGACCCCCACTTGTAAGACAATAGAACCTGAAGCCATTGTCCATTTTCGGCCAATAATGTCTGATGTTCTGCCACCAACTAAGCTACCGAAGAGCGAAACTACACTTAAACAACCAACAAGGACTTCTGTCTGAACCTCATTTATTTTTAAATCTTCCTGAATGAAAATAATTGCTCCACTCATGACACCAACATCTGCAGAGCAGCAAAGACACATCAACTCATTTGCAACAACACTAACCTGTTCATAATCTAAGGAAAGGTGAAGAAACTTGCGAGACATTCAAATCGGCAGTTCTAACTTTTATTAACAAGCAACCCCGGTCCAGTCCCACCTAACAGAAAATCCTATGATACAACAAAAGGTTCACATAGTAGCAGCCTCCTTTAGCCAACAACAAGAAGCTATGGAACATCTCACTAGGTTATCTGCATTTGGATGTGCTTCAGACTTGAACAGCACATGTACTAGCTATATTTATGTCAAGAGTGCTTGAGAAAAGCGAACTGAGACTGCAAAAGGTGCAATTCTAAAGACTACTCAACAAGGGCAGAATTCACAAAGCTTTGACTTTCCACACCTTGCACAATATGTTTCTGGAAAAACAGAAGATTCCATGAACAAAAGTGTGGACAAAGGTTGATCTAGGCCAAAGCAGTGCATATTTTGTTCTGGATAATGATTAGGAAACTGACTGAAACTATTAGAAGCTCAATGCTAATGTGCTGGAACCCATAAACTGGGATTTGAGTTTGTTACCATAGCCGAGGAGAACAGTGTTGAGAGAAGCAAGAACTGCACAAGCAAACACATAGAATCTTCTGTTACTCTTCCCTCGGATCTCCGACGGATTCTGATAACCCGTAGGGCTGTCATTGAAGCCATCATCGTTGACCTCAGACTCCACTGCCCTGTTCTTATTCCTAACTGAACCTGCACTCCCATTTTCTTCAGCTCCAACCGATCCCATGTTCCTCCTCCTCCTACGTGTCTCCGCCTGTCTTCAATCACTGCTACCTACCCTGGAGATGTTGCCTGAGTTTCTTATAGAATAAGTGAGAAAACAATGCCACCACGCATTGTCCATTTTTCCACCAATCACGTTGGGTATGCGGTGCGTACAAGCAAAGATATTTTACTTTACGCTAAAATAAGCATTCAATGTTGCTTCCTAGGCCACGTGACAGAAACGGAGGACGAGGATCTAGGAAATAATTCGACCCACAAGAAGAAAACCACAAGGAAGTGATTTTACTCCTGTTCGCTTCTTGGCAGTTGGCACCATAGGGTGGAATCTCATGGCCTTGGAGTGCCAGGAAGGGCCTGGCGGCTCGAGGTCACGGCACGGTAGACTGACTGGCCTGGACGATGATTTTGAGCACGGTGAGCCAGTGCAACTTGTTCGTCCTAGGCGAGTCGGTTCCTTCTTTGAAACGACGAATTTCTTTTAGTTATGAGCATATGTTCCTGATTATTGAGGGTTCCAATTTCAAGCACGGTTTGACGGGAGTGGCATGCTTGGTGTTTGGATTCCTGATGACGACGAGCATTGCTCCTACGTTCCTGCCACCAGGAAATTTGAAGAAGCCCTTTGGATGTCAAGTGCCTCGTTCTCTTTCTTTTTCCTAATCAAGAAAATGTGCCTTATTTTCGGGCTATGGTTTCCCCACGCTGGACAAAAGATAATTGCAGCCTTATTAGGTACGGAAAGCGAGGGTACTTTGGGGATTGCGGATAAATTTCGGCACGTTGAAAATAGATGGACTATTTCCGCTTTTTAACGGTCTTCTTCAGGGAATTCTTCTTATCGCCTCAATTTTGATCTTTAATGAAAGAATGAACGTAAAAAGCGATGGCTTAACGTGTCGTTCGACTCTATCGGATATCTTCGAAGAGACGGAATGGCTCAACACGAGAGGCGACTCGTTTCCATGGCCACCCTAAACCAATTAAATCATATTCTAGGGTGAAGTAGAGAAACTACACAAAATTTTCTCAAATAACTCAAAAATTGTTAAAATGTTTGTGTGAATTGTGTCAGAGAGAAGTCACACATTGGAAGTCAATAACTCATATAATTAAGCTTTTGAGTAAAGGTAAATCCAATTGAATATGTTCACAGCCTTGGCGATCTCTTTGGTTGTAAGTATCGGATTTCTATTGTGCTCGAATAAAGACCACAAGTGATATAATTGAAGTTAGTAGAATTGATGTTAGTTGGTTGCTGTGCATAGTTTATGAACAGTTAATATATTATAATTAGCTTAAATTTTTTAATGAATATGGGTTTAACTGGATATATTGACGGGCTCAGACTTAGGCTCTCCCCCGTCAATCTCTCGGGTGTAATTATCAGATTGCAATTGTTTGCTCCCAACAAATCTCGAACAACATATAGCAAGAAGGAAGGAAGTTTGGAGAAATAAGGTAAAATGAACATTATTTTCTAAAGGGCGGCACTATTTTCATACTAATTTTTTGGCTAAAACAGACATTTTTTTAGTTGATTGACCTAATCACCCTCTAAACATCAATTAAATCAAGGATGAATTACTATATGTAAGTTGCTATTCTAGTGCATATTCATAAATGATTGATTGTCATATTCATATACTATAAAGAATTTTCCTTTTGTATTCTTGCAGGTACAATTGCTGTGGTGATTATGAAAACTACACTAATACTGGTACCTATATTTGTGATCAACAAGCTCGGGAGGAAGCCTTTGCTTTATATTAGCACTATCGGCATGACTGTTTGCCTGTTCAGTGTGGGCGTCTCTCTCTTTGATAAGGGAAGCAGGAGATGGGGCAGCACCTATGTTGCCTCTTTTTCTTCTTTATGGTAACGTGCCTTTGTTCTCTATGGGAATCGACCCCATTTGAAGGACATTATCACCGTAGATTTTCCCTTTGAGGTGCCGCGTGCGAGCAGCGGCACTCAGGACGGCTGGTGATAGCATGTGCAGCAGTCATGTCTCCATGTCCTTCCTCTCAATTTCTCAAGCAATTGTGGTGGCCGGAAAGCTTTTAGTGTTTGCTGCAATGCCAGGCATTTTTGTTGCATTGCGTTTGTCCCGCATACTAAAGGAATATCACTGGAGCAGATCGAGTCGCTGTTTCAGAAGAGACACGATTGGAAAGGCTGGAAGATTGAGCATCTTGTGCAGGACCAGTCGCTTGAGTATTGGCATCTTCAGTTGTCGCCCAACTTTTGTTTACCAAAAAGCTGATTGTAGGGGAAAACTTCGTCAGATTTCAGTTGTTCTTCTTGCTTATATGCATGTATTGAAGAAGGTCCATCATCTACAGGAAAAGAACAAAATTTATCAACCCTTTAAAGCAAGAGAAAACGGGACCTATCAATACATTACTAGAATTGCTTGCAATATAAGCAAGTGTTATTAAACTTGCGTGGTTGAAGGACATATTATCAATCTTATATCCCCAACGTTTGTTATGAGCCTGATATAAGCTTTTCAATAGAAGACCATTGGCATGGCAATCGTGAATCCTAACATAATGTCTGAAGCAGACATAAGGATAACGACAGGGAATGGCAGGAAGTTCTGGTACATGTTAAGACAATTGTTTTCTACAAAATCTTAAGACATCACTGTCAGGAGATGTTGCCCACAATTGCGGATTGAGCATAAATCTAACAAAAACTCGTTCCCTCGTATTGCTCTTGTATTATTTGTAAATTGTGGCCCTTTCTGTATAATCAGATGGTTTTTAATATTGATCGTTCGCTTCAATTTCTCACTGTGTAATGTTCCTCGTCAACAGAGAGAACTCCATTGAAAACACTGGGCAGCGGAATCATAGGTGAAGTCCTCATGTCGACCGGTTTGTGTATCAGAAAAGGCTGAACAAAGTGAGGAATTTTTCACACCCTTTACAAGTACAGCACACTATGACGCAAGGAGAATTATATCATACTCCTTTCAAGCCTAAGGCTCTAAGCACGCAACCTATAGGCTCTAAGCCTAAGGCCAAAAGAAAAGAGCACTTTCCGGTTACAAGTAGGAATTCTGAATCAGAAACCTTTCAATGTCTCATTGAAGGCAAACTTCTCTAGGATATACTACAGAGCATTTTAAGCATGAAAGTTGGATACATTAGGATTCCTCAATAACGCAAGCTATGATTTCTCCATTGAAGTGTGCTGGCACTTATTAGACTTGTCAGGCTACGCAGCCATCCAAAAGAGAGTGACTGTAATTCCAACAATGACTTCAACTTGATAGATTCTGCTTTCGCTTGCTTGAGACGTTAATAACTGCTTCTTATTCTTAATGCTGGACCTCCTTTTATTGAACTGAAGCTTCACATGTCGACTGAAGATGTCGATAGGTCAGTGACTATTCGTGCACGTTATCCTCGACATCTTCAATCTTGACATAGCCTCCTTTCCGACTACATTGATCCTGAAATAGTGACTCAATCTGCTCCAGTGATTTTCCTTTGGTTTCTGGAACGACCAAGTGAACAAATGCAACCGAAAGAGCTGACATTGCAGCAAACACAAAAAACATGCCGGCTACCGTGATTGTGTGAGAAACTGATAGGAAGGACATGCCAACAAGCCCACTGCACACCCTATTAGCAGTCACGCCAAGTGCCACTGCTTGAGCACGATACCTCAAAGGGAAAATCTCTGAGGTTAGCACCCAGCAAATGGGGGCGATTCCTATCGAGAAGAAAGCTAGAGTACCACAAACAGATAGTATTGCCAATGCAGGCGCAGCACCGGCAACTCCTTCCTTAAGAACAGAGAGAAAGACTCCCACACTAAACAGGCAAACTGTCATGCCGATCGTGCTGATATAAAGCAAAGGCTTCCTTCCAAGCTTGTCTATCAGAAATGTAGCAACCAGTACAAATATAGTCTTGGTAACGCCCACAGCAACAGTAGCCGCTAGTAAATTCGAATTACCCTTTATTCCAGCATCTTTGAAAATCTCCGGGCTGTAGTACACTAAAGCGTCCGTGCCCGTTAACTGTTGGAAACACTGGAGTCCTACACCTGTGATTAGCATCCAGCGTAGAGAAGGAGAAGGGCTCAACAGTTCACGCCACACGGCTTTCTCTCCTTGCTTCTGTGGATTGTTACTAGCTCCAGCTGCTAATTGTATTTCTGCGAGCCTCTCTTCCACTTTACTCTCGTCTCCATTTGTCTTAAAAAGCACTAATCTTGCTTCATCGACTCGGTTCTGCATGACCAACCACCTTGGTGACTCGGGGATCACAAAGAGTGCAAAACCGATTAAAGCGGAGGGCAAAATCCCAATTCCAAGCATGACCCTCCAACTAATGTGTACCGAGAGGCCTGAAAATGCATAGTTTGAGACATAACCAAGTAGAATTCCTATGTTCACAAAGATCTCCGGAAAAGAGGTCAGGGTTCCCCTACTGATGGATGGCGAAATCTCGGCAATGTAAACCGATATTATCACTCCTCCGATGCCAATCCCAACCCCAGTCAGCAATCTCCCTATCATCAGCACTTGAAATGAATCTGCGAAAGTCATAACAGCAACACCCGCTTGGAAGACCATAGCACCTGAAGCCATTGTCCATTTTCGGCCAATGATGTCTGATGTTCTGCCACCAACTAAGCTACCGAAGAGCGAAACTACACTTAAACAACCAACAAGGACTTCTGTCTGCACCTCAGTTATTTTTAAATCTTCCTGAATGAAAATAATTGCTCCACTCATGACACCAATATCTGCAGAGTAGCAAAGGCACATCAACTCATTTGCGACATCACTAAACTGTTCAAAATCTAAGGAAAGGTGAAGAAACTTGTGAGACATTCAAATTGGCAGTTCTAACTTTTATTAACAAGCAAACCCGATCCAAACCCACATAACAGAAAATCATATGATACAACAGAAGGTTCACATAGTAGCAGCCTCCTTTAGCCAACAACAAGAAGATACAGAAAATCTCACTGGGTTATCCACATTTGGATGTGCTTCAGACTCGAACAGCACATGTACTAGCAACATTTATGTCAAGAGTGCTTGAGAAAAGCGAATTGAGACTACAAAAGGTGCAATTCTAAAGGCTACTCAACAAGGGCAGAATTCACAAAGCTTTGACTCTTCACACCTTGCACAATGTGTTTCTGAAAAACAGAAGATTCCATGAACAATAGTGTATACAAAGGTTGATCTAGGTCAAAACGGTAGGGAATTTGTTCTGGATAATGATTAGGAAACCGACTGAAACTATTGGAAGCTCAATGCTAATGTGCTGGAACCCATCAACTGGGACAACAGCAGTCAAACGCTCACGAAACAGAGAACAACTCTGAGTTTGTTACCATAGCCCAGGAGAACAGTGTTGAGAGAAGCAAGAACTGCACAAGCAAACACATAGAATCTTCCGTTACTCTTCCTCGGGATCTCCGACAGCTGCTGATAACCCGTCGGGTTGTCGTCAAAACCATCACCGTTGACCTCAGACTCCACTGTCCTGTTCGTAATCCTCACTGAACCTGCACTCCCATTATCTTCAGCTCCAACCGATCCCATGTTCCTTCTCCTCCTACGTGCCTCCGCCTGTCTTCAATCAATGCTACCTTCAACGTACCCTGGAGACGTTGCTTGAGGTTCTTGAAGGGTAAGTGAGAGAACAATTCAACCCCACATTGTTTATTTTCCCACCAATAATGTCGCGTATGCAGTACGTAGAAGCAAGATATTTCTCTTCGCTCTAAAATAAGCATTAAACGCTGCTTCCCCAGGTCACGTGACAGGGACGGAAGATAGGATATAGGACATAATTCGACCCCACAAGAAGAAAAACACAAGGAGGTGATTGTATTCATTTTCGCTTCTTGGTAGTTGACACCAGAGGGTGGAACCTCCTGGCCTTGGAGTGCCAGGAAGGGCTTGGCAGCTCGAGGTCACGGCACAGTAGACTGACCAGCCAGGACAACGATTTTGAGCACGGTGAGCTGCTACAACTTTTCTGGCCAAGGCGAGTCAAATCCTTCTTTGAAACGATGAATTTCTTTTATTAATAAGCATATGCTCCTGATTATTGAGGGTTCCAATTTCAGGCACGGTTGTGACGGGAGCGGCCTGCTTGGTGTTTGGATTCCTGGTGACAGTGAGCGTGGTTCCTACGTTCCCATCACCCAGAAAGTAGAAAAAGCTTTTTTGGATGTCAAAAGGTACCCCGTTCTCTCTCTTTTTCCTAATCAAGAAAATGTGCGTTATTTTCAGGTTACGGTTTCTCCACGTAGACAAAACGACAATTGCAGCCTTAGGTACGGAAAGCGATGGTATTTCGGGGATTGCGGATAAATTCCGGCACGTTGAAAATAGATGGACTATTTCCGTTTTTTAATGGTCTTCAGGGAATTCTCCTTATCGCCTTGATTTTCATCTTAATGAAAGAAAGAAGTAAAAGCAATGGCTTAACGTTGTCATTTCAATTCTATAGGATGTTTTCAAAGAGATGAAATGGCTTCGTGTGAGTGACGACTCTTTTCTTCTAGTGAGTATGATCCGAATAGGCGGTTCTCACTTTAAAATCAAGAATCACTCATTAAGAATTGATTTCAAAAAATTGAAACTAACAATTGCCTGTTGATTCCATGGATCTACCAGGGAACTAAACTACCAGTCCAATCCGATTCTCAAATGGGTCCATAGAATCTGTCCCCAATCCTTACAAGTATTATCTTAGACTTCGTCCACCAACGCAAGAAGGGCATGATCCATCCAGTTTCAATGGCCACAAATGGGATCAATGTCTTCCATGAGAGGTTACTGCAACCCTCTCCCAAGAGACACTAGATGCAACCCTCGCCTAAGAAACACTAGAAATTGCAAGTTTCATTTGGAGCTAGTGCAAGACTTGCCAATTTCATTTAGACCGCAATATGGGGTAAGCAATTGTGCCATAGTTTCATTGTATTGCATGGCTCGTTCTTCGCTGAGATTCACTCGACAACTAGGGGATGTATTGATTCCTGCGGAGGTTGACATCAACGGGGCTAAAGAAGGTTCGACGACAGGACATTGTGCAAGAGGCATTATGCAAGAGCAATTATATCTATTTCTAATTACTAGGAAAGTGAACATGAATCCATTGCTTTTTTTAGCCGAAGTGTGTACTTGAAAATATCATTTGGTTCTGGGCCTATCCAGTTCGGTTCCAAGCAGTTCAAGTGATTCCCAATTCCTTTACACACCCTACTCATTTCCATGGCCACCTAAACCAAGTAATCATATTATGGGGAAAAGTAGAATTTCTTGAGAAACTACACAAAATTTTGGCGATGACTAATGATCTCGAATAATAAATAACAAAAGGGAAGGAAGTTGGGAGAAAAAGGTAGAGGAAAGGGAAATAAATACCTAAGTCTTGATAATAACTCGATGATATTAATATCGATTCATAATCAGGGCTAACAAAAGAATATATAGCATCGGTATTTATAGTGTCACTGATAAACCTAATTACCTAATCAGATTATAATAGAGAAGACAAACATTATTTTCTAAAGGGCGGCGCTATTTTTACAGCATTTTTGTAGCTAAAACAGACATCTTTTAGTTATCTGACCAAATCACCCTCTAAACATCACTTAAATCAAGCATGAATTACTATACGTAAGTTGCTTTTCTAGTGCATATTCATAGATGATTGATTGTCATTTTCATATATTAATATACAACAAAGAATTTTCCTTTTGTATTCTTTGAACTCAGAGCAAAAGGAAATTTTATTTATCCTTTTGAAAGGAGGAATAACCCATCGAAAGTCTTTATAGAGAAACTAAAATTTATATTTAAACTCTTTGACATTTCCAATCTTATGAACACGCAAGATTAAAAAAAGTAATTCCGACAATAACTTTATAACTTGACAGATTCTGCTTTCTCTTGCCCAAGAGGTCGATTACTGTTATCCTAGATGCTGGGACCTTCATCTTACTGAATTGAAGCTCCGGATGTAGACCAGAGATGTTGGTAATTGGGTGATGATTCTTGCACGCGATGCTCGACATCTTCAATCTTGGCATAGCTGCCTCTTCAGCGGCTAGAGCGATCCTGAAATAGCGACTCGATCTGCTCTAGAGATCTTCCTTTGGTTTCCGGAACGACAAAGCGAACGAACGCGACCGAAAGAGCTGACATTGCAGCAAATGCGAAGAATGTGCCGGCCACCGTGATTGAGCGAGAAACTGAGAGGAAGGACATGCTGACAAGCCCGCTGCACAGCCTATTAGCAGCAGCCCCGAGCGCAGCTGCTTGAGCACGATACCTCAAAGGGAAAATCTCCGAGGTCACCACCCAACAAATGGGGGAGATTCCTACCGAGAAGGATGCTAGAGTACCGCAAACAGATAGTATCGCCAATGGCGCAGCAACACTGGCTATTCCTTCCTTAAGCAAAGAGAGAGAGACCCCCACGCTGCACAGACAAACGGTCATGCCGATACTGCTAATATAAAGCAAAGGCTTTCTTCCGAGCTTGTCAATCAGAACCGTAGCGACAATTATAAATGAAGTCTTGGTAACACCCACAACAACAGTAGCCGCTAGTAGATTCGATTTACCATTTATGCAGGCGGCTTTGAAAATCTCCGGGCTGTAATACACCACAGCTTCTGTACCAGTTAACTTTTGGAAGCATTGGAGTCCAATGCCGGTGATTAGCATCCGACGTAGAGAAGGAGAAGGACTTAGCAGTTCACGCCACAAGGCTTTCTGTCCTTGCTCCTCCGCACTGTTATTGGCTTTAGCTGCTAATTGTAATTCTGCAAGCCTCTCTTCCACCTCACTCTCGTCTCCATTCGTCTTCAAGAGCACCAACCTTGCTTCGTCTACTTGGTTCTGCATGAACAACCACCTCGGCGACTCGGGGATCACAAAAAGTGCAAAACCGATTAGAACAGAGGGCAAAATCCTAACTCCAAGCATGAACCTCCAAATTATGTGTACCAAGAGGCCTGAAAATGCAAAGTTCAGAGACGTAACCAAGTAGAATTCCTATGCTCGCAAAGATCTCTGGAAATGAGGTCAGGCTTCCCCTATTGATGGATGGCGAAATCTCAGCAATTTAGACCGAAGTTATCATGATTGCAATGCCAAATCCAACCCCGTTCAGAAATGTTCCTAATAGCAGTACTAAAAATGAATCAGCAAAAGTCATGGCAGGCTGGCAGCCGTGCCCACTTGGATTACCATAGCACCTACAGCATTGTCCATGTTCTGCCGATAGTGTCTGAAGTTCTGCCACTGGTTAAGCTACCGAACAGCGAAACTATGCTCAAGCAACCAACAAGGACTTCTGCCTGAACCTCAGTTATTTTAAGATATTCCTGGATAAACATAATTGCTCCACTCATAACACCAACACCTGCCAAGCAGAAAGACGCGTCGACTTGTCTGTGAGATCTGCTGAACAGTTCAAGATCTACGGAAAGCTGAAGTAACTTGTGAGACATGCAAATCGACAAGTTTAATGTTTAACAAGCAATCCCATCCACTCCGGCCTGTCAGAAATCTTATAACGACATAAAAGTTTCACATAAAACAGCCTGCTTTAGGCAACAAGATACGGAAAAATATAGGTAGGTTTCAAGTTCCAAATATTAGGGACTTGTTCCAATGAGTAGATTCCAGATTTTTAGATGGAACTCGAACAAAATCTGGAATCGCTCATCTCTAGAAAATAATGTCTGAAGCGAAACAAACTAATGTGGTTCAGATTTTGTTCTTGGTGACCATTAGAGATATTAAGGTATCTTCTAGAGGTCTTTAGGATATTTCCTCTTATTTTCTATATCTATATTGATTATGCATATCTGATTTGATTTCCTAGATAGTCATCTAATAAAATGTACTCTCCATATTCTCTTTTTATATCTAAAGTGACAATTAAGAAAATAACAATGCTAATGTAGTGAAGCCCATCAGCTGGGGCTATAGCAGTCAAACACTCAGAAAACAGAGAAGAGACTTTGAGTTCGTTACTATAGCCTACGACGACACTGTTGAGAGAAGCAAGGACTGCACAAGCGAAGACATAGAATCTTCTGCTGCTCTTCCTCCTCATCTCCAACCGATGCTGACCACGAGACGAATGGCCGTCGAGAACATCGGATTCCTTTAACTCGTTCCTCTCATTCCTCATCAAACCAGCACTCCCATCTTCTTCAACCCCCAACTGATCCCATGCCCATCTCATTGCTCATTGAAACAGCACTCCCATTTTCTCCTCTGTGTCTCTCTGCCTTTCTATCAATGTTAACCGGTGACCTTTATCCTATGTCGGTAAAAGAACGATACAACCAATTACATTGTCTGTCTTCTTGCCAATGATGTCATGTATGCATCAGTAAGATTCGTTTTTTCCACTTTGAAATAAGTTCAAAATGTTGATTTCTGAGGTCAGGGAACAACTCCAGAACCAGAGGACTAAAATATAGGAATCAGTACACGCCCCCAAAAATTAAACCAGAGTGAAAATTGATGTTTGTCTCCCGTTTCTTGGAATCTCTTGGCATTGTAGTCAGTAAGATTCCTAGTTTCACTTGTAAATGAGTTCAAAATGTCGATTCTGAGGTCAGGGGTCGGCTACAGATCCAGAGGACTACAATCTAGGAATCAGTTGCCACTCCAAAAATGAAACAGAGGAAGATGATGTTTCCTCCCGTTTCTTGGAATTTCTTGGCATATCGGGGGTCCGAGGGCACGATGGACCGACCCGGGCTGGATGATGATTTTGAGAATGGTGAGCCACTGCGATATTCTTCCCGGCGAAGAACTCATGAGAGTACAATCTCTCTCTCTCTCCCCCCAACAAGACTGGATTATCTGTTCAAAACCGTTCAAAATTGCTACTTCTACATCTAAGTCTTCGAGCTTTTAATTGCAACTTATAGTTCTAGCAGCAGCAATTCAAAAATGAGATTTAAATTTGACGCAAAAACTAAAACTTACTCACAAGGGCGTGTCATTAGTAGAAACTCGGTTCTCTCTAGCTTACAGCATTTCACAGTTTGTGAGCTCGCTTTTTAGGTCTTGACTTGAGACTAACGGGTTCTTTATGTAACTGATGGTTGCCCGCACGAGTAACTTTGTATGAACAACTCATCGATCGGAGCCCGAGTCAGTCGCAGCTAGCAATTTATCTCAAGGTAATTACTTGTCCAAGGCTATAACGAAACACTATGGCCTATTCAGAGCTTCTACATAATCTGTGTTTGAACGAATATGAGATTAAGAATCAACAAATACAGCTCAAATTAAAAGACACATGCAACTTCAAGAGTACTTTATCCAGTAAAGAAACTGGATTAGCACCACTAGATCTCGCTTGCTATATACTTCTCGAAAGGCCAATTTTGCATGGCCCTCCTTTTATGAATACCGACCCCAAAGAATGCCGATTCTTGCAGCTCCAATGATCTTGTTCTCCCAACAAGAATTTGTAACTTTCAACTTTCATCCGGCAGGCCGAGACTTCGCTTTTTGAACCAGACGCATACATGGAAATCAGTTAACATATATCGACAGAGTGATAATCTGGCAAACGACTGATTATATTTCCTTCCCCAACGGCGTAGGGTATTGTTGTTCATCTGGTACTGATAACCGGGTTTACTTTTTCTGCACGAGGTGCTCAACATCTCCCATCTCGACTTCATCTCCTTTCCAATTGCTTGGGTCTTCAAATAGGGACGCGATCTGCTCCAAGGATTTCCCTTTCGTTTCTGGAACAAGCGTGTAAACAAACACGACAGACAGCGCAGAAAATGCTGAAAAGGTGTAAAATACGCCGGCCACTGTGATTGCCCGGGAAACTGAGAGGAAGGACATTGCCACGAGCCCACTGCACACCCTATTACCCACGGCCCCAAGTGCCGCCGCTTGAGCACGCAGCCTCAAAGGGAAAATCTCCGATGTCAATACCCAACATACAGGTCCAATGCCCACGGAGAAGAAAGCTACGTAACCACAAACTGAAAGGATGGCCATCGTGATAGTGGTTTGTCCTTCTTTCAGAAAAGCAAGAGTCGTGCCCACACTGAATAAGCAAACAGTCATACCAATCGTGCTAATATACAGCAAAGGCTTTCTTCCGAGTCTGTCGATGAGAATTATAGCTACCAGTATAAATATAGTCTTCGTGACCCCAACAGCAACAGTTGCCGCTAGGAGATTGGAATTGTCCTTTATTCCAGCCTGTTTGAAGATTTCGGGGCTGTAATAAACAGTGGCATCAATGCCAGTGATCTGCTGGAAACACTGGATCCCAAATCCCGTGATGAGCATCCGCAGCAGGGCAGGAGAAGGGCTCAGCAGTTCACGCCACACAGGTTTCTCTTCGTACTTCTCTGCATTATTACTAATTCCAGCAGCTAATAGTATTTCTGCAAGTCTCTCTTCCACCTCACTCTCAATTTCATTTGTTTTTAGCAGCACCGACCTTGCTTCATCAACCCGGTTCCGCATGACCAACCATCTCGGTGACTCAGGGATTATGAAAAGGGCAGCACCAATGAAGACAGAGGGCAAAATCCCAACAGCAAGCATAACCCTCCAACTGATGTGTGCCGAGAGGCCCGAAAATGCATAGTTCGAGATGTAGCCCAGTAAAATCCCAATGTTTATGAAGATCTCTGGAAACGAAGTGAGGGAGCCCCGACTGACAGTGGGGGAAATCTCCGCAATGTAAACAGGGGCAATCATGACTCCAAGTCCAATCCCGACCCCAGCCAAGAATCTTCCAACCATTAACACTTCAAAAGAAGGAGCAAACGTCATAACAGCAGCACCGGCTTGAAAGACAACAGCTGCTAAAGCCATGGTCCATTTTCTACCAATAACATCTGATGTTCTTCCCCCAGCTAAGCTACCCAAAATAGAGATGATGCTCAAACAACCAATGAGAACTTCTTCTTGAACCTCGGTTATTTTTAGATCTTCCTGAATAAACAAAATTGCCCCACTCATGACTCCAACATCTGCAGATCGGTAAGGACGAAAATTAAGGTCAAGAATTGAAGATATCTGACAAGCATCGCAACAAAATTCCACATTAGAAACTGCTCAGGATCTAGTATGAGAGAAGTGAGGATCAGAGAAATCTAATCAATCTTGCGTTTAAAGTCGGAAAATGCTCAAATTAAGACTGACCAATCTTTAGAACAAGGACCATGACCATAGCCAAAATTTCTCAGGCTTGAAGAAGCCTTGTGCTTTTCTGGACTTGAAAAGAAAGTAAGAGTGTTGAATTATCATAATAGTTTGCAATAGGTCTTAGATGTCATCATATTCTTCCCAAAAGCTCAGGAAAGTAGGTGAAATCGATTAAGTCGTTAGCATCTAAGCAAAAAGATGTGAATCTAGCAGATTCAATATAGCATTCTAATGATGCTCCTCTTGACCATACCAAAAAGATGTGTATCTAACAGATTCAATATAGCATTCTGATGATTCTCCTCATGACCATATCATCACACCCTGAAAATAAAAGTTCTTAACATACAAAAAGCAGAGGAATTATCCTCAATTAACAAAGGACGAGAACCGTTTCGAGAAAAGACCAATAATTTTCACAGAAAAGTGTCCTAAGATATACTGAAACAATATAAATTAATACTACCTACACCAAAATTGAATCTTTTTTTTCATAAGCGATCTCAAAGATCAAGACACCAGCCGACATGGGTATGGCTTCCATCCGACAGATAAAAACCGTTTTAGATTTCAAACTGATTATACAGATTAACAAGCTGGGAACTTTTTTCTTTACCCTGCCGACAATCAGGCAAAAGAGCCAAGTCAAATGGCTTATAGAGACGGAAGAAAACAGCAGATCAAATCTTGAAGACAACATGTAGAGACGAATATACATGGGTAAGAACTGGTCTCGAGCATCAAAAAGCACAGCTGCTGCTAAAAAACGAACAGAGAGACAGAGACCACGTCATTACCGTAGCCGAGAAGAACGTTGTTGAGGGACGCAAAGATCGCACAGGCAATAACATATCTCCTGGTGCTCTTCCCCTTCTCCAGCTGACGCTGGTAATGAATCAAGTCGTCGTCAAAGTCGTCGTGGCCGTCGTCGACCTCCGAACCCATCCTCTTGTACTTGTTGTTCTTGCCAATTCCCAGTGAATCTGCAACCCCATTTTCTTCTCCCACCAATCCCATCTTCTTCTTCTTCCGTTTCAGTTCCTGTTCATCAATCAGCAGTTACAGCAAGCCTTCTTGGAACATACCCAGAAGCTGTCGTTTAAGGATCTCGCAAAGTATTAGGATTTCAGATCTGCGAAGAGAAGAAGAGAACAAAGACTTGGCAAGTGGGGTCGCTCTGCCTTTTGTCGTGGGAAGCAACTCAGAATCAAATCTCTCTTTTCTTTTCGCATTTAAAGAACGATCCTTTAAACTTAATTGGGCAGACAGGACGCGTTAACATTCAGGAAACGGACTGCTTACTTGAACATACAAGCTGGGATGGAGCTTTCGATGCAACCGCACGGCCTTGGAATATTGAAATACCGTGGAAAAAGTCTCTGTTTCGACAGTAAATGAGAAGACGGGAAACCCATTAAAGGCAGAGTTGAAACCGGACGTTTTCGGGCAACGTTGGTGAACCCGAAGACCGAAATCCTTCCGGTTGCTGAAGTTGACCATGGATGTCCTCGTTCGTTCACGGAGCTGAAATAAAAAAAAAACAGCAGAGTGCCTTTAGTAATTTTTCTATTATCGAAAGTGATTTTTTCTTAGAAATAGTTTTGTCCATTTCTATTTTTGAAATAAAGAAATAGGTTTTTTTTTACTTATTTGTATTTCAAATTTATTTTATGAATTTTTATTATTTTTCTGTCTCAAAAAATAAAATAATAGATAAATGAAAAAAATTAAGTATCATTATTTTCTCAAATAAGAGCCTAGAGTGGACTTTTTTTCAAATAATGGGCTACAATAACTATATTAATTTCAAAAAAATACCTAACTCTCTTAGATCAAAGGGCATTTTCGTGTTTTCATTTTTTTTTATATTTATTTCTTTTTCTTCCTTTCTTCTTCTTTCTCCTTCCCTTTGCCAGCCATGGTGGAGGTCATCGGACTTACGCGAGGGCCACCCTTGTCAGCGTTGGGCGAGAGTCGCCCTCTCTGGGCTAGCAAGGGCAGCCCCCGTCGACGTCATGCGAGGGCCGTAGGCGAGGGCGACCCTGGCTTGACGCTAGAGAGGACGAGGGTCACCCTCAACAGATCTAGCTCAAGTGACCCTCCCCCCACCCAGCCCAAGCCAAGCAACCCTCGCTTGATGCCGGCAACTATGGTCGTCACTAGCCCAGATGAGGGCGACCCTCACTCGACGCCGATGAGGGTGGTCCTCGCCTGAGTTCGGCAACCTTCGCCGTGGCCGGTGGAGGGAAGGGGTAAGAAGAGGAAAGAAAGAAAGAGAAAAAAGAAATAAAGAAATAAACATAAATATATATATATATATATATATATATGTGAATTTTTTACCAAAATACCCTTTCTCCAATAACTAGAATAGTCACCAGCCAACCAAATACTCTTATTTGAGACGATTTGGCCACTTTAGGTCCTTATTTGAAACAAAATTTACTTCAAAACCTTTATTTAAGAAAACGATGACACTTTAAGCTTTTATTTGGAATTTTTCCAAAAAACTATAATAGTTACTAAGTAGATGGAATTTTTCCAAAAAAACTATGAGAGTTATTAAATAGATCCTATATATCGAAGGAGAGAACGGTGGGACGTAACGGAAGTGGGATTAGAAAGAGTCCATCCCGGGACCAAACAGGATGAGCTGGCTCCCATGGTGTCCTATGGAACTCCACTTTCCAACGTTAATGGAGGATTTGCTGAGCAAAAATAATTTAATGGATTTCCATTGATATTTTCATCTTTAAGTCAAAAGAAAGTGCAAAATGTAATGATATCGTGGGCACCGGAAAGAGTTGATTATTATAAGGCGAGGAATTTATTAAAAGTTATGCTTTTAATAAAATCAAGGCAATCATTAAGGTTTGTTCCGGTAATCACTATTCCTATATGGAAAGAGGGAGGTAGAGAATCCCCACCTTTAGGAGGTTGGCATAGGAATGATTTAATTTTAGGTATAAATTTCGACTTTCACATCCTATAAAGATTTAGAGTAAGAGTAGAGTATAATTGATATAAAAGGTCTGTTTGTTTTGCTAAAAATATCACGTTTTCGGAAAATATTTTCTAGAAAATCATTTTCCAAGAAAATGACTATTTTTCCAGCATTCGACTAAAACTTGAAATTTGAGTGAAAAATGTTTTTTATTGTTCGTTATCTAATTTGATTTTTTGAAAAAAAAAATTATCAAAAAAATTAAATTACAATATTTTAATTGACCAAAAAAACTTAATTTTAATTTATATATTTTTTTAAAAAAATCGAATTTTTAATTATTTTTTGAAAAATCGAATTTTTATTTTTTCTTTTCCTTTTCCTCCCTCATTCTTCCTCCTCCTTCCTCCGCCGCTACGTGCCTCATCGTGTCCGGTTGCCCAGTGGCCGACCAAGATGCAATCACTAGATCCGACGAGCTCGAGACTCGGCCGATCCATGCAAGCTGCAAGCTTCGGGTGATTGCGAGCTTGCCGGCCAATGGATGCGGCTCACCTGGATTAGGCAAGCCTCGAGCTCATCGACCTCGGCAGAGCTCATGGCTCGCTTGATCTAGGCAAGCCTAAGCTGCGCCATGGTCGACAAGCTCGAGCCTCACCCTCACCAAATCTAGCCTTGGGTGAGGTTGGAGTTGGCTTGTGGCCGGTCACCGGCCATGCAAAGAAAAATAAAAAAGAATTAAAAACTCGATTTTAAAAAAGAAAAAAAAAAACATAAAAATAAAGAGGACCTAGGAAAACAAAGAAAAAAAAATAACTCGAATTGAAAAAAAAAAAAACAAAAAGAGAGAGAGAGAGAGAGGGTGTGAGATAAAAGAGATCAAATTAGTAAAATGTTTTCCACTAATTTAGAAGACTTTTTTTTCCATCGTGGAAAATGTTTTCCCCAATCAATTCATTTTCCGTGAAACGAATGCTGAAAAATTCAGAAAACGTTTTCCCAGAAGTTATTTTCCATGAAACAAACGAAGTCAAAAAAATGAAATCAGGGTTAATCACTCTCCTTTCTTTTAGATAAATCCACTGGGAGTTCTAAAAATTGTCAAAAAAATGCAATTAAGTTCTAAAATTTTCAAAAAACGAAATCAAATCATAAATTATATCACATAAGTGTAATTAAATCTCAAAACTTATCACAAAAATATAATTGACTTCTAAAACTTTCAAAATGTGCAATTAACAGAATGACTTGATTTGATCATTTTGACAAGTTTTAGGATTTAATTATACTTTTTCAATATTTTAGAATTTAATTGCATTTTTGCAATAAGTTTTAGGACTTTAAATGTATATATCTCCTTTTGTTTTCCTTTACAATATGTCATTTGTTTGATCTAGTAGATTAATCTTGGGAATTATAGTTACTCCTCTAATTCCACTCCCTCCCTTTTATTAATAATCTACTGTGTAATAGTCGGGTAAAGATAGTGGAAAAGCACCCGGAGTATAAAGAAATTTCTTGTTAAGATATTACGTAAAGTGCGTTTTGGTTCCATATGATATTTTAGACTTTTCTTCACTTTGAATAATTCAAAGGTCAACTCTAATAATTGATTTTTCAGTTTCCTAGAAACTTATTCAGTACGTCGTTCTCAATTTGAACAGCTTTGGATCATTTTTTATGATACTTGGAATAACCAGGGATTTGACATCCAAAAACAAAATATATATAAACCTTTCATAAATTTCCGTTCTCTCATTGCCGCAATTGTATAAATAAGGTCTAAACTGCAGTTTTTCGTTTTTTTTTTTTTTTTCCTGAAAATGGTTTTTATAGTTCAGCAAAGCCAGGAGCAAGAGGTGCTACTGATGCACTCTCATCTGACTCTACTGATGCTAAGCCAGGTCAAATTCACGGTTCCTTTCACTCCATGACGATGGCCGGGCGGGCCAGCGGGTTTGGCGGTCGGCAGAATTTTTGACCGGCATTAAGATGGCCATCGAAGCTGTGTTCATCGACGGGGGAAACCCTTCGGCGATGATGTTCCAAACTGGGAACTTTTCAGTAATGGAGATTTCTGCACAGAGAGGCATACCTGCGGGACGATGCTTCCGTGTTTTCTGCAATACAGGAGGCGAAACGCCATAACGTGTGTACTCAAGAGACTGCGCAGCTGCTAAGGCACTTCGAGAGAAGCTTAGCAATTCCTCCTAAGTCCTTACCCTCCCTCCTTTCTCATTCAAATTGAAACCTTACCTGATTAGGGAGAACTGTTGTTCTAAACGACAAAAGTCCAGGCCTTAATATTTCCCAGGGGAATGGTTTTTTCTCATCCTATTCGAGTTTTGTGGATCCAAAGAATTGGGAGCATACTTAAAACTTTATCGTTTCACTGTATTATTTGCCATGTTTACTGTCGCGACCAATTTTTGGGGGTGAACCATCTAAGGTTTGGCTAATAAATTGTTAAGCCTAGACTTAACTTGGGCTCTCCTAAGCCCATACCAATTCACGGCTTAGGTTCGAGTTATTAACATGCAAATGATTTTCAATCAGGAGTCGCCACTAATCTATTTTTGGTGGGTCGATTAGAAACCCAAGTAACCTTTCGCGCACTATCACGAATCTGAAGCCACAAAGGGCAGGCTTTTGGACACGCGGAATCAAGTCCCCTCGGTCGATTCGCTCAGGTGGTCTTCCCTTATCTTCCTTAACTTCAGACTTGTTCTGAAGCTGGATCAGGAGAAATCGAATCGGCAAGAAGTTCAATTCTTCCATAACATAAGGGGGCGGGGTTGCGCTCCTCCAATTCCGCCTGCTGTTCGAACAAAGTCCTTGAGACCCGAGGCTGAGGAAACTTACTCCTACGAACCAGAAATTATGGGTACGGGGACTTGGTTACACTAAATTTCTCTAATGTCATTTCGGTACTATTCTTTTATTTTTCAAAAATATTTTTGCAGGCAGCTTAAATTGATTTTAAATCTATCTTCCTAACATGTGAGGTGATCACACGGGTGTGCAAACCACCAATTTAACACCCAAGAAAACAATGAATAAATTGCAAAATTTATCTCATAGCAACGAAAGCATCTGCAGTGTTAGATTAGAATCCACATCCTAGATATGATTCATAATTAACACGCAATCACTCATTTTTTGTTTTCACTTATTTAATGAGAATCATGCTACTAATCTAACATGAAGTGATATAACGCGGCAATATGACCTAAATTACATGACATAAATAAAATGCAGTCTATTCCTAAAGCATGAAATTGATTTATCCTAAGACAATTTTCTTTGTATTTTCCATGAATTTCGAAATTAAGAAATGCAATAATTAAATGTGCAATCTAAGTTAATTTAATGACTTAATTCTAATGACGGGCAATTTCTAATAAAATGAACCTAGCAACAATCACTAAATGACATGCATTTCATTAACCTAATTCTATATGACATGCACATGATTTTTTTGTATTTTCTATAAAATTCGTAATTAAAAATTACTAAAAATCTATCTAATTTGAGATATTATCTATAGACTATGCTAAATCCTATCTTAATTTAGATAGATATCTTGAAAAAAAAAATCAATGCAAATATGTTATTTTATCTAAATATTATCCAAACATGCATCCTAAAAAAAGGTAGCAAAACTATTATATCATGCGAAACTAATTCTAATCTACATGATGCGTAAGTTTTTATATTTTCAGCACAAATAAAGCAATTAAAGCAAGCACTCAATCACTCAAGATCATATATCATCCAATCAATGCAAATAAGGAAATAATATTCAATCAACTTGTAATCTCGCGAATAAAACCGATAAGTTGATCTTAAGCCTTAAAGATCAAAATATCAATTTTAAATATTCCCGCGGAATCAATAATTACATCTAAAGCCTTATAGGTGGAATCAAAGATTATATGCGGTTGCGAATTAGGAAACAAATCATAATTGAAAGTTATGTCTATCAGTCATGGATATGAAACTAGATATAAATAGACATATATTAAGCAATAAAATGTCCAAATATACTAGAGATGTGCATCTTACCTAATTTGAGGATATTATTTCCAAATTTGGACCAAGTGCAATCGGACCGGGATCGCAACTGGCTTCTAGAGGGCAGGGGAGTGATCAGCAATGACTCGTGATGGCGAGAGACGATGGTTTGGGCTATGGCGTGAGTCACGGATGCGATGTCAGTAGCCCACGGTGCTTGGGTCTCGAGCTTAAGGTGATGGCACGGCGGGGCTTGGGTCCTTGTGACTCACGGGTGGACAGGAACAAGATCACAGCAGGGCTCAAATATGTGGCTTCATGGATCACGGTGATGGCTCACGGTGTTGAAGATCCGGAGCTGCGGATGTTCGTTGGACCTACTAGATGTGTTGTGGGCGACCAACAACGAGAGTAGGAGGAAATCTGGAGCGGAAGGCCTAGTTCTCATGCGACGCTGCAGCTATTCTACATCTGGATTTTTCTTCTCTTTTTTGTTTCGTCTTTCGTTGAATCGATGAGCAATATTGGAGACGTCAGGCCAAGACTGGGCAGCTCGTTGATGAAGCGTCGGACGTGTGTAGTGACCAAGGAGAGAGAAGACGTGTCTTGTCCTTCCTTTTGCTTATGGACTCTCGTTGCTCATCTTCATGTCTTCATCATGCAGACTTTGAGAAACATCAAGGGCAGAGACGTCTCGGGTCAAAGCCACGATGTCGAAACCGTCATCTAAATGGCCGCAAAGAAGCAATGCCAGGCCGTGGAGGTGGGGAGTTCGGTTGTGGCCGCGCGACGACACGCCCAAGGAAATGGCCTTCTCTCTCCCCCTATCTTTCTCTTTTTCTCACGATTTTTTCTCTTTTCTTCTGAACGGTTTTTTCAGAATTCTGGCCATATCTAAATTTTTGGTGCCCTATTACACTTTTTATAGGGCAAAAAATTGAATCCTTATTGCACATTTCGTTTCCAATTTTGCTCGTGTAATATTTTTTGAATATATCATTGCACCCCGCGCAATATTTTTTCGTATTCAATCAAAACAATTCCCTTTTTGCACAGAAAAACATTTCTCAGTGTATATTACCTAAATCTATGAAAAATCTTAACAAAATATAACAAAAAATTAAATTTTCCTAAACTATATGCCACATGATTTTTATTTTTATTTTTTTTATTTAGCAAAATCAAATTTCAAAATTTTAGGTGTCAACATTCACCATAATCTAAACGAGAGAAGAGTTCTATTGATATACACCATAATCAAAATTTTAGGTGTCAAAATTTTAAAATTTCAAAATTTTAGGGAACCGGACCGGGAGCATCGGTTCTCAAAATTGCGAACCGTGGACCGGACCGTTTGGTCCTAGGACCGGGAACCGGACCGGACCATCGGTTCCGGTCCGGTCCAACAAAATTGGCTCTACTTTTTTGCACTAAAGAGTGACCGCGTTCCGGACCAATCAATCCAATTCAGTTCTCGGGCACGTGCAAAATATTTAAACTTAACTTGTGTGATTTACACTTCACGTGTTTCACACTTAAATTTAACCATGAAGGCCATGAACAATTTGGCTAAAGGTTGTTCTTAACTTAGATTTTATAGATAATCTCTCTTCTACTCTTTGAATGTTTAGTCGATATGGGACTTTTGGAGGCTTGAAGTGCCTCGTGAATCTTTTGGAGCCTTAGTCCCACATCGAATAGAAGATGAAACTAATAATGAGATTTTTTCTATAAATAAAAGAGTAACAAAAAGGGTTTTAATGGTCTCTTGGCCACTTATCTCAAATTGCAATTTTAGTTGCAATAAGTTGTCATGTTTATATATTTTATTAATTCTATGTATATAAATTATATATAAAAAATTTGGTTCGGTCCGGTTTGGTTCGGTCCGGTCCGGTTCCCACCTTAGAACCGGGAACCGGACCGACCGGCCACCGGTTCCAAGATTAGGAACCGGGAACCGGACCGCCGACCGTGGGAACCGCCCAAAACCGGCCGGTTCGGTCCGGTCCGGCCGGTTCCCGGTTCGGGCGGTTCCCGTTGCACACCCCTACACCCAATTGCTGCTTCTTGCCACTTGCTCGTCGCCGCCGTTGATTGCCTACCGGTGCCAATCGACTGGTGTTGTCGCCAGCCGACCATTGTTATCGGCCAACCACCGCCGCTGGTTGACCAACACCATTGCCTATTGCCATCGACGCATCATTGCCACCCATCATTGATGACCACCAACACTATAGTTGTCGCCATCGCCATCGGCCTCGTTTGCTGAACGACGGCAGCGGTTGGTGATGGCCAGCGAACGACGGCGATGGCTGCAGTGGTAAGGAAGAATAAAAAAAAATTAAAAGAAATTCTAGATTAATCGTACCAAACGCATTCTTATTTTTTTTTTTCATTTTGAGAATAGAAATTTTGTGTAGTTCCCAAATGCATTCTTTTATTAAGAAATTATTCCGAGGAATAAAAATAGAAAAATACTGTTTCTATAAAGAAATTATTATCCAGAACACAAATATTACTAAACGAACTATAACTAATTAAGGATGATATTCGTTAGGGCAAATTAATGGAGAGCCCTTACAGGCCCACTCAAACCGGCCCAAATGAAAATACGGGCCAAGTGGGCCCAAGCCCATCAAGACCCACCGCCTCGACGCCGGGAAGTCGAGTCCTACTTCTCAGATCGCTCCGACGAAAGGTTCGACTGTCGTCGAATCCCTCTCTCTCTCTCTCTCTCTCTCTAGCTTCAAGGAGCTCCGACGATGGTGTTCGTCCTCACCCCCGACGGCAAGACTCTGTGCCTCGACCTGAACCCTAGCACCGCCACCCTCCGCGATCTCAAGCAGTCGATCCACGAAAAATCCCGCATCCCCGCCTCCCTCCAGCGCCTCATCTCCTCCTCCAGCCCCCGCCTCCTCCTCGTCAGCGCCGCCGCCGACGAGTCCCTCCCGCTCTCCCGGCTCGGCGTCGCGCGGGGCTCCACCCTCGCCCTCCACGTCCCCTTGCTCGGCGGCATGCAGGCCCCCGGCGTCCCCCCCACCCGCCCCCGCCTCGAATTCCTCAACTCGAAGCCGCCCCCCAACTACGTCGCCGGGCTCGGCCGTGGCGCCACCGGGTTCACCACCCGGTCCGACATCGGGCCCGCCCGCGCCGCCCCCGACCTGCCCGACCGGTCCGCCACCACCATCGGCGGGGCCGCGGCTGGGGGCGCTCCCGGGGCCGGCCGCGGGAGGGGGAAGCCTGGGGATGATGAGGAGGATGATGAGGGGGAGGATAAGGGGTACGACGAGAACCAGAAGTTCGATGAGTTCGAAGGAAATGATGTGGGGCTTTTCGCTTCCGCGGAGTATGATGAGGACGACAAGGAGGCGGATGCGGTTTGGGAAGCGATCGACAAGCGGATGGATTCGCGGAGGAAGGATAGGAGGGAGGCGAGGTTGAAGCAGGAGATTGAGAAGTATCGGGCCTCGAATCCGAAGATTACCGAGCAATTTGCGGATTTGAAGAGGAAGTTGCATACCATGTCTACTCAGGAGTGGGACAGCATACCCGAAATTGGGGATTATTCGTTGAGGAACAAGAAGAGGCGGTTTGAGAGCTTCGTACCTGTGCCCGACACTCTCTTGGAGAAGGCCAGACAAGAGCAGGAGCATGTTACGGCTTTGGACCCTAAGAGTAGAGCGGCAGGAGGGACTGAGACACCTTGGTCTCAGACGCCGGTAACTGATTTGACCGCAGTGGGTGAAGGAAGAGGTACTGTTCTGTCTTTAAAGCTAGATAGGTTGTCTGATTCGGTGTCGGGTTTAACTGTTGTTGATCCGAAGGGGTACTTGACTGATTTAAAGAGCATGAAGATTACTAGTGATGCTGAGATATCTGATATAAAGAAGGCGAGGTTATTGCTCAAGAGTGTTACGCAGACAAACCCAAAACACCCACCAGGTTGGATTGCGGCTGCGAGGCTAGAGGAGGTGGCGGGGAAGATTCAGGCTGCCAGGCAATTGATACAGAAAGGGTGTGAGGAATGTCCCAAAAATGAGGATGTGTGGATTGAGGCATGCCGGCTTGCAAGCCCTGATGAGGCGAAGGCAGTGATTGCTAAAGGAGTTAAGTCAATTCCGACTTCTGTTAAGTTATGGATGCAGGCTGCGAAATTGGAGCATGATGAAGTGAATAAGAGTAGGGTGTTAAGGAAAGGGTTAGAACATATCCCTGACTCAGTTAGGTTGTGGAAGGCCGTTGTAGAACTCTCAAACGAGGAAAGTGCGAGGATTTTGCTTCACAGGGCAGTGGAGTCTTGCCCATTGCACGTTGAGCTGTGGCTTGCGCTGGCTAGGTTGGAGACTTATGATGATGCGAAGAAGGTGCTTAATAGGGCAAGACAAAGGTTGTCCAAAGAGCCTGCGATTTGGATCACTGCAGCAAAGTTGGAAGAAGCTAATGGCAATACTTCCATGGTCGGAAAGATCATTGAGAGAGGTATTAGGGCTTTACAGAGGGAGGGTGTGGTGATTGATAGGGAGCTTTGGATGAAGGAGGCTGAGGCTGCCGAGAGGGCTGGGTCTGTCACAACATGCCAGGCAATTATTCACAATACAATTGGGATTGGGGTGGAAGAAGAGGATAGGAAGAGGACATGGGTCGCTGATGCTGAGGAGTGCAAGAAAAGAGGTTCCATCGAGACTGCTAGAGCTATATATGCTCATGCTCTCACAGTGTTCTTGACGAAGAAGAGCATTTGGCTCAAAGCAGCACAGCTTGAAAAGAGTCACGGAACAAAAGAATCTCTGGATGCTTTACTCCGTAAAGCCGTTACGTACAGGCCACAGGCTGAAGTTTTGTGGCTCATGGGTGCTAAGGAGAAGTGGCTTGCTGGAGATGTGCCAGCTGCCCGAGCAATTCTTCAAGAAGCTTATGCTGCTATTCCTAATTCTGAAGAGATCTGGTTAGCAGCCTTCAAGCTTGAATTTGAGAACCATGAGCCTGAGCGAGCAAGAATGCTACTTGCTAAGGCACGAGAAAGGGGAGGGACAGAGAGAGTGTGGATGAAGTCTGCCATTGTTGAAAGAGAAATGGGCAACACTGAAGAAGAGAGGAGGTTGCTAGATGAAGGGTTGAAGCGCTTCCCCTCATTCTTTAAGCTGTGGCTGATGCTAGGCCAGCTTGAAGAACGACTTGGTCACTTAGAACAGGCTAAGGAAGTTTATGAATCAGGATTGAAGCACTGTTCTAGTTGTATACCTCTGTGGATTTCTCTAGCTAAACTAGAGGAGAAGACAAATGGGCTAAGCAAAGCTCGTGCAGTTCTTACATTAGCCAGGAAGAAGAATCCTGCAAAGGATGAGCTCTGGCTCGCTGCCATTCGTGCTGAATCTAGACATGGAAATAAGAAGGAAGCTGATATATTGATGGCAAAGGCATTGCAAGAGTGTCCCACCAGTGGCATTGTGTGGGCCGCATCAATTGAGATGGCTCCTCGTCCCCAACGCAAAACCAAGACTGCGGATGCTTTTAAGAAATGTAATAACGACCCACATGTTTTTGTTGCTCTTGCAAAATTGTTCTGGCACGATAGGAAAGTGGACAAAGCTAGAACCTGGCTGAATAGGGCTGTAACCCTTAAGCCTGATGTTGGGGATTTTTGGGCATTGTATTACAAGTTTGAACTTCAACACGGGACAGAGGATACCCAGAAAGACGTATTGATGAGATGTGTTGCTGCGGAACCCAAATATGGTGAGAAATGGCAAGTAATTTCAAAGGCAGTGGAGAATTCTCACCAGCCAACTGAAGCCATCTTGAAGAAAGTGGTGGTAGCTCTTGGGAAAGAGGAGGCTGAGAATAGCAAACAGTAGTTCCTGTAAGATTGTCATGTTGCCTTGCTCCTCTAGTTGTATTGTATTGAACTCTGCTGGTACATTAAGCACTTCTAGTCAGAAACTTGCTGTTTTTGCTCCTTTTCTTATCTTATTTATTAGAAATTGTAAGCGAATGTTGTCTGGAATCTGGATCCGTTCAATGACAAGACATGTTAGATTTCATAGTTTAATTGTCGTGTGGTGCCAACTATATGTTGGTTTGTTGTCTGTGACATTTCTATGATCTTTTATTGTCATATTCAATAATTGCTCTCTCTGAGAGCTGCATCGAATGGAAATTGGCTGAGAAACTTATTTCTTGTGAATTTGCATTTTAAATTTAAGTTCTTATGTTTATGTTGGATATGAGCTGTGTTCTTGGAAAACTCTTACCTTAATACACTACAGCAGAGGAACAAAGGAAGACATTTAGGGGCTTTTCTTTGTATGAAAAAAAATCTAAGTGCCAATTTTGGCAGAGGGAAAATCATACATACCACGTTTGAATTTTTAACTTGAAGTTTGGTTGGACTTTCAGGTTGTTGCCGAAGGATTTTCATATTATCAGAACGAATGCATAATAGATGTAGAGGAGACCTAAGTTAGCACTATCTGACACCCTTCTTTACATTCCTTAAAGATGCTACTTTCAATGGGTTATGGAGATAAGAGATCTCAAAGAGAATATGACATCGTACACCCTAAGTTAGCACTATCTGACAGCCTTCATCACATTCCTTAAAGATGCTACTTTCCAAAGGGTTATGGAGATAAGAGATCTCAAAGAGAATATGACATCGTACACCCTAAGTTAGCACTATCTGACAGCCTTCATCACATTCCTTAAAGATGCTACTTTCCAAAGGGTTATGGAGATAAGAGATCTCAAAGAGAATATGACATCGTACACCCTAAGTTAGCACTATCTGACAGCCTTCATCACATTCCTTAAAGATGCTACTTTTCAAAGGGTTATGGAGATAAGAGATCTCAAAGAGAATATGACACTGTACAACAAGGCACGAGGGCACTCTATGATTTTTATAGCTGATCCGCTTAGTGAGAAAAAGTTCAGCTGTGATGCCATCACACACTTGTGCCTGTGTCTTCTTATGAAGGAAAAGACAGTTTTTTTTTTTTTTTGGCCGGAAGTTTGCATGGGAACCTCCTCTTCTTTTTAGTGAAAAAAGTAAAATGATATCTTCATACACCAGATTTGCCCATGACTTCTCCTGACTTAAATCTCTTTAGGTTAATATGAGCACCATCTTGGTTGTGTGGACTCTCAGTGTGCTGATGAAGCTGGACAGGCTTCACTAAAGTGGGACAAGATTATTTGATGTGATAGATGTAGACTTAAGGCTATGAAGAGATGGATTTTACCTATACAATTTCTTTTTACCAGCTGTATGTTCTTCATGCTGGTCATCAGTTTTTTGCTTTAAGAAACATAGTGAGCAAGTGAGCATCTTTTTGACTAGGTTGAAATTTTGGACCCATCTGACTGGAACTATCATTCTCAACTCGCTGATTAATTTTTCCTGGAAAAATTGAGGATAAGTAATCTGTTTTAGGGATTGATTTGAGATATTGTACAGAGCTAATGTAAAACAAAAAAGAAAGAAGTACCTGTAGCACAATAAATTAGACAGGTTTGTATGCAACTTTTTTCCATTGAAGATTCATCAACCAAATCAGTCTTTAGTTAAATTTCTACTTAATAAGTTTTAAAGACAATTTAGAGGTTAGGTCATCTTCAGCTCATGTTGCCTTAGTTTACATATATCTTTTGATCATTGGTTTTATTTTTTGTAAAGTAGATCCGCGCCATAAGGAGAATTTTTCCCTGTAGTCAGAAACTTGCTCACTATGAAATCTAATGTTGAGGCATAAAGTACTTCTAAGTACTGCCTCTTCTCTGCTCATGCTTCTGTTTTGACATCTCCATGATCTCTTCCATCTTAAACTAATTTGACCTCTATTCCTGCTGCAGCAATAAGGAAATTGGATCATGGCACCTTTACTGGTAGAATATATCTATTGTCTTATATCTATGTATTTTCCATTAGGTTTTAGGATATTGGGGGAGGATAGGGTCACATGGAAGTGCACAAGCCTGTAAGGAACGATAATCTTGGAATTGAGTGACAGGAAAAACAAAGAAAGATGTGGATCGTGTTGATTTTTATTGTTTGCTGACCTTTGTGGGTAGTTGTTGAATAGAATGGCAAAGAGATAAAGCGGGGGATTCTTGGTCTTTTATGGTACTTTATGGTAGGAACCACCAGGCTTGGAATATCTATTCTGTGCACATGAAATGAATGCTGACTTGCGTTCTGTTTATCTATAATTATATATTAATGGTAATACGCTTCTTGTGTAAATCCGACTGTTGAGAGACTGAGGATGTCAGGAACAAGTGCAAAGATGGCTTATATCGATTGCCATGTGTGTGGAAGTAGCTGTTGAATGGATTTTGGCAGAGAATAATTAAAGTTGGTGATTTCATCTATGCCGTTTGAATAAGCCGAGAGGGGGATATATGTTGGCTACCTCTGTATATGTTACTGTTCTACATACATGGGTGGACCAGGTGATGGCTTGCCTGTTGAGCGAGGGTGGAGTAGAGGGGGGTAGATGGAAACTCTTGGGGACAACAGGGAGAAAAAGAATTTGGCAGCAAAGCCATGTATTGCAGCAGAGAACTTTCGGCACATTTTGCTGAATGGCTATTACGTCCTGTAATAGCTATTCCCAAAATATCATAGTCACTTTTTTTCCACTCTCTATTAATGTTAGATTATCATTCATAATTTTTATCATGTATATGCTGATAACATGACTTACAATTCACATATCATATGATTAATAGGTTATAAGTAAATAATCGATATAGCAATATTTAAGCCATCTTGACTATACATAATTTTTGTTGCCTTGAAAAATCCATTATGTAATAATTCGCAGTTGCTTCTAGGGTTACTATTCTATATGACTATCTAAATTTTCATAACCAAAAAACTATATTAATCTATTGCTCAAACTGTTATATAATATTTTTTCAATCATACTGTTAATTATGTGACGAAAAACGTTCATCTGACTATTATTGTAGTTTATATGATTAAATTTAATTTATAATTGTAAATTAGTCATTAAACAATAAATGATAATTTAAATGTTAAATAGGATATCCTGATAATATATATGGAGAATTAAGCTCATGAATAGCTGTCGAAGGTATGGCATATATTTCATATTATCACATTTTATGTGCTTAACTTTTTATTAGAATCATGAATGAGTTGCTAAAATATAGATGAACAATTAATATGATGTATTCTATATATAATTATATATATGGGGTATTAAATTCATAAATTATTACTGATATTTAAAATGATAATTATTATATTACCTCTAAATTGATTTTAGGGGCCATTTGGAAATTCTAATGGTATTCCCTCCCCGTTAGATATGTCACTCATAGAACCCAACAGTGCAATAGGTAATACATTACTTAAACCAACCAGTTTAATAGATATTACGGCTCTATTGCATTAAAGAATTATTTTATTAGGGCAACCAAATGAGCTGCTCAAGCTCAAGTTTTTGTGGTTGAACTTGAATCCTAACTGAGACATGTCGATAGCCTTGTGGTAGATTTAGCCTTTATGAGTAAGTTGTGAGAGATAATTAGCCTTGGTTGTGCCTTGTGGTAGATTCAGCTTTTATCAAGTAACTGCTGAGTTGCTAGTTTTTCCATTATTTGAGATACATTTTTTCTTGGAAGATTGTAACATGTCGCCTTTATTCAAAATAATGCCTAGAGAATTTAAGGACATTCGCTCTTGCTTATTGTGCGTTCACCAATGTCATCTGCTGGTTTTGATGTCTTCTTCTTTTTCCGTTTCTTTTTCTTAACCCAGATTCATAGTGTAAACTGTTGCTTTTTTACCTCCTTGAAAACTTGAAATGATTGGTCTTTCATCATTAGAGTATGACTTGAATAGAACAACTTAAATAGATTGGAATGACTGAATGGCTGCATTTGTAATGAAATTAGATTTGCAATGATCGACTGAGCTTAATTTTGTATTTGGTATATTTGTGATGCTCATGTAGGCCCGATTTTATTGAGAGAACCAAACAAAGACGAGGCTTATAGAGGAGGGATGTTGGGTAGGCAAGAGTTGAATGAGGGCGGCTTCAGGGAGTGTTTTTGGCATTATGACGCTTCAGGATGGAGATTCAAGTTTCTGTGGTGTAGCAGTTGGAGATTGGGCAAATGCTAATGCTAGAGCAGGCTGTATGATGTGCTGTTATATTCACAATGACACAAGCTTGGACGGTAATACAAATAATGGAGTGGGTGATCTTGGTGGAATTACTCAATCACGTGAAGACAGAAGAACTTCACTTCTTTCCAACTCAAAAATCTCTTCCATCTTTGTCAAAGCCATTAGGTAGATCAACTCTTTGAGGGTGAACGAGGAAAGTCTGGCTCGGAATAGTAAGTTCGCACCCAATGATTGAACAATACTAGTTATTGATCAAAACTATCTGAAACATATCATGCTGCTGCTGTTTAATAGTAAGTTCGTGCCCAATGATTGAGCAATACTAGTTACTGATCAAAACTATCTGAAACACTTGTAGGTCATGACGAAGCCCTTAGTGATGTTGGATATGTCGAAAGATTTAACTAGTCCCACTTGGGTGTTCTGCTGTGATTGTTTTTGGACAATTTGTAGGGTACATATTCGCGCGTGGCATGGAAAAAATCGCCTATCCTCTACTCTTTTAATTTCCCAGTATGCATCAAACTATACTAAATATTCAACCTCGTCTAGGTGTGGAGTTTCCTGGTTCTTCCCCCATGATTGTATTGTTGAATTCTCCATGAGCTAAGCCAAAATTCACAGGAGAATATATTATTCGCGTGATGTGTGCTGATGTGTTCAGTTTGAGTTAATGACCCTCCACCAAGTCGGGAGTTGTCCTTTACTAGGCAATTTGATTTTTTAAGGCAGACTGTATTGGCCCATCTAGTCAACTCTCTTTTTGTTCATTGTCAACTAACAAAGCATAAACCATGAAAGAAACCACATTCTGACTTCTGCGTAGGATTTATTTTTAAAACTGAAGCATCACTTGCACACACACTAATCCGAAGTTGCCCCGCCATCATTCCAAGATATTTCCAGGTTTTTTTTATTGAATCCGTCCCCTACGCATAACCTTACTTTATTCGGCTTATTTTAATCGACTCTCTTCATCATTTTGTAGCAATATCATTTTCTAAGGGGGAGTTCATCGTTATCGTGCCGTCACAAATAAGAAATGTGCATGATGTCATGGGCCGGCGGCCTCCGGTCCCACCTTTCTCTATCACTTCCCTGTCAGCGACCTATCTCCAAGGTCTTTATACAGTACTTAATTCATACTCTTTCCGGTGGTTGTTTCGTTAGTCTCCCTCGGTTTTATAGAATTCTCAGGTCGCAGATGTCACGGAATATTCCTAAATTGGTGGGTTTCGCCAGTGGAGATCTCTCTTCTCGGAAGGGGAAAGAAAAGTGGGAAACTTTCAGTTTCAGCTCACCACCACTGCCAGATTCCTGGGGTAAGGTGTTGGCAATTTCCATGGCTATTGCATGAAGCATAAAGCGGGGTTATCTTCGCGCTGCTTTAAATCTCACGGGATATGCTGCCACGATGACGTATCTTGTGCTACAAACAAACAATTTTGTATGGAATATGCTTCTTGCGTGACTGAAGCTACTTCCAAGTCATGTGCCTTAGAACATGGCAAAATTCTACGCAATCAGAGTAATCCTCCTAGAACATTATGAAGAATCTAATGTTCTTTTGGGAAATTCAGCAGTAGATAGAAGAAATGGCTGTAAGATACTACTAGGAGATTATTGCAGATTGGGTGGGCCTTACTGCAACCTATCTAGACAATGCTAAGTCTCCTTCACATAATTGTGTCATTTCTTTGTTCTAAATGAATGTCCTAGAGCGACAATGATTATTAGCATGCGAAAGTACTACGCTGCTCGTTTTTTGGGCTCTGTACTATTAGTAGGAATTTAAATGCAATGTCCAATTACTCAAGACATTCCTTAGAAGCGCCGTGGCAATAATAAGCATTGCTCGATAGAGGTAGCATAATGGAGCGACAAACAATGACGACGTTCAGATACAATCGATCCATCAAATGTCTATCAATGATAAAGATGTGACATGAGATATAATCACAAAAGGCTACAATGACTCCATCACAGCACAAAAACATCGCTGGTGATGGACGGACCAATTGAGAAGGAGATCACAAAACCGTCTCCCTCAATGCAGGCCCACCATGGAAATTGTGATCTACAGGCTACAGCTACTACCAACCCGAATATCATAAGGCTAGGTACGAGATACAGACTAAAAGACAAATAGCATGTAAAAACCACAGGTCACAACCCCCTTCATGGACAAACTGCTGTGACAACTACCGGGGATCGAATGGCCTTCTTTTTTGTCCCACTCCTCTCAGTAGAAAGGCAAGGCTTGTAAAAAATAGGCAGCCCCTGTTCATCTGGGAATTCAAGGAGGGTCAGGTCACATCCGTAGATGGAGACGAATCTGGAAGGTTCTCAGCATCTAAACCAGGGAAAGGGATAAAAAGGGAGATGATGAAATGAGGAAGCTTCGGAAATTTTCTTGAAAAAAAGAGAAAAATGTGCTGGGTTGCTTTTTGGAATATCTGCAACCAGCAAGAAGATTTTCTGAGCCTGAGGACAATGTTCTTTGGGACCAAATTGTGTGGAGGATTAAAAGAGACAGGAATTTTTGAAAAATCAGAAGGTTGGTTTCAGAAAAATCTTCAACCCTTTGAGCAAAATGAGGTGATCGTGCGAAATGGACCCAAGGAAGAACTTTTCAGAGAGAGAGAGAGAGAGAGAGAGAGAGAGAGAGATTCTTGTAGAAATGCTGATGAAGCTTCATTCTTGATCCTTCCAAAAGAAGTGTTTCATAGCGCAAGAGCTTGACGACGATGATGAAGCGGGACCGAAATTTTCCTGCTGCCTCCGGACATTATTCTCGTCGAACTCCTGCTCGTTCCCATGGCCGAAAGGAAGCAGAATATTGCTGCTTGCATCCAAATCATCCCATACCGGACTGCCCGGTCCCCAGCCGGCCGGCATCGCATTGCACCAAGCCTCCGCCATTTCCCTCCACACCATCTCCTGCGAGACCGAGCCTCCTTCCCCTGCAATGCTACTTCCTGCCACCCCTTGAACCGCTTCACTTGCCGTGGCCTCGCTCGATCCTATTCCCGAATCCCCATCGGGATTGGTTTCCTCAGGCGGCGAGGTCATCAGCTCCATGGGCGAGTCCTGCTGGGTGGGTTCTTCCGAAGCTTGCGGAGAAGTCTTCATGAATTGGCGAGTGATCACGTTTTCATCCTTGGGGGGTGACGAAGATGATGAGCTGGGGCCAGCGGACTCCGCAGCCTTGTCCTTGTTGAGGAAAAGCTCGGGGAAATTGAGCCTGGCATTCTCCCCTCGTAGCTTGTACGCCTCGCGGTCATAGGCCAGGGCTGCATCCTCAGCTGTGTCGAAGGTTCCGAGCCAGAGTCGGGTTCGGTTCCTCGGCAAGCGAATCTCTGCAACCCACTTGCCCCAATGCCGCTGCCTCACTCCACGATAGAGCTTCGTGGTGTTGATCGGCTGCGGAGGCCGGAAGATCGGCCTGCCGTCGGGCCCCAACCGATTCATCATCATCATCCTCCCCCTCGGGCTGAGATTCAGCGCGTCACTCCAGTACTGCAGCAGCCTCTGCTGCTGGTGCTGCAATGGGGACAAGTCACCTGCGAAATTATACAGCGGCTGATTAAGGCTTAGCTGCTGCTGCTGCTGCTGCTGCTGCTGCTGTTGCGAGGTGAAAGATATCATCTGCTGCTGCTGCCCCTGGTTTTGCGGAGGTTGGAGCTGGAGCGCCGGCCGAAACGCGTGATACGGCACGGTCCCGAGCTGTTGCTGGAACTGCCCGTGATGTTGGGCTCCCTCCAGAGCAAAAGGAAAGATCAATCTCGGAGAGTTGTGCGAAGACGAAGGAGCCATGGGAGAGTGACCGACCGATGAGGCCGAGTTAGGAGGAACAGAGGAAGGCATGGCGAAAGGTGTTTGATTCTGATGCGCGGAAGAAGACGATGATAATTGGAAGCTCGCTTGCCTCTCCGGGCTCCGGATCTTCTTGAGAGGCCTACTCGACATGGAAGCTTCTCCAAACACAGGCCTCCACTGCTGGCTCTCCACGCTGAACTCATAGTCTCCCTTGCCCATCTCCAACTCCGTCATCTTCTGGGTCTCATCAACGCCCCTTCTCGATTTCCCGGTGTTCTTCGCCGCAGCCATCGCTAAACCCGATCGAATCACCAGCTCCGCTCTCTCTCTCTCGAGCTTTAAGTAACGAAGTAAAGCTTTGGAAAAAAAAAGGCAAAAGGATTCCTCCTTTGTACAGATGGGTCGAGAAAAGAAGAAAAGAAGAAAGATTCGGATCAAATGTACGTCGAAATCAGAGCGGGAAGAGAATCGAGAGGAAACCGAAACCCAGATCCGAAACTTGGTCAAGAACAAAAACGGAGACCGAAATTCGGAATCTTGGATTGGATTTCAGTGGCAAATCCGATCAACCCAAAAAACAGAATCGGATTCCATGAGCGTCGCTTCTAGAATAACAACGACTACCCATCACAAATTCGAAAGACAGAGAGAGAGAGAGAGAGCGGCGAAGGCCGGCGGAAGAAGAGCAAACGAGATCGGGCGCTGATGCTGCGGGCGTGCGGGCGTGCGGGCGTACGGGCGATGGCGTGGGAAGACGGAGTTCTTGGGAGACGGTGGGCGAGAGGGAGCCTGGAAAAACAGGGGAGGCTTTGGAGTGTGATGCGGAAAAGCAGGGGAGGGAGGGAGGGGGGGTTTATAGGATTTGGAGAGCAGAGGTTTGCCCAAAAATATCTTCTGGTTGGTTGCCCATGGTTCGGGCCCCACGCGCAACAGTCTTTCTTTTTCGTTCCTTCGACTCTAAGCGGCCCCGTTTTGGGGGTTTCCCTTTCTCAATTGGGAAAACCACGTGAAATTAGACTGTTTCTTCAAAATTTGCACTATAAAAAATAAGTTCTAGTTTTCAGTTTCGAGCTTAAACCGGCGGCCGCCATCCGTGGGGATGTCGGGTCGAGGATGGGCGATGACTGCAAGTTGCCGGTAGTCGATACAATGACCTCAGCAAGGAAACCAAAGTGGATAGTATGGGCAAAAAGAGGACAACGGATAGGGCAGGCCTAATTCCTTAAACAAAACCCTTAACATTAACACTAGTCTCAATTAAACCCTAATTTTTTATCTTTAAAAAAATCTTAAATTTTAAGTCTCGTCTCAAATTTATCTTGAATTTTTTTTTTTTAATCTTAGAAAGAACCCCCAACTTTATATTCAATCCCAAATCTATCATGAATTTTGTTTTGTCTATAAAGATTCACAAACTTTCAATCTATTATCAAATCTGTCTCATGTTCTATATCGATAACGAATCCACATTAGCAAGATGACATAGAAAATTCTCTAAATAAAACTATTATAAGATATGAAAATTATGGATGACTGACAACAATTTTTGGACGTAGGTCTAATGGGACATATTTGGGATTATAGTAAAAATTGGTGATTTTCTCTAAGACAATTAAAAATTTGGAGTAGATTCAGGACTTGATTTAAAATTTGGGGATTTTTTAGATAAAAACCTTTGGAGTAAAATTGGAACCAAATCTAAAATTGGGAAATTTTAGGTAATTAGCTTGCCAAAGCAAAAAAGAGAAGAAATAGTGAAAGGAGAAAGTAAATAATTCGAGAAATAAAAGGGAAAAATCCAACTTCAATGCATTTAAGAAGTAATTTCCAAATGAAAGAAATGGTATAAGCATTATATCATTTTGGATCATGACATAATTTTGATCAAGACATAATTTTGTTCTGTTATATATTATTGTTGAGATGTTTGTCACTTTTTCTAAATCAGTGATGTTGATTTACATTAATTCTTTTAATGGACAATAGATAATTAATCCATACATTAATAATTAAAACATTCGCCATAATTTTTCGTTTTCTAGGGAAACTCTCTTCATCTACCACAAAGAATGTTTGAAAAAAAAAACAAAAACAAAAAAAGACATTAAAGCAGAACAACTTCAACATCCTTTTATTTTAGAAAACACCAAGAAGTTAGAAAGCAGGAAGTAGATTTCATTTATACTTTCACAGAAAATTGAAATTAAAAATATTATCTCGATCCAAACAGACCATAATTAGCCTCTTCTCCCTTCCTCCCTGTTTCTTCCTTTATCTCCCAAGCAAATTATGAACTCACGCTAGAATAATTTAATAATTCGTATGACAAATAAATCTGCCTCAGTTAGGTAAGTTTGCTCCTGAACTAACCTGCTAAGCTTATAAATCAAGCAAGACTGCCGGTTAAAGTCCAAAAAAGTATGGTACTCATAAGAACAATGAGATGAATGATCATGATAGATTTTAAAGCACCAAAAATATTTGAGCAATGTAAGCTCCTTTCGACATATTATATAATACATATTGTATAGCAATCATGCTATATGCCCTCACTTGATAATGTATTCTTGTTTATTACATACATCAAATATTGAAAAGACATATACTCTAGAAGCTTATAAAATGAGATTTATATGATAATATCATATCTGCACGTCACGCACCATAATATGATATATCTTCTACTTCTTCATATGATCGGATTAGCCTCAAAGTACTTGAAATATACAAGCAATCCCAAGTATATAATAAATGCATTCTATAGAGTTTGTATATTAATTAATCAGATGTATTATTAAGTATTCACTTAGGAAAGAATTAATCACTTTTTTCAATATAGTTAGCATTACTCGGAATATTTCTTGAAAGAGCACCAATTTTTTTTTTTTCAAAGACTATAAACCCTTCCGACATCTGGTTTTTTTCTCCTTTTCTTTCAAACACCCTTTCAACGGCACATATCACACGGCTTTTGGCTTTGCTTCGAAGGTCTTCGCACGTGTCTAAAACCCCCTCAATAAACGGATGACATCGCGCCAACGCACGGTACGGCAAAAGGGCTCGAGAAAAAGAGGAAGGAGGAAGGAAAAGACCAGCAAAAGATCGGCTGGTCTGTGCAGGATGTACGACCATGTGGCAGCAGGATGGTCCGACTCGTCAAATGGGCGGTGCCTCCGGTCAAATTCGAAGCTGGGGGGGAAGCGGCCGCTCCTCCCACTTCGAGACCATTTCGTGGGCACAACAACAGCAACGACGACAGGAACGACAACAACAGATCGTCACGAATCATCGAGTTTTGATGCTATAAACGTGCTGAAGGCTTCAGCATTCGTGGCGGTGGGCACCTAGAGACCATCAAAAGATTCCGGAAACGGGCATCTCGCCCGCTCCACCCGGGACGCGATTCCCATTCGTCGTGGTGAGGTGTCCCGAATGTCGAAGGAGGTCGTGAGGATTTGGTTGCTCTCCAATAATAGCACCTGTTCTTTCAAAAGCGTCATGGCCGGTCTTCTCTTCCTGGCCTTTTTCAATATAGAAGTCTATTTAAGGAAAAAAGATTATCATAGGAGGTCTGATGAACTCTAGGTTGAAAAGTGTTGCCTATGAACCGTGTGAAAAAGGGGTTTTATTTTCGTCGAGAAAGGACGAGAGAGCAACGTGTCACACGAGCTTCACTTCGGACTTATAGAGCCAAATCGAGAATGTCATAGTATGGATGGAACGGATGTAAGATCGTACCATCAATCTTAATTATATTGTCTTTGACATTTCTCGAAACGAACAAAGAAATTTTGATCTATCAATGAGTAAGAATCGATCTCTTAAGCAATAAAAGTCGTGAGTCACTAATTTCTATCACCATCAGCATGTGTAATCTTTAGATTCACGTGAAAAATGTTACGATCAATTTTCCTCTACTCCGATCAAAAGAAGTTACATCAAAGTCGCCTCATTCAAGGGCACAATCGTCTTTCCAATTCGCCTTGGCTCTAGGAAAATCGGGGGGTCGAGTGAAAAGTGAAATTCGAGGCGTCTCGGTTCTTTGAGATGTTACAATCTTTCGATTCTAATTGAAAGGGGGGTCTTGTCAATAGGGGTTTGGTGCTGAGATAAGTGGATCCACAAGGGGGGAGGGGGGAGGCTTCACTTTCGGTGCATGGACGCTGAAAAATGGGTCGAGCGACCACAAAAGGAGAGAGAGAAAAAAAGAAAAGAAAAGAAAGTCAACAACCATAACGGTGTCCCACAAAAAAGTCGGTGGGAATCGGCACGTGTCGGTGGTCCGAACATCATTTGCTTCCCTCCTAATCATTTGTTTTCTTGCGGATTCCCCTCTTTCCGTATTAAACAAAGGAGAAAATGTGCCATAAATAAAAATTAAAAAAAAATCAAAGCTCCCATCCTTTGCTTCGAAGCCCGGGCAGGGTTGACGGGACGGCGGGGCACGTGTCTTCACCTCCTGCTTCGTGGCTCGCAACAAATATCTGTCCGAAGAGAGAGAGAGAGAGAGAGAGAGGGAGGATCTATTTCTTGGAGACTATTCGATTGTTTTCTTTGACCGGTGGGGGGGACGCGCCGGTCGCCATCCCGCTTCTCTCTCTAAGATTTGAACTTTTAGAACCATTCAATAACATAGGGACAAAGTTGGAGTCCCTCTCTCTCTCTCTCTATCTCTCTTCCCTCTCTCGTTTGGAGAGAGGGGGGGACCCAATGCTTACCATCTCCCCCAAAGATATTTACCTGAACTCCTCATTTTAGTAATGGCACGGTTAGATTTATTGAGATTGATGTGCGAAATCAATGCGACGGATTATGGATGGGTATTCGATTGATCCACACCTGGTAACAATATGTATGTTTGATTTTATACTTGGAAAAACTTAGGGTTTCTAATACAAAAGTCGTATAGAAAAAACTGTTTTTCTTATGGATCTTGGGTTATTATTGACGTCTGTTTCGATTTGTGATATTGATGAAATTAAAACTTAGCTAGATGCGCTTAGTGTTGAGGGTTTGAAATTAGTCCAGTTCAGGGTCTTAAACCATCGGTTCTAACCTAAAACGGGCTTTGTTTATTCTTGGGTCGAACCAAGATCGAACCGGTATTGAATCGGGACTAACCCCAAGTTCTCTTTTTTTCTTGGGTTGTTATGGTTATTTTGCTGATTCAAAGAGTTACACTATGATGGTCTCATCTTTATGCTAGATTGGAAGAGTAAGAGAAATTTATGATATCTTTCAATAGATGAACCAAAAAATAAAATTAAAATGAAACCCATTAAAAAAAAATACATAATGAAGAATTGGCCAGTTCTTCGATTTACCCTAGAATCGGCAAGGTTGGTTTCACGGTCCACAGGATCAGGTTCCAATTCACAAAAGCAAGAATCGGCCTTAACTAGCAAGTTCCCAATTTCAAATGGGAACTTATCCGTCTTGAAACCGATTGCCCTACTTAGTGTAAATAAAAATGAGTATTAATAATTTGTGTGCATTTTGCTCATTTACTTGAAGAGCCGAGTGATATTAAGACAGACGTCCACAAGAACTTATACCTCTCTTATACAAGTGTAAGTTCACGGTCTCAGACTATCTAACCATCTACAATTTATAAAAATGCAAGATCATACTATCAATTGGGTGTTTAAACGGACTAATTGCATAAGACAAGGATGTAATTAAATAATAAGGCGAGAAAAATGAAAGTTTACTCTTGTCTCGCTCTGACAAGGAGGCAACCACGTCTGTCCTTAAATCATTTGGTCCGATTTGTTCATGTGCTCGGCATTGAATCTGATATCACGTGAATCGTAAGGTCCATCGATGCTATGATTTATGATGCTGCCACGCATGTTTATCGTCTTTGACAACTTTAGGGCGTTCAATCCATCCTGCCGAAAAAGGGGATTATATTATATGCATTTTCCAGAAATATCTTCTTCCATCAATGATAGAAAATTATTATCATTTTGCTTTTTTGTCGATGAGTTCGAAGGAGCAGCAGAAAGAGGCGCTGCTTTCCCTTCTGAACCCATGGAAAAAAGTAGCTTTGGAAATGGAAACGACATGCATGCGTCTATAAAGCTCGAATTTCTAACAAAGATAAGCAAGATATTTATGCATGAACGCTCTATAATAATTTATTATATACATGCCCAAGTTCATCCGCAGAGGTTTAGATCTACAGATTGATTTCAGGGCATGCTTGGAAAGCTCATATGGCGATGGCCGGTGTGTCGGTATGCGATCTCTACGAAGTTAACTTTGTATAATGGTAGGATCCCGGGTCTCCTACCATCTATTGGGATGATGTAGAAAGTTTTGACTTGATGGGCTCAGAGCTCTAAACCTGATCTACTCTTCACTTTTGGCAGTGGGGTTGATGCTAATATCCTCGTGACATGGTTACTAACCCCTTTTCTTAGCGAGTGCCAAGATATCATCAATTGATCCAATGGCAGGAATCACCTAGCGGTAGGATCCCATTCAATAGCCAAGTCTAACATGGATCATAATTCTGCATATATGACGTCAACACATGCAACAAAAATCAAAATTTTCTCGTACGCTGTGAACTTCAGATAGAAGAGACATCAAAATCATATGTATACTCTCTTCGACTTAATAGTTTAATCTTGTAGTCTGTAATTCTTTACCCTTCTTCGTGGGCGAGAGGGGAAAGAAAGTTTGGGCAACCGGCCAAGCATGCCATATCTGGCATGCGCATCTATGAGGAAATTCACTTGCAAGCTTGAAAGTGAAGATTTCATGTGAATATGTCGCACGCATGATGTCAAATGATTATTTTAGTATCCGTCTCGATTGAAATCCACCCATCTGTCAGTTAAAGCAGGCCTTGAAGCATCCCTTTCAGCCGTCTGATTCCATATTCTAATGACTTTAGGACGACGAGTTAACTGTAATTTAAGAAAGTTTAGTCTCGCATGATCAAGACCTCTCTGGGGTGTCGAACTCGCATTATACACCCTGATCACTTAGATTAATCAGCTGCTTAATTTAAATATCTGATTAGTACCGCATAAGTTGTCATGTAGCGTCCAAAGTCGGTTCTCCTGAGATGATGTTTTCTATATGATTAGGGCTAAAATATTTGAGTCGAGAACTCACATCACCGAGAGTGGATAGGATGGAAGGAGAAAGGTGGCTCATGCAAGACCTTCAACTCGAGAGCCAATGCCATGCAAGGTCCTTTGGATCTCAGTCTCTCGTTTATAGTTTTCTAGATTGATTGGCAGATTGAGTTACCATGTGGCATGAACTCTTACGGTTCAATGGTTCTTTGTAAGTCATTTTTAAGGAGAAAACATTGTGTGCATAACGCATCACATTTGCAATAGTCCATTGACCGACCGATGCGTGTCGTCTACCAAGCCCACCATCAGCAATTTTGAAAGTCTCTCTCTCCTCTTCGACGTGATGACACTCTGCTCTCTTTCTCCCCCGACGATGCTTTGCTCTCTCTCTCTCTCTCTCTCTCTCCGCGCCCTTCCCGGCTCCTGACGTAACTCTACTCACTCTAGTCCAATGAACAACGCCTCCCTCTATGAATTATTGTAAAAGTGACGTGACACTAGAGTTGCACCTAATATTTTCCTCATTTTTTAACCACATGCCATACAAGATATGTGTAAAACTAGCATGGATAGATAAGTCGATGATGAGTTTAATCTTGAGTATAAAGTAAGTCCAAAAGCCTAAGTATAGGTGTTTCAATGCAAACAATAAATGGGAAGTCTCAAAATCAAGAATTTCACTTGGTTAACTTCTTGAGCTAGACCTAAATGATCTCAAACTTTGTTCGAATCCCTGAATGGACCTAGCCTTGAAAGCAAATGACAATTAGGCGAGTGAAAGGTGACCCTAAATACCTGGTGCGTCAGTGTGAAGTTATATGACGTGGGGTGTAAGATTTAGTAGGACTACTGCTAACCCAACTATTCTAAAAGTTTAAGCTGATAGGAAGAGTGAGACTACATGAATATATAAAGCATTTATGACTCATTATCAAGTGATGTGAGACAATACTTCAATACCCCTTCTCATGTGCAAACAAGATTACGAGCTGCCGATGGAATTTTGACTGCGAAACCTAAAATTTTGATAAATGAGGTGAGAACACACATTCGTGAAAGGAATAGCACTAACTCTGATATTATATGAGATTTTGTGAAACCACTGACAACTATACAAATGATATAAAAGATCTCGAGAGTTCATATTGAATTCAATAAAAAAGGTTAAATTGTTGGAGGAAAATGCGGCGTCAATTGTTGGGAGATCTCTAGAGTTCATATGGGTATAAGCACGTTGAAGCATTGGTATCTTCTACGTGTTTCATATAAATTCGTGATGTACCAACTAGGTCTAATGCAATAAAATTGAGTAGAGTGTAGTACTGGATAATCTCTAAATAAAGATGAGCCATTGACAAACCATAAAGATGATTTATTTTAAGGTTAATATCACAAAAAAAATTCAAACTATGTCCACTATTATACAAATATTTTAAATTTTTTCTTATGTTGATAAAAACTCTAAACTTGCCTATCGTGACATAAATAATACACATTTTTTCTTTGTATTATAAAAAGACCCGAACTTATACGAGTGCGAAAAAATACCATGGATGGAACTAAAATAAAAGGCAAGCAATTAGGAAGTTTAGGATATTTGTGTCGTAGTGGATATAATTTGAGATTTTTGTGGTATTTGTCCGGCGTTCTATTTTACAACTTTTTGCAGTAAAAAAAGCCAATAAAAAAAGTGATAAAATATATTTAAAAGAAAAATAAAATAAAAAATTCATTGTTGAATCCGAAGATAACATTGCTTGAAATTCACGCCTTGTGGCAAGATACGATTAGCTTGGAACTCAAAAGGGAGACCCCCGGAAAGCAATTCTCCTTCGTGCCTTGAAAACTTTTTCCAAGAATTATTATTATAAACCAAAGTCAAAATGCGACTTTAATTCGTCGGTGCGATTACGTCATTAGTCACTCCACTAATCTATGGATTACGAAGGTTCTCGTCAATTACCTTTGATTGAGAAAGCTGTGATGTATCGACCTCCCATTGGCTTAGACAAACATAGGTTTCCTCAAAATCCAATCCGGATAGAGCATTGGACAAACACGAAATATAATGTGAATATAATAAGGTTTTAGAGTGGGACGACAACATGATTATCTTCATTCATCCGCGTTGCCCCATTTTGATAATATTGTTAAATTTGGGAATTGATGCCTTTAAGGTCCACAGTTTTGTCAAAGGTTTCATGTGGAGTTAAGGTCCACACGTTTCTATTAGGTGATAAGCGCAAGAAAAGAGAATTTAGCCACCTTTAGAGGCAATTCTATCCGCTTCATTTTAGTAAAATTGAGAATGTGGAACTATTGAACCGCGAAAGGTGACTTACTTTTCTAACATGGACTTATACAAATCACGTGAAGCATAGTGCAAAGTATAAAAAGTTTTGGGTGAGGTCCATGATCAAATCAAAGATATCTTGGTTTGAAGCGCATTTTCTTATCCATATGGATAAAATATTTTGCCCCATTACATTTCTTTAAGGGGCATTATGTTGGAATGGGTATAGACCAAGTTTATGCGACATTTCATTCAAAATCAAAGTGTAATTGCAACATAGGTTATGTTTTCTTCCATCACCTAGGTTTGACGGGTGAATATTCTCTAGAGGTTTTAAACCAAATAACTTTCACTAAAACATAGTGCAATTAAAATATAACATAATCTCTATCTATCCATGACATTGCCACCCCCAATGATGTCCAATCTCGCGGTTCTGCCGATCTCACCAAGCCGTCATTGTTGCCTTTAAAGCTCTCACTATTTGTCTTTGGACCTCCAATTGTGAGAGAGATGGTATATGCTCACGGAAAAGTTACCAAAAAAGTTGTAAAAATACCCAGTCCATTTGCAATAAAGAAAATAGTAGTAAATGCCTGGTCCAATTTTAAACATTCGCCATACCGTAAGCACCACTTTTTCCTTTTTAAGGAATATCGAACCATGCGATGTCTCTTATACTCATGATATATCTTGTTCCTATAAGATGTGAGTTTTACAAAACCAAAAAAGAAATAAGACTACTCACCTAAGTTGCAAAATCAGACAATGTAAGCTACTCGAGCTGACAAACTCATAATTTTATCAATTAAGCGAGAAATGATATCAAAACCGGGTAAGACGCTATTTTGACTAACAATTTGACTAAACTACACTAATTCATTGACTAATCAACTCCTATGTACCAATAAAAATCTCACCCATAGTGGACACTCATTGTTGTTTATTATGCTTAGTTCGCACCACAACTTTTTCCATAGAACCCTGATTAAATTGACTATATTGTCCCCTTTTGAAGTACTAAAAGGTCCTAAGTTTCACTACCTCAAAAAAAAGGCCGAAAATGGTGGTCGAATATAGAAATTTGTAATTAGGTCAGGCAACACGCAGAACTTCAAAAATTCATTTCGATCAATCCATAACTCCAAAACAATTTCCAGTCAAGTCGCACGACTCCATAACACCCTAAACTTTCATTTCCTCTTAATTTAACAGCTTAACAATTCCTAAATTGAATGCAGCAACTCAGAATTGACATACATCCGTATTTATGCCCTAATTTCGAAAATTCTCCCTCCCTCCCTCCCACCCTCCCTCTGCATTCCCAGATTCATTTGGGCTGAGAGTGTTGTGGGCTGAGAGCTTTGGGCTCTTATTTTCGTAATTAGGCCTAAATATTACATGCTGAGTCTGTTTTACGCACTCGTGAGTGACCACGTGAACTATGCCTTCAATCTTAGAGGTTTAGAATTCCAATTTTGACTCTGGACTTGTCGCATTTATCCATTTTAGCCCTCAAACGTTTCAGTATTTATGAATTGGGCCGGAGACATTTTGAGTGCTATATGGTCCTCTCTCTCCGACACATTTTCGGGCCACCATTTCTAAGTTGGTGCAAGCACTTACCAGAAGGTAATTATAGCATAAAGATCAAAGGATACTACATAATGATAAATCAGTACATTTAACATTGTGAAAAGCCGAAAAGAAGGTTCGACAAGCTAAAGTATATGAGGTCGACACCGAAGTTAAAATTAAGGAAGAACTGATCCTATAATATCGAAAACCCAAATGACGTATGTCTGGACGAAGGGAAACCATTCGACATTGAAATGATAGGAACCCGACTTATATGTATCCAAGATCTAGAAAATGCGGTCGTCTGCATCGACAAACTAACGGAACACGAGTCCACCTACTCCGAACTCGGCTCCACGGTTCCACCCACCATTTTGCCACCTCTGATTATTTCTAGCTAGTATCCATGATATGTGTTTGAAAGAGACTACTCGTAAAATAGTATTTGCCAATGCCCAAATGAGAAAATAGACAGAAGTTCAAAATCTTCCCTAGGCCCATCATTTGCCTTGTTTTTCTCCCACTTGAGGGCCGACCTTTCGCATCGCTTTCGCTTGCGTTTTGAAGTCGGAAGCTCCACCGTCCATCCCTTCTCGATTCATGTCAATGAGGTGCTGAGCGACTTGCTCGTGATCGTCGGTTGGGCAGATTGTCATTTGTGAAGTCAAACGTTCGAGCTTATTAGAAGAGACAAGAAGTCTCCCCTCTTAACCAAACTTGAGAAAGAAACAAAATGCAAACCAATCTAATAATGCAGGACTTCCCAAAATCTGTACAAAGAATCGATTCTCCAAATGAAAGACGCTACGAAGTGGACAATCAAGAACACCTAGTCACACGAAATATGTCACAACAAATGGAAATATTCTGAATGGAAAAGCTACCGACGTGCCGAGCCTCTGCGCTCTATCTCGCCTCTTGTTTCCAACCACGAGGCCTGGTTTTCTGCAAGTACTCTTGCTTGAGAGCTGCGAATTTGGCTGTCAGATCATCATAGTCGGGCAACCTGGGATGGACATGGGTCGGGCATTGAATTGGAAATGAATTCGAGCGGGGGACTTTCTCCTTGAACCCATCTTTTTGCCGTTCTGGGGGCATCGTCATGGCTCTCAAGTAGGGGGAGAGAACTTCATCCTCAAAACTGTTGATTACAATAGAAGTATCACTTCCCGAAGGATCGGATCCCTGGACCGTACTTTCCTTGTTCATGCTCTCCTCATCGACCTTGTGATTCCTGTAGGTGAAAACGTTATATACAGCAGAGCCATTTTCAAAACTGTTTCCTTTTTGCCGAAGTGGTACTGGAGAGGACTTGACGTCGAGTTTCTCATTCCTGTGACCTGGACAGTTGCAAAAGCCTTCAATCGAAGTCTCCTCTTTGTAATGATGGGTTTGAAGTCGCGTGAGATGGCTCTGGTCACGGGAACAATGGTCACATGGATTTTCCAAACTACATTTATTTGTTTTGCAGTTAGAGCAGGAGTCACGGCGTGGTTTCGCTGAAACATAGTTAAGCCCGCACGAGCTAGAATGACTCCCCAAGTCTGGACCGAAACTTTGGCCTGTTTTCTGCCTCAAAGTAAAGAGCTGATCATTTTCTTCAGCATGGTTCATCTTCAGATGCTTCCCCTCGCGGTTATGGCTGAGCCTGTGAGTTGAGTTCTTTCCAGGCTTGTTGTAGTAGACCACAAATTCACAATCCTTGACGCTTTGGTTGTCTCGGGACAGTGATCTCCTCCTTGACCTCTTTCCAGCTGGTGCCTCACTTTTCCTGGTGCTCCTTTGAGTCGACTTCTTCTCATCTGATGATTCATATTCTTCAATGTAACCCTGATCAAGTTTTACTTCAGGTGTACCTTTTTGAAGGCCGAGCGGAGGTTTGAACTTGAATAGCCTCTGGTCTTGGCCATTTTCATTCACTTTGGGGAGTGACTGAAATTCCTCGACATCGTCGAGATAGACTACCTTTCCTTCAGGAAATTGAGGTGAATTGCTTGAAGAGGATGAGGTGATTATTATATCTTCCTTTGGTTCTGAAGCTTCTTGAATGGAAGTGGCGTTCTCAATTCCTTCAGGAACAGTCAATGTGAGATTGCTTGGCAAAAGTGAGGAGTCCGATAGATTGTTGGAAGGCCAAGAAACAATAGAAGAAAGTACAAAAGTATCCGCTGTATTTTGATGTAGTTTAGGATGAGATTGAGATGGTGTAGACTGAAGTTCATGTGCAGCTGCTACCGAGTCGACGTGTATTATGGCTTCAGTTCCAATCTCTTTAGTACTCGAAACTTGCACTTTAGATTCTTCGATACTTACATGGCTAATTGTAGATTCCTTATTCATCCGTTTCTGTTCCATATTTTCTTTCACCTGAATTTTCCAGGAAAAAAACTCGTCAGCTTCAGAAGAAGATATGCCCATCTTTCCATACAATGGTGTTACCTGTCTTTGCAGTTCTGAAGAAAATTCAATCGCCAAGATCTCGGGCTTACGGCAGCATTCCCTGGCAATTTCGTCCACTAATCTGTGCTTCGTATCATTGGGCACTGATTTGATGGAGAGTTGATCTCTAATCTGCATTTTCATAATGCCATTAACTACATCAGTGAATTTGTATAAATAATTTGATACTCATCAAATGACTGTCGTAATCACTCCAACCTGACGGTTCACGAGATTTCCAGGGAATAATTCTACGGCAGTTGCAGTAAATCTATTGCCATAACGTTCTCCAAAGAGCTTCCGGATCACGCGAAGCTCAGGTAAGTCTCCACATCTCGCAGAGGCAAATATGAGGCTTGAAACCGCTTCGTTGATATCATTTGGACAGTCCCTGAGACGATTAATTTACAAGCGGAGGGTCTTTGCAGATGAGAAAAGCCGCAGGCTAGAATTGCAAAGTGACAATATTCAAAGGTTGATATTAGCAGAAATTATGCTTTCTAAAAAACTAGCAGAAGCAGTAAGTACCTGTTCCTGCGAATGTATGACAAGTTGGTGATAACAAATTCGCAGAATTGATCGAGCAAATTGTAGACAGCGATGATGCTTTCATCTTTGAATAGCTGCTCAGCCTGAGAAAATAGACAGGCAGTCACTAAGCAGATACCGAATCTCCCTTTCGCAGGTGCTACAGCTCAATGAACTTGGTTAAACATCCTTCATCGTCACTCATCTGAGCCCCAGAAATTACCCCGAGAATCACTGTTGACACTCCTAAGAAGCTAAAGCTAAATATTTCAAACGAGCTTCTTAAGACGACAAGAACTTATCTGGCTATGATGAAGCAATTTTTCAATCATATAGCTAAATCTCAACTAGGTCTCTTCTAGTTTGCATCTCAGAGGACAAAATTAAGGAGTTGTGGTTGGTTCCTAAATTGGGAGGATTGACTCTCTTTATCCAGAAACTGGATAATACATTTTCCAAGAGCTTGCTCGGACACTCTAATCGACGAAACTGCTATGAGAATGTGTCGACTGTCAACATTTAATAAGAAGCATAAAACAGAGGAAGCAACAGGGGAATGGCTTAAGCCCCAGCAGCACCATACACTAAAAGCATGAATTGGTAAGGTTCAAGCGATCACTACGCACCCGCTCGATCGCGACGTCTTCGTGGCCATTCTTGATGAGCTGAGCGACGTCCTCGCGCAACTGCCTCACGATCGAACTCCTCTTGTTCTTCAGCAGCTTCAGCCGGCACTGCACTCTTCTGATCACCCTCTTGCTGCAACACAAGGGCGTATATTACCAACACTACCATGTCCGAGATGTCTCCATCGGCTTCAAGATCAAAAGGGACGATGCAAAAGACATGATTGACGGGAAAAAAAACATCACGCGAGACTACCATTTGGAAGCTTTCCGCCACCCGAACAGGATGTCGAACATGGCCGAGATGTTTCCGAAGCAGCTTCTTCTCGAGCCTTGCAGGGTTCAAGAGAACACCGAGTCTTGAATCAGCAGGCCTAGCATGCCGGTCAGCTGCAAAGTGCAAACCCAAATAGGGAGACGAAGCATAGAAGCTGAAAACCAGTTAGTTTTCCAGCTGATTGAAAACTGAAGGTATGGTTGGTGGGAGGGAGGGAGAGAGAGAGAGAGAGAGAGAGAGAGAGAGAGGAGATCAAACTGAAGCTAGCGATGACAGTTTCTTGCCATTTCTCTCTCTCCTTTTTTCCGGTTTTGAGTGTGAAATTTGCAATTCTCGGTCGTGTCATGGGGCGTTATATTCAGGAAAGTGGGCTTGAAAAACACAAACAGACGGTTCTCACATGCTCCGGAAAACCGCTCCACTACGATAGAGGGACACGTGTAACGAACCCACCAAGCTATTTTCTTCCCACTTGTTACTGGTTCATATTAATCCTCATCCTCTTTCTTTTCTTGAGGCTGAAACGTTTGGAATAAATACCATGAAAAATCTCAAATTAGTACATATGTAATAAACTTATCATATATTAAATTTTATTAAATTTTACCATTAAATTGCTAAATTAGATAACGTGCTGCAAGTTGATAAGTAAACTGATTTGAAATTTTATCATTCGTTTATCATAAATTTGTTAATTTATGATTTTTTATAATATTAATTTAATTGAATGGAAATTAAAGGGAGGTAATTTATCACAAAGATATAAGTTGGGAGATTTTTTATGGTAATAAAAAAAATTAGTTTAAAGATAAATTTATTACAAGCGTACCAAGTTATGATTTTTGGTGTTGAAAGAATTAATTTGAGGTGAATTTGTCACACATGTACCGATTTATAGGTATTTTTATAATATTAACCCTAACATTTATCTTTCATTTTGTTTTTAAAAGATTGTGGAGTTTTCGATCTCAACATCTAATGCATATGTTCTCGACAATTGGTCATGTTGGATTAAGTTAAAACCAACATGTCTTTCCTTATTATTCCAAAAAGATTAAAGTAAAAAATTGATGTCCTATGCTAAAGCACCTCATTAAATTACTTTAACAAAAGAAAAGAAAAGAGAGGATTGATTCCTATCCACTAAAGATCGCCGTGGCCACCTTCCTTCCTTCGTTTAGATAAAAAGCAAAGACTGGCTCAAAAAGATCCATATTAAAAAGCGGATCTTGAAGCATAAAGACCAGAATTTGATTCCTCAACTTTTGTTAAAGAGCTCCATAGTGGCTCAGATAACCAGAACTACAGTACTAAGGAATTGATTTAGTGCGAGAATTAGATATTATTTTTCGCACAACCACTGAGAATTTACTAACTACAAAGTAGCGTGCAAGCTTCTATAGTTTACCACCCAATAAATTTGGTAAATCTGCTAAACCCTTTTTAATTTTTCAGCAAAGATTGTGGATTGGTTAACCGGAAGTCAAGCAGGGCAGGATTAGAACCCTCTGCTGTACTCTGGCATGGTGGAGTGTGGTGGGTTTGGATAAAGAAAACGGACTGGTTGCGAAAGCCTGTACATTTTGCTGGAAATGAGAAAAGCATCGTCAGAGGTTGATGATGATGGTGGTGATGATGGCGATGATGGATTTAGAGAAGCAAGGAGACATTCCTGGGATCCTTAACCTACACGCTCCGACACCGCATCCCCATGTGAACGAATTCTTTTATTCCTCCCCGGCCAAAGGCTGCGTGCTCGTTAGCGCAGTCAAAGGTGGTCATCTAACCCCATCTCTCTCTCTCTCTCTCTCTCTCTCTGAGTCACGCGCTCACGTGATGTCTGTTTGGGCTGGTGACCAAACTTTAGGGCGCGGCATGTAAAATGCGGCGCGGCTCTGAAAAGGGGTCGTTGCTTACGCATGGAGGGTGAACTCGAGCTGCTCATGATTGCGACCAGAGACATACTTCCGAGGGGCCAGGTCATTACAATAGAGTTTCTTTCTTGATTAGCAAAAACTGGAATGGCTTAATCATTAAGCGAAATGACCCGACTTTGCATGCTACATGTGAAAATATTTTGGGACTTGAGCTACAAATGGAGATGAACATGGCAGCTCGGGTGCTTGTTGTAATGCTTGACAGGAGTGCATTGATTGTGACTTTCTGTGGAATGTATCTTATTATGTGGTGGAATTTCTCCTAGTCCTCTAGCTTCGAGGATTGGTTAAGTGGGTTCATAGGATTGTCTTTCGGATTAGGTAGTCCAGTTCAATGGTGCTGTTTCCTAGTGTCTTATGGATTTGGTTAGGTGCCCAACCGAACCCTCTTGTTTCTTGCTTTTCTTCTTTCTTTCTTGCGGAGAAGTCAGTTCACTTGTTGGTTTCAGTCCATGTGGTTTCTTTCCTATTCAAGGAAAGAGCTCGGATGATCATTAGGGTGATGGTCAAACCATCACTTTGGTGTCTAAAGAAACTGTGCACGAAATTACATGGGTGCATCTATGCAGAAGCGATAAATTGAGCATTGACAGATGTGGTAAACTGGCAGTGCCACTAATCAGAAATGCACTGGGTAGAGGTTTTTCTAGTAGGATACTGTGGATTTGAACTTTTGACGCTTGACCTTGGAAGACCAATAAGATGGGTCTGTAGCAAACCCTTTGGCATTGGCATACGGAGCTGTCAAAGTTTATTTGGATTTGGTTGGGTGCCCAACCAAACATCAGTTGTTTGATTATTCACATGTCTGTGTCAGAAAAACAATAGCGTCCGTAGTTGCTGTAAGTTTTTGCTTATGATTACCTAATACTAGGTCTCCACACATGATCAAGTAAATGAAGGGAAAAAAAGGATCATGAATTCTGTTCTATAGAGCAAAGCCTTCACATTGAACAGGAACTTACAGTTCTATCACACAAGCAGAGATATACTTTAAAACATGAAAGAAAAGAAAAGAAAAGAATACTTCTCTCAGCTTTAGAAATTCTGATTTATCTAACATTTCAAATTGTTGTATATGATTTACCAACTTGAGATTTGTCCTGTCATACCTCAAAGCGATTTCAAATCATTAGCCTAAAAGAACCAACAACCCATGACAAAACTTTTCTGAGTACCTAAAAAGAATGATTTATAGCACAAAGATATCTTCACTGACTCATCAAGAACTCCAGTAACTTTTATGCCATTCTGTTAGCATCAGCAATTTATTTGAAGTTGTAGATGAGGAAGTTATGTTATTGCTGCATAGACATGCCTAGTAAATAAAACTGCAAAGTTGTCTGCTTGAGAATGAAAGATGCTTGGATATTATGAGGACTTATGCCTTGCAAAGTTTTAAGCTTTTTGAGAGGACTTTAGAAGATTTGCATGGTACCTGCTGGACCTATGGGCAACAGTTTCAGGATGCTCGGAGCATTGTGTGAACCCGTAGTAAAAGTTGCTTTCATGATTTTTCCCTTATTATGTTGCATATACAGACTTCCTAGTAAGAAGCCCTGCAAAGGAATGACAAATTTTTTTAGCCTTTTTGGGTATCTGAACTGAAATTTACTTTACACGTATTAATTGGGTTCCCTTCTCAAACTGCTGTGCATACAAGTGTATCAAACAATGTCTTGCTTAACAAGTCCACAATATGGAAGCCCCATTGAGTTGTCGCTTCTGAAATGGCATAGCCTCACTAGAATCTTTGACCCTTTCAACTATTTATGTTTCCGTTACGTTTATGTGTTATTTTCTTTTCTTTTCAAATTCTTACCAGTGACATTTGAGCAGAAAACTGGAAATAACCAAATACTTGGCAAGACGTATGCTTGGTTCTGGGTACCTGTCCCTAGTTGACTCTGCATCAAGCATCCATCATTTATAGGATATCACCTAACTGACAGATAGTTATTATTCTTTGATTCAAAGTCGCAAGAAATAAGGCAGGCACTCCGTGTGTTTCAAGATTGGGTAAAAATTCCACAGAAAAGATTGGGCTGGTTGTGGGTGAGTAGGGATTCAAAACCACTACCTTGTGGTCCATAGCCACAATCTCTAATGTTCTGAGCCTATCTTTTGCTAGTGGCATTGTGGCAATGGAACTATGTATGCACTGTGCAGGCAGCATATGCCCACAGGCCACAGCCATCGCTTAGTAGAAGTAGAAGTCGGCTTGGTTGGGAATTCCAGATTTTAAATGTAGAAATCAATCCTTGCAATGCATTATCATGTGTTTAATTGCTATACCTCAATTGCTAATGGAACAGGGAAATCTTCAAAATACTTTCTTGTGTTTAGAAAGCAATACATCGAGGGATCTCAGTACTATCTCCTCTCGCAGAGGGAGACGTTTTCATTGTTTTAGATCATTTCTTCTTCTAATTGTTATTTAGGATCTTCCTTACAACAGGCAAATCAAGTATCCATATTCATGAAAAAACAAGAACACAATGTACCTCCGACTTGGTATTGTTGACTCTTTCAACCGGATTTTCCGGTTCTTCAGTTCTTCCATTTCACCTTTAGAGGCTTGAGGGAATGCATTTTGGGTGAGCATTCTCGGACAGAAAATGTGAGAACAAATTGGTTCCGAGTCCAACAAAAGCCAGTACTATGCACTCTACACCTGTGGATATATAGCTCTGTAACATATGTTTACTTCCTTGATAAACAATTGAATGATTACAGTAGTACAAGCTCGGCGAAAGCCTCTGATCATTCAATTTCTCGGAAAGATGCAAACGCGTTAAATGCTCTTGATTGTCCATTATTGTCCATACATTTTGTCCTAGCCAATCTCATAGTTGGACATGGGGGATGCAGGAGTTCGATACGATTTGTGTCTTCTTGTTCGGCGACAAGTTATCCACAACCAAAGCGCAGATGACTTGAACCGTGAACCGCCTCAGTGGGAAGGTCCCGATAACAATGCCAACCGGTACCTTAACAATTACATTCAATGGAATCCTCCCGGTGTGCCGGTTCTCCATCAAAGCTTCCTGAAGTCCCGACCCAAACTCACTCTTTCCTTTCAAAACGACTTTTATCATGGTTATGTTCTTGTGGCCTTGGTGGAAAGCCGGGAGCTGGCCTTTACACAGCGGTGAATCCTGATAAACGACCATGACCGAGCTGTCCTTGCCATAATTAAACCCTATGTTCGAATTAGGATTGTCGGCCTTCACGGTCACCACAAACTCGGTATAGAGGCTGAAGTCCGGCTGCACGTTGAATGCATTGGTCACGAAGCTGTCAACAGTGTAGGATGGGACCTGCGGCTGGAACACGGCATAGAAATAGAAGGCAAGGGTGGCGATGATGAAGATCAGGATGAAGAGGGAGCAACAGCAGCAGCAAATGCACCTCACGCAACAACTCCTGCCGCCGGACTTGTGGTGGCTCGAGTGGTACCGGGGAACGTTGCGGCGGTAAGGGGGCGGGCGGATGCTACCCTGGTTGTCCTGGAGCATCATGTATTTTGGTGGGTAGGGCGGTGGGGGTTCCATGCCGGTCGAGGGGTTGGCGTCCACGGGATAGACCCTTTTGTGGGCATGGTCCATAGAATTTTGGGAGGAGGAGGAGAAGAAGAAGAAAGATTGTTTTTCTTTCTTTATTTTTTTTTTCTGTTTCTTCTTCCTTCTTCTTTCTCAATTCCAAAACAAGGGCATGAGGTGGATGGAGAAAACAGGGATGGTTGTAGGATCGTCCACTGATCAAGGGCATTGTTACATGTGTGTGGACGTAGAGATGCTCTAAAGGATGGCCTGAGCTTTTTGGTAACTGCCGAACTTTGTGGGATTCAACAGACATTCTATTGTATTCCTCTCTCCCCCTCTCTTTCTAGAACCTGACATTTTCTTCCTGTCGAAAAACTAGGGTTACATCCTTTTCTAGAGGGCTCAAATATGTGAAATGAACTCCGTAATCTTTGTTGAAATTGGTTGATGAAATGTTCTTCTCGATGGGCAAATCTAAATGATATATAGTTCAGTGCAATATAAGCAAATTGCAGATTGCTTTCTGTCCCAACGATTCATCCAACCTACAAATCTGGTACGTCTAAAGAGAATAGGTCATACCTCAGCACAAAGTAGAATGAAATCTTCCGTTAATCATAGAGCTTCACCGTAAAATTTATACAAATGACTCAAAAGAAAGAATGAACTTATGCCCCAAGCTATATAATTTGATTCACCAGATCAGTTCTCGAAACTCAACCAAAGAATCATCTCAGAAACATCTCGTTATCGGCCGTGGACAGGACACATTTATCACCGACCTGCAATCGCAAGGCCTCGCCCGGGCAAATGAAACGATCGCAACCACGAGTCTCTTCGCCTTGACCACGATCTTCCTCAACTTCTTATACCTGATGGTCCTTCCCTTCCTCCTCTTCCCTAAGCTGTCCGCAGACGCCAGCTTGTATGTTCTCAAGAACACTCGCCGGTGCCTTGCCCTCTCGTTGCACGAAATGTGACTCCACGGATCACTGCTCTCATCGTCAGTCGCCCCATGGTTCAAGAGCTCGTAGTCACGGGATATACCTGGGCTCGACCGGAGGAAATTAGCCGGGCTCAACCGGAAGGGGGTGTTTCTGACCATAGCGCTCATGGCTAAAAGAGATGAAAACTATACCGTAACACCAAGGTATGATCTGGTAAACATGGCAAGTTCATTCCGTTCTTATATAGTGACAAGAATTGAATCTAGCAGTCTAAACAGATGCCCAAAAACGTTCCCTCATTGGTGGGCGCGTACGGTCTCTGGAACCGCGATTGACTTCACAGGCAGTCAAACCGCTCATCAATTCAAGAAAAACGCCACACGAAAAGGCAAAATGCTTGACAACCAAAAGGGCACCGTCCAATCGCGTCAATGTTGCATAATCCCTCGCCGTTTCAATCTTATATAAACCATTTTTTCTGGGCTCTACAAAGTTGACGTTTGACCAGAGAAGAGGCTAAGTCAACGGAAGGTGAATGGGGGGAGAAAAGCTCTACTAAGACGTGCAGGTCAACTCCCGCCCCCCCGGGGAAAGATCGCAGAACTTGGGGAGGGACTGTCCTGCTTCGTTTGTGGCAGCTTTCAGAATCCGGCCAAGCATCGTCGTCACGAGTTAGTTTGTTCTCTAATGTGAATAGCATGGTTAATTACTAGAACCATTCGACGACATGTGAAACACGGTATCATAATATAATGCTTCCTGCATCAAACTAATGACGTTTTGTCTTACGTTTGTCAAATGGACTGATTCTCTGCTTTTCTATCTTCAGGTAAAATGTAAGATGTCGATTAGGCCTACCCATCAATAGTAAAATTGTTTAGGATAATACCATAAAAAAAATCTCAAATTGGTGACTGTGTGCTACATTTACTTCAAACTAATTTCATGTCACTAGTATACTCGTGCAAAATTACCCAAATATTTGTATCAATTCAGTTATAAACATTTCAATTTGGCTAATTTAATACAATTTGTCCATCGAGTCTTTTTGACCAATTTTAGCCAAAACGCCCATATGAATGCCAATCGTTCTATATGACATGGCAAACATTGATGTGGATAATTTTTGTAGTTTAAAAAATTAGATGTATATTTTAATTTTCTTTTCTTTTGTTTCCTTGCCTTTTCTTTTCATTATGGCCAGCGAGGGTCACCCGTTGCACTCGCTAGGCCCTCACCAGCCATGAATGCCTCATTAGTGATCGATGCTAATTGCGAGCGAGGTGGCCATCGCCCAAATCTAGCAACCCATGGCTAGCAGGGCTGTGAAGGCCGTGGCCAAGGTTATCGTGGCCTTGAGGGCCTTGTCCGCAAGATGAAAAAAACGAAGAAAAAAAATAAATGAAAAATAAAAAAATAAAAAAAATAAAAACTATCCACGTTACGTGCCATGTAATATGGCTAATGTCCATGTTAGCGGTTTCCAACTATAATTGACTGGAAGGACTCAATAGGAAAATTGTCAAAAGGTTTCTTTTTTTTTTTTTTGGTAAAGAAAATTGTCAAAAGGTTTAAAACTAAATTGACTAATTATCCTCTGTTACATTTACGTCAAATTAATTTTTGTGTTATATAACATATCTCAAACTAGTACACTCACGCCACATGTACCGTGAACTAATTTCTATGTCACAAAAATCTCAAAATAGTACACTCGTGCCACATGTTCCAAAAACTAATCGTGTCACCAAACAAAAATCTTAAATTGGAAAACCTGCCAAATATTTGCCAAGAGGTCCCTCAAGTTTGGAAAATCAACTAAAATGCATAACTTGTTGTGACATGAAGATTAGTTTGGGTAAATATGACCTATGTACAAGATTGAGATTTTTTGTGAGACAAAAAATTAGTACAAAATAAATGTGGCACATGTCCAGCATTGGGATTTTGCATGACATGAAAATTAATTTACGTGTACTAGTTCAAGATTTTTTTGCCGTAATTACATAAGAAGTTTACACCATTTCCGTAACTTGACGGGCTTTGTCTCTGAATGACCTATTCCAAGGCCACCCAAAATAGACTTCAAGCTCGTTTGGCCCGAGCCGGCCCGTACTCAAATTGAGATTTCCCTATTGAGCGCGCGGCACTGTTTCAAACACTGTATCTCACTTAGACCATGCATTCTTCCAATCGGATGGGAGCACCTGTCTCGTCACATCATAGCAGTAATGGTTTTGGTTTCAATGCTCTGAGCTTTCAGGCTTTCGATCGCTGCTGCTGCTGCTGAAGAACCTGCCGACCGATGTGCAAGCGTTGAATCGTCCGCGAGTAGGCCTTGAGGAACTCAAACCCAAAAGCTAGTGACGCCAGCCCGATCGAGTGGCGAGTGGTCCAGAGGAATGAGAGTTAACGGGAAAAGCTCAAGCTCATCAATGGCGGTCGTTGGCGGACATTAATGGCGGTCACATAATTGACCGCCCATTGCAATGTCCCGAGCTTTCTTTAACTTCAAGACATGAGGATAGGGAAAGCGAGGAAAACACAAAGCCAACGAGGTCGCGTTTCATTTATTGTCCGGACTCACGGAGGAAGAGCAACTTCCGCACTTTCTTCGACCATCATCAAACCCATGAAGTCTCCTTCCATCAGACGATCACAATAAGCTTCCGGTGCTGTTGCATGTGAGCTCTCTCTGCTTGCGCATCGTCTTTCATGTGACCTCCCTCCTGGGGTTTTGCATACGCACTCTCGCCTGTGATCTGCTTCAATTTCCGATCTGCTGTTGCGCTCGTGAATATTTAAACGTGGCCTGAGTCGTCCATCTTGCGGCACGCTCCCGGCGAGTGAATCTGACGAAGGTTCACGTCTTTCCGGGTTTGATATTACTGTCGAGGGAGAGAGATTCAAGAAAAGAGATTGAGAGAAAGAAGAGCCAGAATACTGCACGCTGCAAAAAGCAATGAAGGGTTCTGCGCTTCTTGTTGCTTCGCTCCTCATCCTTCTCCTTCTTGTTCCTTTTTCTACCGTCTCCGCGAGGCGCATCGGCCGACCGAGCTCGAGTATGAGACTCTCTCTGTCAGATACTTCCTTTATAAGTTTTTCGGGGAAAGATTATTTATAGACTGATTTTACAGAAGTATTTGGTGAGGGTTCTTCTTCTTGTTTTCGAAAGTACTTTGAGTACTGTTAAAACTGCTAAGGTGGTAGACTTAATTTATGGCACCATTTGTCATAACATGTGGAGTCTCATACAAATTTTTTTGCAGGGCTAATATTACTATGGTTCTACAGAAATGTGTGTAAATCTTACCATGATTTATTTTAGGATTTAAGTTACTCCACTTCTACATACTCATATGTGCTTCAGTTACCGTAGAAGAAAATGATATGGGGTTATTTCATTCGATAGAGCTCTGATAATTATCTCTCAGTCTTCATCTTATAAAGCCATAACATGGGCGTTTCAGATCACGGTCACCGACGCTTGATGCGGCCTAAGGTGAAGGCTGAGCTCCAAGCGAAACCGAACGTCTACTGGGAGAGAAGGCCACTGACGAAGCCAGGGAGGAGGGCGGACACGGTCCAAATTGCTGGGTCGAGCTTGCCGGACTGTTCGCACGCCTGTGGCTCGTGCTCGCCGTGTAGGCTGGTCATGGTCAGCTTTGTGTGCGCATCGGTACAGGAGGCAGAGACGTGCCCGATGGGTTACAAGTGCATGTGCAACAATAAGTCTTATCCCGTCCCATGACCTTCGATCGACCAACATCATCAACCCTTCTTGTTCCTATGACAATGTAACATAATGATCCTGTGACAACGACATTTTCTTTGGGCACTTTTTTCCCAGAAAATTTTCTTTTCTAGGCATCCAAAGAATAAAAGGAAAGTCTTGTTAGGCCATCACGGTTTTTGGATTGCAATGGGTGGGTATCCTTCTCCTTGGTCGGTTATTCGAGAGCCTCATCATTAGCATTCGTTGAATTTCATATGGAAAAGAGCATGCGAAAGATCTCGTTTCATGTGTCAAGTTGAACCAACGATGGTGCGCATGAGACATCGTACCTTTTATCTATCTTAGTATCTTTCCAATTTAAAGGCCGGCCAAATAATAATGAAAAAGAAAAAAATAAGAGCTCAAAGAAAGCAAGAATCTCACACAAATGGTCATGAACTAACCTTGGGGATGTGGAGAAATTTTATTGATAGCAGCGAAAGCAAGATGTGTAGGCAGATCAACTCATCAAGATCCCGTTGAAATAGGATCCATAAGTAAAGTGGTTCACTAAGAACTTAAACTAGGGTATCTCCATGCAACCATTCTCCAGTTAGCAGAAAATGAAAATCCACCCAAGGTCGTCATTATTTGTTTTCGGGATAGTAATCTTTTTAGGATCTACAAATAAGATGTCGAAATTAATTTTTTTCTAAAAAGTTATAAAAACATGAAAAAAATAGCTACTGAGAATTAAGTAAGGACATTGAAAAAGTCACTCAGTACAATTACTTATATGGAAATCTGCAATGCTAGGTGAAAACTTACTAATCGAGTGTAAAAATTGTTAATTTCCAAGTAATTGGCATTTTGCCTTTTCCCATAGAAGTTTAGGACACATTTAATAATCATTTCGTTTTTAGGAATAATTTTGCCTCATAAATGATTTTTTATTTATTTTGTTTCCGAGAATAATTTCTAAGTTTTTAAAAACGCTTGATAACTGTTCAAAATTTTTATTCCCAAAATAGTAATATATTTGGTGGGACTATTAATTTTTTTTGTTTTCTTTTAATTTTTAATAATTTTATTATATTTTTCTTTTTTTTTTCTCTTTTTTGCTTTTCTTTTCTTCTTCCTCCTTCCGACAACAAACTTGGTGATGTCTGATGAGCTTGCTAGAGGCTCGCTTGACCACCGCGACCTCGATCTCGTTGATCTAGGCAACGCCGAGCCTCGTTGTGGCTTAGCGAGGCCCAGCCTTGTGTTGGCTCGGGAGATCTAGCCTTGTCGTGGTTAGGCAAGGTTGACCTTGCCTAGATTTGGAGAGGCCGAGGTCACTCAACCACCAGCGAGACTCGACCTCACCGAGCCACCTCTAGGTCGGCCTTAGCCTTAGCGGTGGCCTGGTGAGGTCAAGTCTCACCATGCCTCGATATTTCCAAAGGGCAACGATGCTCCAACAAGGTCACCGGTCCTTGTTTGGCCAATCGTCGGTGATGGCCGAGGTTGGCGATCGGCCAAAAGGAGGAAGAAGAAGAAGAAAAGGAAAGAGAAGAAGAGGAAAGAGAAGAGAAAAGAAGAAAAATTAGATTTTATTCTAGAAATTGTTCTTGGGAATAATAAGCAATTTATTTCTACTTCTTGATTTTGTTCCAAATATATTCCCGAAAATAAAAAAAAAAAAATTGGTTTTTGTTCCCAAGAATAAAAAATTTACCAAACGGATTTTTTTATTATAAAAATTTTAGGGAACAAAGAAATAAAATCAAGCACTGTTTGAAGTGTTACTAAACAGGCTTTTATTAGTCACATAAAAACAAATTCTACTTATAAATATTGAAGGGAAAATTATAAATAAGAGTTTAAAGTACTTTTATTTTCTCAAATAAAAGTTTAGAGTAGACTTTATTTCAAATAAATGTCTGAAATGCGATTGTTTTATCAAATAAATGATTGAAATGGAACTTATTTCAAATACAATATAAGTTTAAGGGCACGTTTGGTAACGCTTTTGTTCCTGGGAACAATTTCTAATCAGAAATTATTCTTTTTTATTCTGTTCCTGAGAATAAATTCTAAGCAAAAGAATGCGTTTGGTAACTGCACAAAATTTCTGATTTTGGAATAGAATTGCGTTTGGTATCATGCTCAAAATTTCTATTCCAAATTATTTTCTTTTAATTTATAAATAATTTTATTATTATTTTTTTCTTTTTTCTTCTTTTCTTCTTCTTCTTCTTCTTCTTCTTCTTCTTCTTCTTCTTCTTCTTCTTCTTCAAGTTGCCGGTCGCCGACCTTGGGATGATTGGCAACTAGCCAGACGAGGGCCGACGACCTCACTAGAGTGTAGCTGGCAATTGGGCGAGGCTCGACCGAGCCATGGCTGGGCGAGCGGCCTCACCCAAATCTAGCGAGGTCGAGCTTGCCCAGCCATGGCTCGGCCAAGCCTTGGCGGGGTTGGTCGAGCCTCGGCGGGGCTGGGCGAGCCTCACCGGTGGCTAGGGAAGGCCCGGGTGAGGCCCACATGGCCACTGGCGAGCTCGCTGGACCGGTTGCCGGCGGTGGGTAGCAAACAGCCGACGGTGGCAACAGATGATGAAGAAGAAAGAAGGAAGAAGAGCAAGAAAAAAGAAAAGAAAAAAAGAAAATAGGTGCTTGATTCTAGAATTGTTCTCGGGAACAAGAATCAACTTTTTATTTTATTTTTGATTCTATTCTAAATCTGTTCCAGGGAACAGGGAACAAAAGTTTTACCAAACCCATTTCTGTTCCGAAACTACTCCCGGGAACAAAAGAACAAAAACAAATGCTGTTTGGCAAACTTGCCAAACATCCCTTAAAAGACAAGTCTAACCTTACTGGTCGTAGGGCATATTCGTCATTTACATTTAAAAATTCTTCCCCCTTTTTTTTTCTTTTTCATTTTTCATTTTTTCTCTTCCCTCCATCGGCCATGACAAAGGACGCCGAACTCGGGTGAGGATCGCCCTTGCCTGCGATGGTGAGGGCCACCCTCAGCCACCTAGGCTTGGGCGACCATTGCTCGACGATGACAAGGGCATCCCTCAGCGGATTTGGAGAGGAACGCCCTTGCCCACCCAAGCAAGAGCGACCCTTGCTTGACGTTGGGGAGGGCAACCCTCTCTTGAGGTTGGCAACCTCCATCAAGTACCGACGAGGTACGGTGATGGTTGGGAAAGGGAAGAAGAAAAAAGAAGAGGAAATGAAAAGATAAAAGGACTGGAAAGGAAAAAAATAGTAATGATCGAATAATCACCGGTTAGCCAAAAGTTCTTATTTGAGACGATTTGGCCACTTCGTATTTTTATTTGAAATAATGTCAATTTCATATCATTATTTAAGAAAATAATGGTACTTCAGATTTTTATTTGGACATTTCTCAATATTGAATTAACTTATTAAAATATTCAAAAAGGTAACCTAGTATTAAAAACGAGCTCGTTAACATCATCGGCCACGATCTGTTCACCTAGCCGAGACCAGCCGAGCCCTAGCTTCGCCAAGCACGCATGTTCCCAATCAAGCCACCGTCTCAATTGCACTTTGAAGTAGGGGTGAGCATCGGTCTAGGGTCAATCCTGGACCGGCCCAACCTTGCCGGTCTTGGTCTGGTTCCTAGGGAGATTGGGTCGGTCCTTGGTCCTAGAATTCCTAGATCAACACTGTGTGGGTTGGTCATCGGTCCTAAGAGTTCCTAGTTGGTCCAACCCGGACCAACCCTGACTATATATATAATATTACTTATAAGGAATTCCTTTGTGGAGATCTCAAGAACTCGATACCCCTTTTGAAGATTGAGATATCCCATGAAAATGCACTTCTAAGCATGTGGACTGAATTTGTCTCGAGGACCTACTGTTGCAACATAGCATAGACAGTCGAAAACCTTGAGGTGTTGCAGTTCAGGTTTCTTCTCGAATAGCAGTTCAAATGGTGCTCGTCCATTAACTATCCGAGTAGGCATGCGATTGATTAACTAAGCTACTGTGATGACAGAGGTCTCCCTAATAATCTTCTGAGACGGAAACTTGAAACTTTAAGGCACGTGCGACTTCCAATAGATGGCGATGTTTGCGTTCAACTACTCCATTTTGTTGTGGTGTGTAAACACATGAAATCTCATGCTAGATGCCATGAGATGAAAAAAGCAAGGAGCTGAAGAATTCTCCCCCGTTATCAGTACAAATCTGACAAATGGATTTTCCAAACTGATTCTTGGATAATGCGATGAATATTTTTAAATGAGTGTAAGCCTGATCCTTAGACTGCATCAAAAAAATCAACGTCACACGAGAATAATCGTCTACTATGGTGAGGAAATAACGAGATCCATCATGATTAAATATATGATAAGGTCCCAAAATATCCACATGGATTAAGGAAAGAATTTCACTAGTACGAGAACTACTAGATGGAAAGGGTGTATGAGATTGTTTTGTAAGTGGACATATAGGACACTGAGGACTAGGAAAGGAGGCACTGTGACCCAATCTCAAATGCATAAGGAAATTTTTGTCATTCATGCTGAAATTACATAATGAATGTTTATTCAAGGGAAAGCAGGATAAATCAAAATTACTTGGGAAGCTCAACCAAAAAAATAGTTCTTCAGAAAGACTACCCTAGCCCATCAGTCTGCTAGTCAAAAGGGCCTGAAAGAAACATGTATTGGCATTGAATAATACCTCACATGAATTTTCTCTAAAAACTTTTGACATAGAAATAAAATTAAATTGGAATTCTGGAACATAAAAGACATTGTGAAGAATAATTTGAGGACTGAGATTGACTGTTCCTGTTACATTAACGTGACTGATATTTCCATTGGGTAATTGTACGAAAATAGGGAAATTCAGTTCCTCATTTATACTCGAAAAAAATCATTTGTCACATATAATATGATCGGTTGCCCCTGAATCAATTATCCATGCTTTCCTTGATATAGAGTTAATCAAACAATGTGTGATACCTGAAAAACTCCCTCCTTTGTCAGAAACATCCAATTTTTGCAAAGCTTGCGTCATTTGTTGGTATTGTCCATATGTAATAGGTGAATCAACATTTGAACCGGTGGGTCCACTCACTTGATAAGCTGCATAATTTTTCCCCCTTTTTCTGCTGGTTTTCCATGCAATTTCCAACAACTGTTAATCATATGGTTAGAACGTTTGCAATATTTGCAAAATAATTTACCATTTCCTTTAAAATTTTGCCTGAAATTTCTTGATGACGTGGTGAGAATCTGGCCGTCCATTCCTTTAATCGCGAAATCTTCTCCACCGTTCGATTTGCTTAAAGCATTGGCTCCCTGTACACCGTCGGATCTTGGCGCTTGATCTGAATCGTTCGACCCTTCCCTTTTAAAGGAACATGTGTCTCCGCCAAACCCTAGCGTGCGAGTCTTCTCCATTTCTCGCGCTAGGGTTTTGGTGGCTCTGTCTCACCGCTCTCCGCGAACTGCAAGGGTGATGCTTTCACTATTCTTTGCATGTTCCGGCAACATGAGCGGCCGGCTCTCCTCTTGTACGGCCAGTTGATAGATTCGTCCAATCGGTGGCATGGGACCCATGGCGAGGATCTGCGAGCGAAATGTGAGATATGTCTCGTTCAAAATAAGCAAAAAACACGTGGCTTTCTCCCTGTCTTTGATAGCCATATACTATCTGATTGTTGATTCTAGGCACTCAAGTTTTTCTTCGGCCGCTTCGAGGTTATTCCACAGCGACGAGAGCTTGTTGAAACAAGTCGTGACAGTCATGTTCCTTTGCTTTAACTTGCTGAGTTACTATATTAGGGTAAAGATCTTTGTTTGATCCAGTTTACCGTACACTTCTTTGATGTTCTCCCACATGTTTTTAGTGTCCTCTATTGGTGGAAGTCCGGTCGCGACCTCTGGAGAGATGCAATTGCCGATCCAAGTTCGGACGAGTCGATTGCTCTTCCTCTAGAGTCAAGCTAGGCGTTCATCGAGAGGGTTTGGGACGGTTTCGTTAAGAAAACCATCCTTGTCCTTTGTTGCCAGGGCACGCTGGAACTCTTGCGACCACCTAGGATAATTTTTCGGCCTGGTCAGCTGTTGGCTGGTTAGCCGTAGTTTTGATCCGTCGGCGGTGGAGACGAACATGGGGTCATCGGGTTCTGGTCGTCTGGTGAGAGCCGCCGCTAGAAACGGCAGGAACCCGAGCATGAGATTCGGGTAGGGATTCATCCCTGAACCCGTTTTTCCTGACCCGGTCGAATAACCCGCATTGAAAAATCCCGGGTAGGGATTCGTTCCCATACTCGATTCACCCGACCCGCTTGTCTACTCCAATCCGTCGGTTGGGCTTGCCCCATTCGTGGCTGGCGGGCCCCCATCGATTTGGACGTGGCTCTGGTGGCCCACACATCTAGGTGATGATGAGTTTGGGCTTGGCCCAAGGTATAGCAGATAGGGAATCCATTGGTAAGGTTGGCCTGTCATGGGTTGCCCCATATTGAACTAAGCCTGCGTGGGCCGCCACTGCACGTGTTTGATAGGACTAGAATTAGCACCGAGAGGGGGGTGAATAGGTGTTTAAACAAAACCTTGGCAAAAGCATGCGGAATAAAATAAGTTGTGAGCAAAGTCTGAAGAACAAAAGAGTTTAGAGAAGATAATAAGAACACAAGGTTTATAGTGGTTCGGCTTAATCCAAGCCTACATTCACTCTCCCACGCTAACAACCTTCTTGGTTGGATTTCACTATGCAATCAACAAGAGATTACAACTTTGAGTGCAAACACTTAGTAGTAGATCACACTATCTCACTAAATCACTCTTTTGGTATTTCTCTCAAGATCACAAACGTTTAAGCTCACGAGAGACAAGTGTATGATAGAAGATCGCTCAGACTTTGGAATTATAAATTCTACGCTCCGTCTCTTACTTGCTCATCGGTCCTTCATCTCCTTAAATAATCCTCCACTTCCAAAACTAGCCGTTGGACAGTATCCCGAGGATCGTCTTCCAATATACCCATTGGACAGCCCTGTATCAAAAAGATTTGGTAGCCGTTGAGTGACAAAGATAGAATCCCAAATTGATTCCGATCGCCCATACAAACGAAATCTTGGTTTCCATAAGTAAAGCTTCTTCGTATAGAAAGTTCTTGTCTTCAAGATCCAATTGTCAATCAATTAGATTGAGTCAATCAAATCAATCTTGATGTGGAATCCAAACCAGATCACTAGCCGTTATATCTTCGGGGCTTGAGTTACGTTATGTTGAGTCTGGATGTAAAGTCTGAGAGCAATAGACTTTACAATCTGAGTCTGACTGCGATAGACTTTGCAATCTGGGTCTAAACATATTTAGTTTTAAGGTCTGAACACAGTCTGTTATGTTCTGCTTCAGCATAGAGTCTGTCTTCTGGTTCAGCTTCAGCATAGAGTCTGTCTTCTGGTTCTTCATTCACGTTCAGTCTGGAATTTGTTAGAGTTAACAAACTTTGACACTAAAGTCTAGCAGTCTTCTGACTTTGACACAGAAATCTGGAAATCTTCAGAATATACTTTGGACATGTGTTCCGTTCAGTTTTCTGGCTGTCTTCAAACTTTGACAATATCCTTTACATGTTCAATCATTTGCATAGTCTATTACTCAACCATCAAACATGTTAGTAGCCTTTGATTTATTTTGTCATCTTCAAAACATCATAAGGGATTTCCCTAACAATCTCCCCCTTTTTGATGATGACAAAACAATCTCTGAATATGCAGATTTGTAAACATACTTTAAAGATATTAATTTAAATCAAAGGATATCAAAAGATAGCAAATAGATTGAGCATAACAATATATAGAAAAATAATCGCAGCTCAATATTACGCAATAAAATCAAACAATCAACACATATGCATATTCATATTCTCTCCCCCTTTTTGTCATAATCAAAAAGCGATATCAATTGAAAAAGTATCACGTAGAGAATATAAAACGATAGCAAATGATTTCCAAAAATCAGTTTTTAGAAATCGAATATTAAAAATATGCAATATAGCTCACTTCGATCATATATATCGGCAAATATCCAATAAAAATCACGGATGCATTATAAAATTCACTTAACCCATTTTGTCATAATAAAAAGATAATACCAATAAAATATTTGTTATGACAAAAGGTAAAAAAAAAAATGCACTAACCGGATTTTGTAGAACTTGGTAAGTTCCAACACATTTACCTTTTTCGATATTCCATAATAAACAATATCACGATCAATTCAAAAAGATTTTTCCATAATTGATCAAAGCTCCCCCTCAATTTGTTGCCTTTTTGAGATGATCACGATTCTTTCCTTTCTCTTGGATTCGCTTTCTCCCCCTGTCATCATGACAATATTTGCGAATAGCACTAATTGTTGCTTGTGCACGTTGAGCAGAATATTTTTTTCGATTATTCCCTTTGTAGCAACTACATCCGTAACGATCACTTGCATTTTGAAATTCGAGGCAAAAATCTTCAATCAAGCTCGTCTCGAATTTAACCTGCATCAACTTAACGAACTTTTTGCACAAATAAACTTTCATATGACACATAAGGGATTTCCTCAATAAGCAAGAGTTTTGCACAAGGAATAGAATTTTTTAGCCTCCAGGAGATAGTATAGAATCTTCATAATTTTCTGATCAAGCTTTCCAAATTCCATACGGAAGATTCTTTTGCCACCTGCAAAATCTTGTATAATGGATAACAATCCTTGCAAAAATATCATGTAATACATTCCTCCGATTTGCGGATCAAAACTTGCTAGATATAAGATATCTTCTAAGAATATAGCAAGTATATCCATGAATATGCAATAATATATTTCGAGATCAAATGGATTTTCTTAAGCATAAATCTCAAAAATATATTATAAATTCATTTCACAAAAATAAAGATGATATTGCTATCACGTGCCAAATCAAGTAAAAAATATTGCAATGCCTTATATTTATGAGAAGAAATATTTGCAATATAAATGATAAGCAATCGTCCAAAATCAGGATAAATACACGTAGAAATTTGTATGGCGGAATGATAAAGAAAATCTCTTACCCAAGATATACGTTCAAAATATACCATTGATTAAAAAAGATCATTACCAATCTTCGTAGGAGATACTTATCTGATTGCACCAAAATCTACGTAGATTCGCAATCATTCTTGCCTTATTGAATTTCCTGCAATCAACTCATTTCCTTTTTGGTATCCATCAATTTGGATCCTTCCATGACGTTAGAGCAAAATATGAAATCTCCATAATCAAATATTCTTTCCAAACTCATCATAACATATTATTTAAGGAAAGAACATCTCAATAATATCTTAAAAAAGAAATTCTCACTTGGTCATAGCATGATAAAATTAGAGAGAATAAAATCATTGAGTATATAAGAATATCTTGCATAATTAACATTGCACAAAACAGATTTTCACTTTGCAAAATATGACAAAATCTGAGATTATAATATCAAATAAACTCAATTGTCTCTAAGCAAGATATCAAAAATAATCACACATATCAAATCAAATCTCAACTTTACGAATCACAAAAACAAATCACACGATTCTTTCTTAAAAATATGATCATTATAAAATCTGAATCAAGCAAGGATATATCGAATATCAAGCATAATGAGAAATTTTAAATCGTGCACTCAAACCAAATTGAGAATAAAAATATATACATTCCTTACCAAACTCTCCTTCTTCTCTTCTTTTATTTCCTGCAAAAACAACTCATCTTTTCTTTGGTACCCATTTTTTCTTGGGTCCATGAGAGTTAGTAGAGTTTGCTATTTTTACCCAATTATCCTTAATAGATCTCCAGACTTTAGGACATTTTTTCTCAAAGTATTCTAAATCTCCACAATTTGAACACTTGAGGGCATTTCGACCAATAGGTTTTGTAAACACTTTTTGAAAATGATTCTTGTACGCAAGTTTAGGAGGTCTTTGTTTGAGTCTCTCCTTGACTTTAGGAAAATCTATTAGAGAATCACTTTCCTTATTGAAACCAAGTCCCGACTTATTATAGTAAGGAACTTGTATAGAAAGGATATGCTCTAATGTTTTTGATCCATTTGAAAATCTTGTCAAAATATTTGAAAATTCTTTCTTTAAAAAATCATTTTCTTTGACAAGTAAATCTCGACTTTCTTTTATTTGTAGAAAATCTTTTTGCAAAATTTCAAACTTTTCTTTTTGAGAAAGATCCTGTTGCCTAAGCCGAGAATTCTCCTTTTTAAGTTCGGAGATCCTTTTAAGATAAGATTTGAGATTTAAGCAAAGCTCATTTATATATTTTGAGACTTTGATAGGAATTTTTGAATTGCTTACCTTGATTTCCTCATCGGATTCTGAGTTTATGTCTGAGTCAGATTCTGATTCTGAATGTGCCATCAAGCATATATATCCTTGCTCATCATCTTCTTTCATGGTTCTTTTCTGCCCATTTTGCTTGTATTGTTTTCTTTCATTGAATTTCCTTCCTTCTCTACTTTGCTTTTTGAATCTCTTGATCATAAAAGCAAGTTCTTCGTCGTCCATATCATTTTCTGAATCTGTATCATCAAAATTAGAGTTAGATATTAAAGCGATGGACTTCTTACCTTCGGGATCTTCATCATTGATTTGTTCCACTTCATAGGATTGAAGAGTGCCAATCAATTCATCAACGGAGAGTTGCATAATCCTCTGAGTTTCCCGGATTGAAGTCTTGACATGGTTCCAATCTTTTGAGAGTCCTCGCAAGAGTTTGTTGACCTTCATTGGAGAAGAAATTGGATGACCTTGATACACCAATCCGTTTACAATTTCTGTAAAACGATTGAACATATCTCCAATCGACTCTCCTTGCTTCATCTTGAAGGATTCATATTTGCCAAGCAGGAAGTTTACTTTTGTCTCTTTTACACGATCAGTCCCTTCATATGTAACATGAAGTCTATCCCAAACTTCTTTTGCTGTTTCACATGAAGAGATTCTATTATATTCAGCAGGAGACAATGCGCAATATAAAGAATAAATAGCTTTTGCATCAAGCGCTTCTCTTTTGGACATCTCCGTCCGAGACATAGGAGCATAGGGTTTGGTTTCTTTGTCTTTGCCATTCTTTTTTGATGTAGACGTAGTAGTGGGATTGATTCCTCTTTCCACAACATCCCATTGCAAGGGATCTTTGGATCTTAGGAATGCTTTCATTTTGTTCTTCCACACGTTGTATTCCTTTCCATCAAAATATGGTGGCCTTGTGTTGCTTTGTCCCTCCATAAGTCCTGGTGCCAAGATACTAGCCATAAAAGATCTTTAGCTCAAAAGTAAAAACACTTTTATAAACCGAGCACTTGGCTCTGATACCAATTGATAGGACTAGAATTAGCACCGAGAGGGGGGTGAATAGGTGTTTAAACAAAACCTTGGCAAAAGCATGCGGAATAAAATAAGTTGTGAGCAAAGTCTGAAGAACAAAAGAGTTTAGAGAAGATAATAAGAACACAAGGTTTATAGTGGTTCGGCTTAATCCAAGCCTACGTTCACTCTCCCACGCTAACAACCTTCTTGGCTGGATTCCACTATGCAATCAACAAGAGATTACAACTTTGAGTGCAAACACTTAGTAGTAGATCACACTATCTCACTAAGTCACTCTTTTGGTATTTCTCTCAAGATCACAAACGTTTAAGCTCACGAGAGACAAGTGTATGATAGAAGATCGCTCAGACTTTGGAATTATAAATTCTACGCTCCGTCTCTTACTTGCTCATCGGTCCTTCATCTCCTTAAATACTCCTCCACTTCCAAAACTAGCCGTTGGACAGTATCCCGAGGATCGTCTTCCAATATACCCATTGGACAGCCCTGTATCAAAAAGATTTGGTAGCCGTTGAGTGACAAAGATAGAATCCCAAATTGATTCCGATCGCCCATACAAACGAAATCTTGGTTTCCATAAGTAAAGCTTCTTCGTATAGAAAGTTCTTGTCTTCAAGATCCAATTGTCAATCAATTAGATTGAGTCAATCAAATCAATCTTGATGTGGAATCCAAACCAGATCACTAGCCGTTATATCTTCGGGGCTTGAGTTACGTTATGTTGAGTCTGGATATAAAGTCTAAGAGCAATAGACTTTACAATCTGAGTCTGACTGCGATAGACTTTGCAATCTGGGTCCAGATTTAGCTTTAAGGTCTGAACACAGTCTGTTATGTTCTGCTTCAGCATAGAGTCTGTCTTCTGGTTCAGCTTCAGCATAGAGTCTGTCTTCTGGTTCTTCATTCACGTTCAGTCTGGAATTTGTCAGAGTTAACAGACTTTGACACTAAAGTCTAGCAGTCTTCTGACTTTGACACAGAAATCTGGAAATCTTCAGAATATACTTTGGACATGTGTTCCGTTCAGTTTTCTGGCTGTCTTCAGACTTTGACAATATCCTTTACATGTTCAATCATTTGCATAGTCTATTACTCAACCATCAAACATGTTAGTAGCCTTTGATTTATTTTGTCATTTTCAAAACATCATAAGGGATTTCCCTAACAGTGTTGGGCCTGAGTTGTTGGAAATGTAGCAAGTGGGTTCTGAACTCGCGAGATATGAGGGATGACTTCTCTAGCGGACTGGTTGCCGGTAGCAGAAGCTTCATCTTGCGGATTGGCCATGGTAAGTGAAGAAAATTTCTTCTTGAGAGTGATTCTAATGCCATATAGTATTCTATTTTGTAGGTCAGAATTTTTGTGGCAGAAAATCGAGGCGGAAGCTTGAGTCAGAAGCTTGAAGGCTCTGGTACCATGAAAGAAGTTGAAGGTCTCGAAGAGACGGAGACTGAAGGAAGATGTTTTCTATATTCTCTTCAATTGTTTGTAAATGTACAGATGTATGTATATATACTACAAGGAGTATACAATGAATGGAAGTAAATGATCTTATGTATCAATCTAAATCTAAATCTAATATTTGATTGATCACAATCGTAATCAGCTCTAATTAGATCAAATCTCCCATCGAATATCTCGGGCAATCCCTGCATATCTTCCAACAGACCCTTCGGTGCATATGGAAAGCCTGCAACCATTTCATCTTCAAAAAACAACCCCTAGATCCAAAACAAACCTTGAACAGGGCTATTGCTTTGCATGAATTTTTTGCGGCTTGGACTGGGAATCGAAGGTAAAAGCGGGATGTGGAGCCTCACCTCAAAAATGGATACCTTCGAACTATGGGATGTTGAAGATAAACATCGACACCTCTTTTGCAACCACTACGATGACAGGAGCGATTGCTTGTGTCTACCGAGTCTCCTACGGTAGATTGGTCGACGTATTTTCCAAATCGGTGGAAGTTAACTCGGCGAAACAAGCGGAGGCCATAGCACTCGTGGAAACCCTAAGCTTTCTCATGCCCATATCTGCATTTAAGATGCATGTGGAAACTGATTGTGCTTTACTTGTGATAAGTGTTCTCACTTATGAGTTGCTGAGTTGGGAAATACAACCGCTTGTGGACCGAGCCAAGACCATGTTGGGGAAATCTTCGGACCTTACTTTGACCCATCGCAGTAGGGAAACAAATAAAATTACATATTAGATAGCCAAAGCCCAACGGATAGCATTGCTATTCTTGTAATTGGGTCGCAAATCCCTCACCTATTCTTTTCGATTTATTATGTTCCGACCCTTTTGATGTGTATTCAAAGAACTTGGTTAAGTGAATGATACCAATCATTTTCTGACCCAAAAAAAAATAAAATCTTAGCATAAAAAAGTCCTTTAAAACGTCAAAAACGCGACCCTAAGCCCTACAAATTGGCCCACATCTCCTCTCTCTTCTCGCTCTTCCCCCCATTCTTCTTTGCATGGCATCGGCAAATCCCTCACCATCAATCTGTCACGTCCCAACAACACTCCTCTTCAAAGCCCTCCATCAATGTCCCCTCTCTCTCTCTCTCTCTCTCTCTCTCTCTCTCTGCCTCACAGTCTCCCTCGTCGCGACCTGAGGTTACCATTGATCTGACGTCTCAATCTTAATGGGCGATTGCCTTTGCCTCAACAAATACTTAATTTGTTTATAAATTCAGTGATCGTGCCACGTAAGACGTCACTAGTGAATATAAAGGACAAAGTTCTCTTGCAACGAATAACAAAGGAGATCATGACCGGTTGTTATCAATCCCAAACTCTTTAGATTAGTCTCTCCATTTATGTCAGCGAGGGGAAATCCCCTCTCTTTCTTTCTTTCTTTATTGAATTTTTTTTTATAAATCTTTTGGTGGACTTAGCGTCGATCGCAAGTTACCTCAGTTTTTTTACCTTCGCACATCACAACAAGCAGAATTACTTCAATATCGTATCCTACATTCCAAAAGACGTGATGCGCAAGCATAGGAAAAGCGACCCATCACTATATGTTTTAAAGGATCGAGAAATTTTTGGGTGTTTCCAGATAGCATGACATCTCTGTTCATTCATGTCAATCACAAATGTCATGATTCATTTTTCCCAACTGATGATGTGGCATTGAATGCATAATTAGATTAGATGGATGTGACATAATTGTCTTGGAGGAATATTTAAATACTTTTGTCTTAGAATACGCAAATAAGGGGTCAAACGAAAACGAATGATACAATCCAGCTGATTTTTTTTTTTTGTCTAGAAAAATCGTATTCATTAATAAAAAAGATACATGAGAATTACATAGAGTTCATAGTAAACAATATTGAAGCATAGCAAAGTCTAAATACTGCAAAACAAAGTCAAATCTAGAAAACGATAAATATCAACAAATCATCAAAGGTTAAGCAAGTGCTAGTTTAACAAAAAATGGATCTATCAAGCAATATTATTGGTAGCCGATTACTATATCTCATATCTTCATTAGTTATGAGCATACACTGAAAATTTCTAGGACATTGTGCACCATCACTATATAGAAACAATTAAAACAAGTTGAACGAACATAAAGTTGACATTTAGGATAACAAATTTAGTGGGAAGCTACCCATCGATAGGCAGCTGTGATGGTTCAAGGCTAGCTCCTCATCGCCGAGGTCGCAAGTTCGAATCTCCAAGTGTTAGCGTCTTAAGTGGGGGGCCATGGTGGTAGAGTCCTATACTAGTCTCTCCCGAGGTATAGGGGCCCGGCCCTTCGGTGCTGTCCGGGCACGAGGGGCCCGTGGTGGAGTCCCCGGTTACCAAAAAAAAAAAAAAAATTAGTGGGAAGCTCATGTGATTACTATTGAAGTTGAAGGTGAAGGACTTGTCTACTGACAAACTACTGGTGCATCAAATCTCCAAAAATAACTTTATTAAATTTTTAAATTTGGATCGGGAGAGAATAACTCTTATATGTAGAACTAGATTAAGAGAGTCCAATTTCTTAGATCTAAAACTAAATTAGGGTATCTCCATGCAACATTCCTTTCTATACTCCAGTGAGCCAAAAAATGAAAATCCATCCATGGTCATTGGGGACCCTTCGATTTTGACGAGAGAATATGCATTTACAAATCGTAATAGCCCCAAAAAAAAAAAATCAATTACTAGTTTTGCCAAGCAACGAGTGATTTTCTAAATGGGTTTCGTAAAAGGTTACGATATACTAATAAGATGACGAAAATTACTTAGATGGATACTGTGAGCACAAAAAAATTATTCGCTACCGATCAAAAAGCAATTGTGTTCTTATGAAAATTTAGTTAGCACATTGAAAAAGTTACTCAGTATAAATACTTACATGGAAACTTATAATTCTATGTGATATGTTACTAATCGAGTGCACAAATTATTATTATTATTATTATTATTATTATTATTTGGTAATTGAGGATCCGTCGGGCCTGCCTTTCGTTTACGCTAATCGGCAACCCACGGCCTGTACAGTGCACGATGCACCTCGGACCAAGTGTCAATACCTCGGGGGAAGTTAGCACAGGACCCCATCACCATACTCCCCCACTTAAAACGTGTTAGCAGCTGCGGAGTTTTAACCTTGAGACTTCTGTGAAGTGTCCAAATCCCAATCAACTTAGCTGCCCAGACCGGTGGGTATCGAGCGCACAAATTATTAATTTCCAGTAAATTGAAATTTTACGTTTTCTCATGGAATTTTGCAAGTCACGTGAAAAAGAAAATTCTAGTTATTCCCAAAAAGAGGAGAAACTAATGAAAATATTTGAAAAGAATATATAGATATAACTACTCAAAAATTTTACACTAAAAGAAGAAGTTATTAGCCATATGGATAAATTTACTAATTCTCAAAATTTTGAAAAGTTATTTTTCCACGCAGGATTGGTACTTATATACTTTTTGAATACGAAAAGTTAATAAACCATCGAGATAATACTAAAATCAGTATAACCAATTACCTGATATCTTGATATTTGTTGAAATTTATGCATGATTAATAGCTTCTGCATAACGAAGTTGCTCAGTGCATTTGTAGTTACTAGTAATCTTTACACGACTATAATCTAAGCCGCCTTGTATTTCATGCCCATGGAAATGTAGAACCACCTAATGCTAATGCAACCAAAATATTTAATTTGTTCATAAATTCAGTGGAATCATGCCACGTATGACGTCATTAGTGAATACAAAGGACAAAGTTCTCTTGCAACCAATGAAAAAGGAGATCATGTCCGGCTGCTATCGATATCAAACTCTTCGGATTAGTCCATCCATTTACGTCAGTGAGGGGAAATCTCTCTCTCTCTCTCTCTCTCTCTCTCTCTCTCTCTCTCTCTCTCTCTCTCTCTTTCTTCATTAAATTTTATCTTTTGGTAGACTTAGCGTCGATAGCAAGTTTCCTTAATTTCCTTAACCTCACAATTCGCAACATGCACAATCACTTTAAACTTCGTATCCAAGATTCCAAAAGACGTGATGCGCAAGCATAGGAAAAGCGACCCATTACTATATTCTTTTGACACTGTACTAATTCACAAGGTCGTCAAAGGACTGAGAAATTTTTGGGCGTTTCCAAATAGGATGACTTCTCCATTCATCCAGGCCAATCACTTAGCATTGAATATCACGATTCATTTTCCCAAACTGATGACATCATTGCTTTGAATTTAGAATTAGATGAGATGGATGGGACAAATTCGTCTTGGAGAATATTTCATTACTTTTTGTTTTAGGATATGTGATTTAGGGGTCAAACAAAAATAAAGGATACAATCCAGTTGAAGTTTTTTTTTCTTTTTTTGGTCGAAAGAAAATCATATTCATTACTCAAAAGAATACATGACAAGTATATGGTGTTAATAGTAAAGAATATTGAAGCACAACAAAACCCAGAAAACTGCAAAACAAAGTGAAATCCAGAACATAATGATGTTGAACTAGATCAAGAGAGTTCAACTTCTTAGATCTAAAACTAACTTAGTGTATCTCCATGCAATGCTCCTTTCTATACTCCAGTAAGCCGAAATATGAAAATCCATCCATGGTCATTGGGGATCTTCGATTTGAATGAGGGAATATGCATCGATAAGTCATATTAGGCCAAAAAAATAATAATTCAATTACTGGTTTTGCCAATCAACGAGCGATTTTCTAAATGGGCTTCGTGAAAAGTTACAATATACTGATAAGATATCAAAAAATAACTTTGATGGATATTATAATCATATAAACATTGCTACCGATCAAAAAGCACTTACGTTGCTATGAGAATTTAGTAAGCACGTCAAAAAAGTTACTCGATAATTTTACATGGAAAATTATAATCTACGTGATACTTTACTAATCAATCGTAGAGATTGTTAATTTCCAGCAAATTTAAATTTTACGTTGTCTCCTGGAAGTTTAGAAGTTTCAAGAAAAAGAAAATTCCAGTTATTCCCAAAAAGAGAAGAAACTAATGAAAATATTTGATAAGCATATATTTTACACTTACTATTAGGTAAAAAATAAGAAGTTATTAACCATGTGGATATAATTTTAAGCCGCCGATTTTGAAAAGTTTTTTTCCTAGCAGGATTGGTGTGTAATTACTTTTCGAATATGAAAAGTTAATATAACATCCAGAAAATATTAAAATCAGTATAACTAAGTACTTGATATTTATCAACAATTACGCATGATTAATAGCTTTTGCATAACGAAGTTGTTCGATGCATCTGTAATTAGTAGTAATCTTTACACGACTATAATTTTAAGCCGCCGATTTTTATCCCTTGTATTTTATGCCCCCGGGAACTGCAGAACCACCTAATGCTAACGCAACCAAAATACTTAATTTGTTCATAAATTCAGTGAAATCATGTCATGTATGACGTCACTAGTGAATATAAAGCTCCGGAATTCAGCCAAAGTTCTTATGCAAACAATGCAAAGGAGACCATGTCCCGTTGCTGTCGATATCGAACTCTTCAGATTAGTCCGCGAGGGGGAAATCACTTTCTTTCTTTATCAACCTCACAGCCGACAACATGCACGACTAATTTAACTCCGCATCCTTACATTCCAAAAGACGTGATGCCAAAGCATAGGAAAAGCGACCCATCACTGTATGCTTTGGACATTGTACCAACGGAGCTAGCACGAGTGTGGGACACTTAGAGTGTCAAAACTTGGCATGAGAGAGCATTTAAGTGTTAAAAATTATGTAAATAACACATAAATGCTATTTTTTCTTTAAATGGAACACTTGAATATCAAGTCTAGTGAAAATGATCAGAAATCCTACGTGACAATTTTTAATAATAAAACTCACTTATGTGGCACATCGGAAAATAGAGTCAGTGACAAAAAATCAAAACAATATTGTTTTGTCTTTTTATGAATTTCAATATTAATATTAATTAAATTAAAATATTTATATTTACGAAAAAAATTAAAAAGAAAAAAGAAAAAGAAGGAGGTGGCGACAAGGGCTCAGCCCTTAGCTGCCTATAATCTTAGTCTTCTTCCCTCTTTTTTTTAAAATAATATATAAATAAATTTAGTTTTAAATTTAATTTAATTAATATTTATATTAATTATTTAGCCACATCACCAAAACAACGTTGTTTTTGCACTTATCTAGCCACGTCAGAGAGCAAAATGATGTTGTTTTGAACTTGTCTCGCCAAAAAATCGTCACGTCAACATTTTGATCAGATTTTCTCATCGTGGGCAATTAACTGATCAATTTTGTTCCAATTTTTGATACTTAAGTGTCACTTTCGTAAGTTTTTGTACTTAAGTGCAGTTTTGGCATTCTAGGTGTTCTTTTCTCGAGCTAGCACATATTTTATTCACAAGGTCGTCTGTGTGATAAAGGATTGAGAATTTTTCTTGGTGTCTTCAAATAGCATGACGTCTCTGATCATCCAGGCCAATCACCGAGTATCGAACGTCATGATTCATTTTTCCAAATTGATGACGTTGCTTTGAATGCAAGATTAGGTTAATTGGGTAAGGACATATTCGTCTCGAGGTTAAACACTTTTGTTTTTGAATATGTAATTTTTTTCCGAAAGAAAATTATATTCATTGCTCAAAAAGGATATAAGAGAAGTACATAAAGTTCATAGCAAAGAATATTCAAGGATAACCAAGCCCATGATACTGCAAAACAAAATTATATCTAGAAAACAAGGAGCATACACATGGCATTAGCAGGTTGAGCACTTGCTAATTCTATAAAAACATATATATTAAGCAAAATAATCGACAGTTGATCATCATATTTTGTATCTTCGTTAGTCATGAAAATATGTCAAAAATTTATTCTCTAGTAAATAGGGCGTTGCCGGTTAGTGGTGCGCACTTCGACTTCCTCTGCACCATCACCGTATGGAGACAACCAAAATAAATTAAATGAACAAAAATTTGACAGTTGGGAGAACAAATTCAGTGAGACACTCTTGTGATCACTATCGAAGCTAGAGGTAGAGGACTTATACACGTACAACGCACTGGGGCATAAAATCCCCGAAAATTTTTAAATTCTCAGATCTAGATTGGGAGAGAATGGTTCTAGGATGTAGAATTAGATCAAGAGAGTTCAATTCGTTAGATCTGAAACTAGTTTCGAAGAAGAAAACTTCCAGATCTAAATCGAAAGAGAATAAGAAACAAAAATACAAACAAAATTAACCAGATAGAGGAGGAGGGTGAGATTAGTTCAAACCTTCTATATGGCTGTAGATTAAAGAGGACGATTGAGAGAGGAAAGTAGGAAAGATGGAAAGTAGAAAAGTCAACCATTTATTAGATCGGTGCTTCTGAACTCCAATCAAGCTGAGTTAATTTGGCGAAATTTATTTCTCAGATTGCACTCGGAAATCAAGATGTGGAATTAGCCAATGGTACATTAGGATTGATTCTCAAGCCTAGGTTTGAGCCGAAGAGGAAAATAAGCAGTCGTGCCCACATCGCCCTAAAGGTGCTTCGAGCCCCACCACCCACCGACGATGCTCCGTTCACGACGCGAATGACCCTCGACGGCGATGGCAACGGGTCGGCCACCAAATTTAGAAACGAGCTAAGCAACATCATCGACCACGACCTGGTTACCTAGTCGAGACAATCCAAGCCCTAGCCCCGCCAAGCATGCGTTCCCAAGCGAATCTCCATCCGCCAGCAATCGAGACGTCGACTACGCTTCGAAGCACAAACGACCTGCGATCCCAGCCTTGTTTCGCATGCCATCACCTTGCCTGCTTCGTGTTGATCATCGGTGCCACATGTCACCTAATGAATAGTTCGACATCAACACCACGTGAGACAAGGATACTGCCCCATCTGTTTCAACGTCAGCTGCGCATCAGCTCCATATTCACTCGCTAAAGTTAAAAACCATCGAGCACTTAACCTCATACATTGCGGAAAATATTAATTAGTCTAGTTAATTGCTTAATATCTTGATACTTGGGAACATTCGTAGATGATTAGCAACTTCTGCATGACGAAATCAAGCGTTATTTACTACAGTTTTTTTATTTTTCAAGCTTGTCTCTTCAATTTCATTGCTCATGGAGATGTAGAACCACCCAAAGCAGCCGAGATACTCAACTTGTTCATACATTCAGTGAGATTGCGCCGCATCATCATTAAACATACGTGTAAAAATCAAGAGGAGTTTTTGGATGCAAAAATCTCGACATATGCCCGTTACTGATGATTTTTATGATTGGACACCGATTATTTTTTGGTATTAGAGCATGTTTATAACTACAAATTATATTCTTTTAATTTTTAGGCTTATAATTTTTTAATTTTTCAGTGATTTTGAAAATTTCATTGCTCGGTAGCTTTTTACTATTCTTTCTTGTTTGATTATGATAAATGGATGAGTTTTTTAATAAAAAAAGAGAGGATATTCCAATCGAATCATGAAAATTGCAATTTGCCAGGAAAGTCAAAAGTCTAAACGTTTTTAATAATTAGGTAGGGATGCTTTTTTTTTCGACAAAGATTAGGTAGGAATGTTTGCTTTCCTCTTAATGCGACATTATTTCTAGCGCTTATCAGATGAGACCTTTGATCTCGATTTTGCGTTTAATTACTTTTCTGTGGGTGCTCAGAAGGGAGAAAGTCCCTCCATTATTAATTTTACATGATCGAATCTTATCGTTTAGTGGACTTAGCATGGGTCCAATTAGGTTTTTCAACCCCGCAAGTCAAGACACGTGTGAAGAAAATAGTGGTACATTGAATGCATGATTAGATTCAATCAAATGGATAAGGTCATACTTATTTTCGAAAACATTTAATCACTTTTTTTAGAATATGAGGGTACAATCAAGCTAAGTTAATTTGACGAAATCCATTGCCCAAAATTGCACTTAGGAATCAAGATGTGACATTAGCCTATGATACATTTGATTCTCAAGCTTGAGCTTGAGCTCGGCTTTGCGAGTACTTTGCATGCTCAAACTTGCTTTAGCTTTAAACACTTGTGCATGTTAAATCATCTTCAATTTTCTTATGAATATTCATATATCTTTCTATTAATTACAATAATTGGCTGTGGATTTTACTTATAAATTGAAATTTTTCAATGAAATCTATACCCTCATGTAAAACGTTCCCTTTATTTTTTGTATTTAAGACTAAGCACAAATGAAAAAGCAAAACACATGATCCGATGATGCTTCAACCTCCATTTTGCGGTTTTGCTCCCCAAAAAAAAAACCGATGTAGAATGATTTTGGCACGTCTATTATTTCTCCAAATTTTCCCTTCAAAAGTAATGATATTTGTAACTAACATAAATATAATAGTTAGGCTCATATTAGTTCTACTGATTATGTGCAGATTGCTCTTCCTTAGGGCCAGCTGCACATGGCAAAAACTTAGACTCAATTGGTTCATGAGACCCAAAAGATGTTTCATGGGCTTCCAAGTAGGTAGGTCTCCCTGCTTGTGCTTCTGAATTATGAAAAAAGAGAAAATAATTGCTTCATAAAATGATATTGTTATACCTAACGAGTTAAACAAGTTATTTGACATTTCTCTCTCTCTCTCTCCAAATTTTCCCTCGTAAAGTAATAAATTTATCTGTAATCCATGGAAACATACTAAGCTAATACCTTGTAACTTCACCACCTTATCATAAAAATAGCTTTAACTACTTAATTGTCAAATGGGTCACATTAATCAAGTATTGAATACATTGAGATTAACTTGATTTTAATACTTGAGCCACTTAAATCAATTAAGCTGCTTAAATTAGGGCTAACGGGCTTTCACGAGCAATTTGATTCAAGTGATATTAATTTCAAAATTTAATTTTCATCTGAACTTCACAGGAAGTGAATGGCCGCAACCTGGTAACGAAGTTGTTCCAGGGTGGTGAACGAGTCAAGGTCGATTTGCTTGGCAAACATTTTGTCTCTTCTCTGTGAGATGTACATAAAGTCGTCGCTGTCTAATACAAAACCGGAGAATTTCCAAACTCTGATTTCGGTGTCAAATGTTTAGTGGAGTTAAAACTGGGGAAACATCAAGTTAGTGCGACATTAAATATTTGAGTAGGGTCAAGATACAAGAAAAATCGCGCATGAAAAGAGAGCAGGCACTTCTAGAATTCTCTTTCTTCCCTCTTGTGTCTATATATTACGACGCCTCTGGTCTCTTCCCTTCGTTCCTCGTACTATACTGCGAATCAAAGCAAGCTTTGAGAGAGAATGGAATCGCTTGATGAAACTGAAGCAACCCTAAGAGGCCAAGCACACATATTGAATCTCCTGCATGCATACGCCGACTCCATGGCGCTAAAATGCGCGGTCGAGCTCCGAGTACCCGACATCATCCATTCTTATGGCGGCGGGCCCGTCACCCTAGCCCAAATAGCCTCCCGCATTCCATCCCCATCCCTCGGAACCGCCTACTTGGCGCGCATCATGAGACTCCTTGTCCGTGAGAACATCTTCTCCGCTAATCGTTGCCAACCTGATGGCGGCCATGAGAGTCATGAGATACTCTACAGCCTCACCCCATCGTCGAGATGGCTCCTCCAGGGGCCCGGGTCCGAGCTCAGCCTTGCGCCCTTGGTGTTGATGGAAAACCACCCATGGCTGATGTCCCCATGGCATTGCTTTGGCGACTGAATCAAGACCGGCGGCATCGCATTTGAGATGGCTCACGGCCGCAAGATTTGGGACTTCGCATCAGAGAATCCCGAGTTCAACCGCTTGTTCAACGATGGGATGGCGTGTGTGAGCGGGATCATGGTTAGGGGCATCATAGAAGTGTATAAGGACGGCTTCGAGCGCATTGGATCTTTGGTCGATGTCGGAGGGGGGATCGGCAAGACCCTGGCCGAGATCATTAAGTCATTTCCACACATTCAGGGGATTAATTTTGATCTACCTCATGTTGTTGCAACGGCGCACGATGGAGTCACTCATGTTGGAGGAAACATGTTTGAGACTATACCACATGCTGATGCAGTTTTCATGAGGGTGAGTATTACTGCCAGATACTTTAAATATATTATTAATTCGTGAATTTTGCACTTTTCCTATGGCACATGATCAATTTCTTTTTTAATATTTTGTCCTTTTAATGTGCCAAGAGGGTGGGACTCCATGAACTGCTATAACAATTCTGTTCGAGTAATGCCACAGTAAAGGGAAAAATTATTCATAGCCTATAAATTATATAGGGGTCAAGCGCAAGCCTATCTAGATTCTTAACATATAAGTCTTATAATAAAACTCGCGTAATTAATGATTAAAATTATATTGATCCACATGATTTATAAGACACAATAATTTTGAAATGTGCATCTTTTTATTCTGTAATCCGCGTTTGCATGACTTGGTAGGAGTTTAGTTGCTTGCAACTACTCGTTTCTCTATCTTACGGCTCAAGATCTACCTTTTTTGTCGTCTTATAGGTGTTCTAAATTGATGTGCTGATGTATTTATTTTCCCTTTATATCTTTATCTATGGGGAATCAAGTTCACTGGAAAACAGTTTCATGTGACTCTATTTGTTCAATAAAGTAAACACACACTCCATATGTATAGTGGTATCCAGAAGTCCTAGCCATGTTCTAAACTATTTGCGACAAATATATCGGATTTCACATTATTTATGTGTCTATTTTGTCACACTGGTAAATAAGTTTTGTGTAACCTCAAACTAGCACTCTATATAAGCCATACAAGCATGGCAGGGACCGAGCATCTTGTTTTTGAATAAAAAGGCTTTATTTTTGTCCATCTCTAATTGGAGAAATTTTCCTCTGATTAGTCTTTTAATTGGTGGGATTTCAAAGGTTTCTATATAACTGACACATAAACTTAGCAGCATCGTTTTTCTTTTTTTATCCCTAATTGGAAGATAGTTTCTCAAACTGGAGCTCTAAATAGTGGGTTACAAATATTAATATCACACGCACACATATTATATACACACACATGTAAAAACGCAAACTTAACCAAATATTGTTGTGGGGATGTCTTTTTTTTTAGGGGTGTACTTCGGTCTTGATTCAACTTAGGAATTTGAACAAACCGGTTGGTTCTTGCCGAATTTGGTCCAATTAATTTGCAATTGGGAATAACCGATTCGACTCTCGATTCCTCCATGAACTAGACCGATCCGGCCCATAGTATTTTTTTTTTCCATTTTTTTATTCGGGCAAGGCAAAAAGTACAAATTATTTATGAAAGTTATTTCTTATTTTAGTAGTGACTTGCATGTGATTAGTAATTTCATCCTTTACTAGAGTAACTTTCAATATATTTAGGTACTTTCGAGAAAGAAAATAAATGATACCACTAATTGCTGAGACAACCTCGAACTGATTGATCTAGTCCACAATGCTGTCCATCCTAGAACCAAACCAACCAATCACCCTTACTTTCTTTAATCCAACTATCAAAATAGTGGTTGAGGAAAACATATTCCAATAGGAATGGAGGAAACATGGCCTTAAACTTAGCATTAAAAAAATCCTCAAAAAGTAAAAAACCTTACCATAGGCCCTGCAAATCTCAATTTTACAGGCCTATCGCCCGTGCCTCAACGGGACCGCAGGCCTGAGATCGCCAAGGTCATAATGAGGTCACCATCGCGGAGTTAAAGAGAGAGGGATGGTGAGAGAGTGTGCATCCTGGGCGAGAGAGGGGTGGTCATATGGGTGGCGCAAAAACATCTCAAGCCTCACGGCATTGGTAACGATTTCAATGGGTTTTCGCTGAGTTGCCTTTTGTGTAGAGCAAGCGAGAGAAGAAAGTTTTTTTTCTTTCCTTTTTTGAAAACTTTGGGTTACATTTTAGCCAATTGCGTCAACTCTTCATAAGCATAGAGATTAACACAATGACCACATTGATGAAATAGTGTAAAAAGAAACCATGATTCTCGACTCCAATAATTCTATGTCGTTTGTTTTACAGGGGATAATGCATGATTGGGGGGACGAAGACTGCGTCAAGATTTTGAAGAATTGCAGAAAAGCAATCCCAGAAAAGAATGGCAAAGTTATCATGGCAGATATTGTGCTGAAACCAGAGGGCGATCGCATGTTTGATAAGACCAGGCTAGTGATGGATCTGGTCATGATGGCACATTGCTCAGGCGGTAAGGAGAGGGACGAACCCGAATGGAAGAAGATCTTGGAGGAGGGAGGGTTTCCTCGCTACAAAATCATCAAAACCCCTTCCTTGTTATCCATCATTGAAGCCTATCCACTATGATACGCTATAATTATGTAAGAAAAATAAATGCGAGTTCTATGCTCTACTTATGAAAGACTTCGGTAGTTAAGGCAATTGGATTCACTTAGGTCTCTTGATCTCATACCAAGTTTACGGTTTCCTATCTATGAATAATCCAGTTACCATGTTTTAGGCTACCAATCGATGTGGTTTGTAATCATTCACAGACGATTATTCTCATGTTGGATCGCATGCTTTCTAGCTTTTCCTATACATAGATGTCGCGACCTCCTTTTAGAGCCCTTTCGCATGGGTAGACAAAGGCTAATGGCTTGCTAAGTATTAGGCTTAGTGCGGGCTCTCCCAATACCACCAATTCACAACTTATGATCATAGTATTTTAATTTGCAAATCAATTTCAAATAAAAATAGCTACAATTTGTGGTAGATTGATTATGAACTAAAGTAAAAATATTAAGAGAAAATATTTTACTCATGTACAACTAAATAAATTAAGATTGGGGACTTAACTACACTAATTAATCATCTTCAGTATCTACTCTTGTTTAAACCTAAGGTTTGATTTTTTTTTATTTTATTTTTTTGCAGTTTCATGTTTTCTTCACGCATTTGTGGAAAATGAAAACCAATGTTTAGGATTTTTCTGATTTTCGGAAAATGTAAATTATTTTTGGATTTTTCTGATTTTTTAATATTAAAAAAATGTCATATTATATTATTAAAAAAAGGTCGAACCGACCCGGGTCGCCAACCCCGCGGCCGGACTGGGCCTGTCCGGTCCCCTTCCAAAATGAAGCCCATCCGAGAAGTAAAGGAGACCCCTAAGCCAGCCCAAATATTTTCTCTATTCTAAAGCCCACTAAGGCTAAGCTCGCTTTGAGCCCAAAAGAAGCCGAGTTGTTCTCAGTCAAATCAAAACGCAGATCTTAGTGAGCCCAACAGACCCCTATCAACAAGCCCATTCTAGCCAATCCCTCGTCTTCCCCCTCACGGCTCCACGGAAGCATTTCCTTGCCCGAACGCGCGCCTCCTTCTTTCCCAAGGTCCAAGAACAATGGCTGATGCAAACAGCTAGAAGGACCCTAGTTTTAATTAGAGTAGTTCGGACACGATACAAGCCACGTCAAGCCACTGCGCGGCTGTCATATGTGGCCAAAACCACCACCTCCCCTCGTCTTTGCCAACCGAGAACCGGCCACCCGCAGAAACATGTCGCACACCGAAAGAAACCACGACACGAGGGCATTCAAAGCAAAGGGCAGCGGTGGAAATCTACCGGAACACATTTGACAAACCACGAATGCTAAAAACGGACGGAGGCCTAAGAATAAGTGTGTACATTTCAGTTAGACATTTCGTCGAACAGGCGGAGGGCGTCAACTGACAGGAAGCTTCGAACTCGTCCGAGACACGAACTTAGACCAAAATCAGCAATTAATGAACGAGCGAGGTTCAAGCTCGGCACAGGGACAACTCATTTATACTCAATATTAACAGAAAGAGAGCAAGTTTCGGGCACAATGAAGACCATGAACAGGCGTCTAGTTTAGGTAATTTATCGAAAACTTAGAATACGCAAACTGAGGGGTGAGAAACGGGGACGACTGAGCCAAGCTCGAGCCGGGATTTCGAAGAAACGATACATACGACCCCAGAACAGCAGCACAAGCGCAAGGAAGGCCGGAAACTCGCGCAAGCCGGGCAAAGGCAGCGCCATTTGGCGAACACGAAACAGAACACGAGGAGAAGGGAATGGGGGCTGTCGGTGGCGTTCCCTACCCGGCCCGGTGGCGTCGGACGGCGGACGAGCTCGATGGATCGGGCTACGTCCGTCCGCCTCGCTCGTCCCCCAGCCGGGATCCTCGGGAAACCGGCCCCCAAAAATGGGCAAATCGAAAACCGGCGAAAACTCGAGGCCGCAACCTACCGAGGCTCGGCGCAAGGGAAGAGGGGTGAAAAGTCCATATGCTATCGAATCCGGCGAAGGCACAGTGGTCGCCGGGGGCTCAGTCGCTCTCTGCTTTCTCTCCCTCCCCCGCCTCCCTTCTCTTTATAAACCCATCGCGTCGCACGTGGGGCGGGCGGGTTTGCCGCTCACCGGGCGTCCGGCGGCTGCCCGCCATCGCCGTGTCTTCGGTCACGCTGGTCCTCGATGGCGTGAAGAAGAAGAATAGAAAGGGGGCCGGGCCGAGGGAAATGTGTTGGGCGAGATGGGCCCTGGGCCCGCCCTTGAGGGGAAAGAAAAGGAAATGGGGCTGAGGCAAAGGCCTAGTCCCCGTGGGCTTCTTTTCTCTCTTTTTTTAAAAGGTAAAATAGGGGAAAATAAAATAAAAAATAAAACTTAGAAGAGGCAAATAATATTAATGCCTAGGTGATGTGAAAAATATTTTTGACAGGCCAAATTGGTCCCTAACTTTCTATGAAGTTTAAAATTAGGTGTCAATGATAGATATCTTATATATTTGACATAATGGCTCGAACCCTTGTTATGGATGAAATAGCTTATAATAAAATTGAAAAGGTGTTGTGCATATAAATATATCAATGGACGTTGTAAATTACTGGTTAAATAGTGTGGCCATTCTTCTTAGAACAGGCAAATGAGAAAAATTAAGAACATTTTCTCCTATCTAGTTATCCACCAATGCAATTATACTGACCTCATAACAATCGGAAATATCAAGGGACAAGTAACTTTGAAAATCCGAATTAATTGGATGATGCAAAAGGGAAACAAAAGTTGCAAATTTATGTGTTTACCGTCCATTTTTAGCAGGGATGTTAATTCACTTTTTCTTCCTCTTACATCCATCGGTACTTCATATGAAATGAGTACATGAATATCGGGTCCCGCTCTAAAAGACCATAACAACTTTGAAATATAAATTAAAACTTCTATTATTTCAAAAGGTTTGTAGTAAGAAACTGCATTACATATAACCTAAGTAGCACTGACATTGACACGCAACACACGACACGACACGACACGACACGACACGAACGATACGCCGACACGTCGTTTCTCAAAAAACAGATAATTCCGACACATTGGGACACGTTGTATATTAAATATATATTTTCATATATACATAATAAATTATCATTTTTATGATTATTTCAATCAAATTAATTTGAATCAAATTCACAAATAAATAAATAATTAAAAAAACCTAGAATGAATATATATAAAAAAATATTAATCCTCCATTTATTAATATCATTCATTATTTCAATTTGACAAATTCAACTTTATTTCAATAATTCATAAAACTTGGAGAAAAAACAAGTGATCATATTATGGACTCGCATGTTAGATATGTTGGAAGAGGAGAAAAGAAAAACTTAAGGAGTGAATTGCATATTATGGGTAGTGGAAATCAGAAGAAAATAGAAGACTAGGTTTTTCTTCTTTCTCCATTTAATATTTTTATTATTGTGTTTTATTTTTTCACACACACACACACACACACACACACACACACACACACACACAATACACACACATATATATTTTGACATCTCATTTATTGAATTTTTTAAATTGACATTGATATCGGAATCATATATTGGAAACTCGTATGTCAGAATAGTGTCAAGAAAGTTGACTAGGTGTTGGATTTTTCGACACGTGTTGACTGAGTGTCGGAGAGTGTCCGAAAGTGTCGGACACGTGTCGAAGTGTCCGACACGACACGAAAGTTCTTGAAAAGTGTCGGTGCTTCATAGCATATAACGATGAACGCTACTTAAAGTTCTAGGTATCATAAAGATTTCGATTCGGGTCGTGTCAGGTTGGATCACAAACCCGAATCCAAACCAAAATAAATAAGTTTATGACTAGAAGTCTAGGAAGGCGTTCTCAATGATTAGTTCAATATTTCTGGTATGGTCCGATCTCCTTCCACTGCTCTTATGTAAGCATGTAAGGTTGATTTTTAATATCTTATGATTTTGGCTTTGCCATTTTTTTTTTTCTGTGTGCATTGATTTTTGAGAAGCAGAGTAATATGATCTCCATCAATTATCATTTAGTCTTCATTTCTATTGTTTCAAATGTTCATTGTGCATTTCACATGTATACTTCTGAAGTGATGCGTTGTCACTTGTGAAGACCAAAAGTAGAACTTTTGCTCCATACATCAACCTAGTCGTGTAAATGAATTTGATTAGTATTTGTCGCGACCAAAATTTTCAGGGTGAACCACCTATGATTTTGGTTAATGGATTGTTAAGCCTAGACTTAACTCGGGTTTTCCCAAGCACATACCAATTTGCGACTTAGGTTTAAGTTCTTAACATGCAATTGATTTTTAATTAGGAGTCCACACTAATCTATTTTTGGTGAGTTGATTGGAAACCTAATTAAAGTAACGGGGGCTTTACTTTACTACTACGAACTAGAGATTATGGATACGGGGACTTGGTTACACTAGATTTCTCTAATACCTTTTCGGTACCATTCTTTTATTTTCAAAAATGTTTTTGCAGGCAGTTTAAATTGATTTTAAATCTATTTTTCTAACATGTGAGGCGATCATGCGGGTGCGCAATCCACCAATTTAACACCTAGATAAAATAATGAATAAATTGCTAAACTTACCTCAAAGCAACGAAAGTATCTGCAATGTTAATTCAGAATTCACATCAACAACTCTAGATATGATTTCTAATCAACACACAATTTCCTTTTTTTTTTCACTTATTTAATGAAAATTATGCAATATTAACTAAATGACCTAATTCTAATGACATGTAATTTCTAATTGAATGGACCTAGCAGCAACTACCATATGACATGCATTTCAATGAATCTAATCCTAATGACGTGCATATGACATTTTTCTTTTTTTCTTTTCTTTTTCCTAAAAGAATGCAATCTATCCTAGAGAATAAAACTAATTTATTCTAAGACATTTTTTGTATTTTTTATGAAATTCGAAATTAGGTAAAATGTGAAAATTACCTAGCTAGATTAAGATCCTATTCACTTTATATTAGGAATTAGGTTTAGCCAAATCCTAATTTAAACTAAAATATTATCTTAACCCAAATAATCTTCAAATGCAATCCATCTAAAAAATCTATCTAAACTTAAAATTAATTAGAAAGTAAAATTAAACATGCAATCTTACCATAATATGCAATAACATGCAAAATATGCCATAATTCTATATGACATATGCATGATGATTTTTTTTTTTTTTTTTTACTTTTTCCTTTTTATTTTTAAAATTTTCGAAATTACTAATTGCCAAATAATTAAACTTGCAATCCAAGTTAAGAAAACTAGCAACCTAAATTAATTGATTTGATTTTTCGATCTTTTTAAATTTTTGATTTTTTTAATTTCATTTTTTTTTAAAATTCAGAATAAAATTTCTACTCTAAACATGCAAACCATAAAATAAGAAATAAACCTAATTCTAACCTACAGTTTGGATTTTTTAAAGAAAACTAATTTAAGTAACACCACAGCAAATCAAGTAATATTGATACCCAAATTGACGAACTATATTTCGCGCATGAGGTCGGGTTGGCCAATTTTACATAAATCGTGAATCGAATCTCGACGGGAGATCAAATTAGCGATTTTTTCAAGTGATTGTAAGTCAGATTTCTAGCGCGAAAATCGGACTGACAAATCACAAATTTTCAAGGCAATTTCATATCATGCAATTTCAATTTCACATTAAAGGGTAATTACACTAAAAAAGCAACTTATAGCAAAAATAATAAAATAACAATAAGACAAATAAATAAATAAATAAAATACCTAGATTTTCTTTTGCTTTTTTTTTTTCTAAAAAAAAGAAAAAAGGAGGCCGGCCGGTCGGTGGGGAGGAAGAATCTTCGGCGAGGGTGTTCCTGCGGGACGCCGGATCTGGTGGCGTCGAGACTCCAGGTGGCAGGGACTGGCGGAGGCGAGGTGACGTGGGTGAAGCATGGGGTCGCGGGCAGGGAGACCTCGAGCGTGGGCAAAGGCGGAGGCGGTGTCGGGGCAACGCAACGAGACCGATGGGTAGCGTCACGTTCCGGTTAGGCAGATCTGGGCAGAGGTGAGCGGATCTGGAGCGACGATGTCGGGGGAACTCAAATGTGGCGGATTAGAGCGGAGCAGGGCATCAGGGCGGCGCGAGCGAGGGACCAACTGACACCGGCCGCGGCTAGATCGGGAGCCGTTGGGGCTGGGTCGCGACGGCAGGAGGCGCAGCTGGGATCGCGGCTGCGGTGGCAAGCGGGACGGCGATGGTGCGAGCACGCGGCAGCGCGGGGAAGGGCGTATCGGCGGCGGTGCGGCTCTGGGTCGTCGGTGGCTCGGCTGACGGCGACGGTGCGAGCAAGCGGCGCCGGCAGGGACACCCCCCCACGAGGAAGATGAATAGTTGCGTGGTTTTTTTTTTTTTTTTCCAGTTTGGTCTCTCTCTCGTCACTTTTTCAACTTTTCACTTTTGTGTACCTTTTTTTCCCGAAAGAAAGAGCCCATTTTTACTTTGCGCACGATGTGTTTTATAGGTCCAAAAAATGTATCATTGCGACATATATTTTTTCCTTTTTTGCTTGCGCATGGTACCCCTAAATATGTCATTGAAATATACACACCTTGCACAATATTCCCTTTTGTATTTCTCGCATATTCTATCCAGAAAAATTCTCCCTTTGCACAAAATACACCCCTTAGTTTATATTATCTAAAAATATGAAAAATCTGAACGGAATATGTGAAAAATCTTCCCTTCATTGGCGGCCTAAAATAAAACAAAACAAAATAAAAATAAAAATAAAATGTTTCTAAACTATATGCAATGTGTTTTTTTTTTTTTAAATCAACCCCAAAAATTTAGGTGTCAACAGTATTTTATGTATAACTTCTTGTTGATCAGCTAGTGCTTGCCAACTTTTCTTCTATTTGTCAAGAGTATGTTGAGGACTGTTCATCCGGTTGAACAACAATTTGCAAGTTCTAAACATCATAGATAAAGGGATTGCTAGACGTTTGCAACAAGTGATTCTAGTGTCACAAATTAAAGGAGGAGATCTATAGTGCGGGAACACTTTAAAATGATTCATAATCAAGAAAATGTTAGATGTTTATATTGTGGGACCTTATTAGTTGTTCTTGTAGTCAAAGAGACCAATTCGATGCATCATTATTGAGCTAGATGCAAGGAATACCCTTATGCGACTTTCGAGAAAAGGAAAAAAAAGTTCCTCAGATTAATTTGTTAGGGCTAGTAGTTCATCCGGTTCGTGCGAATTTGACCAAAATGTTAGTCAAAAAGACCTAGTGACCATGTTTATCCTTGATGAATTACCTTTCAAGTTTATAGAAAATGAGGAATTTCAACATTCATGAATATAATCTAGCGAGAGTTTTTTAATCCCATCACATACCACATTGAGGCATCACTGTTACGATATGGGCAAAACGAAAAAGCAAAACACAAGATCCAGTGCTACTTCAACCTCCATTTTATGGTTTTGCTCTAGAAAAAACCCGACGTATGATGACTTTGGCACATCTATTAACTCTCCAAATTTTCCCTTCAAAAGTATTGATATTGTAACTAACGGAAAGATAATAGCTAGGTTAATACTAGTCCTACTGATTGTGCAAAGTGCTCTTCTTTGTGTCACCTGCACATGACAAAAACTTAGACTCAACTGGTTCATGAAATGGGCTTCCAAGTAGCTAGGTCTCCAAGCTTGTGCTTCTTAGTTCAATAAGTTATTTGATATCTCTCTCTCCAAATTTTCTATCATAAAATAACACATTTATCTTTAATCCATGGAAACATACTAAGCTAATACTTTGTAACTTTACCACCTGATACTTTTGTGCTTGAGGTGTGCTTGATACGAGTGCGATTGTGCCTTTTGTTCACACCATTTTGTTCAGGACTCTCAAACATAATAAATTGAGTTACTATCCCAGAATCCTCTAAGAATTTGACAAACGGTCATTTAGTTGTCTAGCATCATGATGCTTACCAAAATATTCACCATCACGGTCAGATGTGACAATCTTTATGACTTTTCCCAATTGTTTCTCTACTTCAGTCCGAAAAATATTGAATTTGACAAGGAACTCGAACTTTCCTTTAATTAAGTATAGATATCCATTATCGAGAATAATTGTCAATAAATATGATGAAGTAAAAATTTCCACTCAAAGTTGTTGTATATGATTATTAGTATCAGTATGAATGACCTCCAATAGGTCATAACTTTGAACTACAATATTCTTTTTTATTTTGGTCATCTTACCTCTATAACAATCTACCAAATTTCTAGATCAATTTTAAGAGTAAGCAAGATGTCCGTCTTTATCAACTTTTCTATTTTTTCTCTAGAGATGTGACCAAGGCATTTATACCATAATACATAAAACCGTTCTTTAGGCAGAGGTCTTTTGAAAATAATATTTTCAGCTGAATAGGTGATATACACATCATTGGGAGATAAACACAATCAGTATAATTCATTGGACAAATTGCAGCACCAAACCTTATTTGAATTAAAAAAAAATATAAAAATTCTATTGCTTTTATCTCAAAAGAGTATCATACATGTCCAAACAAGACATAGAATTAAGTTACATCTAAAGGAACGTACATAAAAAGTGTTTCTTAATGTCAGTCTAAAACTAGAATTTAGATTTACCATAACATTTTCCACGAACTCGACGTCGCCTTCAATGTTGTTTCCCACAACGAGCTTTGATCCATTGTAATTTAGCATCCTTTGGTTTATGAATCCTTATATGATAAACGCAACATGATTAGTTGCATTGCTATCTAGTCACCAAGAACTAGAAGAGGTTTTAGATAGGTTGGATTCACGAACAAATGCCAAAAAATCATCATTTTTAGGTTAACTCTTGGTTCTCTTGGATAACCAAGTTTTATATTGCGGCGTTTCTTTACCTATTCTCTCTCCCTACAAAAGTAACAAAGAACACCATCCTTCTTGAAGGTGCTATCTTAGGACCTAGACTATTAAAAAGACCAGCGGCTTTAGAATTTCCTTTATGATTGGAAGGACGTGTGGTTTCAGAATTTCCCTTATGAGTATAATGTTTTAACCTCTTACCCTCGTCACTACCAAAACCGGAAGCATAAAGGGCAATGTGCCATTATCTTTCTTCAATTTCTCTTCCTCTACCACCACCCTTGCAATCAGATCATTAATTGATGAGGTCTTGTATTGAGAATTATAATTGGACTTGATAATCCCAAAATCAGGAGGAAGAATATTTAAAGCTTGATGCACAATGCAAGTAGTAAGAATAGCAATATTAAGAGCTTGAGGCTTCATTAGCAGATCTACCATCCTTAAAATATAATCCCTAATTTCATTAGAACCATCATCTTTATATTAAAGAATGTTTGCAAGTGTATCCCTATCTTAGTATTAGATAAGATACAGTTTCAGACCATCTAGGCTTCCATCATCTGTCAAGCTCTATAGACCTAACTCTGCAGTTTGCAGGCAAATCACTTTTTAAGTGTTCTTGAATCAAAACTCTTCATGAACCGCAAGCAAATTCGATTACTCTTTTCCTAAGTAGCAAATTGTCCTTTCTAAGCTTTCGTACTTTTAGTAGTAAAATTTGTCGGCTTATCGACAATAAGAGTAATATGAACATCTATCATCTCCATACCAAATTAAAATAAAAAAAAATCATCTCTCCATATCTTAGAGTTTGAACCAATAATAACCTCAATAGTAATTAAATTCGTTTACAAAAAAATGTGACTGAAAAACAAGCAATGTAACTTGAAGACGTATAAGTACACATTCAAAAAGTTATGTGCATCATCACATAGTTATCTTTGAGCAAAATACATGATATACAATTGTATACTTCCCACATGAAAGCAGCAATGAAAATATATTTCAACATTTGTGAATTTATTACCTTTGGGTGTATGAACCAATAGGATCGGTCACACCACTGGTCGTGGCGGCTCTGCTGGATAAGAGCTCTGTTGATCCTTGCCCCAAAGGTGAGGGGTTTAAAACCCAGTGGAGGCACTTGGTGACTTACTCGTGTGGTAGGGGTGGTGGTTTCCTCTGTTTGCCCCAGGGTTTACTCGCCGGCTTCTGACTGTACGGGTTTCCCTGGGTCACAAAAAAAAAAAAACCAATAGGATCGGTCACTCTTCCACCATACCGTTATGTATTTCTCTATAAAGTAATATGCAATCACCTCCTTTAGGAGTATGACCATGCATTAGAACATGAAACATCCAATTATTACATGAGATCGATATTTCTCAAACTCAATCAAATGTGCCACTTGGGGGTCATAACTCAATTGAATCCTTGAAAATCTCTCATACCTAGGATATAAACTTTACTTCTTACATACACCATATGCATGTGATTTTAACTTTAGTAATAAGGCCAATTTATCACTAAAATAATATATCATATCAATTACACTGTTTTATTCATTGATACAAGTTATACTTTAAATATATTATCAATGAATCACACTCTACACAACATCCATGTAATGATATACCTGTAAACCAGTACCAATATTTGCAAAATCATAGAAAAATTCAAGAAAATACGCAAAAATACCCTAAAAATACACCTATTTAGGGTTCCATTTATTATTTTACATCCATAAAATCATAAAATATGTAAAATAAATACACCACAACATCGAGATGAATTTACCATGTGGATAAATTTACTAATTCTCGATATGTTGAAAAGTTATTTTTCCTTGTAGGATCAGTACTTATATACTCTTCGAATATGAAAAGTTAATAAACCATCGAGATGATAATAAAATCAGTATGACCAATTACTTGATATATTGATATTTGTTGAAATTTGTACATGATTAATAGCTTCTGCATAACAAAGCTTTTCAGTGCATTTGTAGTTACTAGCAATCGTTACACTAATATATTTTAAGCCGCCTTGTATTTCATGCCCTTGGAAATGTAGAACCACCTAATGCTAATGTAACCAAAATACTTAATTTGTTCATAAATTTAGTGATATCATGCCACGTGTGACGTCATTAATGCATTCAAAGGACAAAGTGCTCTTGCAACCAATAAAAAAGGAGATCATATCTGGTTGCTATCAATATCAAACTCTTCATATTAGTCTATTTATTTATGTCAGTGAGGGGAAATCCCTTTTCTTTCTTTCTTCATTAAATTTTATCTTTCGGTGGACTTAGGGTCGATCGGAAGTTTCCTCAGTTTTCTTAACCTCACAATTCACAACATGCACAATTACTTGAACTTCATATCCAACATTCCAAAAGACGTGATGCGTAAGCATAGGCCCATCACTATAATGCTTTTGACATTGTACTAATTCACAAGTTTGTCAAAAGACCAAGAAATTTTTGGGTGTTTTTATTTAGCATGACGTCTCCATTCATTCAGACCATTCACTTAGTATTGAATGCCATGATTCATTTTCTAAAACTGATAATGTTTTTTTGAGCGTAATTAGATTAGATAGATGGGACATATTCGTCTCGGGAAATATTTAAACACTTTTGTTTTAGAACATGTGAGTTAGGGGTCAAACAAAAACAAAGGATACAATCTAATTGAAGTTTTTTTTGGTCGAAAGAAAATCATATTCATTACTCAAAAGGATACATGAAAAGTTCATAGAATTCATAGCAAAAATTATTGAAGCACAACAGAGCCCAAAATAATACAAAACAAAGTCAAATCCAGAAAACAATTAGTTTTTACAGAGCATTGGAGGTTAAGCACACACTCTTATAGAAAATGGATCTATCAAGCAAAATAACTAACGGCTGATTACTATATTTCTTATCTTCATCAGTTACGAGCACACGCCAAAAATTCTTTTGGCATTGTCAATTGGCAATGCACGGCTATGTTCAACTTTCTCTAGACTATCACCATACGGAAACAATCAAAAAAGGTTGAACGAACATAGATTTCACATATAGAATAACAAATTCAACAAGACGCTCCTACAATTATTATTGAAGCTTAAAGTAGAAGACTTGTCCACAGACAGAGTACCGACACATCAACTCTCCGAAAATAAATTTTATCAAATTCTCAGATCTAGATTGAGAGATGATAGCTCCTAAATGTAGAAATGGATCAGGAAAATTCAACTTCTTATATCTAAAATTAAATTAGGGTATCTCTATGCGACACTCCTTTCTATCCTCCGGTTAGCCAAAAACTGAAAATCCATCTATGGTCATTGGGGACCTTCGATTTTAATTAGAGAATATGCATCGACAAATCATTATAGGCCCAACAAAATAAAAATAAAAATTAATTACTAGTTTTGCCAGTCACAAGCGACTTTCTTGGGCTTCACGAAAAGTTACGATATACTAATAAAATTTCGAAAATTACTTAAGCACGTAAAATTTATTAGCCACTGATCAAAAAGCACTTACGTTCTTATGAAATTTAGTAAGCACGTTGAAAAAGTTACCCGGTATAATTTTACATGGAAATTTATAATCCATGTGATACTTTGCTAATCAAGCGTACAGATTGTTAATTTCCGGTATATTGAAACTTTGGGTTGTCTCTTGGAATTTTACAGGTCGCAAGGAAAATAAAATTCCAGTTATTCCCAAAAATAGAAGAAACTAATGAAAATATATGATAAGTATATATTTTTACACTTACAATTTAGTAAAAAAGAAGTCTTTAACTTTTCCCTGTATGTTGAAAAGTTAATTTTTCCTTTTATGATCGTTACATAATTACTTTTTGAGTATGAAACGTTAATATAACATTGAGAAAATATTAAAATCACTATAACTAATTACTTGGTATGTTGATATTTATTAACATTTATACATGATCAAGAGCTTCCGCACAATGAAGGTGTTCGATGCATCTGATGTTAGTAGTAATCTTCACACGACTCTAATTTTAAGTCCCCGATTTCTATCCCTTGTATTTTATGTCCATTTTAACTGTAGAACCACCTAATGCTAATGCAACCAAAATACTTAATTTGTTCATAAATTCAGTGAAATCATGTCATATATGACCTCACTAGTGAATACAAAGCTCCGGAATTCAGACGAAGTTCTCATGCAAACAACGCAAAGGAGACCATGTCCGGTTGCCGTGGATATCGAGCTCTTTAGATTTGGTCCATCCATTTACGTCCGCAGGGGGCAATCACCTTCTCTCTCTATCAACCTCACAAGTCACAACATGCACGACTAATTCAACTCCGCATCCTTACATTCGAGAAGACGTGATGCGCAAGCATCGGAAAAGCGACCCTTCACCATATGCTTTTGGCACGGTACTAATGGAGCCAGCGCATATTTTATTCACAAGGTCGTCACTGTGATAAAGGATTGAGAAATTTTCTAGGCGTCTTCAGATGGCATGACGTCTCCAACATCTAGGCCAATCACCGAGTATCAAATGGCACGATTCATTTTTCCAACCTGGTGATGTTACTTTGAATGCATGATCAGGTTAATCGGACGAGGTTCGTCTTGGGGAATATTAAACACTTTTGATTTTGAATATGTGAATTTTTTTCAAAAAAAAAAAAATCGTATTCATTACTCAAAAAGGATATATGAGAAGTACATAAAGTTCGTAACAAAGAATATTGAAGCACAATAAAGCCCATAATACTACAAAACAAAGTCAAATCCTGAAAACAAGAAGCATCAACATGGCATCAATAGGTTGGGCACATGCTCGTTCTACATAAATGGATTTATCAAGCAAAATAATCGGCAGCTGATCATCGCATTTCATATATTCGTCAGTCATGAACACATATCGGATATTTATTATCTAGTAAATAGGGTGTTACCAGTTATCGATGCGCACTTTGGCTTCCTTTGCATCATCACCGTACGGAGACAACCAAGATAGATTAAACGAGCACGGATTTAACATATGGGAGAACAAATTCAGCGAGACACTTCTGTGATCACTATTGAAGCTGAATGTAGAGGACTTATACACGAACATAGCACTAGTGCATCAAATCCCCAAAAGTAAAACTATTAAATTTTTAGATTTAAATAAGGAGATGATAGTTCTTAGATGTAGAATTAGATCAAGAGAGTTCAACTTGTTAGGTCTAAAATTTGATTAGGAGAAGAAAACTCCTAAATCTAAATTGGAAGAAAATATGAAACAAAAACACAAACAAAATCAACGAGAGAGAGGGAGAGGGTGAGACTAGCTCAAATCAGAAGACGACTGATAGAGGAAATTGAGAGAGATAGAAAGTAGAAAAGTCAACTATTCATTAGATTGGTGCTTTTAAACTCCAATCAAGCTGAGTTAATTTGGTGAAATTTATTGCTCAGATTGCACTCGGAAATCAAGATGTGGAATTAGCCTATGGTACATTAGGATTGATTCTCGAGCCTAGGTTTGAGCCGAAGAGGAAAATAAGTAGTCGTGCCCAGGTCACCCAAAAGGTACTTCGAGCCCCACCACGCACCGATCATGCTCTGTTCACGACGCGAATGACCCTTGACCGCAATCGCAACGGGTCGGCCACCAAAGTTAGAAACGAGCTAGTTAATATCACCGACCACGACCTGTTTACCTAGTCAAGACAATCCAAGCCCTAGCCCCGCCAAGCATGCGTTCCCAAGCGGATCTCCATCCGCCGGCAACGAGACGTCGACTGCGCTTCGAAGCACAAACGACCTGCAATCTCAGCTTTGTTTCGCGTGCCATCACACGTCAGACAAGGATAGTGCGACGTGGGTTTCAACGTCAGCTGCACATCAGCTGCATAGTCACTCGCCAAAGTTAAAAACCATCGAGCAATTAACCTCATACATTGCGGAAAATTTTAATTAGTCTAGTTAATTACTTAATATGTTGATACTTGGGAACATTTATAGATGACTAGCAACTTCTGCATGATGAATCCAAGCGTTATTTGCTATAGTTTGTGATATTTTTAAGCTTGTCTCTTCGATTTCATGCCCATGGAGATGTAAAACCGCCCCAAGCAGACAAGATACTCAACTTGTTCATACATTCAGCGAGATCGCACCACAACATCATATAAGCATCAGAACCGAGACGAGTTTTTGAAAGCAAAAATCTCGGCGTGTGCCCATCAATAATGGCTTTTATGATTGGTCCTTGATTGTTTTTTGACGTCATAAGAAATCTAGTCTTTTGAAATGAGAGCGTAATAATTACAAGCTATACTCTTTTATTTTTTAGATTTTGTTTTGCTTTTCAGCTCTTTTGGAAATTTCATTGCTCGGTAGCTTTTTATTATTCTTTCTTGTTTGATTATGATAAATTAATGATTTTTTTTAAAGAAGAGAGAGAGGATATTCCAATCGAATCATGAAAATTGCAATTGGCTGGGAAAGTCAAAATTCTAAACATTTTTTAATAATTAGGGAGGAATGCCTTTTTTTTTTTTTTTTTACGAAGATTCGGTAGGAATGCTTGCTTCCCTCTTGATGCGACATTATTTCTAGTGCTTATTAGATGTGACCTTTCATCTCGATTTTTGCATTTAGTTACTTTTTTTTTTTTGGGGGTTTAGAAGGGAGAAAGTCTCTTCTTTATTTTTTTACATGATCAAATCTTATCGTTTAGTTGACTTAGCATGGGACCAATTAGGTTTTCAACCTTGCAAGTCAAGACACGTGCAAAGAAAATAGTGGTACATTGAATGCATGATTATATTAAATCAAATGGATGAGGTCATAGTTACTTCCCAAAACATTTAATCACTTTTTTTTAGAATATGAAGGTGCAATCAACCTAAGTTAATTAGACGAAATCTATTGCCCAAAATTGCACTTAGGAATCAAGATGTGACATTAGCCTATGATACATTTGATTCTCAAGCTTAAGCCTGAGCTCGGCTTTTTAAGTACTCTTCATGCTCAAACTTGCCCTAGCTTTAAACTCTCGTGCATGTTAAATCATCTTCAATTTTCTTATGAATATGGTCATATATATCTTTCTATTAATCACAATAATTGGCTGCCAATTTTTTTTTTTTAAAATTGAAAATTTTCAATGAAATCTATACCCTCGTGCAAAGCTTCCCCCTTATTTTTTGTATTTAAGACTAAGCACAAACGAAAAAGCAAAACACATGATCCGATGTTGCTTCAACCTCCATTTTGTGGTTTTGCTCCAAAAAAAGAAAACCCGATGTATAATGATTCTGGCGCATCTATTATTTCTCCAAATCTTCCCTTCAAAAGTAATGATATTTGCAACTAACAGAAATATGATAGCTAGACTAATATTAACCCTACTAATTATGCAGATTGCTCTTCCTTTGAGCCACTTACACATGGCAAAAATTTAGACTCAACCGGTTAATGAGACTCATAAGATGTCTTATGGGCTTCCAAGTAGATCTCCAAGCTCGTGCTTCCAAATTATAAAAAAGAGAAAATATCATAAAATGTTGTTATTATACCTAATGAGTTTAATAAGTTATTTGACATCTCTCGGTAATCCGTGGAAACATACAAAGCTAATACCTTTTTATCACCACCTAACTACTTAATTGTCTAATGGGTCACAATAATCAAGTATTGAATGCATTGATAAACCACTAGGGTTTTCCCCAGTGGCCACCCTTCCACCATGAAAGGGGGAGGTGGGGGATTTGAATCCCCACCTTCTCAGGGGGGTTGGGGTGGGGACGAATTAGTTTCAGGAGTGGGTTTCGACTCCCACACCCTGCAAGGAGGCAGGACAAAAGTTTGAGAGTGAGAGTTAGAGTAGGAATAGAATATGACTGACAAAAAAAAAATACATTGATATTAACTTGATTTTAATACTTGAGCCACTTAAATCAATTAAGCTCCTTAAATTAGGGCTAATGAGCTTTTGCGAGCAATTTGATTCAAGTAAGGTCAATTCCAAAATTTGATTTTCTTCTGAACTTCACAAGAAGTGAATCGCCGCAACTTGGTGACGAAGTTGTTCCAGAGTGGTGAACGAGTCAAGGTCGATTTGCTTGGCAAACATTGTGTCATGGAAGCTCATGTATGCATACGCTGACTCGATGGCGCTGAAATGCGCGGTCGAGCTCCGAGTACCCGACATCATCCATTCTTATGGCGGCGGGCCCGTCACTCTAGCCCAAATAGCCTCCCGCATTCCCTCCCCATCCCCCGGAACCGCCTACTTGGCACGCATCATGAGACTCCTTGTCCGTAAGAACGTCTTCTCCGCTGACGGTGGCCATGAGAGTCACGAGACACTCTACAGCCTCACCCCATCGTCGAGATGGCTCCTCCAGGGGCCCGGGTCCGAGCTCAGCCTCGTGCCCTTGGTGTTGATGGAAAACCACCCATGGCTGATGTCCCCATGGCATTGCTTTGGCGACTGCGTCAAGACCGGCGGCATCGCGTTTGAGATGGCTCACGGCCGCAAGATTTGGGACTTCGCATCGGAGAATCCCGAGTTCAACCGCTTGTTCAACGATGGGATGGCGTGTGTGAGCGGGGTCGTGGTTAGGGGCATCGTGGAAGTGTATAAGGACGGCTTCGAGAGCGTTGGATCTTTGGTCGATGTCGGAGGGGGGGTCGGCAAGACCCTGGCCTAGATCATCAAGTCATTTTCACACATTCAGGGGATTAATTTTGATCTACCTCATGTCGTTGCGACAGCACCAGCGCACGACGGAGTCACTCACGTTGGAGGAAACATGTTTGAGACCATACCGCATGCTGATGCAGTTTTCATGAAAGTGAGTTTTATTGCCAAATACTTTATACATATTAATTAATTTGTGAATTTTGAATTTTTCCTATGGCACATGATCAATTTTTTTTTCCTTTTCTTTTAATGTGTCAAAAGGGTGGGAATCCATGAAGTGCGATAACAATTCTGTTTGAGTAATGCCATAGTCAAGGGAAAAATTATTCATAGTCTATAAATTATATGGGGTCAAGCGCAAGCCTATCTAGATTCTTAATCATATAAGTCTTATTATAAAACTCGCGTAACTAATGATTTAAATTATATTGATCCACATGATTTATAAGCCACACAATGACTTTTTAAGTTAATGTGTATTTTTTTTTTCATTTTAAAATGTGCATCTTTTCATTTTGTAATTCGCGTTCGCTTGACTCGGTAGAAAGAGTTTAGTTGGCTGTAACTACTTGTTTCTCTATCTTACACCTCACGATCTACCTTTTCTGCCATCTTACAGGCGTTCTAAATTGATGTGCTGATGTATTGATTTTTCCTTTGTATCTCATGCGAATCAAGTTTATAGGGAAACAGTTCCACGTGACTCTATTTGTTCAATAAAGTAAACACACACATCATATGTATAGTGGCATCTAGAAGTCCTAGCCATGTTCTAAATTATTTGGGACAATATATTGGATTTTACATTATTCTCGTATCTAGTTTGTTACACTAATAAATAAGTTTTGTGTAACCTCAAACTAGCACTATGTATAAGCCATACAAGCATGGTAGGGACCAAGCATCTTGTTTTTGGATAAAAAAGGCTTTATTTTTCTCCATATTTAATTGGCAAAAATTTCCTTAGATTAGTCTTTTAATTGGTGGGATTTCAAAAGTTTGTATATAACTCACACATAAACTCAACGGCTTTATTTTTTTCTATCCCTAATTGAAAGATAGTTCCTTGAGTTGGAGCTCTGAATAGTTGGTTACAAATATGAATATCACACAATATATATTATATACACACACGCAAAAACACAAACTTATCCAAATATTGGTCTGGGGATGTCCTTTTTTCAGGGGCGTGCTTCGTTTCCGGTTCAATTGGGGAATTGGATCAAATTGGTTGATTCCCGCTGGTCCAATTGATTTGGAAACGGGAATAATCGATTCGACTCCCAGTTCTTCCACGAACTAGTGCTATCCAGCCCATAGTATAATTTTTTTTCATTTTTTTATTCCGGAAGGGAAAAAAGTATATATTATTTATGAAAGTTATTTCTTCTTTTTAGTAATGACTTACATGTGATTAGTAATTTCATATTGCACTAGCGTAACTTTCAACATATTTAGATACTTTTTAGAAAGAAAATAAAACATTTTAACAAAATAAATAACACCACTAATTCTCGAGACAACCATGATTCTCGACTCTAGTAATTCTCTATCTTTTGTTTTATAGGGGATAATGCATGATTGGGGGGACGAAGATTGCGGTAAGATTTTGAAGAATTGCAGAAAAGCAATCCCAGAAAAGAATGGCAAGGTGATCATAGCTGATGTTGTGCTGAAACCAGAGGGCAATGGCATGTTCGATGAGACCGGACTAGTGTTGGATCTAGTCATGATGGCGCATTGCTCGGGCGGTAAGGAGAGGGATGAACTCGAATGGAAGATCTTGGAGGAGGGAGGGTTTCCTTGCTTCAACATCATCAAAACCCCTTCCTTGTTATCCATCATTGAAGCCTATCCTCTGTGATTTGGTCACGCTATAATTATGTAAGAAAAATAAATGTGAGTCCTAAGCACTTTCAATGAAAGACTTTAGTAGTTAAGATAGTTGGATTCACTAAGGTATCTCGAGCTAAGACCAAATTTACTATTTCCTATCTATGAATAATTCAGTTACTATGTTTCAAGTTACTAATCAATGCGTTAATATTCCGTATGCTGTGGACTCCGGGGAGGCACAGTGGTCGCCGGGGGCTCAGTCGCTCTCTGCTTCCTCCCCCTCTCCGGCCTCCTTTCTCTTTATAGAACCATCGCGTTGCACGTGGGGTGGGCGGGTTTGCCGCTGACCGGGCTTCCGGTGGGCTGCCCGCCATCGCCGTTTCTTCAGTCACGCTGGTCCTCGATGGCGTGAAGAAGAAGAAGAGAAAGGGGGCCGGGCCAAGGGAAATGTGTTGGGCGAGATGGGCCCTGGGCCCGCCTTTGGGGGGAAAGAAAAGGAAATGGGGCTGAGGCAAAGGCCCAGCCCCCGTGGGCTTCTTTTCTATCTATTTTTAAAAGATTTTTTATTTAAGGTAAAATAGGGGAAAATAAAATAAAAAATAAAAAATAGAAGATGCAAATAATATTAATCCCTAGGGGATCCCAAAAATACTTTTGATAGGACCAAGTTGATCCCTAGCTTTTTATGAAATTTAAATTTAGGTGTTTACAATAGATACATTATATATTCGACATAATAGCTCAAATCCTTGTTATGAACGAAATCGCTAGGAAATGAAATTGAAAATGTGGCGTGCGTATAAATATATATCCATGGATGTTGTAAGTTACTGGTTAAATTAGTGTGGTCATTCGTGTTAGAACATGCAAATGAGAAAAATGAATAACATATTATCCTATCTAGTTATCCACCAATGCGATTATACTGACCTCATAACAATCGGAAATATAAAGGGACAAGTAACTATGAAAATCCGAATTAATTGGATGACGCAAAAGGGAAACAAAAGTTGCGAATTTATGTGTTTACCGACCATTTTTGGCAGTGATGTTGATTCACTTTTCTTCCTATTAAATCCATCGGTGCTTCATATGAAATGAGAACATGAATATCGGGTCGCGCTCTAAAAGACCATAATAACTTCGAAAGATAAATTAAAATTTCTATTATTTCAAAAGGTTTGTAGTAGGAAACTGCACTACATATAACAATGAACATCTTTTCTTATTTGATTTGATGTAGAACACGCGTAGGTAACCACTTAAAGTTCTGGGTATCATAAAGATTTCGATTTGGGTCACGGCGGGTTGGGTCACAAACCTGAATGCAAACCGAAATAAACAAGTTTATGACTAGAAGCCTAGGAAGGCATTCTCTATGATTAGTTCAATATTTCTGGTATGGTTTGATCTCCTTCCGCTGCCCTTATGTAAGCATGTGATATTGATTTTTAATATCTTAGGATATTGGCTTTGCCATTTTTTTTTTTCTGTTTTCTTTGATTTTTGAGAAGCAGAGTAATCTGGTCTCCCTCAATTATCGTTTAGTCTTCATTTATAGATCTGTTGTTTCAGATGCTCATGGTGCATTTCATATGTATATTTCTGAAGTGGTGCGTTGTGTCACTCGTGAAGACCAAAAGCGGAACTTTTGCTCCATATCTCAACATAGTCGTCTGAATGAATTTGATTAGTATTTTATGTATAATTTCTTGTTGATCAGCGAGTGCTTGCCAACTTTTCTTGTATTTGTCAAGAGTATGTTGAGGACTATATATCTTATTGAACTGTAATTTGCAGGTTCTAAACATCACAGATAAAAGGATTGCTAGACATTTGCCACAATTGATTCTAGTGTCACATATTGGAGGAGGAGATATGTAGTGTGGGAACACTTTAAAATGATTCATGATCAAGAAAATGTTGAATGTTTTGTTCTAGTGATCAAAGAGACCAATTCGATGTATTAATATTTAGCTAGATGCAAGGAATACCATATACAACCATTGAAAAAAGGTAAAAAAAAGTGTCTCGGGTTAATTTGTTAGGGCTGGTAGTGCATCTAGTTGATGGAAATTTGACCAAAATGCTAGTCAAAAAGACCAAGTGACCATATTTATCCTTAATGAATTACCTTATAAGTTCGTAGAAAATGAGGAATTTCAATTATTCATGAATAAAATCTAGCCTAATCCTATCACATAACACATTGAAGCATCATTGTTATGATATGGGCAAAACGAAAAAGCAATGAATGGCCTTTCAAGTTCGTAGTAAATGAGGGATTTCAACGAATCATAAATAGAATCTAGTCAGAGTTTTTTGATCCCATCACATAACACATTGAGGCATCACTGCTATGATATGGGCAAAACAAAAAAGCAAAACACATGATCCAGTGCTGCTTGAACCTCTATTTTGTGATTTTCCTCTAGAAAAAACCAGACATACAATGATTTTGGCACATCTATTAACTCTCCAAATTTTCCCTTCAAAAGTAATTATAGTTGCAATTAACAAAAAGGTAATAGCTAGGCTAATACTAGTCCTATGGATTATGTGCACATTGCTCTTGCTTTGTGCCACCTGCACATGACAAAAACTTAGACTCAGTTGGTTTATGATATGGGCTTCCAGATAGCCAGGTCTCCAAGCTCGTGCTTCTCCAAGCTCGTGCTTCTCAGTTCAATAAGTTATTTGACATCTCTCTCTCCAAATTTTCCCTAGTAAAGTAACACATACCTTGTAACTTTACCACCTGATATTTTTGTGCTTGACATATGCTTGGATACTAGTTTATCATAAAAATAGCTTTAACTAATTAATTGGCAAACGGGTCACGCTAATTAAGTACTGAATACATTAAGATTAACTCGATTCAAACACTCGAGCCACTTAAATCAATTAAGCTACTTAAATTAGGGCTAATGAGCTTTTGCAAGCAATTTGATTAAAGTAATATCAATTTCAAAATTTCATATTCATCTAAACTTCACAAGAAATGAATGGTCTTGACTTGGTAACAAAGTTGTTCCAGAGTGGTCAACGAGTCAAGAGTCGATTTACTTGGCAAACATCGCGTCTATTTTTTTTGTGAGATGTACATAAAAATCGTTGTTGGCTAAAACCAAACTGGAGAATTTCCGAGCTCTAATTTTGGTGAAAATATTAAGTTAGTACGAAATTAAATATTTAAGTGGGGTCGAGATAAAAGAAAAATCGAGCCGAAAAGAGAGAGAACACTTTTAAAATTCTCTCTCTTCCCTCTTGTCAAAGATTGAAATGGAACATGCATGATGCAACTGCAACCAGTCTCTCTCTCTTTATCTCTAGAGCGAGGTTGAAGAGGATGCATGGGAACTGCATCCAGAGCGCCGTTTCTGGACAGGTTGGGAATCTTTTCCTTAGCTTTTTGGGTTACCCCAACCTTTATTTACTGTCATAAACAGTTTTTTATTTAATTTTCTTATAGTCTCTTTCCACTTTCTAGTTTGACACTTCGATGTACTCAAATATTGGTGACAATTACAAAGTTATAAATGATTAATATTAATCCCTGATCAAGCATAGAAAAAAAAGGGATTATTATTGATCAGTTTTATAAATATATTTAACAAGATTCTGATCAGTCATTACCACCGTATTTATTTATTTATTTTCTTTTTTCCTATTGAGCGAATTAAGCAATCCCTTTCTTTTTTTACCAAATTAAGTGGGTTTTCAACTTAAGCTCCAGTTTGTGGACCAAGAAAAATCCAATTCGGCTTGCAAATCATTATATTCTTTTTTTTTTTCTCCTCTTGTCTTCTAGAGGTGACGGTGAATTTTTTTATTTTTTTTAAATTGTCAGAATATTTCATTGAAATTTCATGAGTAATTTATATAAGTTTTTTAGTGTGCTGACGTTTCGTGCATTAGACACGGGAATGCAAACCCCATGTTCGGGGTCAGGGAGGATTTCTCGGTCTCAGTAATTGTCGTGATTAATGCATGGCCAGACAGTTGATTTTGACTATATCATCGTTCTTTGAAGTTCAAGTGCTGTACTAATCTCCATCGCATGCGGTAGTCCCATCATCCTATATACACCGAGACACACAGATCTACGCCCCTAAAGCCTTTGGCCCTATGTATTACGACGCCTCTGGTCTCTTTCCTTCATTTCACATACCATAACCCCAAACCAAATCAAACTGAGAGAGAGAGAGAGAGAGAGAGAGAATGGAATCGCTTGATGAAACTGAAGCAACCGTAAGAGGCCAAGCTCACATATGGAAGCTCATTTATGCATACGCCGACTCCATGGCGCTGAAATGTGCGGTCGATCTCCGAGTACCCGACATCATCCATTCTTACGGTGGCGGGCCCGTCACCCTAGCCCAAATAGCCTCCCGCATTCCCTCCCCATCCCCTGGAACTGCCTACTTGGCGCGCATCATGAGACTCCTTGTCCGCAAGAACATCTTCGCCGCTAATCATTGCCTACCCGATGGCAGCCATGAGAGTCGTGAGACACTCTACAGCCTCACCCCATCGTCGAGATGGCTCCTCCAGGGGTGCGGGTCCGAGCTCAGCCTCGCGCCTTTGGTGTTGATGGAAAACCACCCATGGCTGATGTCCTCGTGGCATTACCTTGGTGACTGTGTCAGGACCGGCGGCATCGCATTCGAGATGGCTCACGGCCGCAAGGTTTGGGACTTCGCGTCAGAGAATCCCGAGTTCAACCGCTTGTTCAATGATGGGATGGCGTGTACGAGCAGGATCTTGGTTAGGGGCATCGTGGAAGTGTATAAGGACGGCTTCGAGAGCATTGGATCTTTGGTCGATGTCGGAGGGGGGATTGGCGGGGCCCTGACCGAGATCATTAAATCATATCCACACATTCAAGGGACTAATTTCGATCTGCCTCACGTCATTGCGACGGCACCTACGCATAATAGAATCACTCATGTTGGAGGAGACATGTTTGAGACTATACCGCATGCTGATGCAGTTTTCATGAAGGTGAGTTTTATTGTCATGTACTTTATACATATTTATTAATTCGTGAATTTTGCCTTTTTTTTATGGCACACGATCCTTTTTTTATTTTATTCTGTCCTTTTAATGTATCAAAAGGGTGGGAATCCATGATTTGTGACAAAAATTCAGTTCAAATAATGCCATAGTCAGGGGAAAAATATTTCACAGTTTATAAATCATATGGGGGTCAAACCTGTCTGGATTCTAAATCACATCAGTCTTATAATAAAAAATCACGTAATTAATGATTTAAATTATATTGATTCACATTATTTATAAACCACACAGTGATTTTTCCGGTAAATGTGTATTTTTTTTTCATTTGGAAATGTGCTTCATTTCGTTTTGCAATTCGCGTTGGCCTGACCTCGTAGGAGTTTAGTTACTTGTGACTACTTGTTTCTCCATCTTACAGCTCGAGATCTACCTTTTCTGCTGTCTCATAGGCATTCTAAAGTAATGTGCTGATGTTTTTATTTTTTTTTCCTTTATATGTTTATTTATGGGAGTCAAGTTTATAGGAAAACAGTTCGATGGGACTCTAATTTTTTAATAAAATAAACACACACCATATCTATAGTGGTATCCAAAGTCCTAGCCATGTTCTAAATTATTCGAGATAAATATATCTTGAATTTCACATTATTCCTGTATCTAGCTTGTTACACTGGTAAATAAGTTTTGCGTAACCTCAAACTAGAATTATGTATAAGCCATACAAGCGCCATAGGAATGGAGCATCTTGTTTTCTAATAAAAATGCTTTATATTTCTCCATTTCTAATTGGAGAAAATTTCCTCTGATTAGCCTTTCACTTGGTGGGATTTCAAAAAATGTATATAATTCGTACATAAACTTATCAACATCATTTTTTTTCTATCCCTAATTAGAAGATAGTTCCTCAAACTAAAAATTTGAATAGTGGATTACAAACATGAATATCACACAAACAAACACACACACACATAGATACCCAAACTTATCCAATATTAGGTGTGGGGATATCTTTTATTTTAGGAGGGTGCATCGATCCTTGTTCAACCTAGGAACTAGACCAAACCAGATCAAGCCGACCAATTATGGCGGTTCCTGCCGACGAATTGCAAATAACCGATTCCACTCCTAATTCCTCTAGGAACCAAACCAGGCCGAGAATATTCTTTGCTATTTTTTTATTTGGGAATGGAAAAAGTACATAATATTTATGTAGGTGTTGAATTCAATTTTTTTTTATTTTACTAGTAATGTACATGTGATTTTAACAAAATGTGTCAGCTCCATCCTTCTTCTTTTACTAGTAATGTAGTTATTCCAAGGTGGACAGGGTTACTTCCTAGTTTCATATATTGGGAATCGATTATGTTCATACTATAACTGGATTAACCAATCATCCTTACTTTTTTTAATCCAACTATTAGAATCCTAGTTGGAGAAAACAATCCACTGGGAATGGAGGAAAACATCTTAGCATAATAAACCTCACCTAAAAAACCTCACCCTAAGCCCAACAAATCAGCCCGCATCTCCTCTCCCCTCTCCTCGCTCTCTCTAACTCTTCTTTGCATAGCATCAGCGAATCACCTGCCATCTATCCGTCACATCACCGATAGCCCTCCTCTCCGACTACCTCCATCAGCATCCTCTCTCTTTCTCTCTCTCTCTTTGCCTCACAATATCCTTTGTCACGACCTCAGGCCACCATTGGTCTAATCTCTCTCTCTCTCTCTACCTCCTCACAATCTCCTTTGTCACGACCTCAGGCCACCATTGATCTAATCTCTCGATTTTACAGGCCTATCGCCTGTGCCTCAACGAGACCTCAGGTCTGAGATCGCCAAGGTTGTAATGAGGTCACCACCTAGGAGTTAATGAGAGTGAGAGAGTGAGAGAGTGTGCATCTTGGGCGAGAGAGGGGAAGTCATATGGGCGGCACGGTGACATCTCAGGCCTCAGGGCATTCATGATGATTTCAGTGGTACTTCGCTGAGTTGCCTTTTGGGTAGAGCAAGCGAGAGAGAGAGATTTAAACGTTGGGTTACATTTTAGCCAATTATGTCAACTCTTCATAAGCATAGAGATTACACAATGAACACACTGATGAAGTATTGTAAAAAGAAACCATGATTCACGGCTCCAATAATTCTGTCTGTCTTTTGTTTTACAGGGGATCATGCATGATTGGGGGGATGAAAATTGCGTCCAGATTTTAAAGAATTGCAGAAAAGCAATTCCAGAAAAGAAGGGCAAGGTGATCATAGTAGATATTGTGTTGAAACCAGAGGGCGATGGCATGTTCGATGAGACCGGACTAGTGATGGATCTGGTCATGATGGCGCATTGCTCGGGTGGTAAGGAGAGGGACGAGCTCGAATGGAAGAAAATTTTGGAGGAAGGAGGGTTTCCTCGCTACAACATCATCAAAATCCCTTCTTTGTTATCCATCATCGAAGCATTTCCACTTTGATTTGATCACATTAAAAATGTATTAGTCAAATAAGCGCGAGTCATATGCTAGATCTACGAAAGATTTAGGTCATTAAAATAATTGAATTCTCTTTGGACTCTCGATCTGAGATAGTTTATTACCTCCCGTCAATATATAATCTAGTTACTATGTTCTAGATTACTTATTATGTGGTTTGTAATTATTCATAGAGGGTTATTCTCATGTTGGATCCCACGCATTCATGTTGTTCTTGTACATAGATATATATCATATGTTCGACATGATGACTTAAACCCTAGTCATAGATGAAATAGCTACAAAATGAAATTAAAAAGGAGGTGTGTGTATAAATATAACAATGGACATAGTGAGTTGCGTATCATATTAGTGTCATCATTCGTGTTATGATATGCAAATGAGAAAAATGAGGAAAAACATATTCTACTATCTTGGTATCCACCAATGCGAGTATAATAACCTCCTAACAATCGCAAAATAAAGTATAAAGGGACCAGTAACTATTAAAATCTGAATTAATCGGACGAAGCAAAAGCAAACAAGAGTGGAAAATTTGTGTGTTGGCCATCCCATTTTGCCAGTAAGCCAATTATGGTGTCACGCTCCAAAAAACCATAATAACCCTGAAAATTAAAATTTCTGTTTCTATTGCAGTAGGAAACTACACCATAAATATAACAGTGAGCTCCTTCAATTTTGTGATTCTGTACGGATCACATGTGGGTGCATATATATGTATTCTCAGCTCTCAGCCGAAAGGGCTACAATACCTTCTTTATATGCTTTTGTAGGGTATTATATTATTCATATTCTAGTGAGAATGGCTTTTTGACTTTGGAAATTAGGATCAAATACAGAAGCTCAAGTCGCGCGTCTTATATGGCCAAAAAGTGCACGTTTACAAGGAGATTTATTAGACGTTGCATGCTTAACCAAGCACAAGTTGCTTAACATATTAAAAGATGCACGTTGACAATGAAAAAGATTAAAAATAGCACTTTTATAATGAGATGTATTAAACGACTTACTTATATCAGCTTCAGCTATGAATCGATGGGATAGTTATAGAAAAAGTCTTAAACCTTTTATAATTGTACCAATTCAGTCCAAAACTTATTTTTTTTTAGCCAATTGAGTTCTGAACCTTTTATAATTGTGTCAATTCAATCTTTCCAGCCAAAATTGGCCGACCGGCATTGATGTGACCGCTAGCCGGCGCCAACCATAATTTTTTTAATAATATTTTTATTTTTTCAAATTATTTTATTAATTTTTTAATCTTTTTTAATCTTTTTTTCTTCTTTTTTTTCCCTCCCTCTTTCTTCCTTTGGCTCCGGCAACTGGCCAGCCCTCACTAGTCATCGGACTGAGGCGGCTGGGCAAGCTCTAGTCAAATCTAGCAAGGGCTTGCCTTGCTATCGATGGGCGAGGAGCTAGGTAGCACCGACACGCGACACGCGACACGCGACACGACACGACACGACACGCGACACGCCATTTCTCAAAAAGTAGAGAATTCCGACACGTTCCGACACGTTAAATATTAAATAAATATTTTTATATATAAATGCATAAATAACTAAATAATAATAATAAAAAGAGCATAAAATTAATCTATATTAAAAATATTAATCCTACATTTGCTACCCACAGGCTCCAATGGCTCAAACAGAGCCTTCCGACGCTCGGATAGTGGAGGCGTCTGCGTTGAGTCTTGCATATTCTCATCTGTCGGTGCATCTTCCTGCTTGTCGGTAAGTTTATCCGTAGCATCTGCTACCTCGTTCAATAACTTTCCACCAACTGTCGGAAATTTGGAAAAGAAATGATTCTAGTACCAAGTATTCTAGAATCGGAGCTGCAAACAAGTGAAAAGCATACCTTCTTTTTCTTTCTTTTGACTTCTAAATGAGAAAGAAGTGAACCATGAATCGAGAACAATTCAATCAAAAGTATGAGCGCTAGACTCAAAGAGTTCAAGAATCAAGAGTCCAGAAGAAGGAAAGGAACCCTGCGTAAGTTTTACCTTTTTTTATTTTTTATTTTTTTATTTTTTTCATATATTTATATTTATACCACAAAAGTTTTGAAAATTTATAAAAATAACCCCATGCGTGTCGGAGTCACGTGTCGGAATTTTCGACTTGCGTGTCGGAGCGTGTCGGAGGCAGTTGACCGCGTGTCGGTTTTTCCGACTCGCGTTGACCGCGTGTCGGACACGTGTCGGAGTGTCGGACACGACACGAAGGGTCTCGGAGAGTGTCCGTGCTACCTAGGCGAGGAGCCTCGCCAGATTTGGCGAGGGAGTTCTCGCCTAGCGACGGTGAGGGGAGGGGGGCCTCACCGTCGTTGGATTTGGCAAGGTGAGCCCTCGCCAAATTCGGTGGGGACTCACCTTGCTTGTGGCTGGGCAGGCTCGCCCTCACCTAGCGATGGTGAGGCGAGCTTGCCCGACCGCCTCAGTTCGGCGATCGGCAAGGGCTGGCCGGCCGTTGGAGCCAAAGGAAGCAAGAGGGAAGAGGAGGAGGGAGGAAAAAAGATAGAAAAAAAATGTAAAAAAAATTAATAAAATAATTCAAAAAAAAAAATATTATTAAAAAATTATTGCCGGAATGACTGAACTGGCATAATTGTAAAATGTTTAGGACTCAATTGGCTAAAAAATAAATTTAGGATTGAATTGACACAATTACAAAAAATTTATGATTTTTTTTGATAATTCTCTCATGAATCGATTAAATCCACATGCAATTGATGAGATTTAAAAGAGGGAACTCTAGTTCCTAAACTAGAAATCCCCGAACGCCGCATCTACACTGACCCTCGGCAGTTGGTATTAATATAAAAAGATGACTCGCGTTATTCAAAGTTCTTAAAAACAAGTAGGTGTTGGTGAGATTTAGTATACATTTTTGCAGCTGCATCCGTGTATAATGATATGCTTTTATAATTTCGGTGAGAGCATCGTTTAGCAAAAAGGGCGTGATGGATCTCGCAAAATGTAATGAAGGTTACGCTCCCCAAATAAATTGAAGAATTTGCGAATTATACGTATTCTGATCACATCAAATAAGTTGATTTATGCGGATGTGGGATGTGACGATGCGAAGAAAAGGGCCTGCCTGATTAATATGAACGGATTAGGCGATGGACTGTTGCTGAGAAATCAGAATCAAGATCACTGAGACAGACCGTTTGACTTTGTTGCTTCTTCTTTCGGCAACTTAGATGTTTGAGTTGATTATTACAGTGACACACGACTTCGAGACTATTGACATTTTGCAGTAAAGTTGAACGAGTGCTCACCTACCTATCTCGGACATTGAAAGAAAACGAAACTTGTTTTTTTTATTGGACCGGAGGAACCGCCTCACAGCAAGCGCTCGGCGTAAGCCCCCAAGGAGCATTGGTGTGGGGACCCACCTCCCACGGTGCTCCGCTTAAGTCGCGCTAATGTGTAAGCGGTGACTCAAACCTCCCCTCTTCCGCAATTAGAGGGGAAATGCCCAAACTAACGCGCCTACAACGGGCTGGGTAAAACGAAACTTGTTTTACCTCTGAAAACCAAACTAATAATTCGTTGTAGTTTCTTTGCCGTAATTCCTAAGAATAACCGAAGACGACAGGGAAGGAAGAACCATGTATGGGAAGTAGATTACCAAAGACATTTGGTTGGAAAATTAGATGAAGCAGTCCATCTAAGAACGGGTAGCACGGAGATTTTATACTCTCACATTTGATACTTCCATTCGGTGTCGGGCTAGTTCCTTAAAAATCCGCAATTTTAGGTCAAATTTCAATTCAGTCACGATTTTTCTCTTGTAACATATGAGCAATTTTTCCATTTGTCCTTTTAATGTGTTAAATGGGTAGAATCCATGATCTGCAGTAACAATTCTGTTTCAAGTAATGCCATACGAGGGATTAATCGTTAGAGTATCAATTCTATCTAAATCATTAAGGACTCACATAACTAATGACTTAAAAGATATTGATCTTCAAGATGCACGAACCATGCAATAATTTTTCCAATCAATGTATAATTTTCAATTTTGCAATGTGTATCCTTTGCAATATTGTAACCAATGGAAAGATGATAGCTAGGCTAATATTAGTTCCGCCAACTACATACAAACTATTTTTAGGGTATGGCCACCTGTACATGGCAAAACTTTGGACTTAACTGGTCCATGAGATTTGGATAATGTTTCGTGGACCTCCACAGGTCAGGTCTTTACTCCCATACTCCCAAAATTGCCACAAAAAATAAATTAATAAATAAAATAGTCGCTTTATAATATGATATTTTTACACTTAACATATTCAATAGATTTTTTACCTCTCTCTATCCAAATTTTCCTTTAAAAGTAACACATATGGCTTTAATCCATGGAAACTTAATAAGCTAACCCCTTCTAATTTCACGACATGATATTTTTATACTCGACGTGTGCTTGAAGACTAGTTTAACATAAAAATAGTTTCGACTACCACCACTCTCTCTACCCTTCTAGATTTATGTAAGACTACATATCCACAATAGGAAGTTGATGTTTGTGCGTGTTGAGGGGCCTGAAGTGTTAGTTGAGAGGAGTGATTGATAATCATTTGAAGAGCGGTAAGTCTTGTCGTTGAGCTCTTGTAGAGCACTCCCCCTGTGTTATGTTAGTGGGAGACTCTCTATAAAAATTGAAGCTCCCCTTGCCAAATGGAGTGGAGCGGAGAGAAACGCAGTAAAGGAGGAGTGATAGTGCGTTGTGTGGCGTGCGGCGTGTGCGCAGTGAATGTTCAGTGAGTGAGTGGTGTGTGTGGGGAGTGTCGTGTTGGATAAAGAAGTGAATCAGTCAGTGTGCTTGTGTGAGCGTGTTGAGTGTCTCTTTCTTGTAATGATAAGAGTGGTATTGTGAATTGGCTTCCATTTGTTCCTCAACAGTCACGTTACTCAAGTATTGAAAACATTGAGATTAACTTGATTTAAATTGTTGAGCCACTCAAATCAACTAAGCCACTCAAACTAGGCTAATGATCTTTTGCGAGCATATCGAGTTTTGGCCCCATATATTACGACATACAACTTGAACTCAACTCAAACTACAGAAGAAGTGAATGGCCTCAACCTGGTGACGATGTTGTTCTAGTCAACAAGTCAAGTGTAATATGCTTGGCAAACATTGTGTCTATTCTCTCTGAGATTTACATAAAATCCTGGTTGGCTAATACAAAACCGGACAATTTCTAAGCTCTGATTTTGGTGCAAATATTAGTGGATTTAAAACTGGAAATATATCAAGTTGTTACGATATATTTAAGTAGGGTCAAGATAAAAGAAAAATCATGCATGAAGAGAGAGAAGGCGCTTCTAGAACTCTCTCACCTTCTCTCCTCAACAACCCACTAAATCAAAATCTGAACATAATCTGGTAGCTTTGGCCCCATATAGTACGACGCCTCTCGTCTCTTCTCTTCGTTTCTCTCACCATAACCCTAAACCAAAGCAAGCTCTTAGATGGAGCTGGAGCGGGGGGTGGGGTTGGGTGGGGTGTGGGGGAGAGGGGAGAGAGAGGGAGAAAGAGAGAGAATGGAACAGCTTGATGAAACTGAAGCAACCCTAAGAGGCCAAGCACACATATGGAAGCACATGTTTGCATTTGCCGACTCGATGGCGCTGAAATGCGCGGTCGAGCTCCGAATACCTGATATCATGCATTCTTATGGCGGCGGGCCTGTCACCCTAGCCCAAATAGCCACCTGCATTCCATCCCCATCCCCCGGAACCTCCTACCTGGCGCGCATCATGAGACTCCTTGTCCGCAAGAACATCTTCTCTGCTCAGCGTCGCCAACCCGTGACGGCCATGAGATTCACGAGACACTCTACAGCCTCACTCCATCGTCGAGATGGCTCCTCCAGGGGCCCGAGTCTGAGCTCAGCCTCGCACCGATGGTGCTGATGGAAAACCACCCATGGCTGATGTCCCCATGGCATTGCCTCAGCAACTGCGTCAGGACCGGCGCAGTCGCATTTGAGATGGCTCACGGCCGCAAGATTTGGGACCTCGCATTGGAGAATCCGGAGTTCAACCGCTTGTTCAACGATAAGATGGCGTGTACAAGTGGATCTTGGTCAGGGCCATCGTGGAAGTGTATAAGGACAACTTCGAGAGCATTAGATATTTGGTCCATGTCGGAGGGGGAGGGGGGGATCGGCGAGGCTCTGACTGAGATCATTAAGTCATGTCCACACATTCAGGGGATTAATTTTGATCTACCTCACGTTGTTGCGACGGCGCCGATGCAAGATGGAATCACTCATGTTGGAGGAGACATGTTTGAGACTATACCACATGCCGATGCAGTTTTCATGAAGGTGAGTTTTATTGCTAGATACTTTATTCATATTAATTAATTTGTGAATTTCACGATTTTCCTATGATACACGATCAATTTTATTTTTAAATTTTCAGTTCCTTTAATGTGTCAAAAGGGTGATCTGTGATAACAATTATGTTGGAGCAATGCTATATTCAGGGGAAAAATTACTTCACAGTCTATAAATCATATGGGGGTGAAGCCTATCTAGATTTTTAATCATATACGTCTTATAATAAAACTCACATAATTTATTTTTTCCTTTATATCTTTATTTATAAGAATCGAGTTTATAGGAAAACAGATTCATGCTAGTTTATTTGTTCAACAAAGTAAACGCACACACCATATGTATAGTGGTATCTAGAAGTCCTAGCAATGTTCTAAATTAATCACAATAAATATATGTCTGATTTCACATTAGTCATGTATCTAGTTTTGTCGCGACCAAATTTTTGGGTGCACCACCTAAAATTAGGTTAATGGATTGCTAAACCTAGACTTAGCTCGGGTTCTCCCAAGCCCATACCAACTCGCGATTTAAATTCAAATATCTAGCATGCAAAAAGGAGTCGCCACTAATCGGTTTATGGTAGATCGATTAGACACCTAAGTAAAATAACGAGAGTTATTTTACTTCTACGAACAAGAGATTTTGGATACGGAGACTTGATTACGTTAGATTTCTCTAACGCCCTTTCGGTACCTTTCTCTTTTGTTTTTGAAAAATGTCTGGCAAGCAGCTTGAATTGATTTCAATTCACTTTCCTAACATGTGAGGCGATCATGCAGGTGCGTATACCACCAATTTAACACTCAGGAAAACAATTAAATAATGCATGACTTACCTTAAAGCAACAAAAGCATCTGCAGTGTTAGATCATAATTCACATCAGCAATCCTAGATACGATTTCTAATTAACAAGCAATTAATCAATTTTGCTTTCACTTTTTAATGAGAATATAGTCAATATGCAATGCAATGCAATGCTTCTAACCTAATATGAAATAATATGGCATGGAAAAATGTCTTAAACTATATGAATGAGTAAAAGATTTTGTGATTTTTTAATGAACATGCAGTAATTAAATATGCAATCTAAATTAACCAAAATGACCTAATTCTAATGATGTGCAATTTCTGATTAAATGAACCTAGCAATAATCACTAAATGACATGCATTTCATGAACCTAATTCTACATGACGTGCACATGATTTTTTATTTTTTATTTAACGAAAATTCATAATTAAAATCACTAAAAATCAAAATCAAACTAAAGTGAAATAATATATATTCTAAATGCTTTCTAAACATGCATTTAAAAAAACCTATCAAGCAATTCATCTAAAGATCTATCTAGACCTAAAATGCAATTTTTATCTAATAAGCAATGACGTGCAAAGAATGCCCTAATTCTAATTTTTTTTTATGAAATTCGAAATTAAAATTAAACATGCAATTAAGATAATAATAGAATAAAAAAAAAACTAACATCCTAAATGAATGCACTTTTTCTTTTTTCTTTTTCGTGATTCAAAATAAAATCCCTATTCTAGATATCCCTAAAACAAGAGATATTCTAAAGCAAATCTAATCCTAACTCAAATATTTTTTTGGATTTTTCTTTTACGAAAATAGAACTAACTCAAACACCACGACATCAAATCAAACAAGATAAAATTGATATCCGAAAATTGGCGAACCATATCTCGCGCATGAGATCGGGTTGTCCAATTTTAAAATTAAACCGCGAATCGAATCTTGAGCATGAGACCGGATTGTCGATTTTTGCAAGGGATTGCGAGTCGGATTTCGGGCACGAAAATCGGATTGTCAATCCCTAATTTGAGGGGCACTTTCATGTTGGAATCTCAATCATACCTTAAAGAGTAATTATAAAAAAAAAAACATCAAATAAAATAAAATAAGTAAATAAAAGAAATAAAATAAAGTAAACAATAAAAAAAACTACCTAAATTGATTTCTTTCCAAAAATCCAAACGGTGAGGTATGGATCGCAATGGAGATTCGTAGTGGCTAAGGATGGTGAACACAGCTTCACGACCCACGACCAAAGCTGGCCAACGGTGTACTCGTGGTCAGAGACCCGAAGTCTATTCTCTATTCTTCCATTAAAGAATATCTCCACACGTCTAAATTCTTCACGAGCTCCCAGCCCAAAATTAATCTTCTTCTTGCATGAAGTGAAATCATAAAACCCACATGCTATCTACGAGACAAAACTCAAAAGAAGACAAATTCACCGCTTGCACTTATTTGACCAAATTGTGATCTTTTCCACTTGCGGCAACTTTATTCCTCTTTTCTGAATATGTGAGACGCCACGGTTTTGTTGCTGGACGTAGACAAAGGCACCGATAAACCTGCAAAAACAGAAAGTAGTAATCCTCGGGGCTTGGCTCAGCAATTCGTGGTACTGCTGGGGTGCTTGGGATCAGCCGGAGATGTTGCGGTGGTGCGGCGATGGGACTCGCAATAAATTCTGCAAAAGAAAAGCCGAGCGCGATGGCTAAGCGACAAAAATCACAATCGTGACAGCACGCTAGACAGGCCACGTCTCAAGGAGCCGATCTCCTATAAATTGACTACGTCACTGAGTGCAAGGAACTGCAACGAGCTGGCCTATATGTTGAATATGTGAAGTGTGTACTAGTGCAACGAGTGAACACATCCAAGTGTGGGTTGACTTTTTGCCCTCACGCCTGAAGTTGGACTTCCAACCTCACCATCTTGGCTTCGACATCTTTTTGCGAGTCGGAGTGAAGATTCTGTTCTTCGTGCGGTCAGTGAAAGCATCCCACTTTATCAATGGACTCCTGTGCGAGTGCTCTGCCAATTGAGAACCCTCTAACTTGTGCCGTGAATTCAATACATGTGGCCTCCCTCCATGTGGCCGAGCGTCTCAATTACGTGGCCTCAGCTGGTGAGGTGCAGCAGATCGACACGATGCTTCCTCTTCACGATGCGATGCACGGAGGTGTTAACTATCAAGCAAAGTCGTTGATGGATATCATCAAACAAGGCAGCACCGGCGCAATGGTAGGCGTCACGATCGACGGACGGCAAGGGGATCAATGGATTGTGGGGAGGCTCCACCAACCTTCTCTCTCACGTGTGTATCCCTCGATGTGTTTTTATCAATGGCCGTGTATTCTATTGAGTGGCCCCCTCTTTAAAACATACGCACATCCTCTTTGATAGGTGAAAAATTAGGATCTCAATTTCTTCTTCGAATCCATATCCGTAATATTTTTTCACCAATTTTGTCACATATTGATAAGGGCTCAAGATTATGATAGAATTTTTCCTTAAATCCAAATCTTGCAAAAATATATTGCAATATCCTTTCACACATCTGCCTTATCCAAATATATTCTAAAAAAAAAATCCAATCGCATCTCAAAAATTTCAAATTCCCATTTTTTCACGAGATAATTTCCGATCACTTAAAAAAATGGCTCGGCCAACTAATTTGAACCCATCCGCCACCGGTTCAATAAAATGCAACAAAATGCAAATTAAAAAATAAGTGCAACTAAATTTATTTGCTATGCAATTAATAAATTTAACCTCTAATTTCCTATGCAATAAAATAAATAAACTAAATCGCCAAAATTTAGGTGTCAACAAGTTTGTTATGCTGGTAAATAAGTTTCATGTAACCTCAAACTAGCACTATATAAATAAGTTTCATGTAACCTCAAACTAGCACTATGTATAAGCCATAAAGCATGGTAGGGACCGAGCATCTTGTTTTTGAATAAAAAGGCTTTATTTCTCTCCATTGATAATTGGAGTTAATTTCCTCTAATTAGTCTTTTAATTGGTGAGATTTCAAAAGTTTCTATATAACTTACACATAAACTTAGCGGCATCATTTTTTTCTATCCCTAATTGGAAGATAGTTCCTCAAACTAGAGCTTTGAATTATGATTTACAAAAAAAATATAGCATACATATAGTACAAATTTATCCAAATATAGTTGTGGGGATGTCCCTTTTTTAGGGGTGCACATGGACCCCGGTTCAACCTAGGAATCAGACCAAATCATATCGAACCGACTGGTTATAGTGGTCTTCTCATAAATCGTTCTAGTTAATTTGGAACCAGGAATAACTAATTTGACTCTTGATCCTCTAGGAATTAGACCAGACCGGCCCAGAGTATTTTTTTTTATATTATTTTATTCGGGGGGGAAAAAGTTGAAATTATTTATGGGAATAATTTCTTCTTTGACTAGTAACTTGTGATTAGTAATTTCATCCTACAATAAAGAAACTTTCAATATATTTAAGTTTTTTTTAGGAAAAAAATAAATTACACCGTCGGTTCTAGGACAATCTAGAGATGGTTGGTTTGAATCCAACGTGGATAGGGTCAATTCTCGGTTCAAAATTGGGAATAGATTCCTTCCATCCTAAAACCAAACCAACTGACCACCCTTACATTTTTTAATCCAACTATCAAAATACTAGTTGGAGAAAACATATTCCAATAGGGATGAAGGAAACCATGGCCTTAAACTTAGCATAAAATCCTCAAAAAGTTAAAACGTTACCTTAAGCCCTACATCTCCTCTACCCTGTCTTCTCGCTCTCTTCCACTCTTCTTTGCATAGCATTAGCGGATTGCCCTTCATCAATCCGTCACGTCACCAATAACCCTCCTCTTCAACCACCTCCATCTAGGGGTGAGCGTGGTTCCGGGTAGAACCGGGAACCGGAACCGAACCGGAGGAGGGTCCGGTTCGGTTCCCGGTTCTAAAGAGGCCGGTTCCGGTTCCCGGTTCCTTTTTTTGGGAACCGGCGGTTCTCGGTTCCGGTTCCGGTTCTCATTGGAACCGAAACCGGAACCGGAACCGGCGATGGGAACCGGAACCGGAACCGAAACCGGTCCGGTTAGGGTTAAAAAAACCCCAAATCAGTCAAATTAGGTTAGGGCTCAAAAGCAAAAACTCACTCACGAAGTCACGACACTTTTTTTCCCTCACAGTTCTCTCTCTTCGAGTCTTCGCGCGTCCGTTCTCTTCTGTCTTCTCCACCTCTGCTCGACGCCACCGCCGGTCGCCCTCGACGCCACCGCCGGTCGTCTCTGACTCTCTGCTCGAGGGTCGAGGCCACCTCCGCTCGCCCTCGACGGCACCGCGGCAAAGCCCTAGCTCGCCGTTTGCCCTCGACAGTCGACACCACTGCTTGCTGACCCTTGCTCGAGGGTCGAGGCCACCTCCTCTCGCCCTCGACGGCACCACCACAGCACCGCTGACCTCCGGCTCGCCGATTAGCTTTGTGTGTTTCCTTTACTATCCCTCGATCCTCAAATAGTATTTGCAGGACCTGTTGATGAGTCCCGGAATCAACTGCCCGACATCTTGTGTGTCCTACAGGTCTCTCTCTCTCTCTCTCTCGCTTGCACTTGTGCTTGTGCACACCGAGTGTCATGCTCGTTGCCCAGGAGGGTGGGGGATGGAAGGAATCTCTGTTTACACCATTTCGATATTTGACAAAAATGAGATTGTTAATTATGGTCATATGTGTTGATCAAATCTTTTAAGGAAAGGATATGATTACCAAACTCCATTATGGATGGGATATTCTGCTGTATTTACTACCTTTCTTATTTTTTAGGTTTGTCTTGAAGGACAAATATCTCGTAAATCTGTGATTAAAAGTCTAAGTGATGGGCATCAACCCTCTGGAGATCAAATTCCATGGAAGTTCTCTGAGCAGTTCCAGGACACTGTTTTCCCTAGTCTATCTGGTGCTAGGATTGTGCGAATCGCCACACATCCTAGTGCAATGAGGGTAACTTTTTTCCTTAAAGCTTCTTATTTACTTAGCGTTGCTTCTTTTGTTTATCTTACTCTTTCACTTGACATACTGTAGCTTGGATATGGCTCAACTGCTGTGGACCTCTTATCGAGGTTAGTTGATTGCTCATTCATTTTGCCTACTTACTTATTAATACTTGTCATCGTTACTTCTATGTTCTATAAAGTTAATGTAGACTCATTAAAAGTGGATTAGGTGAAAGACGATCTCAAAAGCATGGGCATATGCATCGCTTGAGCTACTGCAACTGAAAAAGAATAAGTAAATATCCGTCTTGACTTGTCTATGATGAAACATTGAGAAAGGTTACTCTTTCTAGAGGATGCAGTTGATACAACTATAGATAACTGGGTGAATAAAATATCTGAATGTTCTGTTCTGAAGCTCCACGTCCAGTTGAAGCCGAGTTAGAAGATGTTAATAAACAATACTCCTTTACTGGGATAATAGTTATTAAAGAGTTACTTGTACTAAATGTATTGACTTATGCACTTCTAACTTTCACACAGATACTTTGAAGGACAGTTGACAAATATTTCAGAAGCAGAGATTGAAAATATGGAAGAGGAGCCACCTGTCAGAGTGACAGAAGCAGCACAGAAGGTGCATTGATCTTGAACTTCTGTAGTTGATTCTTATAATTAGGTAGTGCATCTTTAGGTGTTATGTTGACAAGAGTTGTGGAGTACTGTAGATTGATGCTCAAATTTTACCCGAACTGTGACTGAAAATGGGTGGTTTGAGTATGTTCAGTTATTGACTGTAGCTGAATACGGTCAGTTATTGAGTATTGACTTACTTTGAATTTCTTATTAACATCCTAAAACATTTGATACGAGAATTAAACGTATTCATGTCCCTTTTGTTGCCCATTTGCAAGTTGAAATGTTATTTTGCATGAGCTCTAGATTCAACAATCCACACACTCTTAGAAGACAAGTAGTTGAGATAAGATGAAATCACGACTTAAAACATTCTGAATCGAGTGGATTTCAATGTTACAAGCAAGTTTGCAATCCTTTGCATTCTTCTGTGCATTGGATCTATAGCCAGTCTTTTAATATGGACATTTGATGTCGTAGATTAGCAGCATAGAAGCGACCCACATGAATTGAGTAGAGCTGTATCTTTTAGTTTTGCCTTTTTCCTTATTAAGTTCTCCAAGTTGCACCGAATGACCTTCAACTTTAAGACCAGAACTGTGTTATCTACATCTAATTTGATCCAAATTCATTTCAGATATAGAATTATTTTGGTCAATTTAAGAGATAAAGTCAAAAAAAGAAATTCAGCTCTGGTAATTCAATTATATATTCAGCTCTGGTAGTTCAATTATGTTGTTTCTGTAACTTGTCTTCACCCCCTATGGTACATATTTGTTGTACTTAAAATGTCCCTTGGTTTTAATGTTAATTGTTAGTTAAAACTATTCTCACATCAGATGTGATTTCAGGCATCTTTGCTGGAAGAGAACATAAAACCCAAAGCTAATCTTCCTCCTCTGCTAGTTCATCTTCGTGAAAGACGGCCTGAAAAGCTCCATTATATCGGTGTCTCCTTTGGTCTTACTCTGGACCTTTTTCGCTTATGGAGGAAACATAAGTTTTTCCCATTTTACATTGGCCAGATTCCAGTTAAGACGACTTAGCTGAAGCACATTGAATACGTACTTTTTTAAGTTCTTGGTGATGTTTTGACCTTTCTTCTTCATTACAGAATACCGTGACTGGTGAACACACCTGTATGGTTTTGAAGCCATTAAAAAATGATGATATTGATGTCATTGGATCTGATCAGTGGGGTTTTTTCAGTCCATTTTATAGAGGTAATTCTTGCCCCTCAAGGTGATTCTCTGTTGAATTTTGCACCAGGATGGACCCTCGAGGTTATTCTCTGTTGAATTTTGCACCAGGATGGACCCTTCAGTTCTTGGACTAACAAGGTAGTGTATGACAGGTGGCAGATTTTGGCTTAACAAAGTTGACAGAGGTTGGAAGCACATCTATCCCCACACGACTTGTAGGGACATTTGGATACATGCCGCCCGAGTATGATTCTCTCTCTTTCTCAATGTTTATTTATTTACAGTGTTAAAGAAATCCTCTGTTTGGAAGAAGTTAGGAAGCCAAGTTCTTTGTAATGCAATTTCAGTCCAGCTTGTTATGTGCTTCTCAACTTACCATGCTATATATATATATATATATCTCACTCTCCTAATGTCAATAAAAATCTACAGGGAGAAGATCCATATTTTAACAAATTGATACGAATACTTGCAACTAGATGCATGACACAGGTGACTTTAATTGAATGTAGTAAACCTGAAAGTTTCTTCTTCTTTTTTATGCTCTTGTTATATATGATCTATTTCCTTCATCTATCGTACATGCAGTATATTTCTGTAGTGGAGACTTGACTCTGCCAGAATACCAACATTATGGGCTGGCTGCCCCATTATATACTCATTTCACTTCACCAATCATGCGATATGCTGGTAAGGAACCAGTTCTCTTCTAATGTTTCTTTGTGGTAAATGAGATGGCACATGCTGATTTTGGAACTAAGATGTCATTGTGCACAGGTTGCTTGCTGCATCATTAGGAATTTACAAGCTTCTAGCCATATTTCAAGACAAACCCCAGTTAACGAGTATTGGTGATAGTAAGACAATAATGATCCAACTAAGCTTTTTACCGTTCCATTTCATTGCCTCTCTCTTTCCAGCTCTGAACTTTCTTGTATTAGTGGTATGGTTTTGACTTTTGAGGTAAAATCCATTGTAGCTCATAATATAGGAAGTGCTGATCATTTTAGTGTTTTAATCTAATACCTTTGTGAAGTGAACCGCTTGACTTTGCAAAAGAGAAATAGTTCACATTCTAGAATATTAAATGCTTATGAGTATTATAGATTGTGTTCGTGTTATATTTTCTTTGATGAATGACAAGTTTGTTTATTATTGCTGCATTCATTTCCATTTTTCTAAACTTAAAAAAAAAAAAAAAAAAAGAACCTGTTGGAACCTGGAACCGACCCTGGAACCTGTGACAGGGTAGGTTCCAGGTTCTTGGTTCTGACGGGTAGGTTCCAGGTTCCAAAAAATGAGGAACCTGTACCCGAGGGTAGGTTTCAGGTTCCAAGCGGAACCTGTAAGGAACCGGGAACCGCTCACCCCTACCTCCATCAACATCCTCTCTCTCTCTCTCTCTCTCTCTCTCTCTCTCTCTCTCTCGTCACAACCTCAGGCCAACATTGTGAAAGTGTATAAGGATGGCTTCAAGAGCACTGGATCTTTGGTTGATGTCGGAGGAGGGGTGGGCAGGACCCTGGCCGAGATCATTAAGTCATTTCCACACATTCAGGGGATTAATTTTGATCTACCTCATGTCGTTGCGAAGGCACCGACGCACGATGGAGTCACTTACGTTGGTGGAGACATGTTTGAGACTATACCGCATGTTGATGCAATTTTCATGAAGGTGAGTTTTATTGTCAGATACTTTGTACATGTTAATTGATTCGTGAATTTTGCGTTTTTTCTATGACACACGATCAATTTTTTTTTTTTTTTAAATCCTGTCCTTTTAATACGTCAAAAGGGTGGGAATCAATGAAATGTGGTAACAACTCTATTCGAGTAATGCCATAGTCAAGGAAAAAATTATTCATAGTCTATAAATCATACGTGTCGCGACCTCTTTATTTTTTTCAGTGCCTCGATTAGGGCGGGTGCCTGTGGAGTCTAATGGTTTGGCTAGGTCTATTAGGCTCAGCTTGAGCTCTCCCAAGCCCACCAATTCACAACTTAATAGTTTAATATTTTAACATATAAGTTAATTTTAAAATGAGTCGCCACTAATCAATTCGGGGTGGGTTGATTAGAAACCCAAGCAAAATATTTTTTGAAATATTCGCTCCTGCGCAACTAGAGAAATTAGGATCGGGAACTTGATTACACTAGTTAATTAGTAATCCCCTTTCGATACCTAATATTGTTTAAACTCTAAGGCTTTTGGATTTTCGAGAGATTTTAACATAAAAGGGATTTTTGGATTTTTTTGGTCTTTTTTTTTTAAATATAAATAATTTTTTTGGCTTTTTTCTAATTTTTTTTTAAATTAGGAAAACATGGGATATTTTTTATTTTATTTTTTTGCTTTCTGGAAAAAAGAATTATTATTATTATTATTATTACTATTAAAAACGACCCGGGTCGGATCCCCAGATTAGGTCCGACTAGAGGTGGCAAAATGAGGGTCTTAGACCCATATATAACCCATTTATGATTCATATATTGGTCACTTGCTTTTTGAAGAAGCTAGTTAAATGTGTTAAATAATTAAAGACTTAAGATAGGTGGGTCTTAAGTGGGTCTTAAATGGGTTGGATTTAGAACTCATTTTAACTTTATAAAAATATATTTTTATAAAATCAAAATTATAATTATTTTTTTTTAATTTTCTTTTCTTTTTTCTTTCCTTTTTTTTTTTCTTTCTTCTTCCTTCTTTCGATGGTCGGCCAACGACCGGCCAGGCGAGCCTCGAGCTCGCCAGCGTCAGGCAAGCTTCAGGCTCGCCAATGTCGGGTGAGCCGGATTTGGCAAGGCGGAGGCCTTGCCGACATCCGGTGAGGCTCGAGCCTTGCCAATCTGGCAAGACTCGAACTCACCAACATCGGACGAGCTTGAGCTCGTCGAATCTGGCGAGGCGGAGGCCTCGCTGACATCCGACGAAGCCCGAGCCTCGCCAATCTGGCGAGCCTTGAGTCGGCGAGGTGGAGGCCTCGCTAGATCCGGCGAGGGGCGAGCTCGAGGCTTGCCTATGGCCAATCGCTCGCTATCGTCGTGGCAGTGGCCACCAAAGAAGAAGAAGAAAAAAGAAAAAAAGAAAAGGAAAAAGAAATATTATATTCTTACAAATAAAACTAAAAATAATTAAAAATAATTAATTTTTGATTTTTTAAATAATTATTTTAAAAATTATAAAAATTGTCCATTAAATTTTGTGTTGTATAAAACCATTTTAGCAATACCATTTTTAATATATATATATATATATATATATAAGCTTTTTTAGGTTTCGTTAAAAGGGTCGGGTATGAATCAAGTATGGGTCGGGTCGGGTATGGGTAAAAAAATTTACACTACGATAAATGGGTCATAAACGGGTTAAATGGGTCAATTTAGGTCGGATCATTTATGACCCGACCCGGGTCGTCTGCCCAAGACTCGGACAAGCCTGCGTTGCAAGCCCAGCCAAGGATTATTTTTCTTTTTAAAACATAAACAGAGCCCACGGATTTGGCCCATTTTCATTAAAAAAAAAAAAAGCCCAGGGATTAACCGGCCACATGCGCAGACCCAACCCGGGCGAAGCCCTACCCAAACGATGACCCAGGTCCGACCCGGCTCTGTAGCCGCGACCCAATTCCTAAGAAAAACCCTACTCGAATGGGCGGCGACTCGACGGCGGCGACGCGGTGGGCGACAATTGGGGTTTTAGGTGGGGAATGACAGGGACGGCGCGGCGAGCGGCGACTTGAATTTTGGGGGAAAGCGGTGACAATGCAAGCGAAGCCCGTTGTTACCTGCACGTGGCGAGCTGCACCAATCGGCATGACATGGCGGCGGGATTTACAGTAGGCGTCGGGAGGGGTGACGGCGACTAGGAGTGACGCTGATGGAGATAGGCAGTTGCAAGGACGGCTGAGTAGCGATGGCACAACTCGGTAGAGGTCTAGTGCAGCGATGGCATCGAGGAATGACGACGGCATGGCTCGATAAAGGTCTAGTCCGGTGTCAGTGGCACGACTCGGCAGAGGTTTGGTGTGGCGTCGGAGGATGGCAGCGGCACAGCTCGAGGCGACTGTCTCGTGAATCTTCAGATCTGTCTTCAAATCTCAACCCTTCTCTTCCTCCGCCCTCCGCTCAGCCCCTCACTCTCTCTGGTTTCTCTCTCGCTTCGGCCAGATCTAAGATCCCCGGTGGCTCGCCCTTGGGCCTCCCCCAAAGTCTCTTGAGGAAGGTTTTCGAAACTCCCTGCCGGTGATCCCTCTCTTCATCGTGGTCGTTTGGCCTTCCCCCGACCCCCTATTTATAAGCGAGGGGGGTTGGTCGATGGAGGCTTGGCCGGCGGTCTTCGTTGCATCGACTGGCCTCCCTTCGTCGGCCGAACTAGTGTCAGTTCAACCACCCACCTGCGTCCCCTGCTTCGCATTTAAGGCATGTCTCCCTCACTGTCGGTCTACCCTCGCCTCAACCCATAGCTTGTCCTCTGGCGCATCATTGGCCACTGTGCGTGAGGAATAGAGGCGCAGGGAAGAAGATGGAAGAAGAAGGAAGAAGGAGAGGGAAAGTGGCCAGGCCAAGAAAGGAAAAGCCGGGCCCTGGGCCCTTGTTGGGGGGAGGGGAAGAGGCAGGAGAGAGTGGGGCTGGGCGCGAAGGCCCACCCCAGCGGCCTGCTGCTTCTTTTCTTCTTCTTCTTCTACTATTTTTTTTTTATTATCTAAAAAAGAAAATAAATATTAATAGATGCCAATAAAAACTAAGCCCTAATTTAAAATACGTAGGCGAAATTTAGGTGTCAACAATACGGGGGTCAAGTGCAAGCCTTTATAGATTCTTAAACATTTAAGTCTTATAATAAAACTTGTGTAATTAATGATTTAAATTATATTGATCCACATGATTTATAAACCACACGGTGACTTTTCCGATCAATGTGTATTTTATTTCATTTTGTAATTTACGTTCGCCTGACTCGGTAGCAGTTTAGTTGCTTGTAACTACTCGTTTCTCTATCTTACAGCTCAAGATCTACCTTTTCTGCCGTCTTTTAGGCGTTCTAAAGTGATGTGCTAACGTATTTATTTTTCCTTTATATCTTTATTCATGAGGAATCAAGTTTATAGGAGAATAGTTTCATGTGACTCTATTTGTTCAATAAAGAAAATCACACGCCATGTTATAGTGGTATCCAGAAGTCCTAGTCATGTTATAAATTGTCCGCGACAAACATATCGAATTTCACATTATTCCTATATCTTGTTTGTTATGCTAGTAAATAAGTTTTGTGTAACCTCAAACTAACACAACGTATAAGCCATACAAGCATGGTAGGAACCAAGCATCTTGTTTTTGAATAAGAAGGCTTTATTTTTCTTCATTTCTAATCGAAGAAATTTCCTATCATTAGTGTTTTAATTGGTGGGATTTCAAAAGTTTCTATATAACTCTCACGTAAGCTTAGCGGCATCATTTTTTTTATATCCCTAATTGGAAGATATTGGAAGATAGTTCCTCAAACTAGAGCTTTGAATAGTGGGTTACAAAAATGAAAACCGCGCCCACATATATATATATATATATATGAACACACACATAAACTTATCCAAATATTAGTGTGGGGATGTCCTTTTTATAGGGGTTTGCTTCGGTCCCAGTTCAATCTTGAATTAGATCAAACTGGTTGGTTCATGCTGAATTTGGTCCAGTTGATTTGGAACCAGGAATAGCCGATTCAACTCCCAGTTCCTTTAGGAACCAGGCCGAACTAACCCATAATCTATTTTTTCTATTTTTTTATTCGAGAACGGCAAAATGTACAGATTATTTATGAGAGTAGTTTCTTCTTTTACTAGTAACTTACATGTGATTAGTAATTTTATCCTACACTAAATTAACTTTTAATATATTTAAGTAATTTTGCAAAAAAATAAAACATTTAAGAATAAATAAATAACATTGCTACTTCCCATAACAATCTTGGATTGGTTGGTCCAGTTCCAGGACGCTGTCCATACTGGAATCGAACCAAGCGATCACCCTTACTTTTTTTAATCCAACTATCAATATAATAGTTGGAGAAAAGATACTCCAATAGCAGTGGAGGAAACATGGCCTTAAACTAAGCTAAAAAAAAAAAAAAATCCTCAACGAGATCTCAGGTCTGAGATCGCCAAGGTCGTAATGAGGTCACCACAGCGGAGTTAATGAGAGAGGGAAAGTGCAAGTGTGTGCGCATCTTGGGCGAGAGAGAGGGAAAAAGATGCGTCAGGGCATTGATGACGATTTTAGTGGGCTTTCGCTGAGCTGCCTTCTGTGTAGAGCAAGCGAGAGATAGGACAAAGATTTTTTTGCTTTTGCTTTTTTGAAAATGTCGGTTTACATTTTGGCCAATTATGTCAACACTTCATAAGCATAGAATTACACAATGAACACACTGATGAAGTACTATAGACCATGACCCTTGACTCCAGTAATTCTCTGTCTCTTGTTTTACAGGGGATAATACATGATTGGGGGGACGAAAATTGCGTCGAGATTTTAAAGAATTGTAGAAAAGCAATCCCAGAAAAGAATGGCAAGGTGATCATAGCAGATGTGGTCCTGAAACCAGAGAGCGATGGCATGTTCAATGAGATCGGACTAGTGTTAGATCTAGTCATTATGGCGCATTGCTCGGGCGGTAAGGAGAGGGACGAATTCGAATGGAAGAAGATTCTGGAAGAGGGAGGGTTTCCTCGCTTCAACATTATCAAAACCTCTTCCTTGTTATCCATCATTGAAGCCTATCCACTATGATTTCATCACGCTACAATTATGTAAGAAAAATAAATGCAAGTCATCTACTCAATCAATGAAAGATTTCAGTAGTTAAGACAGTTGGATTCACTTGGTGCTCTTGATCTCAAACCAAGTTTACTGTTTCCTATCTATGTATAATCCAATTACTATGTTTTAGGTTACTAATTTATGTGGTTTGTAACCATTCATAGAGGGTTATTCTCATGTTGGATTGCATACTTTCTAGCTTTTCTTGTATATATATATCATATATTATACATAACGACTTAAACCCTAGTCATGGATGAAATAGCTAGGAAATGAAATTGAAAAGGTGGTGTGCATATAAATATATCAATAGACGTTGTAAGTTACCCATTAAATTAGTGTGGCCATTCGTGTTAGAACATGCAAATCAGAAAAAAATGAAGAAAAACATATTCTCTTAACTAGGTATCCACCAACGCGATTATACTGACCTCATAACAATTGGAAATATAAAGGGACAAGTAACAATGAAAATCCGAATTAATTGGATGACGTAAAAGGCAAACGAAAGTCCAAATTTTATGTGTTTACGTCCATTTTTAGCAGTGATGTCAATTCACTTTTTCTTCCCCTTACATCCATCGGTACTTCACGCGAAATAAGTACTTGAATATCGGGTCGCGCTCTAAAAGAGCATAATAACTCTGAAATTTAAATTAAATTTCTATTATTTCAAAAGGTTTGTAATAGGAAACTACACTACATATAACAATGAACATCTTTTCTTTTGTGATTCAGTGCAGATTACCTGTGGGTAACTACTTAAAATTCTCCGCTGGAGTTTTTCTCTCTACACTGGTAGAGTCGCCTCTCTCATGGAGTTTCTATCTACGCCTTCTGGGTGGTAGATTTTCCAAACCCTAAACCCAAGAAACCCAAAATCCATTCGCCCCATCATGGAGATTCCATCCAGCCAAAACCCAAAACCTAATTACCCATAACCCATAAAATCCGAAAACCTTTACACCAAACCCTAAAACATACAAACCCTTCAAATCGACAACCATTGTAGCTTTTCCTCATCCTTTTTATGGAGATCGCAACTGACGATTGACAGGAAGCACGCAGTGGTTCGCTTCTCCAAAGGTCTGAGCCTCCACTCATATTCTAGCGGGAGCTCCCTTCAATCGCACACCATGAACATATCCAAATCAGGTACGACATCTTTATGAGCTGATTCTACACAAGGTTGAAAATGGAGAGTGAGGAGGAAAACCAGATTCGTGTAGCAGCATTGTGTAGGAGTCTGGGGCATCTATGGTCAGAAAACGATGTGGTAGATATAAGGGAGGAAGCCCCAACAGATAAGATTATCGAATGCCAACATACTCTATATGGTAAGCTACTATCGAAGCCGAATGTGAACTTCCTAGCATTTTGTACCACGATGAAGAAGGCATGGAAGCTAGCAGCAGTCGAAATCTCCCAAAAAGAACCTGGGTTCTTCTCTTTTATCTTCGAATCAGAAAGTGACAAAGAACGGGTTCTAAAATCTGGTCCCTGGTCATTTGCAAGCAATTTGTTGGTTTTGAAATAGTGTGTACCTGATATTCCCGAACATTGCTACGACTTTTCATGTTATGATTTTTGGGTCCACATTGTCGGCCTGCCTCCTGGTTGGATTCTGGAAGAAGTCTATACTGATGTAGCTGGAAAAGTGGGGAAAGTGAAGGAAATTCAGTTAGAAATCAAAGGAAATCAGCTCTATAAAACAGGGAAAGCAAGAGTTGAAATTGACCTTTCATCTCCTCTTAAAATAGGGGCCCTTGTGAAGATTGGCGAGAAAAAGCTATGGGTGGAGTTTAAATATGACCGTCTCCCCCATTTCTGCTATTCCTGTGGAAAGCTAGGGCATTATGCCTCAAATTGCGAAGATATACCCTATGAAAATACGGAATGGGCAGCAAATAGACCAGGGAAATATGGGCCATGGCTTAAACAAGAAGTAAGGGACAGGAGCCCTCACTGGGAGGCTTTCTATGGAAAAATAATAAATATTTCAGAGGAGGAGGAAAGCGTACCTGAAACTCCTATCCAGTCTAATATTGAGAAGGTGGGCTGCAATGGATCGGATCCTGGTCCTAATCGAAGCAAAAAGAGGGCAGGAAATCCGTCATCAATTGCAAACACAGTCGAAGATAAGAGGGAAACAGCAGCTCGAACAGCAGCAGGGAAAAAACCATTGTACTTATTAGACTCGACTGAAACAGGGCAGACTGAAACATGGGGCATCCACAGGAAGGGGCCAAAGCTAACAAGAGCAAAAAAACAGAAGAAGAATGAAGACTCAAGTTCGTTAATGATAGAAGATTTGGAACTACTAGAAACACCGATCCAGCTTGTGAAAGAGGGGAATGATTGGGCTCTGGTGGCTAGCCCTAATAAGCCACCGGTGACATCATGAGGATTGTGAGCTGGAACTGTCAGGGGCTGGGCAACCCCCTGACGTTCCAAGAGCTTCGAGCCTTAGTGGCTCTTGAAAGGCCTAATGTGGTTTTCTTGATGGAAACAAAAAACAAGGAAACCATGGTGGAAAGGGTAAGGAGGAGACTTAACTACCAGCAGTCCTTTTTGGTTCATCCTATAGGAACAGCCGGGGGATTAGCGCTCATGTGGAATGAGGAGATAAAAGTGAAAGTGAATAGCAGCTCAAATTATTTAATAGATACAGATTGTGTAGACCCAACCAGTGGCAAACAAATGAAGATTACCTTCCTTCACGCACCTACAAACTACCAGGCAAGAATCCAGTTATGGCAACAATTACGATGCTTTCAAACATCAAACCAACTACCATGGCTTTGTATGGGAGATTTTAATGATACTTTATATAACTGGGAGAAGGAAGGTAAAAGGGAGAAGGATTATTTTCGAATTGCAGCCTTTCGGGATATGTTAAATGAATGTTCACTGATGGACATTGATAGTAAAGGTTGTATGTTTACGTGGACTAACAATAGAGAAGGGGAGGAGTTGGTAAAAAAGCGCTTAGACAGAGCGGTATGTACTATGGAATGGAGGGTCACCTTCCCAAATGCTGAAGTTTTGGCATTACCAGCGGTGGGGTCAGATCACAGCCCCCTTCTTCTATCCTTGTATCCTGTTCATGGCAAGAGGAAAAGAGCATTCAGATTTGAAGCCTACTGGTTAGATGAAAATGAATGTCGGGATGCTGTTATGGATAATTGGGCTGGAAACTTTCAAGATCATAGAAGTATGACACAGAAAATCCAGCAAGTAACAGAGGGGCTAGCTAAATGGAGCAAACATAAATTTTCTAACGCTTCATGTCAAATTAAAGCACTCAAGAAACGCCTGACGGAAGTAACAAATAGCAACTCCAGAGAAACCAGCAAAGAAGAAATCCAGCTTTTAAAGGCAAATATTGATCAACTATGGAGGCAGGAAGAGATGTACTGGGGACTAAGATCCCGAATCAAGTGGCTTCAATGGGGAGACAAAAATACAAAGTACTTCCATGCCACTACAATTCAGCGAAGGCAACGAAACAAAATCACAATGCTGAAGGTTGATGATCAGAACTGGATAAGGGATTCCCAGGTGCTCAAACAACACATTAATGACTACTATCAGACTCTATATGACTCTGTGGGATCAAGGAACTTCCAGCCTATACTAGATCAATGCCCAACAGTCGTCACATCGGAGATGAATGCATACTTGGTGGCTGATATATCTGAGGAGGAGGTTAAAGAGGCTGTTTTCCAGTTAGGCTCCCTAAAAGCTCCAGGCCCAGATGGTCTAAATGGGCAGTTCTACCAGCATTTTTGGGAGGATATTAAAATGGATCTCGTGCTTATGGTCCAAGAATTTTTTCAGTCAGGTATTCTTGATCCTATTCTCAACAAGACATACATTACTCTTATACCCAAAGTTAAAAATCCAGAGAATATAAGCCAATTCCGTCCAATCAGTTTGTGCAATTTCAGCTATAAAATCATTTCGAAGGTACTGGCAAACAGATTAAAACAATGGCTTCCACAGATAATTTCACATGAACAAAGTGCTTTTGTTCAAGGTAGACAAATCCAAGACAACATCCTACTTGTTCAAGAAGTGCTGCATCAAATGAGAATCAAGAAGAGGAAAAAGAAATTCCAGGCAATTTTGAAGCTGGACATGCAAAAAGCTTATGACAGAGTGGAATGGGACTTTCTTCAAATGAGCATGCTTAAGATGGGCTTTTCTAACCAGTGGGTTGAGTTGATTATGCAATGTGTGTCAACAGTTTCCTTCAATGTGAAAGTAAATGGAGAGCCAACAGAATATTTTGCTCCTACACGTGGAATTCGACAAGGAGATCCCCTATCCCCCTACTTATTCATATTGACAGCCAATGTACTCTCATGGATGCTACACAAAGCCCTGGAAGACGGCAGTATTAAAGGAATCAAACTAAACAGGTATTGCCCTACGCTATCCCACCTCCTGTTTGCAGATGATGCCATTTTCTTTATGGATGGGACTATTAGAGAATGTCAAAGTTTGGCGGCTGTCCTAAATCAATATTGCTATGCGACGGGGCAAGCAATTAATCTGAATAAATCAGGTATTTTCTTCAGTAATAGCTGTCCACAGGAGTTAAAAAGGAATATGACCCAGGAAATGAGAGTGCCAAACATTGACAAAATTGGAAAATACCTTGGCATACCGTCAGACTGGGGACAAACAAAAAAAGACATGTTTGCATGGATATTGGCAAGAGTTGACATGAAGCTAGCGGGATGGAAAGAAAAATATCTATCAAAAGCTGGGAAAGAAATTCTGATCAAAACTGTTGTGCAAGCATTGCCGCAATATGCAATGGCAATCTTCAAGATACCTATATCGGTTTGTCGAGCAATTGAAAAAAGAGTTGCAGCATTCTGGTGGAGACAAAATGCAGCCAAGAACAGCATGCATTGGAAGAAATGGGAGGTTCTCAAAACCAGGAAAGACAGGGGAGGTCTAGGTTTTAAAGATTTAATTACTTTCAATAAAGCTTTGTTGGGAAAGCAGGCGTGGCGATTATCCCAATCACCTTCAGCATTATGGAGCCAAGTCCTAAAAGGCATATACTTTCCTAATGGAGACTTATGGAAAGCAAACAGAGGCCAAAGACCATCTTGGGGATGGCAGAGTATTCTAATGGGACGTGAAGCCATTGCACCAGACCTAAGATGGATTGTGGGGGACGGGAAATCCATTAATATCCGCCACGATCATTGGCTATCACAAGGAGTACTAGGAGGCCCAGAAAACAGAGAAGATCCCAAAACAGTGGCTGAATTAATTGATGAGGAAAGGAAGGAATGGAAAGAAACGATTTTAAATCGGATCTTTGAAAGAAGAATCGTTAACGAAATCCTGTCCATCCCTATCGCTATGCAGCCAAAGGAAGATCATTTGATTTGGACAGGCAACAAAAATGGGAATTATACCGTTAAAAGTGGGTATAACAGTATGCAAAACAGATTCCCACAACAAGATAGAAACAGAGCATCATCCTCATACCAGCCTCCCCGTGCCCTATGGACAAGACTATGGAACTTATCAATCCCCCCCAAACTGAAAATATTTCTATGGAACCTATGCCAGGACGCAATACCAACAAAAGAAAAACTCTACCAGAGGAAGATCTTACCTGACCCACTATGCCCTCTTTGCTCTAAGCACCCTGAGACAATCGAGCATATCTTTTTTTACTGCAAATCAGCCCGCAGAATATGGTCAGATCATCGAATCAACCTTAGTCACAGCACAAGCACGGTTACCAGAATGGACAATTGGTTGGCGGATTTTCTAGAAGCAAAAACACAATCACCTGATGAAGGAATGGTCGCGGAGGTGCTTTGGCAGATCTGGAAGAATCGGAACAACTTTGTTTTTAGGAACAGAACGGCACATCCAGAGGCTTTAATTGAGAGTGCCCTAGCACAAACTCAGAATTATCAACGCTGGAATCCGCGCAAGAGAAAAGGAACGACACAAAGGGCGAAATTACCTACGAAATGGAGAGCATCGGACGACCCAGATCTGAAACTGAACGTCGATATTTCGTGGGTGGACGGAGACGAACTTAGCTCGATCGCTGGCATTCTTCGCGACTCCACAGGAATCATCATTGATGGGTTTGCCAAACTCATTCACGCGTCCTCGCCCTTGCAAGCGGAAACCCTAGCTCTGCTGCACGGGTTGCTCCTGCTCAAACAGAGAGAAGCACTTCAAGTGAACCCCGCACACGAACTGAGACGAAGTGTACTTTGCGAAAGTGATAGCCGCACGCTGGTTGATTCTGTCCTGGGCCGAGAGGAAGCACCATGGGCCGTGAAGGAGCAAGTACAGGAATGTAAACAGCTGTTGGCCCAACAAACCAAAGTAAGTGTCGCCTTTTGTCCGAGAGAAACCAATCAGGCCGTATATTGGATTGCGAAGGCACTACGCCTTAATTTTCTTCCTTTTAATTGGCTGCGTGAACCACCCACCCCCCTTTGGACTATCTTATGTTTCGATTCCAGCTTATCTTTTCCATGTAACGATCATCGTTTTCAATGAATGAAAGAAGCCAATTATCGACCAAAAAAAAAAAAAAAACTACTTAAAATTCTGGGTATCATAAAGATTTCGATTCGGGGCAGGTCACAAACCCGAATCCAAATCGAAATAAATAATGCTATGACTAGAAACCTGGAAGGCAATCTCTATGATTACTTCAATGTTTCTGGTATGGCCTGATCTCCTTCCACTGCCCTTATGTGAGCATGTGAGATTGATTTTTATTATCTCATGATTTTAGCTTTGCCATTTTTTTGATGTCTGCTTTGATTTTTGAGAAGTAGATTAATCTAGTCTTCATCAATTATCGTTTAGTCTTCATTTAGAGGCCTTGCGATCCCGGCCTTGTTTCACATGCCATCGTCTTGCCTCCTTTGTGTTAATCCTTAGTCGGAGATGCTCGTTCTATTTTTATTTGAATGGGCCATGTCTCCCGAACGATCATAGTACGGCCGCTCATCTAATATCAAATCAATCGGTAGATCTCACTTCCCTTCCCCCATACCATAGCCTGAAGGGATAGCGTATCTACAGAAGAGAGAGTACGGGCCCTTACCCAACATTTCATCGGTGCCACGTCTCATCCAATGAGTGGTTCGACATTGACACAATGTTAGACAAAGACAGCGCCACTTCGAGAAAATATCAGGTTCCTAAGTGATAGACACATCAATTTTACACAAATTCATTTAACGTCCAACACTTGTCACTTTTGGGCCACATGTTAGACACCCTTGCATCATCTCTCTCTTCTATTGACGTTTTTATATTTTTTATATTTTTTATATTTTTTATATTTTTTCCTTTTGTTTCTTCTTCTTCCTCCTTTTACTCTGTCAAAGACAATGCCTCAACCAAACTCAATGTCAACTTAATCCCACGAATTGCCTTTTATCACCACCTCACCGCCATCTTAGTCCTCCGTCATCGAGCTTGAACTTGACCGGTGAACTTGAGCCTTAGAATTTGGGTCTAAGCTTGAGCGAGCCCTTGATTTTTGATCTAGAGCTCAACTTGACCTTGAATATGTTGATTCGAGGTTGGCCAGGGTCAGCATAGGCAATGGACGAGGCAAAGACGAAGGTGGCGGTATGGTTTGTCAACGTGGTAGAGGGCCTCGAGCTCCTAGTTGACATAGGCACCGACACAAAGGGCACAGGAGGAGTTGGACAGGAGATGGCGACGCTCAAGTTTGGAGAAGAAGCGGGTGAAAACGGTCCACGGAGGCGGGGATGGAGGTGGCAAGGTCTTGGAACCGAGAGAGCATTTGAAAAAAAAGAGAGTGGGCTTTGTTTTTTTCATCACATTACGCAAAAGAGAGAGAGAGGGAGAAGGATTTCTAACATGTGAGTCCAAAGGTGACACGTGTCAAATGTTGAATGGACTTGTATAAAATTGACGTGTCTATCATTTGAGCACCAAATGTTTTCTCACGGCACATCAATTTCAATGTTAGTGACGCATTAGCTCCATAGTCACTCACCAAAGTTAAAAACCAATGAGCACTTAACCTCATGCATTGCAGAAAATGTTAATTAGTATAGTTAATTACCTAATATCTTGGGAACATTTATACATGATTAGCGACTTTTGTATGATGAAATCAAGCCTTATTTAACTATAGTTTGATATTTTAAGCTTGTCTCTTCAATTTCATGCCCATGGAGATGTAGAACCACCCAAAGCAGCCAAGATACTCCACTTGTTCATAGATTCTGTGAGATCATGCCACATCATTATTAAATATAAGTGTTACAACAAAGATGAGTCTTCGGATGTGAAAATATTGACGTTTGCCTATCACTAATGGTTTTTGTGATTGGCCACTGATTATTTTTTGTTGTGACAGGTTTGGTCTTTTGAGATGAGAGAATACTTATAGCTACAAGTTATATTCTTTTATTTTCTAGGTTTTGTTTTGTTTTTTAGTTTTTTTTGAAAATTTTATTGCTTGGTAACTTTTTATTATTCTTTCATATTTGGTAATGATAAATTAATGACATTTTCTTTTGATTAAAAAGAGAGAGAGAGAGGATATTCCAATCGAATCATGAAAATTGTGAAAGTCAAAACTCTAAATGTTTTAAAGTGATTAGATAGGAATGCTTTATGTTTTCGTCGAGTTAGGTGGGCATGCTTGCTTTTCTCATAATGCAACATTATTTCTAGTCCTTATCAGATGTGACCTCTGATCTCGATTTTTGCGTTTGATTATTTTTTTGGGTGTTTAGAAGGGAGAAAGTCTCTTTTGTTTTTAGCATATGAGGGTACAATCAAGCTAAGTTAATTTGACGAAATCTATTGCTCAAAATTGCACTTAGGAATCAAGATGTGACATTAGCCTATGATACATTTGATTCTCAAGCTTTAGCTTGACCTCAGCTTTGTAAGTACTCTACATGCTCAAACTTGCTCTAGCTTTAAACTCTTGGGCATATAAATATTATGTTCAATTTTCTTATGAATATGTTCATATATCTTTCTATTAATTACAACAACTGGCTGCGAATTTTACCTATAAATTAAATTTTTTAAATGAAATCTATACCCTCCCGTAAAACATCCCCTTTTCCTTTTATATTTAAGACAAAACACAAACAAAAAAGCAAAACACATGATCTAGCGTTGCTTCAACATCCATTTTGTGGTTTTGCTCTAGAAAAACCCAATGTGCGATGATTTTGGCTCGTCTATTGACTCTCCAAATTTTCCCTTCAAAAGTAAATGATATTTGTAACTAGTAGAAAGATTATAGCTAAGCTAATATTAATCCTACTAATTACGTGCAAACTACTCTTGCTTTGGGCTACTTGCAAACTCAACTAGTCCCGAGGCTTGGAAGATGTTCCATGGGCTTTTAAGTAGTCAGGTTTCCGATAGGGGCGATTGGTTCTCGATACCACCTAGGAATCTGGGAACTAGATCGGGGCGCCGGTTCCTAATTTTTGGGACCGGACCAAATGGTCCAGGGAAACATACTAAGCTAATACCTTATAATTTTACTGCCTAAATTTTTTGTGCTTGACGTGTGCTTGGATACTATTTTAGCATAACAATATCTTTAACCACTTATTGGCTATTAATCAAGTATTGAATACATTGAAATGAACTTGATTTAAATACTTGAGCCACTTAAATCAGTTAGGCTACTTAAATTAGTGCTAACGAGCTTTTGCGAGCAATTTGATTCAAGTAATGTTAAATACAAATTTTGATATTTATCTAAACTTCACAATAAGTAAATGGCCTCAACCTGGTAACGAAGTTGTTCCAGAGTGGTCAACGAGTCGAGGTTGATTTGCCGGCAAAAATCGTGTCTACTCTTTGCGAGATGTACATAAAAGCCGTCGTTGGCTAATACAAAACCGGAGAATTTCCAAACTCTAATTTTGGCGCAAATATTTAGTGGAGGCAAACCCAGAAAAAGTATAAAGTTAGTACAAAATAAATATTTTAGTGGGGTCCAGATTAAGGAAAAATCGCACGTGAAAAGAGAGAAGGCACTTTTAGGGTCTGTTTGTTAATGTTCATATTTCTTTGATTTTCTGTTCTTATTTTACAGAACAAAAAAAAAAAAAAGGAACAAAAATCCGTTATAACTAGTTTTTCTACTCTTTGGAATATAAAAGTAGCCGGAAATAGATTTGGAATAGAAACAAAAAGTAGAAAAAAAAAGGTAACTTATTCTTATCGGGAACAATTTCTAAAAATATCCTGAAGGTGAGCTAAGCCGGTGAGTTAGGCCGGATCCTCGGCATCAAATTTTTATTTTTTAGAAATAAGTCATTTTCTTTTATTCTTTTCTTCTTATTTCTCGCCGCCTCTCACCCTCGGCCATCCGTAACTTGCCGCCACTGCCCCCCACTACCACCGGTTAGAGGAGGAGCAAGTAAAAGAAAAGAGAAAAAAAAATCTAAAAAAATTAATTAAAAATTTAAAAAAATTCTATGTTACAGAAAAATTTATGAATTGTATCAAAACGTATTCATATTCTTTTTCTATTCTGATAATAGAAATTCTGTATAATTATCAAACATGTTCTTTTATTCAAAAATTACTTTAAAGAATAAAAATAAATAAAAAATATTTCTAATAAGAAATCATCCATTAACACAGAAATGTTAGCAAATACATTTTTAGAATTCTCTCTCTTTCCTCTTGTCAAAGATCGAAATGGAACATGCATGGTGTGAAAGATTGAAAGGGAACCTGCACGGTGCAACTGCAACCTCTCTCGCGGCTGAAGACGATGCATGGGAACTGGTCTCACAGCGCCGATTCTGGACAGATTGGGAGACCTTTTTGCTAAGCCTTTTGCGTTTTTCCAATTTTCATTTAATGTCATAAACAGTTTTTCCACCTTCTGGTTGGACATTTCGATGTAATAAATGTTCATGCCCCTTCGGAGGCTCACAGCCCTAGTAGGGCCCGGCGCCTCTGGTCCCTTATCTTCAGAGGCTCACAGCCCTAGTAGGATGCCTCGAACCAAAGCCCCAAACCAAAGCAAGCTGAGAGAGAGAGAATGGAATCGCTTGATGAAACTGAAGCAACCTTAAGAGGCCAAGAACCCATATGGAAGCTCATATATGCATACGCCGACTCGATGGCGTTGAAATGCGCGGTTGAGCTCCGATTACCCGACATCATCCATTCTTATGGCGGCGGGCCTGTCACCCTAGCCCAAATAGCCTCCCGCATACCCTCCCCATCCCCCGGAACCGCCTACTTGGCGCGCATCATGAGACTCCTTGTCCGCAAGAACATCTTCTGCGCTAATCGCTGCCAAGCCGATGGCGGCCATGAGTGTCACGAGATACTCTACAGCCTCACCCCATCGTCGAGATGGCTCCTCCAGGGGCCTGGGTCCGAGCTCAGCCTCGCGCCGTTGGTGTTGATGGAAAACCACCCATGGCTGATGTCCCCGTGGCATTGCCTCGGCGACTGTGTCAGGACTGGCAGCGTCGCATTTGAGATGGCTCATGGCCGCAAGATTTGGGACTTCGCATCGGAGAATCCTGAGTTCAACCGCTTGTTCAACGATGGGATGGCGTGTCTGAGCAAGATCTTGGTTAGGGGCATTGTGGAAGTGTATAAGGACGGCTTCAAGACCATTGGATCTTTGGTTGATGTCGGAGGGGGGGTCGGCAGGACCCTAGCCGAGATCATTAAGTCATTTCCACACATTCAGGGGATTAATTTTGATCTCCCTCATGTCGTTGCGACAGCGCCGATGCACGATGGAGTCACTCATGTTGGAGGAGACATGTTTGAGACCATACCGCAAGCTGATGCAATTTTCATGAAGGTGAGTTTATTGCCGAATACTTTATACATACTAATTAATTCGTGAATTTTGTGTTTTTCCTATGACACATGATCATTTTTTTTTTTTTTTTTTTAAATTCTCCGGCCTTCAAATATGTCAAAAGGGTGGGAATCCATGATATGTGGTAACAATTCTGTTCGAGTAATGCCATAGTCAAGGGAAAAATTATTCATAGCCAATAAATCACATGGAGTCAAGCGCAAGCCTATCTAGATTCTTAATCATATAAGTCTTATAATAAAACTCGTGTAATTAATTATTTAAATTATATCGATCCACATTATTTATAAACCACACGGTGACTTTTCCGATTAATGTGTATTTCTTCATTTTGTAATTCACGTGCGCCTGACTGACTCAGTAGAAGGAGTTTAGTAGCCTGTAAATACTCGTTTCTCTTACAACTCAAGATCTACCTTTTCTGTTGTCTTATAGACATTCTAAAGTGATGTGCTGATGTATTTATTTTTCCTATATCTCTTTAATTATAGGGAATCGAGTTTATGGGAAAACAATTCCATATGACTTTATTTCTTCAGTAAAATACACAAACACCATATGTATAGTGGTATCCAAAAGTCCTAGCCTTGTTATAAATTATTTGTGACAAATATATTGGATTTCACATTATTCCTGTATTTAGTTTGTTTAACCAGTAAATAAGTTTTGTGTAACCTCAAACTAGCACAACTAGCACTATGTATAAGCCATACAGGCTTGGTAGGGACTGAGCATCTTGTTTTTGAATAAAAAAAGCTTACTTTTCTCCATTTCTAATTGGAGAAAAATTCCTCTGACTAGTCTTTTAATTGGTGGGATTTCAAAAGTTTCTATATAACTCACACATAGACTTAGCAACATCATTTTTTTCTATCCCTAATTGGAAGATAGTTCCTCAAACTAGAGCTCTAACCAGTGGGTTACAAAATATGAATATCGCACACACAAACATATTATATATATAGATACACACACAAACTTATCCAAATATTAGTGTGGGGATGTCCTTTTTTAACAGGTGTGCTTCTATCCCAGTTCAACCTAGGAATTGGATCAAACCAGTAGGTTCCCACTTAATTTTGTCCAATTGATTTGTAACTAGGAATAACCAATTTGACTCCCGGTTCCTTGAGGAACCAGACTAAACCGGCCCATAGTAAATTTTTTCTATTTTTTAATTTGGGAATGGCAAAAGGCAGAGATTATTTATGAAAGTAATTTCTTCTTTTACTTGTAACTTACATGTGATTAGTAATTTCATTCTACACTAAAGTAATTTTCAATGTATTTAGGTACTTTTGAGAAATAAACATTTAAAAATAAATAAATAACACCGCTGGTTCCCTGGACAACCTTGGACTGGTTAGTCCAGTTCACCATCCTGGAATCGGACCAACCGATCACTCTTACTTTCTCTAATCCAACCATCAGAATACCAGTTGGAGAAAAAAATACTCCAATAGGAGTGGAGGAAACATGGCCTTAAACTTAGAGCATAAAAAAATCCTCAACGAGATCTCAGGTTTGAGATTGCCAAGGTCGTAATGAGGTCAACACCGCAGGGTTAATGAGAGAGGGAGAGTAGAGAGAGTGTGTATTTGGGCGAGAGAGTGGTTAACGACTGATGAAGTACTGTGAAAATATACCATGATTCACGACTCCAGTAATTCTGTGTCTGTTGTTTTATAGGGGATAATGCATGATTGGGGGGACGAAGATTGCGTCAAGATTTTAAAAAATTGCAGAAAAGCAATCCCAGAAAAGAATGGGAAGGTCATCATAGCAGATATGGTGCTGAAACCAGAAGGCGATGGCATGTTCGATGAGACCGGACTAGTGTTAGATCTGGTCATGCTGGTGCATTCCTCGGGCGGTAAGGAAAGGGACGAACTCGAATGGAAGAAGATCTTGGAGGAGGGAGGGTTTCCTCGCTACAACATCATCAAAACCCTTTCCTTTTTATCCATCATTGAAGCCTATCCACTGTGATTTGGTCCCGCTATAATTACGTAAGAAAAATAAATGCGAGTCATATACTCGATCAATGAAAGATTTCAGTAAAAATTTCGGTTGTTAAGACAATTGGATTCACTTAGAACTCTCGATCTTTGACCAAGTTTACTGTTTCTTATCTATGTATAATCCAATTACTATGTTTGAGGTTGCTAATTTATGTGGTTTGTAATCATTCATAGAGGGTTATTCTCGTGTTGGATCGCATGCTTACTAGCTTTTCCTATACATAGATATATCATATGTTCATCATCACAACTCAAACCCTAGTCATTTGCATGCTTAACCGAGCACAAGTTGCTTAACACATTAAAAGACGTTGCACGTTCACAACGAGGTTTGCTAAATTACATGTTTACAGAAAAGGAAAGAAAGAAAGGACATTCTGGTCAATAGAGGAAAAATAACACGTTTTATAACAAGATGTATTAAACAGCATACTGATATCATCCTCAGCTATGAACCGATTAAGTCCATGTGTAGTTGATGGGATTCAAATGAGGGACCTCTAGTTCCTAAACAGGAAATCCTGGGACGCTGCATCTACACCAACCCTTAGCAGTTGGTAATAATATAAAAAGATGACTCATTATTTAAAGTTCTTAAAAACCAGTAAGTGTTGGCGAGATTTATTATGCATCTTTGCAGCCGCATCCGTGTACAATGATAAGCTTTTACATTTTCGGTTAGAGCACACAAATAAATTGAAGAATTTGCGAATTATGCCAATTTTTATCATATCAAATAGGTTGATTTATGCGGATGTGGGATGAAAAGGGCCTGCTTGATTAACATAAACGGCCTCCGCCTATGGGGCGATGGGGGGTTGCTGAGAAATTAGAATCAAGATCTTTAAGACTGATCGTTTGATTTTGCTGCTTCTTCTTTCGGCAACTTTAAAAAGATATCGATCCTCAGGACGTATGAACCGTGCAATAACTTTTCCGGTTAATGCGTAATTTTCAATTTTGCAATGTGTATCCTTTGCAATTTTGTAACTAATGGAAAGATGATAGCGAGGCTAATATTAGTCCGCCAACTGCGTACATGGCTAAACCTTGGTTAATTGGTTCATGAGATTTGGGTAATGTTCCATGGACCCCACGAGTCATGTCTCTACACTCATACTCTTGAATTACGACAAAAAATAAATTAATATATAATATAGTTGCTTTATAATATGATATTTTCACACTTAACAAGTTCAATAGATTTTTGACCTCTCTCTATCCAAATTTTCCCTTTAAAAGTAACACATTGATCTTTACCATGGAAACTTAATAAGCTGATACTTTGTAATTTCACGACGTGATATTTTTATACTTGACGTGTACTTGAAGACTAGTTTAACATAAAAAAATAGTTTTAACTACTCAATTGGCTAATGAGTCACTGAAGAACCACCGCCACAATATGAAGTTGATGTTTGTGGTGTTGAGTTCCCTTAAGTGGTAGTTGAGAGGAGTGACCCGATAATCATTTGACGAGCGGGTAAGTCATGTCGTTGACCTCTTGTAGAGGCCACATGGAGTGGAGCAGAGAGAAAAGCAGTAAAGCTGGAGTGATGGTGCGTTGTGTGGCGTGGAGCGTGTGCGCAGTGAGCCTACAGTGAGTGAGTGGTGTGTGTGGGGAGTGTTGCGTTGGATAAAGAGGTGAAGCAGTCATTGTGCTTGTGTGAGCGTGTTGAGTGCCTCTTTCTTGTAATTAGAAGAGTGCTATTGTGAGTTGGCTTCCATTTGTTCCTCAACAGTCACGTTACTCGAGTATTGAAAACATTGAGATTAACTTGATTTAAATCATTGAGCCACTCAAATCAACTAAGCCACTTAAATTAGGCTAACGATCTCTTGTGAGCATATTGAGTTTTGGCCCCATATATTACGACATATAACTCGAACTCAACTCAAACTTCAGAAGAAGTGAGTGGGCTCAACCTGGTGACAAAGTTGTTCCAGAGTAGTCAACAAGTCAAGCGCGATATGCTTGGCAAACATTGTGTCTATTCTCTTTGAGATTTACATAAAATGGTGGTTGGCTAATACAATACCGGACAATTTCTAAGCTCTCATTTTGGTGCAAATATTTAGTGGATTTAAAACTGGGAATATATCAAATTGGTACGAAATATTTAAGTAGGGTCAAGATAAAAGAAAAATCATGCATGAAGAGAGAGAAGGCGCTTTTAGGATTCTCTCATTCCCTCTTCTCAACAACCCACTAAATCAAAATCTGAACATAATCTGGTAGCTTTGGCTCCATATATTACGACGCCTCTCGTCTCCTCTTCGTTTCTCTCACTATAACCCCAAACCAAAGCAAGCTCTTAGAGAGAGAGAGAGAGAGAGAGAGAGAGAGGATGGAACCGCTTGATGAAACTGAAGCAACCCCAAGAGGCCAAACACACATATGGAAGCACATGTTTGCATTTGCCGACTCGATGGCACTAAAATGCGCGGTCGAGCTCCAAATACCTGATATCATCCATTCTTAGGGTGGCGGGCCTGTCACCCTAACCCAAATAGCCACCTGCATTCCATCCCCATTCCCCGGAACCTCCTACCTGGCGCGCATCATGAGACTCCTTGTCCGCAAGAACATCTTCTCTGCTCTGCGTCGCGAACCTGATGACGGCCATGAGATTCACGAGATACTCTACAGCCTCACTCCATCGTCGAGATGGCTCCTCCAGGGCCCGAGTCTGAGCTCAGCCTCGCACCGATGGTGCTGATGGAAAACCACCCATGGCTGATGTCCCCATGGCATTGCCTCAGCAACTGCGTCAGGACCGGCGGCGTCGCATTTGAGATGGCTCACGGCCGCAAGATTTGGGACCTCGCATCGGAGAATCCGGAGTTCAACCGCTTGTTCAACGATGGGATGGCGTGTACAAGCAGGATCTTAGTCAGGGCCACCGTGGAAGTGTAAAAGGACAACTTCGAGAGCATTAGATCTTTGGTCGATGTCAGAGGGGGGGATCGGCGAGGCTCTGACTGAGATCATTAAGTCATGTCCACACATTCAGGGGATTAATTTTGATCTACCTCACGTTGTTGCGACGGCGCCGATGCACGATGAAATCACTCATGTTGGAGGAGACATATTTGAAATTATACCGCATGCCGATGCAGTTTTCATGAAGGTGAGTTTTATCGCTAGATACTTTATTCATATTAATTAATATGTGAATTTCGCGTTTTTCTTATGATACATGATCAATTTTATTTTTAAATTTTCAGTCCTTTTAATGTGTCAAAAGGGTGGGAATCCATGATCTATGATAACAATTATGTTGGAGTAATGCTATAGTCAGGGGAAAAATTACTTCATAGTCTATAAATCTTATGGGGGTGAAGCCTATCTAGATTTTTAATCATATATGTCTTATTATAAAACTCACGTAATTTATTTTTTCCTTTATAACTTTATTTACAGGAATCGAGTTTATAGGAAAACAAATTCATGCTAGTTTATTTGTTCAACAAAGTAAACGCACATGCCATATGTATAGTGGTATCCAGAAGTCCTAGCAATGTTCTAAATTAATCACAATAAATATATGTTTGATTTCACATTAGTCATGTATCTAGTTTGTTATGCTAGAAAATAAGTTTCATGTAACCTCAAACTAGCACTATGTATAAGCCATAAAGCACGGTAGGGACCGAGCATCTTGTTTTTGAATAAAAAGGCTTTATTTCTCTCCATTGATAATTGGAGTTAATTTCCTCTTATTAGTCTTTTAATTGGTGAGATTTCAAAAGTTTCTATATAACTTACACATAAACTTAGTGGCATCATTTTTTTCTATCCCTAATTGGAAGATAGTTCCTCAAACTAGAGCTTTGAATAATGATTTACAAAAATTAATATCATACATATATAGTACAAATTTATCCAAATATAGTTGTGGGAATGTCCTTTTTTAGGGGTGCACATCGACCCTGGTTCAACCTAGGAATCATACTAAACTAGATCGAACCGACTGGTTATACTGGTCTCCTTGTAAATCGTTCCAGTTAATTTGGAACCAGAAATAACTAATTTGACTCTTGATCCTCTAGGAATCAGACCGGCCAAGAGTATTTTTTTATATTATTTTATTCGGGGGGCAAAAAGTTGGAATTATTTATCGGAATAATTTATTCTTTGACTAATAACTTACATATGATTAGCAATTTCATCCTATAGTAAAGTAACTTTCAATATATTTAAGTTCTTTTGAGAAAAAATAAATTACACCGTCGATTCCTAGGACAATCTAAGGATGGTTGGTCTAGTTCCATGGTGGATAGGGTCAATTCTCGGTTCAAAATTGGGAACGGATTCCTTCCATCCTAAAACCAAACCAACTGACCACCCTTACCTTTTTTAATCCAACTATCAAAATACTAGTTGGAGAAAACATATTCCAATAGGAATGAAGGAAAACATGGCCTTAAACTTAGCATAAAATCCTCAAAAAGTTAAAAATGTTACCTTAAGCCCTACATATCTTCTACCCTCTCTTCTTGCTCTCTTCCACTCTTCTTTGCATAGCATTAGTGGATTGCCCTCCATCAATCCGTCACTGTCGCGACCTCTTTTTTTCGGCGCTCCCGATTGGGGCGGGTGCCGGCGGAGGCTAATGGTTTGGCCAAGTCTATTAGTCTTAGCCCAGGCTCTTCCAAGCCCATCAATTCACAACTTAATGGTTTGATGAGTTAATTTTAAAACGAAGTCGCCACTAATCAATTTGAGGTGGGTTGATTAGAAACCCAAGTGAAATATTAGGATAATTGTTTTTTATTTTTTGATACCCAGGATCCGCCGGAGCCCCCTTTCGCTTACGTTATTCGAGTTCACACAACCCACCAGTGCCCGATGGCACCAATGAGCCTTGCCGCAAGTTAGACGTTAGTACCTGGAGGGGGACTAGCCCGAGACCCCAATACTAGGGCCCCCACTTAAGACACTTTAACAACGAGAGGGTTCGAACTCTCAACCTCATCGAAGAGGGGCAGAACGCATACCAACTGTGCTACTTGTGGTTGGGTATATTAGGAGAAATGTTCACTCTTGCGCAACTAGAGAAATTAGGATCGGGAACTTGATTACACTAGTTAATCATTAATGCCCTTTCGGTACCTAATCTTGTTTAAACCCTAAGGCTTTTTGGATTTTTGAGGGATTTTTCCATGTATTTTGCGGAGGAAAAACATTTTTTTTGTCTTTTTCTATTTAACATAAAAAAACAAATTTTGGATTTTTGATACATTTTTGAAAATATAAATCATTTTTGGCTTTTTTTTTTTTACTTTTTTGGCCTTTTTTGGGAAAGTATGGGATATTTATTATATTTCGATTATTTGAAAATAAATTATTTTTATTTTTATTTTTTAAATTAAAATATTATTATAATATTATAAAAATGCCCCTGGTCGAACTTTCGGGTCTAGCTCGACCCGGGTTGCACGCGACTGGCTCGGATGGGCTTGGGAAGGCTCGCATGGGCCCGAAATGTAGGCCAAACCTGCAACCTCCCAAGCCCACATTCGTTCAACCCTCAGGATAGACTCCCGGCCCGAGTTCTAAACCCGGCTCGACAACCTGACCCGGCTTGACGAAACCCTAGAGCACCGAGTCACGCGCCCAACCTGAGCTCAACCTGGTTTCGCGACCCTCTCTCCCCCTATCTATCTACGGCGTTGATCGAAGGGTTTGGGGGGAGGTCAATCGAGTGGTGGCCCGGTGTCCAACGGCGGCGACGTAGCTGCCAGCGGCTGGCCGCTCAACTAGATCGGTGATGAGACTCGTGGCGTGGTAGCAGGAGACGCGGGGAAAGCTCCAGCCCACTAAGACCGAGACTTGGTGGCAGCTGGGATTCGAAAAAGAGGGGGTGCAACGGCGACACTGCGATCGACAACGACAGCGGCTACTGTTACCTGTTTGCAGCAATGGCGCGATGAGGTGGCAAACAGTGGAGGTGACAAGGGGCTGTGGGTGCAGGTGACGATGACAAGGCAGCGACAACGTCCCCTCAGCTTCTAGATCTGGCATGATGTTGGCAGATCGATCGCGGCAACAGCATTGGGCACAGCTCGAGGTGGCTAAAGCTTCGTCGGAGCTTGGTCGAGGCGACGGTAGCGACGCAGCTCAATGGCATCGGGGTTCCGTGCAAGCCCTTGCCTCCAATCTAGCCCTCTCTCCTCTAGCTGACCTCGCTCAGCCCGCTTAGACCCGACCCTCTCCTCTCCGGCCGACCTCGGATCTCGGCCTACTCGCCCTCGAGCCTCCCTTGAAGTCTCTCAAAGGGAAGTTGTTGAAGCTAGTAGCTCGTGATCCTTCTCGGCGTGCTTCTTGCCGTCGTCGGGAGAGGCCTATTTATAGGCGAGGGGGCGGCCGGTCAACGGAGCTTCGACTGCCAGTCCTTGCACGCCGAACGGCCTCCGCTGGTTGAACCGGCGTCCCATTCGCCAAGCTGGCTTTAGCTAGGCCGCCTTGCATTGAAGACGCGTCCACTCTATTGTACGCTGCCGTCTCCTTCTCCATTTCGGCATCACGCGCGTCCTTGCCTCCAACGCGTGCTGCTTATCTGATTAAGGAAGAAGACAGGGGGCAGAAAGGGGGGGGGGGCAGGCTGGAGGAGGAGGTTGGACCATAGGGACCCATACGGGGGGGAGAGAATAAGGTGGGGGGTTGGGCGCGAAGGCCCAGCCTTGACGAGATTTTTCCTATTTTCTCTTTTGTTTGTTTTTTGTTGTTTTTGTTGTTTTTATTTTTTATTATTTATAATCTGAAAAAAAGGAAATTTACGTAAATAAAGAAACTAAGGCCTAATTAAAAACCTAATAAAAATTTAGGTGTCAACAGTTACCTCTCTTTGAAGGTGAGCTCGCAGAGGTTACATTCAAAGACAAATTGATACCTAAATTTTGTCCATACTTATACAATATATTATACCTTATTTTGGACCTAGTGTCCCATGCGGAAATATAGCAATATATCATTACACATACTAAAACAGATAAGAAGATGCTTGCAGTTACTTACTGGGAATGAGTGAGGTAAGATGTGAACCACGAGTTTGGCAAGTATCAGGGCATCATCTTACCTGGTGACGTGAGGAGATTGTTTTTCCAAGATCCGAACCTTTCTGCGGTTGCTTTGATGGGAAATTGTTTTTCCAAGACCCGAACCATTCTTCGATCGCCTATTAGAGCAATAAGTGGTTTTTTTTTTTGGATCCGAAGCCTTTCTTCGGTTGCATTGACGAGAAATTACTTTTTCTAGGACCCGAACCATTCTTTGGTCGCTTGTTAGAGCAATAAGGGGTTTGTCTAAAACCCGAACCATTCTTTGGTCGCATGTTAAAGCAATAAGTTGTTTGTCTAAGACCCGAACCTTTCTTCAATCGCCTTGAAAGGAAATTGCTTTTCCAGAACCCGAACCATTCTTCGGTCGCCTATTAGAGCAATAAGTGATTTGTCTAGGACCCGAACCTTTCTTCGGTCGCCTATTAGAGCAATAAGTGGTCTGTCTAGGACCCGAACCTTTCTTCGGTTGCCTGGATGGGAAATTGCTTTTCCAGGTGCCGAACCATTCTTCGGTCGCCTGTTAGAGCAATAAGTGGTTTACCTGACCTTTCTCCGGGGCCTTAACATGAAATTACTTTTTCATGACCCAAACCATTCTTCGGTCACCTGTTAAAGTAATAAGTGGTTTTCCCGACCTTTCTCGGGGGATGTGCCGACCTTTCTCAGGGCATTTGTTTGTGGGGTGCCTGATCCTCCGTTAAGGACATCGGTTGTGGGGTGCTTGATCCTCCGTCAAGGACACCGATTGGGGGTGCCTGATTGTCTGTCAAGGACACCGGTTAGGGGATGCCTGATCCTCCATCAAGGACACCGATTGGGGGTGCCTGATTGTCTGTTAAGGACACCGGTTAGGGGATGCCTAATCCTCCGTCAAGGACAACGGTTGTGGGGTGCCTGATCTTTTGTCAAAGACACCAGTTGGTTACCTGACCTTTCTCGGGGGATGCGCCGACCTTTCTCAGGGCATCTGTTTGTTGGAAAGATACCTGGACATTCATAAGCATTGAAAGAGTACCTAGATATTTACAAGTACTAACCTGTAGGATATCTGGACTTTTGCAGGCGTCGAAGGAGTACCTAGTTGTTTGCAAGCATCGAAGGGGTTCTTGGATGATCGCAAGTACAAACTCTTAGACAATACCTGGACATTCGTAAGTATTGAAGGGGCACCTAGATGATCACAAGTACTAAATTTTGGAGAATACCTAGTCGTTTTCGAAGGTATCTTGGTAGATGGAATATCAAGGACACATCTCGCATATTGGTGAAGGTCTCCCACCTCCTAGTATGTGGAATATCGAGGACGCGTCTCGCATATTTGTGAAGGTCTCCCACCTCTTGGTAGTTGGAACATCGAGGACGCGCCTCGCATATTCATAAAGGTCTCCCATCTCCTGGCAATTGGGATATCGAGGACATACATGAGATATTCATGAAGATCTCTCACCTCTCGGTATGTGGAATATCGATGATGCACCTCACATATTTATGAAGGTCTCCCACCTCTTGGCAGTTGGAATATTGAGTATGCGCCTCGCATATTCATGAAGGTCTCCCACCTCCTGGCAATTGGGATATCGAGGATGTACTTGAGATATTTGTGAAGGTCTCTTGCCTCCTGGTATGTGGAATATCAAGGATGCACCTCGCATATTCGTAAAGACTTCTCACCTCCTGGTAATGGGAATATCGAGGACATACATCGCATATTCATGAAGGTCTCCCACCTCCTGATAACTGGAATGTCGAGGACATACCTGAGATATTCGTGAATGTCTCTCACCTCCTAATATGTGGAATATCAAGAATGCACCTCGCATATTCATGAATGTCTTTCACCTCCTGGTAATGGGAATATTAAGGATGCACCTCGCATATTTGTGAAGGTCTCCCACCTCTTGGCAGTTGGAATATCGAGCACGTGCCTCGCATATTCATGAAAGTCTCCCACCTCTTGGCAATTGGGATACCGAGGACGTACCTGAGATATTTGTGAAGGTCTCTCGCCTCCTGGTATGTGGAATATCGAGGATGCGCCTCGCATATTCGTGAAGGCTTCTCACCTCCTGGTAATGGGAATATCGAGGATGTACCTCGCATATTCATGAAGGTTTCCCACCTCCTGGTAACTGGACTATCGAGGACGTACTTGAGATATTCGTGAAGGTCTCTCACCTCCTAGTATGTGGAATATCGAGGATGTACCTCGCATATTCGTGAAGGTCTCTCACCTCCTGGTATGTGGAATATCGAGGATGCACCTCGCATATTCATGAAGATCTCCCACCTCCTAGTAACATAAATTTGAATGTAGCACGAGGTTTACCTAAATGGCCACAGGCACTCAAAAGGGCTGGAACACCTGGGTAGTCGCAGGTGTACAAAGTATTGGAATACTTGGATGAACACAAGTATTTAATCTGGGACCACTCAGGCAGGTCCAAGTGTCATGATGATAAGAGAGCATATCTGGGTAACCGCGGGTACATAAAGCAGTGGAATGCTTGAATAGCTACTAATATTATTTGGGGACAACTCGGGTAGGTTGAGTGTCATGAAAAGGGAGTACCTGGACTGCGGTGGGTACTTGAAGACAAGGGGATACCTGATGATATCTCTGATCTCTGGAAGTATGTCTACTATTGAATAGCTTGCAATATGAACACAATGACTGTATGTGCTGTAAATTCATGAGTCAAATGGGATTCATGTATGATAATTTTGTTAGTTTTGCATCATCTGAGTTCCACTGAGGAAAATTTTGACAGACAGCCTTCATTTAGAATGTAGATGTCTTGAACATGCTAGATGAGGGACTTTCAGTCTGAAAGGACTTTCAGCTCACTCTCATGGAAAATGCTATCATAACCATTGATGCAGGATTTATAAGGACCACACTATCTCACTGTCATCATGTCAGCAGGGGTCTGAGTATTCTCGCAAACGGTACGATTTTACCGGTGTGAGAGGTCTTTGTCGGGACGGTAATGTAAGCTTGGTTAACGGCTCATCAAAGGGGACCATTAAGGTCAAGGCTTATGGAAGAACCGCCGCACAATCATCTCCGGGTTTACCAACCAAGAATCCTACGAAAAGAGATAGAATAGTCTTGCCCGTACTTCTTCGAGCGATGCTTATAGACATATGAAATCCTACGTTAATTGAAGTGCCCTAGTCTGAAGAGACTTTTACAATGGGACGCAATGTAGGCTTGACTTGTGTAAAAGGGTGAGAGTTGGTGATTGCCTTGGCATTGTCACTAGTCTTTCTTCTCACTATCAGATGGAGGCTTTATTAATTGAACCATAACAGGAACTTTTCTTGGGAATACAAATGGCTGTATTTTTTTGTCTGGGGGGCATTGACTTTGCTTTTACCAAGCACATTGCTTTTTCATGCTCCTAGTTTTTATTCCAATTTTTCATTCATGGGCATTGACCTTACTTTTATCGGGTATACTGCTTTTTTATGCCCCTAGTTTTTTCATCCTTGTTGCTTGAGGAACTTATCCAGGTAGGTTCAAGCAAACGCTATTTGTTAGACTATTGAGTCTTCATCTTTTGCCGGCGCTCCTGGTTATGCTGCTCGAATGGTAGTAACCTCTATTTTGCCTCCATGTAAGGGTGAAATTATATAGTCAATTGGGTTGTACAGTGAATACAAGTGCATAGAGAAAGATTCGTTCTTCGTCATTTTAGGGCACTTAAATTAACGTAAGTGTCCATATGCAATAAAGACACCCAAAGATTGATGCAAGTGCAAGCAAGAAATTTCTATCTCTCTTCTCACCTTGTGATGCTGCTTCGCCTCCGATCTGGCCCAGTGTGGGGTGGTTCTTGATGAGGGGTAGGATAGAAACTTCACCGGTGTATAGGGCTTAAAAGGGGTGAGCAATGAAATGCCTCTCACTGTTTTGGTTATCGTACCATTCACGAAAGAACTCTTTACCCTACAGTCATGGAATCTTCTGCACTCATCTCACGAGTGTATAAATGGGGGATTGTGTGTAGGATATGGCTTGCCTTTCATTATTCTGACACACCTCATCAAGCATGCTCAATCAATCTTGTATTCTTCAGTTAGCTATCTATTCTAATAATCCTTAGTAGAATTAGTGACTTAAACAGACAAAATCATCATGCAAAATTCATTTGGAAATGGCATGTAGCATTTTAAATATGATGGAGCTTGTACTCTCAAAGCAAATGGTTTTTGCTCAAAAAAAGACCTTATTGGCAACTTTAGGGGTTAACAGAATGGTGTTTCCAAATATGTTAAATTTTGAACATCAAAAGGGTTATTCACAAATGGGTGTTGATGGGTTGTCCCTATTAAGTAGGGAAATGACACAAGAAAGATCAGCCAAGGTTGGAAATCTGATCATCGATTTGATGAGTGCTTTTGCTTTTCTTTTTTCTTGCAGAAGAGAGGATGCAAAAATAAATCAATTGGTAGGGCCAAAGTTAAACATGACTTGAGGCCTGAAAGGTTTCTACCATCTGCTTTGGCGATATTTGAGGCGCCATTTCATTTGGGAGAGCTTATCAGAGTATGACATATCTCTCATTAACTTGTTATTCATATCTTTGACGGTCAAGTGATCCTACAACAAGTAAGAGGAATCATGTTAGTCACGAACTCTTCCAAGAGTTGAATAATTGGAAGCGATACAACATTACCCTTCACTGGTTTGTAGATGATTGAGTGGACTTGGAGTACGAGGAGGACACGAAGTTCTACAACTCCCATTTCGTCAAGTAAATTATTCTCCATAATTGGCTTATGGATGACACGTCCTTTTAAACGAAGTCAGGTGAATTTGATACGGGTCATTCCCATGAACCTTGCTTGGCCAATATTGACCCTTAAGTTTGGTTCTTGATTCCCAATGCTTCCTGTCAATAGGGGGAATATGTCAAAAGCGAGCTTAGAGAGAGAGAGAGAGAGAGAGAGAGAGTATTGGAAACGATACCAAATTACCCTTCCCCAGAGTTTGTATTTGTTGACTCCTAGGGATATTTGAATTTCGATGACAGCATTTTGTCTTGACACAATTCAACGTCTCTTTTGATTGGCTGTCCTCATTTGCAGCTATGTATGCATGATTGATGGTTGTTGATTCATCTTCAACATCTTTCTTCTGTGGAATTTTTCTTCTGCTTTTGATCGTATGAACATTAGCAACATTGGGCAAAGTCATGTACCTCAAGTTTCCATGGAATCCTATGCTTGTTGGCTCGTCAAAGCTAGAAGTCCCATGAACTCGTGACGTCCTGCCTTGAGTTATCATGTTATGCATGCTTCGAGTTCGATATTAGGCCTGTGCCTATTATGTCCCATCCTTCATCTCCTATAGATAGAAAATAGAGGACATCATTTCCAACATTACATTCAAGGAAAAAGACTTACCATTTTTGAAGCAGGATGATCATTTCTGTTTGCCCCCGCTTTCTTGGAAGGGTGTTTTTGAATTTGGTGAGTTCACACAATGTGCCAGCTTCAAATGCCTCCTGTCACACTAAGTCAAATGAGATGATATTCTGAGACACTAAGTGAGTGAGTTAGAAAGACAAACATGATTAAATTTAACATTTTGTTTTGATGAAAGCTTTTGGTAATGAAATATTTTTTGTTTTCAAAAGTATATATCTTTGGGGGGAAGAAAGCATGAGGAAGCCTAGCCCTCAATCTTTCTCCTTGGTTGATATTTTCTTTTCATGGTTGGATAGCATCACCAGGCTGATTTGGGATACCGCCTCATGCTTTCAAAACAAAATATTAGAACTGTACATTAGATTACTGGAATGGAAAATGCAACAGTAGTACACTAGACAAGATAAGAAACATGAAATTATAAAAGCATGCGAAACCCATGAAAACTCCTATGAAAAGGAGCACTTTGATGGTACTGGTTCTGAAATCAAGCGCCTTTGAGTTCCTCACCTCTAGTAGACTCAAAGTATTTGCATGAGAGGACCACTTCATTGAAGTTACGGAAGTGCAACCTATGCAACCAACAACGATGCTTGCGAGGTAAAACCCCTATGAATACCTTTATCATTTCTTCTTCGGCCAGTTGAGGGTAGGTTTGCATCATAAAAGCCTTCCACCTCCTTGCATATGCTCGAAAATCCTCCATTGATCTTCTTCTGAAGTGAACCAAGTTCTCGTAAGGTAGTTTAGTTCCAATCTGGCTTTGATACTGATGCAGGAATGTGGAAGACAGCTCGTTCCAATCCCTCAAGAGATAGATATTGGTTGTGATGAACCATTGTAATACAGATCCCGTAAGACTTTCTTGGAATGCATGAGTTGTGAATGACATTGGGTTGTAGTGTCGACTCATTTCTGCATGGAAATATTGCAAGTGGGCCACGAGACAAGTTGTGCCGTTATACTTACGGAGATTAGGTGTCCACATTTTTCTGGGGGTTATGATCCTATGAGGGCAAGACGAGCCTGGTGTATCTTGGTTAGGTCATTGGTTTTTCCATTGCATATTCATTGCGGTGGTGAATTCTCCCGCTTCAGAAAAGCTGGACTCTACCGAGATCAACACATTGCTTTCTTCCGGGTCAAAATCACCAAACGAGGATGAGGCGTTTATGTTATCCTCATGGTTAAGTGACAAGTTTAGTAGTTCATTGGGAGACAAGTCATGGCGGACAAAAATGAATGTTCCCTTTTCTAATGAGCTTTGGATCCTGTGTGTGGGTGGAAGACAGTCATACAATGAATGGCTGATTTCATCTGTATAACATTGGTAGTCCTCGGGATTGTATCCTAGGTATTGGTAGCCTTCAGGGTTGTACTTTGGGGATTGGTAGCCTTCAGGATGGTACCCTAGGGGATGCTTAAAGTCTTGGTGCGGCGACTCATTGATTGTCAAGTTTTACATACATTCAGTGGCAGGCGTTGACTCAAACTACTTAAGCTTTCTTTTCTTGAATCCTGGTCCGAATCTTTTAAGTAAAGCCCTTCATTTTGCCAGCTGGACTTTGTCAAGGGGATTGGGAGATGGTGGAGCTTCATTCCCTAGGTTGATGGGGGGTCAGTATTCTTCGGACCCTAGCTCTTGTAGTAAGCCTAAGGAGTTGTCTTGTCATACCCCGGTCTTGAACAGGGTCTGTGTCATTGACCTTGTACGTAGGCTCCTTGCCTTTCCCAATGGGAAGCTTTTCGGCAGTAGCATATTGTTCGGTCGTCCATCTGCCATGCAAGGCTACATCAATATTTTTCCCTATAAATTCTTCTTTTGTGGGTTGCAGGTCAGAATGGGCGATTAGGCTCCTCCCAAGCACGACATATGTTCTTAAAAACATATTACCTCTCGTCTCTGCGACTATCGGCTCTTCATGTTCCGTGACCATCAGTTCTTCATAGAGCAGGGCGATGTCGGGCACCGATTTCAACATAATATTCATGGCGGAAAGCATCAGTTAGTTCTCTCCAGGTCTTAAGGAGACTAACCTTCCTGACAATGTACCAATGCAAGGCAGGGCCAATCAAGTTTGATTGGTACGATTGAATTATCTTTCAGACCAGGTAGGCCTGCAAATAGGTCTCTAGGCGAGAGGTATTAGCATACCTTTCGCATTCAGGTACTTTGAGCTCTTCAGGGATCTTAATGCTGGCATAATTAGATAAGTCTGTGGGATTTTGCCCTTGCAGTTGGCTAAGCTTCTTCATGATCTTTACGAGCTGTCTATCATATTGGTTATTTCCTAGCAAATGCACGGGCGTCATAAAGGTGTTTAAAGCAGTTATGGAGTTGTACTTGGCTTGAGTGGATTCCATTTGTTTCGAGAGTTGTCAAAGGACAATAGACATCTGTCATACACCATCTTCAATGTTGGCGAGGCGATTTTGTACATCATTTTGATCAGGTCCCATCACGTGAGGCCATTCGCGGGCGGCTGGTGGCCGGTGATTCATAATTATATGTCCGCAAACACACTGAATGAGCACACGAGTAGACAAAGATTGACCCATGATAATGGTCTAGCTGTTTTTATTTATCGAAGAAGGATTTTACAGACAACAGACTTTTGACATCTAAAACTTGAAATTAAAATAACAGAACGAAATACTAGGTATTAAACAAAAGTCCCTAAACAATGGACAAAACTTTCACGATATTAATATTACGGGGCACATGACTACTATTTTATATGCGACAGGGAGCCTTGTTCTTGCGAAGGTGTTTGCTTTCTTGGATTGGCTCTGAGGCTTGTATCGGCCTATTCCCAAATCCCTTTGCATAAGCTCTGCTTGCTCGTGCTAGCTAATCTTGCTAATTGGGTGAGGGACCAATGGCTTCAATTTTGTTGGGATACGATGGTTGTGGATGTAGGACTCAGAGGCGTGGTGGCCTTTTTTTTGTCCCTCAAGCCCTTCAGGTACCACGATTCTTTTGTGATGGCACTTGCTCCATGTTTTCTCGATAATGGCAATCTCGAATGCGTAGTCATGGCTTTGATGGGTGAAACATAGTGGATGGATTTTCCTCTTAGAAAGCGGCGGGATCTCCTGAAGGGCTCCATACTGTCGAGCCACCCTTTATGGGTAATAGGGAGTGGCGCCGGTGAGGCTGAGCAACGGAATTGGATGGCTACGTCTGTAAGCAAAGCGAGCTCTCTTTTCATGAAACCAAGCAACACACCATTGGAATGTCTTAGGAGCGGGGTCTCTTAATAAATTTATCTAGAGTTTGTAATATTATCCGTTCCATGCGCCTAGTAGGTGAATCCAGTGCTGAGAAGATCTCTTCACATCATGTCTACAGAACCCGAAATCCTCGAAGCACCCGTTACTCTTGCTCCTTCTGCATCATCCTCAACACCTCCAGAGTTTCGTGTTTCCAATGCTTCTAAGATAGATTACCTATATGAAGTCTCTCTTAGTGATGAAACCAAGATCTTTGAAACCCAGCTTCCCCTTATGAACCCTTACTCTGCTTTTGCTAAACCCAACTCATCATTCTCACCCATCCGCTCCATCCGCCAACTTATTCACAAAACTCCAAAGCAAGTAAAGGAGTACGTCCAGTCCTCCAAATTCGACCAGCACCCCATTCCGGCTACTGAAAAGGAGTACTTTGTTACTCTCCAGATCCCTCCAGAATTCCCCAGACAATGGGCTCCACATGGATACACTCATGTTCATTATGGCGTTGTTCATCTTGCTCTCACCTTCCATGGCCGAAAAGGTTTGCCCGTGTGGCAAGAATTGCATTGTTGGATACCAGATTTTTGCAATACCAGTATGCCTGCATCGGTACTGTTCAGACTACTCTGAATACCAGAACAATCTTTGTAACTTTGTATCCCAACTTCAACATCGCACTATCAGATCCCCAGCTACTCTCTTTCCTAAAAGTTCAAGTCCAGCTCACTAGAGCTCCCCAAACTACTGATTCTGTAGCTGCAACCCTGCATTACCAGATGGTTTATAGAGTACAGAACCATGCTCTTGATCTAAACTTCAACAACGGTAATGAAGATGCTTTGTTTATCTCCATGCAGAATGATCAAGCATCATGCATCCATGTTCCTCGGCAGATCCCGAAGGATACATTGGCCAAGCTCCTCCCAGAGACTTGGATTACCAACTACGAAAAGCTACACCAACATAACAAGCCTTTCCAGTCTATGGACTCTGAGTTTGTCCGGAAAAAAGATGGAACTGTTTCCATCAAATTTGGCAAAGAAAAGGAAGAAAGTCCTTCTATCTTCCAAACTCTCTTCATGATCAAACCATGTGTTCCTGAATCAACTTTTGAGCCAGATCCAAAAAAGCTTGTTCGGCACTTTAATGGTGATGGGCATCCTGTCCATTACTATAAAGACAAATATGGTCATTGTTTTTGGGATCATTTTTGCCAATGTTCCTATTGTATGAATTCTCCTGATGAGGTAAATCCATATGATAGACCTCCACCCCGACGGAAAAGACCAAAAGATAAGGTGTATCAAAGATACTTAAACGGAGACCCTTCAGTTGATACTCTTGGCGAAAGCAATAAATACCAGTTCATGGTATCTTATGCATCACCTCCACCACCAAAGAACAGTTTACACCAAACTCCACCAGATCTACCAAGATCACCTCCACCATCACCGCCTCAGAAAAAACAAGCTCTCTCTCCATTCTATAAACCAATCCTAAAGTGGGCCAAGAAGCACTCCTACCCACTCGAAGCTCCAGCAGAAACGCCACATATTTCCTCCATTGCCATGTTTCACGATTCTGACTTCCCCCCTCTTGTCAGAGAAGGTTCTAAACTCTCGTTTCCTGCCCCAGAGAAATTCATTGATCCACATGGCAGATACCGCCATGTTCCTAAAGTATCCACCCCCACTGATGTGGATGAACATGGAAGACAGAAGAAGACTTCTGTTGCTGAAGCTGTTTTAAATTGGCAATCAGAGACTCTGTTAGCACAAAACAATGCTTTCAAAGCAATTGATTCCAAAATTGGAATAGTGCAATCTCCGAAGATATGATGAGACTACCAAGAAAATGGTTTCTGAATTCCAGAAAAGGCTAAATGCCTTGGAATTAGGGCAACGTCCAGGCTACCATTATCTAGAAAGCCCAGAACCAGAGATAGAAAAGCTCAAAAGGCAAATCCAACTCCTTGAAGAAGGAAAGTTCAGACCTTTTGATCCATTTGCAACTCCAGTAAGAACTGGATATTTGCCTCCGCCACCCCAAACGTCAATCTTTGCTGCTATTCCACAAGATCCTTCCAAGAAGGAACCAGATATACGAGAACGCATCAAAGAGTTTAATCGAATCCAAAAGGAAAGAGGAAAAGAGAAAATTCCTGAAGAATCATGTTCAGTAGTCATAAGAGAAAAGCCATATCAGATGATGCTAGCAAATCCATTAGAATCGTTTATAAAGGATTTGAGTGTCCAAGGACATCCTGATCCTGTCCACAAGACTGATCCAACTCCTCCAAGTGATCAAACTCTATTTCCAACTGAACAAACTGATCCTACCACTTCTGATACTGAATCTGATTTGAGTATCATCTTCTTCCTCTTCATCTTTTACAGTTACTGAACCAGATCCCCTTCCTATTGTACCAGTAACTTCTTCTATATTCATGGCCGATCCTCCAGATCAAAAAAATGGAGTCAATTTACTCTGACCCAGAGATTGTTAGGGACAACCCTAGAAATCATGTGTCCATGGCATCAAAGCAGTTTTTCACCATCGATGATATTCCCTACCACAAATGGCCAGAAAGACTTGAGGAATTTCATACTTGGTTAAACACTCAGTCCCTCACCAACCATGATATGAATGATGTCCTTTACAACTTTGTTACTAGGTTCACAGGAAGCCTTAAACTTTGGTGGAAATCAGTATCAAAACAAGACCAGATTCATTTTCTGATGTCACCAAATTTTAGCCAAGCCATTACTATCCTATACCACTTCTTTGTGGGAAAACCCATCGACCTCATTGAGATGAAAAGAAGAGAGTTTTTCGAAAGAAAATGTTGCTCCCTCCAGAAGAAACATCTTGATAAGCATTATTGGATAATGCTCCAGCTCTTTTACCAAATCGGAGCAGATTCAAATCTGAAGCATATCTACCTGACTTCCATCCCCAAAGAACTATCCCAAATGGTTGAAATATCATTTTTTGGGAGACAAAAGAGAGTTCAAGATATGCCCCTGGGAGAGATACAACAAGAAATCCATCTATGCCTTGAAGAAATATGCCTAAAGCGCCAGATGGTCAAATCCTATATCAACAGTGATCCAAGCCTCGAGACAGCCTGCTCTCGCCACAAGCTAAAGATCAAATGTTCCAAACAAAATTGTGATGGCACTTGTGGAAAGTATTCTCGAAAGAAGAAACACTTCAAGAAGTTCTCGATGAACAAGTCCAAACATGGCAACAAGAACTTCCGAAGGAAGAAGAAATGGCGATACCTACGAAAAAGAAAGGATCGCACGGGCCATAAAAAGTCAAATCGTTGCTACATCTGCAACCAGAAAGGACATTTTGCCAAAAACTGGCCCCAAGCCAGAAAGGGCCAACATCATTTGATACACCAGATTGAGAATGAAACAGGTATCTCTCTTGAAAATGATGATGTTGAATCATTATTCTCTGCTGATGAAGAACAATCTGAACAAACTCTTTGCATTATTTCATGTTATAACAATTCCAGTGAAACTGATTCAGATTCAGAATCCGAAGATACTTTTCACATATCACCCACATCTGCAGAACAAAACCTTGACATATTTTCAAGTCAAACCCACTGTCCCCATTTTCCTGTAAAAATCCTCACCTCAAAGTTTGCTAAGCCAATCACTGTTATTGCTCTCATTGATACTGGAGCAAGTTGTTCAATCTTGGATACCAAAGTTCTTCCTGAAGAATATTGGACTCCTTATGTCTGATATTTCAACTCTGCCTCAGGAGACACTTTCTCCACAAATGTAAGAACTACTCATGTGACCATTCAATTTTTCCCTCAATGCTCAATAACCACAAAAATCTTTGGATCCAATCTTCCCAACAAAGACCTGATCATTGGTTGGGACGTTATGACTCAGATCTCACAGCTACGTATCATCCCTAGAAAGGTCTTAGGTATAAGGACCAATTCTCTGAGTTCGTCAATATCCAGAGACTCTTTTCCATTCAGATGAGCCTATTAGATCCAATCATGCAAAAGCTGTTAGAATCATGTTCAGAATCCCATGCAGAATTTGCTCAAAAGTGTTCCCATCCTTTATGGGAAAATCCAGAATTCTTCGTTCGTCTTCCTTTCAAGAAAAACGAAGATATAAATCCAACCAAGGCGAGTCACATGAGAATGAAGCCAGAACACTTGGCTTTAGCCTAAATGGAATGCTCTGAACTATTGCAGCAAGGCCTTATTGAAATCTCTGACTCCCAATGGGCTTGTGAAGCCTTTTATGTCAATAAGCGCGCTGAGCAGAACAGAGGAAAATGAGATTGGTAATCAACTATCAACCCCTCAACCTTTTCCTCCAAGATGACAAATTTCCTTTACCATCCAGAGTCTCTCTCTTTACTGGATTAACAAAGGCCCATATCTATTCCAAATTCGACCTCAAAGCCGGATTTTGACAATTGGGCATCCATTCTGAAGACAGATCCAAAACACGATTCTGTATTCCAAACCAACACTTCCAGTGGAAAGTTCTCCTTTTTGGTCTAAAGGTAGCACCATCCCTTTTCCAAAAGGCCATGTGCCGTATTTTCCAACCAATCCTTTCAAGTGCTGCAATATATATCGATGATATCCTGCTCTACAGTCCGGATGAGCAGTCACACTGCCAACTCTTAGAACAGTTTGTAGAAATTGTCAAAAAGCATGGCATCATGCTTTCCCAGAGAAAGATGAATATTGCTCAAACAGAAATCGAATTTCTTGGTATGCACCTCAACAATGGTACGTATTATCCAGGGCCGCATATTGCTCAGGAACTGTTAAAGTTTCCTGAATAAAATTTCACAAAGAAGGAAGTCCAGCAATTCCTTGGGATAATTAATTATCTTAGGGACTTTGTCCCAAATATTGCAAAGCTTCTGGTTCCTTTACAATCCATGCTAAAGAAGAATCCCCCACCTTGGGGAAAAATTCAGACAGAAGCGGTTGTTGAACTTAAAGAGATTATGCAGAATCTCCCACCACTAAAGATACCATCAACATGTAAAAGAATTCTTCAAACTGATGCCAGTGACGAATACTAGGCAGCCATTTTGCTTGAAGAAATTGATGGTAAGAGACACCTTTGTGCTCACAAAAGTGGAAATTTTTCTCAATCTGAAATGCATTACCATTCCACTTTCAAAGAAATCTTAGCAGTCAAAAATGGAATCAAGAAGCTTGAATTCCATCTCATCGGCCATCACTTCCTGGTGGAATTAGACATGGCATCTTTTCCTCAGATGACCAAGTTTAAACAGAAGCAGATTCCAAATTCACAACTGCTTCGATGGGCTGAATGGTTTTCAAAATATTCCTTTGAAACAAAACACATTCCAGGAAAAAAGAATGTTCTTGCTGATTTCTTGTCAAGACCAAAGGCACCAGCCGAAATCAACACGTACATCAAAAGGTCTGCTTTTCATATGCTCAATCATGGCGTAAGATACAAGATTGAGAAGATCAAAGATTTGCCAAGTTGGAAATTTCCCCAGGAGATTATTGAACAAATCCAGAATGACAATCTCACTGAAAATCTAGAAAACCTCATGTGGCAAAGCCACACGGATCTGTTCAGATTCAATACTGGTTCGATTCTTTATCCTTGTGGATTAAATTCAGAATATCCATTCATACATCCTCTTATCTGGAAAGAAGATGATTTCCCTGATCAACTCAAGACGCTATTATGGTACTTAACCAATAAGTACTTAATAGCCATTGAAATTCCAACCAGAAGATTTATTGCCAACCTAACCAGGATATTCTTACTTGGAAGAAATATTGAGAAAGAAAGTGATCGAAACCTTCTAGACTTTCTCAATTGGTTCTATCCTCCCACTCACTGGAAACACCTTTTGGAAAAGGAACTGAGAACCACAACACCAAATCCTGAAGTCCATACCATTCTGTTTTTCCGACGACCATGGCACTTTTGCCGAAACAATGGCAACATCATCGATGTTCCCCTGGAGATAGGAACCACATCCTACAAACCACATCTGGATAGCAGAGAAGCTCGAATTCACAAATCCTATCCAAGATCTGTCGTATCTTGCCAACTCCAGTATCAAGAACTCCAGAGAATCCTGTGCCAAGAAAACAAAACCATCCCTGAAAGTATATGGAATTATAATGAACCCACTGCATGGGATCATTATGACCTAGCTCCAGAAGCTAGGGAAGCACTTAGGCAATTCAGACAAACTGAATCATCTCAAGATAATGAAATGACAAGTGCACAAGACATTGTCCAACCTACCCAGGACCCCTATGCACGTTGGGGAGGTCCTCTTTCCCAAGATCTCTATGACCAAGAACCATTGTCCTTATCCCAAATAGACACTTCCTACTATTCACAGCCATTCCATTGGCCTCAGCCAAACGTTCCTACCAACACCACAGAAGAAGAAAATACAAACTGGGCTCATGAAGAAGCATCCTCGTCAAATAATCTAAAATAAATACTTTCACCAGAAGACCTTGAAGCTCTTGAACAGAAGTACGAAGCACATCTTCTAACAACAGCAAACAGCTCGGATGACTCGGACTATGACTACAATGCTCGTGACGGACGAGACCGCTGAAAAGCCGTTGTCCGTACAATTTCACTGTAGCATAGTACTGTTCACTTTTACTGTAGCTCTAGGCTAGGGAAAGTACTGTTCACAGTACGGTCACTGTTCATAGTGTGCGAATAATTCCCTCCCGGAAGTTTCTGGTGCCTCTGTTTGTGTTTGGACCCAGGAGCTTGGTCCTTGTTCGCTTGTAACCTCTTATTGTCTATATAAGGCAAGGAGGGTGTAATGTGTTGGGCAGAGTCCCTTGAAGTAAAGTGAGTGTTTTTGTAAAAACCTTTCTATGACTTTCTAAGCTCTACTTCTTCTCCAGCCTGGTAGAATCCTCTAGGAAATGTAGCTCGGGTAGATTAGAAGCGTTTCCATCCTGGCTCTCATGGTGTCCCTAGGCCCTGAACTAAAGGGCAGAGAGGTTTTTTGCTAAAAGGCCGTCCCTGAAGTATATAGTCCTAGCAGCACAAATTTCTATAATGGATTTTCGAAATCATTTATTTCAGATGATTGCATGAAGCATCGAAATTCGCTTAGGTGAGAAAAAAACCAGACCTGCAAAATTTCTAGGGAGGCCTGCATAATTTTTCCGTGTTTTCTTTAAAACAATTAAGGGACAAAAATGTTTCGGCTAAAATCATGTTGACACAATTTTGCCCCCTTAAGACCTGATCAACCATATGTTATGATTAGGATTAGCACCTAGAGGGGGGTGAATAGGTGATTAAAGAAATTTCAACAATTTAATCCGAATGAGAGATTAAAGAATTAAAACCAACAATCGATGCAAATGAAAGTAATGAAAGATAAAAGGATTAGGGAAAGAGAATCAAGACTCCAGATTTATAGTGGTTCGGCTTAGACCAAGCCTATGTCCACTCTCCCACGCTAACAGCCTTCTTGGCTGGATTCCACTATGCAATCAATAAGAGATTACAACTTTGAGTGCAAACACTTAGTAGTAGATCACACTATCTCACTAAGTCACTCTTTTGGTATTTCTCTCAAGATCACAAACATTTAAGCTCACGAGAGACAAGTGTATGATAGAAGATCGCTCAGACTTTGGAATTATAAATTCTACGCTCCGTCTCTTACTTGCTCATCGGTCCTTCATCTCCTTAAATACTCCTCCACTTCCAAAACTAGCCGTTGGACAGTATCCCGAGGATCGTCTTCCAATATACCCATTGGACAGATCTGTATCTAGAAGATTTGGTAGCCGTTGAGTGACAAAGGTAAAATCCCAAATTGATTCCGATCGCCCATACAAACGAAATCTTGGTTTCCATAAGTAAAGCTTATTCGTATAGAAAGTTCTTGTCTTCAAGATCCAATTGTCAATCAATTAAATTGAGTCAATCAAATCAATCTTGATGTAGAATCCAAACCAGATCACTAGCCGTTATATCTTCGAGGCTTGTGTTACGTTCTGTCGAATCTGGATGTAAAGTCTGAGAGCAATAGACTTTACAATCTGAGTCTGAGTGTGATAGACTTTGCAATCTGGGTCTGAACAGATTTAGCTTTAAGGTCTGAACATAATCTGTTATGTTCTGCTTCAGTATAGAGTTTGTCTTCTGGTTCAGCTTCAACATAGAGTCTATCTTTTGGTTCTTCATTCACGTTCAGTCTGGAATTTGTTAGAGTTGACAGACTTCTGATGTAGAACAGACTTTGACACTAAAGTCTAGCAGTCTTCAAACTTTGACACAGAAATTTGGAAATCTTCAGAATATACTTTGGACATGTGTTCCGTTCAGTTTTCTGGCCGTCTTCAGACTTTGACAATATCCTTTACATGTTCAATCATTTGCATAGTCTATTACTCAACCATCGAACATGTTAGTAGCCTTTGATTTATTTTGTCATCTTCAAAACATCATAAGGGATTTCCCTAACAATCTCCCCCTTTTTGATGATGACAAAACAATCTCTGACGCTTTTAAAAATATTAATTTAAATCAAAGGATATCAAAAGATAGCAAATAGATTGAGCATAACAATATATAGAAAAATAATCGCAGCTCAATATTATGCAATGAATAATATTAACGAATCAACACATATGCATATTCATATTCTCTCTCCCTTTTTGTCATAATCAAAAAGCGATATCAATTGAAAAAGTATGACATAGAGAATATAAAACGATAACAAATGTGTTTTGCATAATTTCCAAAAATCATCTTTTATAAAGTAAATGCAATATAGCTCACTTCGATCATGTATATCAGCAAATAAAAATCACGGATGCATTATAAAATTCACTTATCCTTTTTGTCATAATAAAAAGATAATACCAATAAGAGATTTGTTAATGACAAAAGATAATAAGAGATGCACTAACCGGATTTTGTAGAACTTGGTAAGTTCCAACACATTTACCTTTTCCTTCATTCCATAATAATCAATATCATGATCAATTCAAAAAGATTTTTCCATAATTGATCAAAGCTCCCCCTCAATTTGTTGCCTTTTTGAGATGATCACGATTCTTTCCTTTTTCTTTTGGATTCGCTTTCTCCCCCTGTCATCATGACAATATTTGCGAATAGAAACAATTGTTGCTTGTCACGTTGAGCAGAATATTTTTTTCGATTATTCCCTTTGTAGCAACAACATCCGCAACGATCACTTGCATTTTGAAATTCGAGGCAAAAATCTTCAATCAAGCTCGTCTCGAATTTAACCTGCATCAACTTAACGAACTTTTTGCACAAATAAACTTTTATATGACATATAAGGGATTTCCTCAATAAGCAAGAGTTTCGCACAAGGAATAGAATTTTTTAGCCTCCAGGAGATAGTATAGAATCTTCATGATTTTCTGATCAAGCTTTCCAAATTCCATATGGAAGATTCTATTGCCACCAGCAAAATCTTGTATAATGGATAACAATCCTTGCAAAAATATAATGTAATACATTCCTCCGATTTGCGGATCAAAACTTGCTAGATATAAGATATCTTCTAAGAATATAGCAAGTATATCCATGAATATGCAATAATATATTTCGAGATCAAATGGATTTTCTTAAGCATAATTCTCAAAAATATATTATAAATGCATTTCACAAAAAGAAAGATGATATTGCTATCACGTGCCAAATCAAGTAAAATAATGCAATGCCTTATATTTATGAGAAGAAATATTTGCAATATAAATGATAAGCAATCGTCCAAAATCAGGATAAATACACGTAGAAATTTGTATGGCGGAATAATAAAGAAAATCTCTTACCCAAGATATATGTTCAAAATATACCGTTGATTAAAAAAGATCATTATCAATCTTCGTAGGAGATACTTATCTGATTGCACCAAAATCTGCGTAGATTCGCAATCATCCTTGCCTTATTGAATTTCCTGCAATCAACTCATTTCCTTTTTGGTATCCATCAATTTTGGATCCTTCCATTCCGTTAGAGCAAAATATGAAATCTCCATAGATAAACAAATATTCTTTCTTAATTCATCATAATAAAGTATTCAAAGAAAGAATATTATGCACAATGATATTTTGAAAGATAAATTCTCACTTAGTCATAGTACCATAAAAACAGAGAGAATAAAATTCTTTAATATCTAAGCATATCTTGCATCATCACGTAGAATAGATTTTCACTTTGCAAAATATGACTATATCTGAGAGTATAAAATTAGACAAAATAATTTGAATTATCTCAAATAATCACACGTATTAAATCAAATCTCAACGCACAAATGACAAAAATAAATCACACGAATCTTTCTTCAATAAAACAAAAAAAATGATCATTATAAAATCTCAATCAACCAAGGATATATCGAATATCAAGTATAATGAGAAATTTTAAATTGTGTACTCAAACCAAATTGAGAATAAAAAATATACATTCCTTACCAAACTCTCCTTCTTCTCTTCCACACGTTGTATTCCTTTCCATCAAAATATGGTGGTCTTGTGTTGCTTTGTCCCTCCATAAGTCCTGGTGCCAAGATACTACCCATAAAAGATCTTTAGCTCAAAAGTATAAACACTTTTATAAACCAAGCACTTGGCTCTGATACCAATTGTTAGGATTAGGATTAGCACCTAAAGGGGGGGTGAATAGGTGATTAAAGAAATTTCAACAATTTAATCCGAATGAGAGATTAAAGAATTAAAATCAACAATCGATGCAAATGAAAGTAATGAAAGATAAAAGGATTAGGGATAGAGAATCAAGACTCCAGATTTATAGTGGTTCGGCTTAGACCAAGCCTACGTCCACTCTCCCACGCTAACAGCCTTCTTGGCTGGATTCCACTATGCAATCAATAAGAGATTACAACTTTGAGTGCAAACACTTAGTAGTAGATCACACTATCTCACTAAGTCACTCTTTTGGTATTTCTCTCAAGATCACAAACGTTTAAGCTCACGAGAGACAAGTGTATGATAGAAGATCGCTCAGACTTTGGAATTATAAATTCTACGCTCCGTCTCTTACTTGCTCATCGGTCCTTCATCTCCTTAAATACTCCTCCACTTCCAAAACTAGCCGTTGGACAGTATCCCGAGAATCGTCTTCCAATATACCCATTGGATAGATCTGTATCTAGAAGATTTGGTAGCCGTTGAGTGACAAAGGTAAAATCCCAAATTGATTCCGATCGCCCATACAAACGAAATCTTGGTTTCCATAAGTAAAGCTTCTTCATATAGAAAGTTCTTGTCTTCAAGATCCAATTGTCAATCAATTAAATTGAGTCAATCAAATCAATCTTGATGTAGAATCCAAACCAGATCACTAGCCGTTATATCTTCGAGGCTTGTGTTATGTTCTGTCGAATCTGGATGTAAAGTCTGAGAGCAATAGACTTTACAATCTGAGTCTGAGTGTGATAGACTTTGCAATCTGGGTCTGAACAGATTTAGCTTTAAGGTCTGAACACAATCTGTTATGTTCTGCTTCAGTATAGAGTCTGTCTTCTGGTTTAGCTTCAACATAGAGTCTATCTTCTGGTTCTTCATTCACGTTCAGTTTGGAATTTGTTAGAGTTGACAGATTTTTGATGTAGAACAGACTTTGACACTAAAGTCTAGCAGTCTTCAAACTTTGACACATAAATCTGGAAATCTTCAGAATATACTTAGGACATGTGTTCCGTTCAGTTTTCTAGCCGTCTTCAGACTTTGACAATATCCTTTACATGTTCAATCATTTGCATAGTCTATTACTCAACCATCGAACATGTTAGTAGCCTTTGATTTATTTTGTCATCTTCAAAACATCATAAGGAATTTCCCTAACACCATCCATGCCATTGAGGGACTTATGGTGTCTCTTTGATGGGGGAAAATGATGAACCCGAAAAAGGCTAGAAGGAAAATTTCACTTTTTTGAGTCATAGATTGATTTTCAAAATAGACAGTCAAAAATGCTAGTGGGTAGGTATTATAATTGTTTTCAAGAGTTTGCCTCATAACACGGACTTCGGTTCTTAAAAGTCGCACTAAACCACACAACGAGTCAATGCCCGTTAGTGGCCTAACAAGTCTATTCTCGAGAGACTTTCCAGTGATGATGCTTTATTCCTCCAAAGTTGGGGTTAGCTCGAACCCGTTAAACATAAAAGTGGATGTCCTTGAGCACCAGAAATGTGCCATGGCCTGCAGAACATCATGATGAACAGAGATTTGGAGTAATCATAGGAGATGATCGACTTTGGCTTTCACGCTCTCTTGAGCATATTGGTCCAATTGACCCCACCATCTGAAGAGCTCTGCTTTTGGAGTAATAATAAATTGGATATCATCTTCTCCCATCGCATATAAACTGGGACTCGAAAAACCTACCTAAATTGCCATGGGCCAATAAAAAAGGATTGAGTAAAAGTAAAGAAATTATTTTTCTTTTAAAGAAAATGGCAAGCACAGAGACATGTGCATGGGATGTGCGGCTCGATTTCTAAATAAGAAGGCTTATTGAGATTAAAAGGGTGTCTGCCCGTCGCAGTCTTGCGTTGGCATCATACCCTCTTAACCTCGGCTCTACCTAAAGAAATTCAAGGAAGAGAAAGGCAACCTCTACATTGCAGTCTTGCGTTCAAAGCCGTATCTTTCTCAACACCATCCTAAATATCCTATGGCAGCCCAAGTCCGGCGGTCAGGTTATGTGTGCCATGTGTAGTGCTAAAACAGTAAAGTATGCATAACATTTTATAATCACAAAATATTTTGAAATTAAAATAAACCTCTAAGCTACCGACTCTACATAAAAAACAAAAAAACAAAAACAAAAACAAAAACAAAAACAAGTCAGTAAAGTGTTTAAGTAAGATAAAACGGCCTAAGTCCTCAAATGTCTCCAGTGGAGTCGCCAAGCTGTCGCAACCTCCTTTTTTCGGCGCCCCTGATTGGAGCAAGTGCTGACGGAAACTAATGGTTTGTAGCCCGGGCTCTCCCAAGCCAATCAATTCACGAGTTAATGGTTTGATAAGTTAATTTTAAAACGGAGTTGCCACTAATCAATTTGAGGTGGGTTGATTAGAAACCCAAGTGAAATATTGGGAGAAATATTCACTCATGCGCAACCAGAGAAATTAGGATCAGGGACTTGATTACACTAGTTAATTACTAATACCCTTTTGGTACCTAATCTTGTTTAAATCCTAAGGCTTTTTCGATTTTTGAGGGATTTTTCCATGTATTTTACGGAGGAAAAACATTTTTTTGGTCTTTTTCTATTTAACATAAAAAGCATTTTTTGGATTGATCTTTTTTTAAAATATAAATCATTTTTGGCTTTTTCTGACTTTTTTGGTCTTTTTTGGGAAATTATGGGATATATATATATTTTTTGAAAATATATATTTTTTAAATTATTATATTATAAAAATGCCCTGGGTTGGACTTTCGGGTCTAGCCCGACCTAGGTCGCACGTGACCGGCCTAGATGGGCCTGGGAAGGCTCACATGGGCTCGAAATGTGGGCCAAACCTGGAGCCTCCCAAGCCCACATTCATTCAACCCGCAAGACAGACGCACAACCCGAGTTTTGAACCTGACCCGACCCGACCCGGCTCGATGAAACCCTAGAGCACCGAGTCACGCGCCCGACCCGGTTTCAACTAGGTTTTGTGACCCTCTCTTCCTCTGTCTATCCGAGGCACTTATTGAAGGGTCTGGGGGGACGTCAATCAGGCAGTGGCTTGGTGTCCAACGGCGGCAACGTAACAACCGGCAGTCGGCCGCTCAACTGGATTGGCAACAGGACCAGTGGCGTGGTAGCAGGAGACGCGGGGAAGGCTCCAGCCCTCTGAGACCAAGACTTGGTGGCGGTCGGGATTCGAAAAAGAGGGGACACAACGGCGACGACGCGACCGGCAGCGGCAGTGGCTACTGTTACCTATTTGCAACAATGGCGCGACGAGGCAGCAAACGGTGGTGATGAAAGGGGGCTGTGGGTGCAGGTGACGATGATGGGGTAGCGACAACGTCTCCTCGGCTTCTAGATCTAGCGTGACGTTGGCGGATCGGTCGCGGCGATGGCATTAGGCACAGCTCAAGGCGGCTGGGGCTTCGGTGGAGCTTGGTCAAGGCGGTGGTAGCGACACAGCTCAATGGTGTCGGGGTTTGGTGCAAGCCCTTACCTCCGATCTGGCCCTATCTCCTTTGGCTGACCTCACTTAGTCCCTTCATGCTCAAGCCCGACCCTCTCCTCTCCGGCCGACCTCGGATCTCGGCTTGCTCGCCCTCGGGCCTCCCCTAAAGTCTCTTAAGGGGAAGTCTTCGAAGTTGGCAGCCCATGATCCTTCTCAACGTGCTCCTTGTCGTCGTCAAGAGAGGCCTATTTTTAAGCAAGGGGGCGGCCGGTCGGCGAAGCTTCAACCGTTGGTTCTCTCACACCGAACGGCCTCCGTCGGCCGAACCGGCGTCCCGTCCGCCAAGGTGGCTCTAGTGAGCCCACCTTGCACTAAAGACACATCCACTCCATTGTATGTTGCCGTCTCCTTCTCCATTTCGGCGTCGCACGCGTCCTTGCCTTCAATGCATGCTGCTTTTCTGATTGGGGAAGAAGACAAATGAGGAAGAAGGCAAGGGGTAGAAAAGGGGCCAGGTTGGAGGAGAAGGAGGTTGGGCCATAGGGGCCCATGTGGGGAGGGGAGAGAAGAAGGAGGGGGGCTGGGCGCGAAGGCCTTGCCTCGATGGGCTTTTTCTGTTTTCTCTTTTGTTTGTTTTTTGTTGTTTCTTTGTTTTTGTTATTTTTATTATTTATTATTTATAATCTGAAAAAAAGGAAAAATACGTAAATAAAGAAACTAATGCCTAATTAAAAACCTAATCAAAATTTAGGTGTAAACAATCATGTCACCAATAACCCTCCTCTTCAACCACCTCCATCAACATCCTCTCTCTCTCTCTCTCTCTCCTTCCTTCGTCACAACCTCAAGCCACCATTGATCTAATTTCTCAATTTTACAAGCCTATCGCCAATGCCTCAGCGAGACCTCAAGTCTAGGATGGTGGAGTCGTAATGAGGTCACCTCCTCGGAGTTAAAAGAAAGAGGATAGAGAGAGTGTGTGTGCATCTTGGGCGAAAGAGGGGTAGTCATATGGGTGGCATGGAGACGACTCCGCCGTTGGGACATTGATGAATATTTCAATGGGCTTTTGCCAAGTTGCCTTCTCTGTAGAGCAAACGAGAGAGAGAGAGGGGGAAGATTTTTTTTTTTTTTTTTTTGAGAAATTGTTGGGTTACATTTTAGACAAGGGAAAATTCCAAATAAGGACCCGAAGTGAATCAATTTTCTCAAATAAGGACTCCAAATGAACTTTGTATCAGATAAGGACCCGAAGTGGTTAAATGAATTTCAAATAAGAACTTGAGCTTGCTAGTCAGCCAAATATTCGCCAGCTATCAAGCATGTGACATTTCTGATGATCAAAGTTTGGGCAATTTGTCCAAAAAAAATATAGGGAAAATTAACAAATCCTAAAAAAAAAAAAAACAAAAAAACCCTAGGTTTTCTACGATCTCCCCATTCCTTGTACCCATCATCCACAAAGTCGAAGACCCAAATTCTCCGCCAGTTGAGGCACGAATTCAAAAACAATAAGAAAACCATATGCTTCTTTCTCTGTTTGTGGAGACCCAAATTCTTCATCGGTCAAGCAAGGTGAAGAGCAACGAGAATCAAGTCGCGACGATGATCGGGTAGCGATTTGGTTGAGGAGCAGCAAGGGAGAAGAAAGAAGAAAACGTAAACATCTAAATGAATAACCTAAACTTAATTAATTTAGAATTTTCCCTTTTTTTCCAATCATAAATTTCTGAAAAAATTGCCCATATTTTAATCGCTGGAAAATGTTTGCTGGCGAGCTAAGGTCCTTAATAGATATTAATTTGATCACTTCAGGTCTTTATTTGACACAAAATTTATTTTGCGCCCTTATTTGAAATAATGGGTCCACTTCGAGTACTTATTTGACACAAAATTTACTTTGGGTCCTTATTTGAGAAAATATATTCACTCTAGGTCCTTATTTAGAATTTTCTGTTTAGACAATTATTTCAAGTCTTCATAAGCATAGAGATTACACAATGAACACACTGATGAAGTACCGTGAAAAGAAACCATGATTCACGAATCTAGTAATTTTGTCTTTGGTTTTACTTGGGATAATGCATGATTGGGGGATGAAGATTGCGTGAAGATTTTAAAGAATTGCAAAGAAGCAGTCCTAGAAAAAAAAGGGAAAAGTACCAAAATAGTCCTAAACCTTTTGCATTTGTACCAATTCAGTCCTAAACTTTTTAATTGACCAATTTAGTCCTAAACTTTTTTATATATGTACCAATTCAGTTCATCCAGCTAATTTAAGCCGGAAATTGCTGATGTGGCCGCCGACGGTCTTATGTGGCGCTACGCGGAAATTTTTTATATATATATATATATTCATATTTTTATTTTCTTTTTCTTTTTTTCCTTTTTTTTTCTTTCTTTTTTCTCCTTATCCCTTGGCCGGCTGGCCATCGTCGGCCACAGGCTGGCCGAGGTGAGGGGCCCCGCACCCTTGTCGGCCACTAGCAAGGGCCGCTGCGCCCGCCGGCCACAAGCGAGGGCGTTGGCCCCCGCCTAGATCCAGGCAAGGGCCACCGCGCCCGTTGGCCGGCGAGGGCCTCTGCGCCCTTGTCGGCCACAAGCGAGGGCACGGTGGCCCTTGCTCGTGGAAGGTGAGGGCGCAGCGGCCCTCGCCCAGATCCAAGCGAGGGCACGACGCCCTCGACCGCTGTGAGTGAGGCCGCCATGGCCCTCACCTGGATCTAGGCGAGGGCCCGATGCCCTCGCTCGCAGCGGGCGAGGGCGTCGTGCCCTTGCCTAGATTTGGGCGAGGGCCGCCACGCCCTCGCCCTCCACGAGTGAGGGCCATCGTGTCCTCGCCGGCCAACGGGTGAGGCTTTTGGCCCTCACCTGGATCTGGGCGGGGCTGACGCCCTTGTTTGTGGCCGGCGAAGGCGCAGCGGCCCTCACTAGTGGCCGGCTAAGGTGTAGGGCCCCTTGCCCTACCAGCCGATGGCCGGTGATGGTCGGCCGACTGGCGACCTCGCCGGCCAAAGGATAAGAAGAAATGAAAAAAAAAAAGGAGAAAAAAAGGAAAGAAAAATAATTTTTTTTAATCTGAAAAAAATTATAAAAATTATAAAATTTGTCCATGTGACGCCACATAAAACCGCCGCCGGCCACGTCAGCAATTTCCGACTTAAATTAGCTAGATGGACTGAATTGGTGCTAATGTAAAAAGGTTTAGGACTACATTAGTCCAATTGAAAAGTTTGAGACTGAATTGGTACCGATGTAAAAGATTTAGGACTATTTTGGTACTTTTCCCTATAAAAAAATGGCAAGGTGATCATAGCATATATTGTGTTGAAACCAAAAGGCGATGGCATGTTTGATGACTTGGGACTAGTGTCCGATCTAGTCATGATGGCGCATTCCTCAGGCGGAAAGGAGAGGGACGAACCTGAATGGAAGAAGATTTTGGAGAAGGGAGGGTTTCCTCGCTACAACATCATAAAAACCCCTTCTTCGTTATCCATCATTGAAGCCTACCCATTGTGATTTGATAGCGCTAAAATTGTGTAAGTCAAACAAATGTGAGTCATATGCTCGATTTGTGAAAGCTTTAGATAATTACGATAATCAAATTCACTCAGGATTCTCAATCTTATACAACGTTTACTGTCTTATGTCAATATATGATACAGTTACTATGTTTTAAATTACTAATTTATGTGGTTTGTGGTCATTCATAGAGGGTTATTCTCTTGTTGGATCGTTTATTTTCTAGTTTGTCCTGTACATAGGTGTATCATACATTCGACTTGACAACTTAAACCCTAGTCATGTACGTGCTTAACCGAGCACAAGTTGCTTAACACATTAAAAGATGTTGCACGTTCACAATGAGGTTTGCTAAATTACATGTTTAAAAAGGAAGGAAGGAAGGACATGCTAGTCAACAGATTAAAAATAGCACATTTATAACAAGATGCATTAAAGAACATACTTATATCAACCTCAACTGTGAACCGATTAAGTTCACACATAGTTGATGCAATTTAAGCAAGCGGAAAATTATCCAAAATGTCCTAAACCTATTGCACTTTTACAAATTCAGTCATAAACCTTTCAATTTTGCCAATTAAGTCATAAACATTTTCATCATTTGTTAATTGAGTCTATCCGATCAATTTTGGCCGGAATTCCTTGACATAGATTTTTGTAAATAATCTTTTAATAATATTTTTAATTTTTATGGTTCTTTTATTTTCTTTGTTTTTTTGGGGGGGGGGGTTGGAGTTTGGGCTGATGAGGAAAAAATGAAAAGGAAAAAAAATCACATAAATCACATAAATTTCAAAAAATTATTAAAATATTATTAAAAATTGTCTAAATCAGCATCAATCATCCTATGTAACGTGGCTAATATCCACATTAGCACATTCCAACCAACATTGGCCAAATAAACTTAATTGGCAAAAGATGAAAAGGTTTAGGGCTCAATTGGTAAAATTAAAATGTTAAGGTTGAATTAACAAAAGTGCACTATAATTTAGAACTTTTGGGACAATTTTTCCTTTAAATGAGGATGTCTCCTAAACTTGAAATCCCTGGACGCTCCATCTACACCAACCCTCAGAAGTGGTATTAATATAAAAAGATGACTCGTTATTTAAAGTTCTTAAAAACTAGTAAGTGTTGACGAGATTGATTAGACATCCTTGCAGCCGCATCCGTGTACAATGATATGCTTTTATAATTTTGGTTAGAGCACACAAATAAATGGAAGATTTTGTGAATAATAACAATTTTAATCATATCAAATAAGTTGATTTATGCGGATTTGGGATGTGACAATGCGAAGAAAAGGGCCTGCTTGATTAACATAACGGCCTCCGGCTATGGGGCGATGGGGGGTTGCTGAGAAATCAGAATCAAGATCACTAAGACGGATCGTTTGACTTTGTTGCTTCTTCTTTCGGTAACCTTGATGTTTGAGTTGATTATTACAGAGACACATTACTCCGAGAATATTGACAAAATTGAACGAGTGCTCACCACCTATCTCCGACAATGAAAGAAAACGAAACTCGTTTTACCTCTGAAACCTGGCTAAAAATTTGTTGTAGTTTCTTTGCCGTGGTTCCGAAGAATAACCGAAGACAACATAGAGAAGGAAGAACCATGTGTGGGAAGTAGATTACCAAAGACATTTGGTTGGAAAATTAGATGAAGCAATCCATCTAAGAACATTGAAAGAAAACGAAACTTGTTTTTCCTCTGACAACCAAACTAAAAATTTGTTGTAGTTTCTTTGCCGTGGTTCCGAAGAATAACTGAAGACAGCATAGAGAAGGAAGAACCATGTGTGGGAAGTAGATTACCAAAGACATTTGGTTGGAAAATTAGATGAAGCAATCCTAAGAACAGGTAGCACAGAGATTTTATACTCGCACGTTTGGACTTCCATTCGGTGTCGGGCTAATTCCCTAAAAAATCCCCAATTTTAGATCAAATCCCCATTCTGTCACGATTTTTTTCTTATGACACACGATCACATTTTCCATTTATGTCCTTTTACTGTATTAAAAAGGCAGAATCCATGATCTTCGGTAACAATTTTGCTCGAGTGATGCCATATAATGAATTAATCCTATAAGGATCAAGTCTATCTGAATTGTTAAGAACTCATGTAACTAATGATTTAGAAGATATTAATCCTCAGGACTCATGAACTATACAATAACTTTTCCAATCAATTTGTATTTTTCAATTTTGAGATGTGTATATTTCCTATTGCAATTCGTGTGCATTTGACCAAATAGATTGACTTTAGTTGCTTGTACCTACTTGTATCTCTCTCATACAGGTCAAGGGCACTTCTACCATTTTTTCCTTTCATATCTTTATTCATGGGGAATCAAGTTTATGGGAAAACAATTTTATGTCTCTGTTTGTTCAACAAAGTAAACACACACAGACCATATAGATAGTGATATCCCGAAATTCCTAGCCATGTTTTAGATGGTACACGTCACATATATCTCTAATTTCACATTATTAATATATGTAGTCTCTGACACTGGTAAATAAGTTTTGTGTAACCTTAAAGTAGCATTATACTTTGTAAAAGCCATATGAAGGCAGTAGGGACCAAGCATCTTGTTTTTGAATAAAAAGGCTTTATTTTTCTCCATTTATAATTGGAGAGAATTTCCATAATGAGTCTTCTAATTGGTGGGGTGTTAAAAGTTTCTATATAACTCTCGCATAAACTTAGCGGCAATATTTTATTCTATCTTTTGAGTGGAAGAAACTTCCTTCAGATGGAGCTATGATTCGTGGGTTCCAAACATGGATTTCGTGTGTATACAAATTTGTCCATTTATTGTTGCGGGGATGTCCTTTATTTTAATCCAATCATCAAAAGACTAGTTGAGAAATATTACTCCAGTTAACTTAGCATAAAAAAAAAAATAATAATAAATAAATAAAACCTTAAAAAGTTCAAAAACCCGACCCTATGCCTTACCAATCGACCCACCTCTCCTCTCTCCTCTCTCTTCTCGCTCTCTCCCCCTTTTCTTTGCACGTGAATCGCCCGCCAACAATCCGTCCCATCGCCAACAACCCTCCTCTTTGACAACCTCCATGAACGTCCTCTCTCTCTCTCTCTCTGCCCCCTTCGTCGTGACCGCGACCAATGAGCTAACGCCTATCGCCCTCGCCAAGGTTGTAATGAGGTCACCACCTCGGAGATGGAGAGAGAGAGAGAGCATTTTGAGCGAGGGAGAAGGGTGATTAACATGGCCATGGTCATATCTTAAGGGCGTTAGGGCTGTGATGACCATTTCTACGTGGAGCAAGGGAGAGAGAGAGAGGGAGAGAGGAGATTTCTTTTTCTTTTTCTTTTTTTCTTTTTTTCTTTTTTGAAAAAAATGGGTTACTTGGTAAATATTTTCGTTCACTGATTGATCTAAAACATTGCTCTCTTCTTCAATTCTTTTTGGCTAAAACCGTGTGGATATGATGGCAATGGACGTAACTAGACTGGCATACGTTGGGATAACGGGAAAGTTCTCCCTTGCAAGATAGCCACTCACAGTACAATGACAACTTCTAACACTAAAAAAGAAACTTAAATTGACATTGGCCCCTCAATAATTGAATCCGACGATTTTAAACCACAAAAGCGGTTCTTGGACTGTGGGGTGACATCACCATGCCAATTATATTCTTGTCGTTGTCGTTATGTAGCCAATTATGCCAAAAACACACATGATTCACGACTCCGATAATTCTTTCTGTCCTTTCTCTTCCTTTGCAGTGGATCTTGCATGATTGGATCAACGAAGATTGCATCAAGATTTTGAAAAATCAATCTTAGAAAAAAGCGGCAATATAATCATCGCAAAGATTGCTGACTCCAGAGGGCGATTCAATCTGGTCATGATTGCGCATGCCTTGGGCAAGGAGAAGGACGAACCCGAATGGAAGAAGGTCTCGGAAGAGGGACCTTTTCCTCGCTACAACATCATCAAAATCACTTCCTTATGATCCATCATCAAAGTGTATCCACGGTGATTTGATCGTTCTAAAATTATGTGTCAAATAAGTGCAAGCAAATATGCTTAATCAACAAAAGACTTAGATAGTTAAAATGATTAAATTCATTCAAACTCTCGATCAGAGACCAAATCTACTTTCTTCTGTCAATATATCTTAAGTTACTAATTTGTGTTGTCTGTGCTCATTTATAAAGGCCTATTTTCGTATTGGATCATCTGCTTTCTAGCTTTTATTTTTTTTGTCCGACATGACGATTTAAACCCTAGTGACTGGCGAAATGGTTAGGGAATGAAATTGAAAGGGCGAGGTCTTTGTGTGTGTATTCAGGGGCCTAATAAGTTATGTATTGGATCTTATATTAGAATTGTGTTATCATTCAAGTTTGAATATGCAAATGAGAAAAATGAGTGAACAGCAAATTTTACTATATTGGTATTTAGTATTTACCAATGCGATTGAACTAGTTAACCTTCTAACAATCGGAAAAATATGGAATGAAGGGACAGGTGACCAGAAAAATCCGAATAATTATCTAACCTTTAATGAACCAAGTGACAATGGTAAAAATGATGAGAGATATCGAACGTATTTGTTGACTAATCTTAGAGATTATATCATAGCCCATTTTGCGAAGGGCCAATTCCATTATAGCTGATAAAATTCATCCCTTAGTCATTACCATAAATTTTAAGCAGTGTCAATTGCATAATTTTCATTTCATTCATTGACCTTTGATTATTGACACAGTTTGGCTATTCCACTGTCTTTTTTTTTGTTTTCTTATTATTTCAGGAAGGAATTGTTAGAAATGTGTTTCATGGAGTCATCTTTTCTAGTCTAAACTCCTTTAATCTATATCGAGTTACAAGTTGGCCACCAGGCTTTATATCTATCCAAAACCTGCAAATTCCAGGTTTGCACTGACAGCGGGATAAAGAGGTTATGTATTTTTCACAAGATCGAAAATTCAATTCATATCGTAAGGAAACTTATAAAAGGTTCTTGTTGCGTTACCTAATCATAGCATATCTTATATGAAAAGACTTCCTCGCTATTACAATAATAGGCTCGCCAATCTTGAACATTCATGACGTAGGTGGTACGAAATAATTATGTCTTGAATCCAACATTCCGTAATATGTACGAAACCCTTATATTAACCCCAAAAGGAGGTCTCTAGAGAGGTAGCCGCTCCCCACCACATTTATTACTAATAAAGTAAATTTAATATCTAATGAACAAAAACAATTTTTGTTAAGAGTGCTCCATTGGCACGGGTCAAAATCAATGTAAATACTATGAATTCCGATCAACACATTTAATTTTTGGCCAAAAATTGAAAATAAAACATATTGCGACAAGGTCGCCTACTGCAAATAAATATATACATTAATATATTGTCAAAGCATATAAAATGACCTTGATCATACCTTAAGAAACTCTTTAAAGTCATTATCTTGGTAAACTCATCTGAACGACGGAACGACATACATAATGCCGCGCAGTCTTTTCACAGCTCTTTATCTTACAATTCTAAAAGTATCAAACAAATGAATATATTTGTCCAAACATCATGAAAATAAAGACTGAAAAGTCAATTATAGGATAGAATTAGGGGTGAGTATGATCCCAGTTGGGCCGGTCCAGTACTTAACTCAAGAATCAACCGGCACAGTGTTGATCCCCAATTTTTGGAACTAGGGACTAATCTTATTGAGACGAAGACTGAGGATTGGTTCCAAGATCAATCCGTGACTGATCAATTATTCTTTTGTTTTACTTTTTGTATTCCTTAAAATGACAAACATACTCTTTTAATTTCCACATCCATCAATAATGCGATATTAAGCCACCAAACTATGAACCCCGATACATATCAAACATAAATATAATATAAGATAACAACAAAAATCTTCGTTTGCAATTGTTGAGCTAAGTTTGTAAAGCGAGCTAAGAGAGATAAGTGATTTCACTAGCTAAGTTGTGTTCGTGAGGCGAGTAAGGAGAGGCTAGAGGTGAGCAAGGCCGAGGTGTGCAAGTAGAGCGAGGTGAGAGAAGAGGGTTTCTATTTATTTTTTGGTCAAATCAAAGCTAGATTTCTACTTTGTAAATTACACGGCAAAACCACATAAGAAAAAATAGAGACGAAGGCACCGAGATTTAGAGTAGTCAAAAATATATAACATATATGGCATTGGTCCAATTTGAACCAACCCTAAAGTTCCAAGACAGATGATCAATTTTTACAATATAGGTCCAGGAGTCTTAGAATTGAGGACCAACCTAATATTCCTAGGGACCGAACCAGGACTACTTAGGTTGGGCCGACCCAAGATCAAACCAAAGTTGACTTTGGACACCCTAGACGGATGCTCCCCTAGATATAACTAATAAAAGGGGAAACAAGAAAGGGATCTTCTTGGTGGAGACGTGCACACCCCAAGCGTAGCCTTAGGGTGCGTATGACAAAATTTTTGGAACAAAAATTGATTTCTGATCGGAAATTGATTTCTCAATTTCTATTTCAAAAACTGATAAGTTAAATATTTTAGCTTTTGATTTCTTTTTCAAATCTATTTTTGGAATAGAAATCTGTTCCAGAAATAGAAAAATCAAATTACGTTACTAAACGGATTTATATTCCAAACTTGTTTCGGGAAACAGAGAAACAAAGAAATAGAGAAGTAGAAATTTTATCATGCACGCCCTTAATTACCTGCCAATTAGTTCTTGTGGAGTCGGGTCTCGAATAGTGCTGACAATATTATTATACATTAACAAAAACATGACACCTGAAAATACTTCGAATTCAAGGGAGGTGAAGAATATCCTACAATATCCACTTATCTCTACCATTAAAAAGGAGGGGGCCGTTGGTAATTCATGAATTTATCCATTCGTTTAAGAAAACTTTGCATTTTTCTTTCCCATTTGAATCCCTGAATAACGTATTTATTTTTCCAGTTGTTCTTTCTACCAATTAAATGGATGGATGCACTGACTTGGCACACCACACAGAGTCGCGTTAGTATATGGGCGTCCATGTCCACGCATAATGAGCATGCTTTCCAACTCATTGTAGCTGTGGAACTTGCAACGCGAAAAAAAAGGGACAGAATGCGATGTGCTTTGTCTTCATCATTCCAATGAAACATAGAATTCCCGTAGTATAATCTATCTATGATATTAAAGTTTCAGAGCACAGATCAAGGGTTCAAATCCCAACAATTACTATCAACGTTCTCCGATAAGTTATTCCTATTAAGCGTGCCGGTTATCCCTTTAGTGCAGTGTTTTACAATCTATATTGCCCTTAAAAGGATCTCCTTACACGCAAGGGGAAGTGTTAAGGCATACGTTATCTTAACATTATTGTCCCTATTCCTAATAACGTCCTTCGTTGGGGAAAACGGCTTGTCTAATATTATATCAAAGCTTAAAAATCCAAATATCCAGAATTCGACCGACAAACCCAACCCGATTTCACGCGCCGTCACCCTGCCTACTTTGCATCAATCGTCGGTGCCACAGGTCACCCAATGAGTGGTTCGACACTAGCACCACATTAGCACAAGGTCCACGCCATGTCAGTTCCTATGTCAGCCAGGCATCAGCTCCCCAGTCACTTGCTAAAGTTGAGAGCCTTTAAGTACCTAACCCCCATACATCGTAACAAATGTCAATCACCATCATTAACCAGTTGTTAGTCTTGATTCACGATACATTGCAACATTTGTAAATGATTAGCAACTTCTTGCACAATGAAGTTGTTCAATGCATTTGCAGTTAGTAATCTTCACACACAAGCGTTAGTAACTAACGACTGAAATGATCGATACTTTAGTCCGACGACTTTTGTCTTCAATTTTGTGGCCGTGGAATTGGAGAACCCCCCAATGCAACTAAAGATACTTAAACTTGTTCATACATTCAGTCAAATCATGCCACGTCATTGGCAAATGTAAGGTTCGGAATTCAGAGAAGGTCTTACGCAACGGATCAGAGGGAGATCTTGTTCAATTTGAGGGGAGAGTCCAAAGTCTAAAGGGTGCCTTGTCGGCATCAAAATTAGGAATGCTCACTTTCCTCTCAGCGAGGTCATTTCTAGTGCTCATCAGATGTGACTTTTGATCTCATTTTTTCCGATTGAAAGATGGTACATACAAAAATAGAAGGAAGGAAATTGTTTTTGCAACCACGCGTCTTGCTGCCTTCAGGCTATTGACGAGGAAAATGATACTTAACCCATTTGAAAGTGACCATGAATTGTCCACTTAGTCTTAAGCTTATTTGTATGAATACTGATTCAATTATGAAATTTTTTATTTTGTCAATTTAATCCTTAGTTATTGTATGAAACTTCAGCATAATTCTTCTAGCCAATTTTCATTAGAAATATCTGACAATGAGGTGCTTCACGAAGGATGACAAAAGATAACTAGACTATCATTTAGCGGTTTCTGACGAAAATTAGCCAAAAAGACTATACTGGAATTTTGCACAAATGTTTAGAATTAAATTGGCAAAATTGAAAAATTGAAAAATGAATTGATATCCATACAATAAATTTAGGGCTTATATGATAAATTTCCTTGATACTTGCATAGATTTGACCACATAATTGGATTGTGAGTCACTTTATTCAAGTATTGACAACATTGAGATAACTAGCTTTTGTGAACAATTTGAGTTAAGTAATGTCACTTGCAGAATCTGATTTCATCTAAACTCTTAAATTACTCGGACTGAACTCCAACTTCACATGAAGCGAATGGCCGCAACCTGTTAACAAAATGGTTCCACAGCAGTCAATAAGTCAAGGTCGATTTGCTAATCAGTACCTCTACTCTGATGTCCCAAATTGATTGGCAAGCACTGTATCTATTTCTCGGTGAGATGTACACAAAATCATCGTTGGCTAGCTCAAAACCGGATTTGGTGTCAAAAATTTAGCTCTGGAAAAATATCAATTCACTGTTAAGTTAAATATTTACGGATGGTGGGGTCAAGATGAAAGGAAAATCATGAATGAATAGAGAGAAGGTACTTCTAGAAGTCTCTCCCTTCCGCCTTTGTCAACCAACCACCGGTTCAATATCTGAACAAAATCCTTAAACTTCGGCCCCATATAATACAAGGCCTCTTGTCTCCTCTTATGTTCATCATCCTCCATCCCAAACAAAAGCAAGCTGAGAGAGAGAGAGAGAGAGAGAGAATGGAATTGCTCGATGATACTGAAGCAACCCTCAGAGGCCAAGCGCACATATGGAAGCACATGTTCGCATTCGCCGACTCGCTGGCGCTGAAATGTGCCGTCGAGCTCCGAATACCGGACATTATCCACTCTTATGGTGGCGGGCCTGTCAGCCTAGTCCAAATAGCCTCCCGCATTCCCTCCCCATCCCCCGGAACCACCTACCTCGCACGCATAATGAGACTCCTCGTCCGCAAGAACATCTTCTCCGCGCATCGTCGCCAACCCGACGGCAGCCAGGAGAGTCACGAGATGCTCTACGGCCTCAACCCATCGTCAAGATGGCTCCTTCAGGGGCCCGGGTCTGAGAACAGCCTCGCACCGATGGTGCTGATGGAAGGCCACCAGTGGCTGATGTCCCCGTGGCATTGCCTCGGCGACTGCGTCAGGACCGGTGGCGTCGCATTTGAGATAGCTCACGGCCGCAAGATTTGGGACTTCGCATCAGAGAATCCCGAGTTCAACCACTTGTTCAACGATGGGATGGCGTGTACGAGCAAGATCTTGGTCAAGGCTATTGTGGAAGGGTATAAGGATGGCTTTGAGAGCATTGGATCTTTGGTTGATGTCGGTGGGGGGACCGGGGGGGCCGTGGCCGAGATCATTAAGTCGTATCCACACATTCAGGGGCTTAATTTCGATCTGCCTCACGTCGTTGCGACGGCGCCGGCGCACGCTGGAGTCACTCATGTTGGAGGAGACATGTTTGAGACCATACCACGTGCTGATGCAGTTTTCATGAAGGTGAGTTTTATTGTCAAATAAATTGTCAATCTGTTTTGCGGAAAACATTTTGAGGAAAACATTTTCCCCATTTTCTGGTATTGGGTTCGCTTAAGAAAATTAGTCGATGGAAAATGTTTTCCTACCAAAAGTTAAACTCAAGAAAATATTTCTTCTTTAACCAAAAAAAAAAAAAAAAACTAGAAAGTTTTTTTCAAATTATAACTAGATATCAGTGTTTGAACATGAAACTCTATGCTTAAGCATTGTAACCTCAACGTTGGTTCCCAGATTTTAGGATAAGTAGAACAGTTGGCAATAATCCCATAAAATCTCATATATTACAGTTGAAGGTCTCCGACAATCAAGCTTAAGATTTTTGTGTCTTCCTCGGCCAACCTCCAACCACAAAGATAGCAAGCGAGCTTGGGCCACCTCAAATCAGGCAAGCTTGCAGCCTTTAGCGGCAAGGTTTGAGCGTCACTAGATTGGGCAAACTCGTGACCTCTAGCAGCAAGGCTTGAGCTTCACCAAATTGGGTGAGCTCGCAACCTGAGGCCGGCAAGACTTGAGCTCACCTGTGGCTTGTCACTAGCCCATTATTGTGGTTGGCATTTAGCCAAAGAAGAAGCAAAAAGGAAAAAAGAAAAGAAAAAGTATAAAAATAAAAATGTTTTTTTAAAAAAATACGATTTTTTGATAATTTTCCCTGTCAGATTTTTCTTATCAAAGGAAGGAAAATACTTTCTAGGTCTTCTCAAGCTTTCATCCATATATTGGAAATAAGTTATTTTTCCAGTAAAATGACATTGTAAAAAAAAATTACAAAAATGATATGTTTTCCGTGAAACAAACAAATCCAAGAAACGCATGGTAATTAATTTGTGGTTATGCATTTTTCCTATGCCACGTGATTAAATTTTCATTTATGTCCTTTTAATTTGTTTTTTTCCTTGTTGGAACCCTTTTGATGCGTTAAAAGGATTGCAATTCATGAAAACCGGTAATAATTCTGTTTGAGTGATACCATAATCAAGGGAAAATTTCTTTAGAGTTCACACGTATCCTATGGGGACAAGTCTATCTGAATGGTTAATCGCGTAGACGTCGTAATGAGACTCACATAATAAAGAGTTTATAAACCACATAATAACTTCCCTGGTCAATGTGCATCTTTTCATTTTATTTTATTTTATTTTTTGGTCGGTGTATCTTTTCATTTTTAAAGTTTATATTTGGCTCTTCAATTGGCACTGGCCTGGCCAAGTAGAATGAGTTTAACGTGTTGAGTTACACATGCCCTCCAGCTACTCCAGACCTTTCCCACCTCTTTCTAAATGATGTGCAATCAATCCGTCGCATCGTCAACAACCCTCCTCTTCGACCACCCCCATCTACATCCCCTTTTTTTAAGTGATGCGCAATCAATCCGTCGCATCGTCAACAACCGTCCTCTTCGACCACCCCCATCTACATCCTCACCCCCATCTACATCCCCTTTTTTTAAGTGATGCGCAATCAATCCGTCGCATCGTCAACAACCGTCCTCTTCGACCACCCCCATCTACATCCTCTCTCTCTCTCTCTCTCCCCGCGTCTCAATCTCCTTTATCGCGTCCTTAGGCAACCATTGTCGCAACCGCAAAATGCCATCGCCCTTGCCTCAAGGAGATCTTAGATCTGAGGTCGCTAAGGTCATGATCAGGTCGCCACCTCAGAATTAGAGAGACCGGGATAGAGAGAGAACGCGCGTCTCAAGCTGGGAGTGGGGCAATGATACGGGCGGTGCGATGACATCTGAGACCTTAGGGCAGTGATGACGGTTCAGCATAGAAATTACACAATGAACAAACTCATCGAGGATAGTTAAAAAAAAACCATGATTCACTACTCCAGTAATTCTCTTTCTTTTTACAGTGGATCATGCATGATTGGGGCAACGAAGATTGCATCAAGATATTAAAAAATTGCAGAGAAGCAATCCCAAAAAAGAATGGCAAGGTGATTATAGCAGAGGTTGTGCTGAAACCAGAGGGCGATGGCATTTTTGATGAGATCGGACTAGTGTTCGATCTGCTCATGATCGCACATAGCTCGGGAGGTAAGGAGAGGGATGAACTCGAATGGAAGAAGATCTTGGAGGAAGGAGGATTTCCTCACTACAACATTATCAAAACCCCTTCCTTGTTGTCCATCATTGAAGCCTATCCACTGTGATTTGGTCACACAAAAATTATATACGTCGATTAAATGTGAGCCATATGATCGATCTCTGAAAGATCGAGATAAACAACCAAACACACTAGAGCTCTGGATCCGTGATGTGTTGTTTGTGGTCATCTACATAAGGCTACTTTCGTGTTGGATCACATGCTTTATAGCTTTTTCTGTACTGTATATATTATATGGCCGACATAACGACTTTTCGTGTGCTAATGAGTCAAAATGAAATTGTGTTTTTCTCGACTCTTAAACTTGTCATGTACTTAGAGGACGAAAGATTTACTTTGACATTAAATATACGTATGGTGTAATTCATCTAAATTGGTTACCAAACTCATCAACAGCGGAATGGATCTAAAAGAACTTCGTACATCTACATATTTGAATTTTTAGTCATTTAAACCACATTCATATGATCAGCATTTTAGTGTGTCCGTGTACTTTTCTAAGTTTTACGACGTATCCTGTCTAATCTATCTTACACCTATCTTATACATAAGATGGATCTCATGTAATCCAAGGCCAATCTAAAGAAGTCCCAGTGCGTCAGTCCTAATTTCTGCGATGCTTTAATGTACGTTGCATTTAATTTATCTAATATCTCAACCTATAGATGTTTCAGTGCGCAGTTGAGCATTGGAGAACAAGTGTGTCTACACTATTAAACCTACCAAGCACTATCTTTGACCTGACCTGCATAGTCTATCTTAATCAGTAATGGATCCATGTCTTACGTATAGATGAGCTCAAGCGTTTTAGTGTAATTGCGTGGTTAGATCTAAGAGTCGATCTAAGCTTGTGCAGCGAGAGCCACTGGCGACAAAATTTTGTGATAACATTCAAGAAGCGAATGTACAAAGTTTTGGCCAGACAACCCAACAAAATAAGGACGAGTCCAAGAAAACAAAAGCTAAAAGTTTGTGTGTTTATTGTCCATGTATCAATTGATTGGATGCCACAAATGCAAACAGAAATTGAAAATTTATGGGTTTATTGTCCTGTTTTAGCAATAATGTCAATTCAAAATATACTTTAAACTAGTGAAAATGGGAAACCTTTGTCATGAGTTCATCTCAATCTCTATTACCACTATCATGTACATCTCCGTCGGAAGAATGTTGCACTTGGCTATATTTGTTCAAGTCGTAGGCTTTGTTTGTTTCATAAAAAATAAATGATTTGGAAAATATTTCCTAAAAATGATCGCTCATATCACTTATAAAAATAAATGAATAGAAAATATTTTTCAAATCATTCATTTTTCACGAAATAAACGGAACTGGAATGTAGAAATTATTTATTACAATCAATGCAGTGAAAATTCATTATTTAATTAGTCATCATTAATTCTCCTTTTCCTGGTGGATCTTGCACAATGAAGATTGTTTGATGATATTGAAAAACTACTTGAAAGCTATGTGAGCCTCACGGTTTTGTTCTTAAGCATACATGTGAGCACTTTTATATTTAGGGTACATGAAAGCGAGTTCTATGTTTTCCTAGCGCCAAATTCTCACATCTTATGAAGCACATCCCTTCTTTGATTAAGTGATCAATCACTTGATTTAAATACAGCAAATTTTATGTCCAAATCACAACATCTTCCAATCTATCAATCTTGGGAATCATGCATGTCACCTTATGGAAGGAGCCTTACTCAATATATGTGGATGAGGCAGCTTTCATGTATTTGTGGGATTACCAAAGCTAAAAGGTTAGGTATTCCATATTATCACAAAAAATTTAAAGACCACATCAATTTGCAATTGCATGTGCATATACATGGCATTCGCAAGCCAAAGGTTATAATGGAATGTAGGATCAGTCATGATGGTTTTAATTAATGTGATGGGCCTAAGTTGGCCCGTTCGCCCATGTTGGGCCTAAAAGCCTAGCCCACAAGATTAGGGCCCATGGATGGAGGGATACGTTGAAGAGTTGTAACTTTTGAGGGAACGTCTTTTACCGAAGGGACACGTCCTTTGGAGATGACGTATTTAAGAAAAAAAAGGAGAGGGAGGAATGCACCTTTTGACATAACGTACGTTCCTCCTCTCTCTCTCCTTAGGAAGAACAATAACAAAAGAGACGACACTCTCTTCCCTTCAAGGCGAATTGACATCATTGGATCGAACGGGATCAATTTTTCTTCCTCATATCAGCGTCGATGTTTAATCTGTGGCTAACAAGGTACGTTCGATATTGTGATGTGCCTTAGGATCGGTGATACATATGATTTTTCCGGGCTCGTCTTCCGCACTCTTTTTAGGGGTTCGATTTAGTGTTGAATCCAATTTTAGAGAATCAGTAATTCCCAACATTGGTATCAGAGCCATTGTTCATGTTTCTCGATCCCTTTTCATGTTTATGAATGTTTTTTTGATTGAATTTTCGTGAAAAATTGGCCGACACCAATCGGGGACAAAAAAAAATCCCTACACCCGACCACTGTTCACCCGTTTTTTCGATTTTCTATAAGTCGAAATCAGTCTCTAATGGCGTAGGGTCGAACGTCTCGTTGAGACGAGCAAGACGAGTGGCGAAACGCCGCCATAGGCCGCCGAACGCCCCCCACGCACGACCGGAGAAAACCGACACCTTCGGCGCGTGCAACGCACGCACCAATTCGGAGAAGCAGGCCCGTGTGACGCACGTGCGCGGGGACCACTGATGGCGCGTGCACGGCACGCGTCAGCTGATGTCATGGTGACATCAGCTACGCACGCGTGCCGCACGTGCCGGGTCGGTCCATCCGACCCAGCCCGACCGGCTCGACCCGACCCGACCCAACCCGGCGACCAATTCGTTTGACCCGGACCCGTTGACTTGACCCGGTCCACGGTTGACCGTTGACTGACCGTTGACCGACCGTTGACCCAAAAAAAAGAAGGGAATTTGTTTTTTTTTTTTTTTACAATTAAGTCTATGTGGATTATATGTAATCCCTAATTTTGTTCTACATTTGTTGCAGGAACAATGCCTCCCCGTAATCCGCGCGCATCTGTGCACACAATATCAAATGAACAAAAGGAAAGGCTTTCAGGGTGGATAGCCGATTTGAATGGTTATCGATGGGAAAGTGACGACATAATTGATCATGTTATAGAGGTCAACAAAAAAATTCAAGAAGTCATTTGGAACGGTTATCCTATGCCAGATACTCAGATGGTGCGATTCTTCATGAACACTCTTCCACCAGAATGGCAAGGAGTGTTGAATCGCCTATGGGAGGTCAAAGGATTTACTAGATATAAGGAGCTAGTAATGGAATTTGTAGATGAATATTATCGGGTTGGAGCCACAAAAACTGCGACCCAAGGACTGACTTCAATTAGGCGGGGAATGAATGTGCGTAGGAGAAATTATAAGGGATGTCTGTCTGTTTTTCCGTGGCTGTCAAGAATGCCTGAAAATTTTATAGAGGAAAAGAAAAAGAAATTGAACCAAGTATAAGCTTTCCCTATTAGTAGTATGATGTCTTTGTTTTAGATGTTTCGAGATATTTTCTTTATTTAGTGTACTTTGTGGACATCTTATATAATGTTTTCTACTTAGTTGTTGTTGGTGTGGCAACTGATATGTTAGTTGTATTATGTGAAAGCATCATTATTATATCATTATTTGATATCAAATATTATTTGAATTATTTTATTGTTGACTGTTGTGGGTAGTTCATAGAAGTTTTTGTAGCTTCATAGAATTTATTTTGCATAGACAATTATATTAATAATAGTTTTAAGTTAGGATTTTTTTGGAGGATGATTGGAAACATAGTGACCTTTTGATTTTGAAACCTTACTTGAAATTATTCATTAATATGATGGGTTTGTGCAAAATGGATGCATAAATGATAGGCATTAATTATTCGTGCATATGTGTCTGATATGTTCAGATCAATGGCTTCAGCAACTAAGAACATAATTGCTTATTTGAATAAAGAGGACAAATTGAACGGCGAGAATTGTGAAATATTGAATAAGAAAATTCAATATGTGCTTGAAAAGTAAGAAGCACTAAAAGCTCTTGACCATGTTATGGAAGATCTTGAGAATGTTGTGCGCCACCTTGAGCTAGCAGATGATCGCCTTAAGGCATTTGAGCGGGATACAGATATTTGCTGTGTTACTTTCAGCTCAGAAGGGGCTTCAAGCTCTAAGCGCAAGCGCATTGATTCGTTCAATATGTGGGAAAGCAAGGGGATCAAGTCCTTCTTGCAAGAAACCAAGAATTAACCAACAAAAGATATGAAAATGTCCTCGTGTGAAAAGAGGAAAATGTCCTCGTGTGAAGAATATTTCAAGGGTGAGATGTTACAACTGTGACCAGAATGGTCACTATGCTCACGATTGTCGCGAACCAAATAAGGTACACACCCTTTGTACTATTGTGAACTTTCCATATGTGTCAAGTTCTATATTCTTGACTTAATCTAATCCTTTATGGACTGTAGATTCAGGACCGACAGACCATGTAGCGAAGGATAGAGAATCATTCGTAGAATTTCGACGAGTTCTGACTAGAACTAAGTGGATCTATGTAGGAAATAACTCAAAAGCTGAAGTTAAAGGTATTGGCACCTGCCAATTGAACATGCGTGGTGGACGCACCTTATTCCTACATGATGTATTGTATACTTCGGAGATTCATCGGAATTTAGTGTATGTTTTAGTGTTGGTCAAGCTAGGTTTTAATATGAACTTCCATAATAGAGGTGTGGATTTGTTTTTGGATACAAATTTATATGGTTGTAGTTATTTTCTAGATGGTTTCATTGTATTAGATATTGACTATGTTAATGCAAATGTTTATTATTCCCTTCTCACGTCTCTTAATTCATATGACAATGATGTGAATGTGTGGCATGATAAACTTAGTCATATTGGCCAACAACGTATGAATAAACTAGCCAAAGATAGCTTGTTGGGCAACATTGAAAAAGTCGATTTGCCCATATGTGAGCATTGCCTAGTAAGGAAAACAACAAGGAAATCATTTGGAAAAGGTAAAAGAGCTGAATTTCCTCTGCATTTAATCCATTTTGACGTCTGTGGTCCAAAGAATGTAAGAGGAAGGCATGGAGCTGTTTATTTCATCACTTTTATAGATGATTATACTCGATTCAGATATGTCTATTTGATTTCTCATAAATCTGAAGCATTAAGTTGTTTCAAAAGGTTTATAAACTTAGTAGAAAATCAATTAGACAAGAAAATAAAAGCATTGAGATCCGATCGAGGTTGAGAATATTTATCTGATGAGTTCAGAAAATTATGTGATGAAAAAGGAATAGAAAGACAGTTGTCTATTCCATATACTCATCAACAGAATGGTGTTGCGGAAAGAAGAAACAGAACCCTACTGGAAATGGTTAGGTCCATGATGGCGCATCCTAACTTACCTATCACTTTTTGGAGTGATGCGTTGTTAACTACTGCCTATATACTTAACCGGGTGCCTTCCAAATCAGTTACTTCCACTCCATATGAGTTATGGACAGGTAGAAAGCCAGACTTAAGTTTTCTTAAGCCATGGGGTTGTGCTGCCTATACTCATGGACAATTGTCTTTTCGCATTGTTCTGGCAATAGTGGCAAGTATAGATCTTGAATTACATCAAATGGATGTAAAGACTGCTTTCCTCAATGGAGAATTAGAGGAATAAATATACATGGAACAACCTACTGGTTTCATTATGGAAGGCCAAGAAGGAAAAGTATGTCGACTTTTGAGATCGATATATGGCCTAAGGCAGTCATCGAGACAATGGTATATACGTTTTTATAATGCCATAATGGCATATGATTTTACAATGATAGATGAGGATCATTGTGTATATATCAAAAGATCCAAAGATCAATTTGTGATCATATCATTATATGTTGATGATATACTAATTGCTGGAAGCAATATGAAGTTTGTTAATACTGTTAAGAGTTGGTTATCTTCCAACTTTGAGATGAAAGATATGGGTGAGGCTGCATACATCCTTGGAGTTAAGATTTCAAGAGATCGTTCGAAGAGATCATTATCTCTTTCGCAAGAAACATACATAAATAAGGTTCTTGAACGATTTCGTATGCAAGATTGTAAACCCATTGATACTCCTATTGCAAAAGGTGAAGGATTGAGCCATAGACTGTGTCCAAGGACTCTACAAGAGAATGAACAAATGAAACATATTCCTTATGCTAGTGCTGTTGAGAGCTTGATATACGCTATGATGTGTACAAGACCTGACATATGTTTTGCAATTGGAATGGTGAGTAGATACCAATCCAATCCAAGTCAAGCACATTGGAAAACCGTTAAGAGAATACTGAGGTATCTAAAGGGAACTGTTGATTATACGCTGAGTTATCAAGGAAATGATCTGCGACTCGAAGGCTATTCTAATACTGATTGGGGAGAAGATTTAGATGAAAGGAAATCTACCTCTGGGTTTGTTTTCTTACTGAATAATGGTGCCATATGTTTGGAGCAGTAAGAAACAAACATGTATAGCATTTTCCATGATGGAAGTTGAGTTCGTGGCATTATCAGCAGCAGTACAAGAAGGAGTTTGGCTTAAGAGATTTTTGAATCATTTAGGTGTTATTGAGAAAGCTGCAAATCCATTATTGGTTAACTGTAATAGCCAAGCAGCTATAGCGTACACCAAAGATCCAAAATATCATGGTAAGAACAAACATATAGATACCAAGTATAACTTTGTCAAAGATATGGTTGCACGAAATGATGTGAACTTACAGTACATATCTTCGCATAGAATGGTAGCAGATCCTATGACAAAGCCAATACCTAAAGTTGTGTTTTGTGGTCGTGTAAAATCTCTAGGATTGCGTAGAGTCTGATGTACTGAATATTGTAATTTCCCTGAGTTGTTCACATTTAATGAATTTGTGTTTTTATCATTAATGCCTATGAATCTTTATTTGACATTTTTGCATCTTAATGCTCAGTGCATTATATTATGTTGAGAAAGTTTGTCGGACAAATAAGAAATTAGCCCACTTACACGAGTAATCACCTCTATTTACTATGTGATAAATAGAGATGAGATGGTTTTTAAGCTTATTATCTAGGTGATAATTGAGAGCTCAAGCTTAAAATATATATGTCGCCTTAACTAAGTGTTAAGGTGAGGACATGATATTTACTATGTCCGAAAGTAAAATAACCCACATATTTTACTTTATCTGTCTATAATGCCAGATATGAATTCTGATGAATTCTGTGTATGAGTAGATATGTAAACTCAAGTTAGACATTGGGTATGTCTAAACTATCATCTATACGGTATTAAAGATGTAGACATACGCTCCATGGGAAAGGAGTTAAATACCGTAATACGTATTTCATACTACGTATGCATGATACGACCAATAAGAGTGACAAAAGTTTGATCTCAACTTTTATGTCATGTGACACTCTTGAGGAAAAGAGTTCCTCAATATTAGTGCCCTCATGACTTTTACTTATTCTCAAGATTTCTATTTAGTGTTTGCTATCTTAGGATGTTGCCAATGGTCATGAGTTGATTCGATCTAATGGGGCATTTCTAGAAAAGCAAGCTGAACTGAAATTGAGAGTTTAGAAGGAAAGAGGAAAATCGAATTTGGAGAATCACATTGTAGTTTTGTATTCACTGGTCGACCAATTATGACTGTCTTTGGGATAATCATTGTTTAAAAGAGATTAAGAGAGATATAAATGTGATCGATCGATCTAGGGTACTGCATACTAAATCTACTCAGAGTGTGATGTCCATCATGAGCTGCTATATATTCCTAACATATGTATGGCAACAAGCTCTCAAAGTATGCTGGTCGCATGGATTATTCACCGGTATGAATGTTGAAGAGAGGTAAAAAGGATCCCGTTCGGCCCACCACGTGCAAGTGGGAGATGATGGTTTTAATTAATGTGATGGGCCTAAGTTGGCCCGTCCGCCCATGTTGGGCCTAAAAGCCTAGTCCACAATATTAGAGCCCATGGATGGAGGGATACGTTGAAGAGTTGTAACTTTTGGGGAAACATCTTTTACCGAATGGACACGTCCTTTGGAGAGGACGTATTTAAGAAAAAAGGGGAGGGAGGAACGCACCTTTTGACATAACGTACGTTCCTCCTCTCTCTCTCCTTCCAAAAGAAGAACAGTAACAAAAGAGACGACACTCTCTTCCCTTCAAGACGAATTGACATCATCGGATCGAACGGGATCAACTTTTCTTCCTCATATCAGCGTCGGTGTTTAATCTGTGGCTAACAAGGTACGTTCGATATTGTGATGTCCCTTCGAGAATTTATGACTCACTACATATTGTTGCTGTCACAGTAAATCAAAAATTATTATGCTAGTAAAGTCCATAAAAAAATCATATTTTCCTCTCATTAGAATTCTAATTGGCGTGCCACAAAATAGGCATGATCCACATTTAATAGTTAAGTATACGAGCGGATGATGTCTATATTCATAAATGATCACATCACGCAGTACAAAAACAAAAACAAAAAGTTCAGCAATTCATTTCACGGTATGTTCTTCACGGTTGGAGCAACAAAGATTGCGTCATGGTCCTATGGAACTGCAGAAGAGTGTTGCCGAATGAAGATGGGGAAGGTGATCATCGTGGACGCGGTGTTGGGGCTAGAAGGGAATAGGACCGTGTGATGAAATGAACACGGTGCTCAATATGCCCATGCCATGATGGCGACGAGCACCGGAAAGGAGAGGACTGAAACGGAAGGGAAGAGAGTGTCGCGGGAAGGAGGTTTCCCTCAACAATATCAATTGCGCCGTTTCGGCGTTTGCCTCGACTGTAGAAGAACTCACTTGAAGATTAGTCCAGTGAATCACCGTGCGACGGATACTACAGAAACCGAAATGCCTGTAGAGCCTAAGGACTTTGAAGGGCTAGTGAGTTCTAAATAATCCTGTATTTTATATTATAGTCCGTGAAATATATGATTATGCTATCTTTCTTATTCAAGAATTAGTGTATATTACTGCTATCTCTCTTATGAGAAATTAGTGGGTGATAATTTTTAATTTATTGTAAGAATGACAGTCTGTTCTACAGCAATAACGAATAATTATTAATTGGTATGGAGTCTACTCTTTTAAGGACTTATGACTCACATCAAGCTGTTATTCTTACGGTAACTCAAAAGCCGTTATGCTAGCAAAGTCTCTTTCTTATTCAACGAGGCCTATGAGTACTCACTAAATTCTTTTCATTGTGCATCGCATACCTTTAATTTGTATGATTTGTATCTTAATTAAATATCAATTAGTTAAAATTATGAAAGGCAACACATACTTCTAAGAAAGAAACAAATTAATTTCTCGATATTAATCCAAAGAAGAACCACTTTAATTTTTAAATGCGAGACAGTGCTGTTGAGGAATTCTAATTAGCAAAAAGACGAGATGTGATATTTCCTCTGACATCAAGTCTTCCTCTACTACTAATAGGTCGAAGATGAAGAAATTATTTGACATGAAGAACAAGAATTCTCCATTGGGGATTATTCAGATATCATTTTATCTCAAGAACATAGGTCGTTTTCTTCCAAGTGTGGTTTTGATTTAGGAAACTCAAATGTAGAAGAAGCCTATCTAAGATCGGGTAGCACATAGTGTAAGGTTTGCATTCCTTTTGTTCTAATACCACTTATAAGGTATGCGGCAACGTTATAATGATAACACGAGAAAATTGCAATAGACAACTAAAGACATACTCACGATATAACATTCAAAATATTGTCTCACTTTCACACAAATATTACAATATAACTTCTCTCACCACACTCAAAAAAGTCAAAGCAAACTAGTTAATACAAGCACACACTCAACTATTGTATCTTCCTTCCTCGATCACGGTAGAATAACTCGCTCACACATAGCTACTCTTTCTATCAAGCTGCATTGCCTCTTTCTTGAAACTCACCTTAGCATACGGTGACTTGCTTTTAAAACCTTCACTCTAAGCCTTATTTATAGGTGAAGTTTCACCGCCTCTTGAAGTCCAATAGCCGACTTCAATGTGAAAGGGAGAACCACCGTAGTTGGCGCCCTCATGGAGGACACCTTTTTGACTCCCGGTGTTAACTTGTGCTCATCTCTAGACCAACGGCTTGCATGTTGACATGTGTCAGCTGTCTTCAAATTTGGAGTCGGTAATCTTATTTTCTTTTACCAGTCGGTTAAGACCAAAGTCCAATTTGGACTTTTCTTGCTTTCCCATATTAGGTGTTGTCTCCAATACAGAGAGCTTTATACTCCCTTGTTTGGTATTCCCGTTTGGTGCCTCAATTATTTCAACCGGTTCATGTAAGACTAAATATAAACTAAACTTGGTGATCCCAATCTATCATTGTCAAATAAATACATGCATAATTCAAGATCAATTTGCGGAAACGTAAAAGATTGACATTCCTCCATCCTTTGATGAAAATCTGCAAATATGGAAAATCCCCAAACCTTGGACGGATACACGGAACGTGATCGATCTGCAAATATGGAATCACCAGATCTTTCCGTTTCTTACGTTGCCGACGTCTTCCATCAAGACCGTTATGGTAACTTATTAACGGGCAAGTATCACGTAATAAACGCGGGTAATAAATCGGGCAATAAATTGGAATTAATTGGAAAACATAAAATTGGGATCTGCAAATATGGAATCACCAGATCTTTCCGTTTCTTACTTTGCCAACGTCATCCATCAAGACTGTTATGGTAACATATTAACGGACAAGTATCACGTAATAAACGCGGATAATAAATCGGGCAATAAATCAAAATTAATTGGGAAACATAAAATTGGGATCTGCAAATATGGAATCACCAGATCTTTCCGTTTCTTACATTGTCGACATCTTCCATCAAGATTGTTATGGTAACATATTAACGGGCAAGTATCACGTAATAAATCGGGCAATAAATCGGAATTAATTGGGAAACATAAAATTGGGATCTGCAAATATGGAATCACCAAATCTTTTTGTTTCTTACGTTGCCGACGTCTTCTATCAAGACCATTATGGTAACATATCAACGGGCAAGTATCAGGTAATAAATGCGGGTAATAAATCGAGCAATAAATAAGGATTAATTGGGAAATATAAAATTGGGATCTGCAAATATGGAATCACCAAACCTTTCCATTTCTTACGTTACCAACGTCTTCTATCAAGACCGTTATGGTAACATATTAATGGGCAAGTATCACGTAATAAACGCGGGTAATAAATTAGGCAATAATCTGGAATTAATTGGGAAATATAAAATTGGGATCTGCAAATATATGGAATCACCAAATCTTTTCATTTCTTATGTTCCCGACGTCTTCTTTCAAGACTGTTATGGTAACATATTAACAGGCAAGTATCACGAAATAAAATAAATCGGGTAATAAATCAAAATTAATTGGGAAATATAAAATTGGGATCTGCAAATATGGAATCACCGGATCTTTTTGTTTCTTATGTTGCCGACGTCTTCCATCAAGACCGTTATAGTAACATATTAACGGGCAAGTATCACGTAATAAACGTTGGTAATAAATCGGATAATAAATCGGAATTAATCGGGAAACATAAAAGTGGGATCTGCAAATATGGAATCACCAGATCTTTATGTTTCTTACAATGCCGACGTCTTCCATTAAGACCGTTATGGTAACATATTAACATGCAAGTATCACGTAATAAACGTGGGTAATAAATCGAGCAATAAATCAAAATTAATTGGGAAATATAAAATTGGAATCTGCAAACATGGAATCACTAGATCTTTTCGTTTCTTACGTTGTCAACGTCTTCCATCAAGACCGTTATGGTAACATATTAACGAGCAAGTATCACGTAATAAACGCGGGTAATAAATCGGGCAATAAATCAGAATTAATTAGGAAATATAAAATTGGGATCTGCAAATATGGAATCACCAGATCTTTCCGTTTCTTATGTTGCCGACGTCTTCCATCAAGACCGTTATGGTAATGTCACGACCCCAACTCCATCCCTAAGGTCTTAAGCAACAAGGGTTATTTTTGCGACGTCACGGGCTTGTCCTCGTCCCGATTCTTTTTATCTTGTTATCATGCACATGCGGAAACGTGAACGAACAACTCCCCGGACAAACAACAGTTGGAAGACTGGGACATACATCACATTGAACACACTGACTTATATTATAACAGTACTTTTACAAGCCCTTTCTCTACTAACTATCTTTTCTTCTTACATCACAATATAAGTTTTCCACATAGGCCAGGAAAATCCTATCTCCTCTAGCGTGATTGCAGTTCCCAAAATTGACGAGAGACTTCCATGCCTACAAAAATGAAAGATGAGGGGTGAGTTTTGGGAAAACTCAGTAAGTAAAATTCCTAGTTTTCTACTAGGAAAGCATCTCATCATCGAAGCTCAGCAAGTACAACACTCGTAAATAATGTCGATGGCAGATCAATAGCAAACTTATTGCTATCCTTAACTACATGCAAATGTCCATCGCAACATGCTTCAATGCATACTTACCTTTGGCTTATCAGTAAATATATCAACATATCATACTTATGCATATACCGACACTTATGCAAATTCATTTAGCGTCGTTCTGGCTCGACCAGGCTCTCCCGACTCGACCAGGGCTTCCAGCTTCATGTTAGGCTTCTTGGCTCAACCGAGACTTCTTGGGGCTAGCTTCTCGAGGCTTCCAGGTTCAAGACCCAGGCATCCCGTCTCAACTAGGGCATCCGGCTCAACCGAGGCATCGCTGCCAACGCTGTGTGGCGACGGACACCCTTTCCTCTTTAAGTGCATCCATAAATACATCATACAAGTCGGTTCTTATCTTATCTCTTAGTCAACACATGCATAGCCTGAAGGCTTGCTCATTCATTCATGTGTGTCATGAGTTTCTTATACTTCACTAGCAACATGTCGAGAATGATCCAAGACCTTGATCTTTGGTCCGTAACTTGAATCAATCACTTAGTGTCAATCCCTACACCGGACAAGGCTCGGAAACGGTATGCCTCAATACCGATCCAAGACCTCGAGACTTGGGTACACCTTGTTTAGTGACGATCCCAAGCTTGACGGACCTCAGCTCCAACCAAATGTGAATACATATGCATCGAGAATGACCATCGGCTCACGGTTTCATTCAACGTCAAGCACAAAGTCCCCGCGTCCATTTGGACTATGGAAATCGGCATGCCTAGTACCTTACCCAGACCTTGTGGATTTGGGCAACCCCCGTACCGATCAAGACATAAGATCGACATGCCTCAATGTCGACTTAGGACCTTGCAGCCTCAAGCGATTTCCGCACCAAGCGAGACTTGGACCTAACATCCTATTTATGCCAAAACCAAGGCTTTATGGCTTGGGCGACTTTGTCTTGCAACTCAATCCAAATGAACCTTGGCTTAATTTCAAGTGTAAAAACTCAAGCACGTGTTCAAGCACAAACATGAGCAAAACCATACAAAAGATCCAACATCCTATCCACGGATTGACGGGTGAGCACTTAACTAGACTCGACAATGGAGACTACCGCCCTAAAGGAGACTTAGGGATCTTACTTACCTTGGCAACCTTGAAGACCAACTTAGATTAGCTTGAGGGATCGAGGATGCAAGGCCGAGAGAAAGGAAATAGAGGAGGAAATGAGAAAGTGAATAGCATGGTGAAAAATGAGGAGGGATCCTCCTATTTATACTACTCGATGCCATCATTACTTATCTAAGCAGCCCAATCACATTTCTTGAAGTGGCATGGCTATGGCATCAAGGTGACAAGCCTAGTTTGCAAGGTGGCACACCTAGGGTCCTAAGAGAACACTTGCCATCTTCTTATTGAATCACTTATTGACTTGCACTCCAATGCTCAATTTAGGCTCATGATGTGCCTATAGTCCTAAGGGACACATAAGCCCCTTTGATGCCTAATGTCCTCTCTTAATTGGTTGGCTTTTGGCTTGTTCACCAAGGCTATCCTTTAGACTCATCATAACCTAAGATTCTAGAGTACACCTAAACATGAATTACTAACTTCTTCTCCAAGGTAAATCTCAAGCCATCATTACCAAGCCAAATGGTCCACTCTACTTTTTCCAAGTGTCCCGCCTAAAGTCCTTAGTTGGCAAGCCTAATTGCACCTAAAAGAATGAGGTGGCATAGCTAAAAGACCTTGGTTAGCATTCTAGCTTCTAGGCATCATTGATGATGGCTCACTTTTCGCTCTTTCATTGGACCACTTGTACCCCACATTTAATGGGCATTTAATGAAGTTTGGATAAGATACTATCAAAGTTGCCAACTCGACATCTAGATTCTTCGGTCATTAATGAGGGGCTTGGGTTTCGCTCTCCAATTGGGCCACATATGCACCGTCCTTATCTTATCCATTAAGGATATTTTTTACTTCATCATTACTTTTGAAAAGTCAAGGAACACATCACCCCTTTCATTAATGAGGGTGTTCTAAAGTTTCCTTCTATTTTGTCATTTTCTTTGTCAAGAAGGTGGTCTAGAGAATTCTACCGTCTAAGTTGGTTTTGGGGCTGAAGAATGGATCATTAGGTACATCTCGAAAAACTAAATCATGTACACTCAAGGTTCAGCCATCAAGCCCCATGCTCGCCCAAACCATTCCTTTGGACAGTCGATCGGCCTAAAATCGATTGTCCTTGGATCGATTCAAGGCCAATTCTAAAGCTATCCATGGCCTAGCACTGAGCCAAGACACTCATGGACCTTAGAATTAGTGATGAATAGTTTGATCTATCCCTGAGCTCATTATGGTCGGCCCCGGATCCACCGGTAGGATTCATGGTCGGCGCATTACCGATCCATGATCAAAACATCACCAATTCGAGATTTTGTTCTGATCACTAAGAATTAAATAGGGAGTGATGCATTTTTGGTTAGAAGATGGTCACATTTGATCAATTCGGATTATCCATGTATCGGTGCATGATCGGGCAGAATCACCCACAACCAGAAATTACGACCGGCCGGATCGACCCATGACCGCCCGCCGATCCAAAATCATCCTATGACCAACTCTCATGATCAAAAAGTCATCTTATGAGCTGGTGATTCTATCCCATCGGTATGATCGGTAGAAAATTCGGGACCAACACCTCGACTGATTCGTGACCAATCGATTGATCAGTCAGTCAGTCGGACCATGAACGTTCCATGATCTCTTGTCAATCGAACCGATCAATCCATGGCCAATGGCTCATGATCGATCTTTTTGGACTTTATGGCCGATCCTTACGGGTCGAAATCGAGGATGTTACAATTCTCCCCCCCCCCCTTAAAAAATTCTTCCTGAAATTTCATAACATACCTAGGTACTCAAAATAAGTGAGGGTACTTGCGTCTCATAATTTCTTCACTTTCCCAAGTAGCCTCTTCTGTTCCATGGTGCTTCCATAGGACCTTGACTAAGGGAATAGCCTTGTTTCTAATTACTTGCCAAATTTGTCCATGATCTGCATTGGCTCCTCAATATATGATATTTGGTCATCTAACTCGATCTCTTCGAAGTTGAGCACATGTGCTAGATCTGGCTCATATTTTCTTAACATGGACATGTGAAATACATCGTGTACGTGAGCAAGTTTCGGTGGCAAAGCCAACCAATAGGCCATATTCCCCATCCTTTCTAGGATTTCAAAGGGTCCTATGTACCGTGGACTCAACTTACCTTTCTCTCCAAAACGAGACATACCTTTCAATGGAGACGCTTTGAGAAATACGTGGTCTCCTACCTGGAATTGTAGGGGCTTTCGTCTCTTGTCTACATAACTTTTTCGCCTACTTTGGGCGGCTCTAAGTCTCTTCCTAATTACCCGTACTGCCTCAGTAGTAAGCTGCACCAACTTAAGACTAGTAAACTTCTTTTCCCAAACCTCATTTCAACATACTGGAGTTCTGCAAGCTTGACCATATAATGCCTCGAATGGAGCCATGCCAATACTCTGCTAGAAACTTCAGCTCCACCCTGCTTTTGCTACGCCACTTTGATTTCAACTTCTTCGGGATCTTTCATCTCGAAAAACTTTTAGGGTCGCAGCTTTAAGAACTGTTCAACCAGTCCTTGCGTAGGGTGTTCGCCATTTCTGTTTTCGTTTCCACTTGCAGAGGCATTAACAAAAGCAGAGGCTACTTGTTGTTGAGCCTACTGATCCATCAGGCAATCAATGGTCGTAAGAGCTTGCAGGATTCCATCCAGTTGGGGGTCATCTTTCAAATTTCCTTTCGAAGTCACCTAATCTCGGGCACTCATGTTGTCTACTAATAAGACAACTATAGGAATTCTAGAAAAACCTTTCCATATCACAATCAAAGGTTAGTAGCCATGAGCTACTATCACACGAGAAATCAATCAAACAAACAATCACATGCACAAAGTGTTTTCCTAACTAACTATCCCATGACTCCTAGCGCACCTTATGACTCCTGGTAATTACCCTTGCTCTGATACCAAAAACTGTCGATTGATGATAAAGAAAGAGAATTCTTGGTTCAGTTTTCCACCTTAACGACAGAAAAAAGGATTGATCAAATTCTATTGAGTTTGACTAACGACCCCAACTCCATCCCTAGGGTCTCGAGCAATAAGGGTTATTTTCGCAACGTCCTAAACTCATCGCCGTCCCGATTGTTTTTATCTTGTTATCATGCACATGCAGAAACGTGAACGACCAACTCCCCGAACAAACAACAGCTAGAAGACTGGGACATACATCACACTGAACACACTGATTTATATTATAACAATACTTTTACAAGCCCTTTCTCTACGAGCTCTCTTTTCTTTTTACATCACAGTACAAATTTTCCACATAGGCTAGGGAAATCCTATCTCCTCTAGCATGACTGCAGCTCCCAAAATTGACGAGAGACTTCCATGCTTACAAGACTGAAAGATGAGGGGTGAGTTTTAGGGAAACTCAGTAAGTAAAATTCCTAGTTCTCTATTAGGAAAGCATCTCATCATCTTAGCAAGTACAACAAGTAAACAATGTCGATGGCAGATCAATAGCAAACTTATTGCTATCCTTAACTACATGCAAATATCCATCACAACATGCTTCAATGCATACTTACCTTTGGCTTATCAATAAATATATCAACATATCATACTTATGCATATGCCGAAACTCATGCAAATTCATTTAGTGTCGTCCCAGCTTGACCGGGGCCTCCAGCTTTGTGTTGGGCTTCCTGGCTCGACCAAAGCATCTCGGCTCGACCGAGACTTCGAGGCTAGCTTCTCGAGGCTTCCGGGTTCAAGACCCTGGCATCTCGGCTCAACCAGGGCATCCTGGCTCAACCGAGGCATCACCGCCAACGCTGTGTGGCAACAGGCGCCCTTTCCTCTTTAAGTGCATCCATAAATACATCATACAAGTTAATCTTATCTCTTAGTTGACACATGCATAGCCCGAAGGCGTGCTCATTCATTCCTGTGTGTCATGAGTTTCTTATACTTCACTAGCAACATGTCGGGAATGATCTTTGGTCCGTAACTTGAATCAATCACTCAGCGCCGATCCCCGCACCGGACAAGGCTTGGAAACGGTATGCCTCAATACCGATCCAAGACCTTGAGACTTGGGTACACCTTATTTTAGTGACGATCCCAAGCTTGACGGACCTCGGCTCCAACCCGATGTGAATACATATGCATCGAGAATGACCATCGGCTCACGGTTTCATTCAACGTCAAGCACAAAGTCCCCGCGTCCATTTGGACTATGGAAATCGACATGCCTGGTACCTTACCCAGACCTCATGGATTTAGGCAATCCCCGTATCGATCAAGAGATAAGATCGACACGCCTCAATGTCGACTTAGGACCTTGTGGCCTCGGGCCATTTCCACACCAAGTGAGACTTGGACCCGGCATCCTACTTATGCCAAAACTAAGGCTTTATGGCTTAGGCGACTTTGTCTTGCGATGAACTCAATCCGAATGAACCTTGGCTTAATTTCAAGTGTAAAAACTCAAGCACATGTTCAAACACAAACATGAGCAAAACCATACAAAAGATCCAACATCCTATCCATGGCTTGATGGGTGAGCACTTAACTAGACTCCACAATGAAGACTACCGCCCTAGAGGAGACTTAGGGATCTTACTTACCTTGGCAACCTTGAAGACCAACTTAGATTAGCTTGAGGGATCGAGGATGCAAGGTCGAGAGAAAGGAAATAGAGGAGGAAATGAGAAAGTGAATGGCATGGTGAAAAATGAGGAGGGATCCTCCTATTTATACTACTTGGTGCCATTGTTACTTATCCAAGCGGCCCAATCACATTTCTTGAAGTTGCACGGCTATGGCATCAAGTTGGCAAGCCTAGTTTGCAAGGTGGCACGCCTAGGGTTCTAAGAGAACACTTGTTATCTTCTTATTGAATCACTTATTGACTTGCTCTCCAAGGCTCAATTTAGGCTCATTATGTGCCTATGGTCCTAAGGGACACATAAGCCCCTTTGATGCCTATTGTCCTTTCTTGATTGGTTAGCCTTTGGCTTGTACACCAAGACTATCCTTTAGGCTCATCATAACCTAAGATTCTAAAGGACACCCAAGCATGAATTACTAACTTCTTCTCCAAGGTAAATCTCAAGCCATCATTACCAAGCCAAATGGTCCACTCTAATTTTTCCAGGTATCCCCCCTAAAGTCCTTAGTTGGCAAGCCTAATTGCACCTAAAAGAATGAGGTGGCATAGCTAAAAGACCTTGGTTAGCATTCTAGCTTCTAGGCATCATTGATGATGGCTCGCTTTTCGCTCTTTCATTGGACCACTTGTACCCCACATTTAATGGGCATTTAATGAAGTTTGGATAAGATACTATCAAAGTTGCCAACTCGACATCTAGATTCTTCGGTCATTAATGAGGGGCTTGGGTTTCGCTCTCCAATTGGGCCACATATGCACCGTCCTTATCTTATCCTTTAAGGATATTTTTTACTTCATCATTACTTTTGAAAAGTCAAAGGACACATCACCCCCCCTTCATTAATGAGGGTGTTCTAGAGTTTTTTTCTATTTTGTCATTTTCTTCATCAAGAAGGTAGTCTAGAGAATTCTATCGTCCAAGTTGGTTCTGGGGCCGGAGAATGGATCATTAGGTATACCTCGAAAAACCAAATCACGTATACCCAAGGTTCGGCCATCATGCCCCATCCTCGCCCGAACCTCGCCTAAAGGGTCGATTGTCCTTGGATCAGTTCAAGGCCAATTCTAAGACTACCCATGGCCAGGTCTATCCCTGAGCTCATTCCGGTCGGAACCCGATCCACCGGTAGGGTTCATGGTCGGCACATTACCGATCCATGATTGGACATCACCAATTCGAAATTCCGTTCTGATCACTAAGAATTAAATAAGGAATGATGTATTTTTGGTCGGAAGATGGTTGCACTTGATCAATTCGGATCATCCGTGTATCGGTGCATAACCAGGCAGAATCACCCGCGACTGGAAACTATGATCGGCCAGATCAACCCATGACCGTCCGCCGATCCAAAATAATCCCGTGACCAATTCTCGTGATCAAAATGTCATCTTATGAGCTGGTGATCCTATCCCATTGGTATGGTCAGTAGAAAATTCAGGGCCAACACCTGGACCGATTCGTGACTGGTCAATCGATCGGTCAATCGATCGAACCATAACCGATATGCGATTCCTTACCGATCGAATCGATCGATCCTTTTGGAATTTATGGCCAATCCTTACAGGGTTGAAATCGAGGATGTTACAAATAACATATTAACGGGCAAGTATCACGTAATAAAAGCGGGTAATAAATCGAGCAATAAATCGAAATTAATTGGGAGATATAAAATTGAGATCTACAAATATGGAATCACCATATCTTTATGTTTCTTACATTGCCTATGTCTTCCATCAAGACTATTATGGTAACATATCAACGGGCAAGTATCACATAATAAATGCGGGTAATAAATCAAGCAATAAATCAAATTTAATTGGGAAAGATAAAATTGAATCTACAAACATGGAATTGCTAGATCTTTCCATTTCTTACGTTGTCGACGTCTTCCATCAAGACCGTTATGGTAACATATTAATGAGCAAGTATCACATAATAAACGCGAGTAATAAATCGGGCAATAAATCGGAATTAATTAGGGAATATAAAATTGGAATCTGCAAATATGGAATCACTAGATCTTTCCATTTCTTACATTGCCGATGTCTTCCATCAAGATAGTTATGGTAACATATCAACGGGCAAGTATCACGTAATAAACGCGGGTCATAAATCAGGTAATAAATCGAAATTAATTGGAAAATATAAATTTGGGATCTGCATAGATGGAATCACCAGATCTTTCCATTTCTTACGTTGCCGACGTCTTCCATCAAGACCGTTATGATAACATATCAACGGGCAAGTATCACGTAATAAACGCGGATCATAAATTGGGTATTAAATCGAAATTAATTGGGAAATATAAAATTGGGATCTGCAAATATGGAATCACCAGATCTTTCCATTTCTTACATTGCCTACGTCTTCCATCAAGACCATTATGGTAACATATCAACGGGCAAGTATCACATAATAAACGCGGGTAATAAATCGAGTAATAAATCGGAATTAATTGGGAAATATAAAACTGGGATCTGCAAATATGGAATCACCAGATCTTTCCGTTTCTTACATTGCCGACATCTTTTATCAAGACCGTTATGGTAACATATCAATGGACAAGTATCAGGTAATAAATGCGGGTAATAAATCGAGCAATAAACCAGAATTAATTGGGAAATATAAAATTGGGATCTGCAAATATGGAATCACCAGACCTTTCCGTTTCTTACGTTACCGACATCTTCCATCAAGACCGTTATGGTAACATATCAACGGGCAAGTATCACGTAATAAACGCGGGTCATAAATCGGGTAATAAATCGGAGTTAATTGGGAAATCTAAAATTGGGATCTGCATATATGGAATCACCAAATCTTTCTGTTTCTTATGTTACCGACGTCTTCCATCAAGACCGTTATGATAACATATCAATGGGCAAGTATCACGTAATAAACGCGGATCATAAATCGGGTATTAAATTGAAATTAATTGGGAAATATAAAATTGAGATCAGCAAATATGGAATCACCAGATCTTTCCGTTTCTTACGTTGCCTATGTCTCCCATCAAGACCATTATGGTAACATATCAACGGGCAAGTATCAGGTAATAAACGAGGGTAATAAATCGGGCAATAAATCGAAATTAATTGGGAAATATAAAATTGGGATCTGCAAATATGGAATCACCAGATCTTTCTGTTTCTTATGTTGCCGACGTCTTCCATCAAGACCGTTATGGTAATATATCAACGAACAAGTATTACGTAATAAACGCAGGTAATAAATCAGGCAATAAATCGGAATTAATTGGGAAATATAAAATTGGGATCTACAAATATGGAATCACTAGATCTTTCCGTTTCTTACATTGCCGCTTCCATCAAGACCGTTATGGTAACATATCAACGGGCAAGTATCAGGTAATAAACGCGGGTAATAAATCGGGCAATAAATCGGAATTAATTGGGAAATATAAAATTGTGATCTGTAAATATAGAATCACCAGATCTTTCCACTTCTTACATTGTCGACGTCTTCCATCAAGACCGTTATGGTAACATATCAATGGACAAGTATCACGTAGTAAACGCGAGTAATAAATCGCGCCATAAATTGGAATTAATTGAGAAATATAAAATTGGGATATGCAAATATGGAATCACCAGATATTTCCGTTTCTTACATTGCCAACGTCTTCCATCAAGACCGTTATGGTAACATATCAACGGGCAAGTATCACGTAATAAACACGGGTAATAAATCGGGTAATAAATCGGAATTAATTGGGAAATATAAAATTGGGATCTACAAATATGGAATCTCCAGATCTTTCCGTTTCTTACGTTGCCGATGTCTTCCATCGAGGCTGTTATGGTAAGATATCAACATGCAAGTATCATGTAATAAATGCGGGTAATAAATCGGGCAATAAATCGGAATTAATTGGGAAATATAAAATTGGGATTTGCAAATATGGAATCACCAAATCTTTCCATTTCTTACGTTGCCGACATCTTCCATCAAGATCATTATGGTAACATATCAACGAGCAAGCATCATGTAATAAACGCGAGTAATAAATCGGGCAATAAATCGGAATCAATTGAGAAATTTAAAATTGGGATCTACAAATATGGAATTACTAGATCTTTCCGTTTCTTATGTTGCCGACGTCTTCCATCAAGACCGTTATGGTAACATATTAATGGGCAAGTATCACATAATAAACGCAGGTAATAAATTGGGCAATAAATCGGAATTAATTGGGAAATATAAAATTGGGATCATATTTGAAATAATAAAATATAACAACAGTTTAGTTTGTACATGGGACAGAGGTTGCTTCTGATTATTGCAACTCAATGAGTAAATAAATAAATAAGATGATGCACTGAGTGAAAACACATTAACATTCGGCTGAACCCGATGATGACCTTGCCCTATATATACGAACAGACACTCTCTTCTTAACTCAAACACTGTCTCAAACCATAAAGGCGGGCATAGCAACAGAGAATGGGACAGCTCGATGAAATGTTAAGTGGTCAAGCCCAAGTATGGAAGCTCATGTATGCATACGTGGACTCAATGGCGCTGAACTGCGCGGTGGAGCTCCGGATACCTGACATCATCCACTCGCTAGGCGGCGGGCCTGTCACCTTGGCTCAAATAGCCTCCCACATCCCCTCCCCATCTGTCAAAACCTGCGTCCTCGGCCGCATCATGACGCCTCTGGTCCGCAAGAACATCTTCTCTGCGCACTACGACGGCAAAGAGACGCTCTACGGCCTCACCCCATCGTCGAGATGGCTCTTACAAGGGGCTGGGCACCTCAACCTCGTGCCACTGGTACTGCTAGCGGGCCATCAGTATATGGTGTCCCCGTGGCATTGCCTCAGTGACTACATCAAGGAAGGGGGATCATTCCCATTAAAGAGGGCTTATGGCTGCGAAATGTGGGACTTGGAGTCCAAGAACCCTGAATTCAGCCGCACGTTCCGTGATGCCATGGCGTGCTCGAACAAGCTCATGATGAGAGCTATCGTGCATGCGTACAAGGATGGGTTCGAGCACGTGGGATCTCTGGTGGACGTTGGAGGCGGGACGGGCAGTGCCGTAGCCGAGATAGTGAGGTCGTACCCGCACATCAAGGGGATTAACTTCGACCAGCCTCACATTGTTGCCGCCGCGCCAGCGCACGACGGTGTCAGTCATATCGGGGGAGACATGTTTGAGGCCATTCCAAGTGCTGATGCTGTTTTCATGAAGGTAAGTATACTTGTCGCTTATTCTATGGACTCACATGAATTGAGTGCACTCAGTACTTGCTCCTCTGCTTAGCAATTCATTTGCTAATGTTTGTCATATAGTTTTAAATAATAAAAAAATTAGTAAACGATAAGTATTTTCATAAGCACTGAAAATCTTCAACTGAATTTTGAAAAGCTAGTTTATACTAACAATAAATGGGAAACCCCGGGCATCAATTCCTCATGACCTCTATCACTGCATCTCCTTCGGAAGAAGGGAAAATCCTAAATAGGGACCTAAAGTGCATACTTTTTTTTTCAAAAGATGACTTGAAATGGAGTCTATCTCAAATAAGGACCCAAAGTGGTCATTTAGTCTCAAAGAAATACCTCACTCGCTGGCTGGTGAACAGATGCATCTCCAAAGCATATTCCGGTGACCTGATCAAGGGTATTTTTGTCCAAAAAAATTCTTTTTTTATTTTCAGTTTGTTCTATTCTTTTTCTTTTTTTCTTTTTTTGGGTCTATGGTTGCACTGTTCATCATCTTCTTTGTCCCCTGTTTTTCTTCTTCTTACCCAGACCAAGAACATCGAACTTAGGAAGGTCCGGCGAGCGTCGGCCACTAGTAAGGGCCAGCAAGGGCTGGACACCCATTGCCAGCAGTGGGCGAGGGCTGCCAAGCCCTCGCCGGCCGCAGGCAAGGGTGGCCTCAGCTATGGCCGACGAGGGCCGTCAAGCCCTCGCTAGCTATAGGCGAGGACTTGTAGGCCCTCGCCAGCCCTTATCAATGGCCGATGAGGTGGGCGAGCCCTCACCGGCTGAGGGCGAGGCCACCCTCACCAGATCTGGGGAGGGTAAGCCTCTTCCAGGGCCGGCAAGGGGCGACCTCGCTGATGGTCGTGAGGGGCAACCTCCCTCGCCTCCGCGCGTCGCTCCACTGACAATCTCGTCTTCTACCAGGACTACGACTAGGACACCTACGTCGCCTTCTTCATCCCTTCCTCCCACCACCACTCCCAAATCGACGGCTTCTCCGACTACCCCTTTTTCCCTCGAGCACCTCCTTGTAGGGCCTCAATTTGGATGGCCCCCTCCCTCACGGCCATCGAGGGCTCAATGGCCCTCGCTCGTTGCCAGCGATGGGCGTCGAGCTCTCGCTTACTGCTAGTGATGGGCATCAAGCCCTTGCTGGCCTTTCCCCAAGTCCAGTGTTCTTGATTTGGGCAAGAAGATGAATAAGGGACGAAGAAGATGAACAGGGGATGAAGAAGACGATGAACAGGACAACCAAAAATGAAAAAATAAAAAAGTTGGAGAAAATACCCTAATCATGCCACCGAAATATGCATCGGAGATGTAACTATTCACCGGCCGGCGACTGAGGTCCTTCTTTGAGATTAAATGACCACTTTGAGTCATTATTTGAGTCAGATTTCACTCCAGGTCCTCTTTTGAGAAAATGAGAGCACTTTGGGTTCTTATTTGAGATTTTTCCTCGGAATAATGTCAATCTTCGATATGATTGTTCAACTTCTAATGCACAAACTGCAAATGACAATCGACGCATTGAACATTCGTGATTTAATAAGTCATGATTGATTCACAACTAAAATTTTCATCTTCCTCCTTTGTACAGTGGATCCTGCATGATTGGAATGATGAAGATTGTGTAAGGATTTTGAAGAACTGTAGGAGAGCTGTAGCGGAAAAGAATGGCAAGGTGATCCTAGCGGAAATTGTGTTGCGACCAGAGGGCGATGGCCTCTTCGATGACACAGGGATAGCTTCCGATCTGACCATGATCACTCAAACCGGAGGTAAAGAGAGGACCGAACCAGAGTGGAAGAAGCTTTTGGAGGAAGGAGGCTTCCCTCGCTGCAATATCTTCCAAACCCCTTCCTTGTTGTCCATCATTGAAGCCTTCCCAGTTTAATTGTGGTTTATTCAGAGATTGACTACTTGTCGGCTACTTATTATGCATTTATGTTTTTCTACTAGACCCTCTTGTCGAATTGGTTAAGTGATTAAGTGTTCGATTTGGATAAAATAAATTCTATGTCCAAATCAGAGCATCTTCCAATCATATTAGCCTAGGGGGTTACACTCCATACATGTGGATGGGGCAACTTATTTGTATTTGTGTGGTTAATAAAGCCGAAAAGTTTGAATATCCCATGTTATCCCAAACAAAAAACAAAAGTGTCGCGACCTCTTTTTCTCAGCGCCTGATACGCGCGGGGACCAGCGAAGGCTAATGGCTCAGCTAGGTCTATTAGGCTTTAGCCCAGACTTTCCCAAGCCCACCAATTCACGACTTATGGTTTGAGTTTTTAACCTATAAGTTGATTTTAAATAAGAGTCGCCACTAATCGATTTGATTTTGGGTGGGTTAATTAGAAACCCAAGCGAAATACTAGGAGAAATATTTCCCTGCATAACTAGAGAAACTAAGATCGGGAACTTGATTATACTAATTAATCACTAATGCTATTCTGGTACCTAATCTTGTTTAAACCCTAAGGTTTTTTGGATTTTCAAGGGATTTTCCATGCATTGGTGGAGGAAAAACTTTTTTTTTTTTTACATTTTTCTATTTTTTGAACATAAAAAGCATTTTTTGGATTTTTGATCTTTTTTTTTTCGAAAATATAGATCATTTTTTTGGAAAATTGTGAGATATTTTGGATTTTTTTATTTTTGAAAAAAATAAATTATTTTTAATTTTTATTATTAGAATATTTTTTTTATAATAATATAATATTATATAAAAAGCAACCCGGGTCGAATTCCCGAGTTGGGATCGACCTGGGTCGTCCACCCATGGTCCAGACAGGCCTGCAGCGCGGGCCCGGCCTAGGATTCTTTTTTCCTTTTTTTATAATACAAACCGAGCCCAAACCAATTTAGCCCATTTTCCATTAAAGAAAGGTCCGGCCCAAGAATCAGCCAGCCCATGTGCGCAGGCCCAGATCAGATGGAACCCTACCCAAACGACGACCTGCGTCCGACCCAGCTTTGTAGCCATGACCCGGTTCTGACCAAACCCTACGCGAACGACGTCCCACGCCCGACCCGATTTGCGACCCGGCATCTCCTTTGCAGACCCCGCTCCCTCGTGCCCTCGTTTCCGACGATCTGTGGCAGAGGCGGCCAAGCTCATCTCGGTCTGAGCTCGGGCCTCCGTCGGCACCACCTCAGCCTCCGCCCTACTAGCCTTCATTGCCAATCACGTCGCTCATCACCGCCGGTCACCACAGATCCAACCGCGGTCACTGTACTTACTTGGCATTTTCATCGAACGCCTGGAGGACACCGACGGGGAGGGGAGAAGCCGAACGACGGACGATCGAGGTCGCGACAAGACTCTAGGGTAGACATCAAACAGAGGCTGTGGCAGTCGGACGACGGGCGGTCGGGGACCGGAACTCACATGAGGCTGATGGCCGTGAGTCCCAGCCCGATGACCCAAAACACGGAAAAAAAAAAGAAAAAAGAAAAAAGAAAAAGACAAACCCTAGCTCACCGAGGAAGAAGGTGTAGCGACAGGTGGCTAGTCACGAAGCAGGCACAGCCGTCGGCGGCGTTTGTCTCCCTTTCACCCGCAACCCCACAGATCTGGGTTTCTCCTCCCTCGCTTGCGATCTCTCAAGTCGAAGATCCCCCTTTCTCTCGGGTTCACTCGTCGCCGACCTCCCTTAATGTCTCTCAGGGGAGGTCGTTTGAGCTCATGACCCCACTCTCTTGCTTACTCTTTAAGCCTCCCCTAAAGTCTCTCTGGAGAAGTTCTCCAAGCTCGCTCGCTCAACGTCGACAGAGATCGCAACCCGCCTATTTATAGGCGAGGAGGGTCCGGTCGACGGAGAGCCTCGGCCGCCGGTCTTCAGCTTGCTGACCGGATTCTCTTGGCCGAACCGGTGTCCCATCCCTTCTTCTCCACCAAGGCGCACTCGGCATTGAAGGCGAGCTTGATGGCACCTGAGAAACATCTCCAACCAACGTCGACCTACTCCCCCTCGGATGTAGGTCCTATGCACTGGTTGCAGAAGTTAAGGAAGAAGACAAGAAGGAAAAGGTCGGGCTAGAAAGAAAGGGAGTGGTCCCCCGAGCCCGTGCGGAGGGGGGGGGAGAAAGAGGGAAAGGGGGCTGGGCGCAAAGGCCTAGCCCCAGCGACTGCTGCTTCTCTTTTTTTTTTGTGTTATTAATATTATTATTATTATTATTATTATTATTATTATTATTATTATTATTATTATTATTATTATTATTATTAATTATTTGAAAAAGAGTGAAAAATAAGTAAAAAAAATAAAGATTAATGGACGCAAATAAAAACTAAGCCCTAAATGATGCAAAAAATATTTTTGTTAGGGCCAAATTGATCCCTATTTTTCTATGTAAATTAATTTTAAATATTTAGTCAATATTTAGGTGTCGACAAAAAGCCAAAATATATATGGCATACTAAGGTGAGCATTAATATGACACTTCAATATGGAGTAATCTTTTTGCTTTCGCCTTTTTACTTTTTCTAAATCTTATATCTATATTGTATTGAACGTGGTCGCAACAACTAAACCTTCAAAACGTGTAAATAATATATATATATATATAGGACAGCAAGTTACTTCTAAGCAAATCGCGATATATATACATATATATAGGACAGCAAGTTACTTCTAAGCAAATGGACCCGCGATTTGAGTGGCAAATAACATTGTAAAAAGAAAAAATTGTAAAGAGAGAAGGAAAAATGCCAATGCGAATGAAAGAAATGATATATTCCTACCGGACTTCTTGTTGGTTCGCAACAAATATAAATATAATCCGCATCGACTTTTAGTTAGATATACGAGCGGATAATGTTTTTCCCAAGTGAAAGATACTACAGAAAATGGAATGCTTATACAGCTTCAAGGACTATGAAAGGCTTGTAAGTACTAAATCATCTCAAATTTCACTGTGATTATTTCATAGTCCGTGAAATATATGAGTACGCTCTGTTTCTTATTCAAAAAGTCGTGTATATAAGCGCTACGTGAAAGACTTGCTCTACCGACCCAAAAAAAGAGAAAAGAAAAGAAAGACTAGCTCTAAAGCGAGAATTGATGAACGAACCCCTTTCACATAACCATGGCTTTCCTTGTTCTCTTTTATCCCACTCATAATCACCACGGCAACTTCTAAAACTTTAATACCTCTCTCACATCTGAGATAAATTTAGGATTCTACAGCAATTTTCAGGAACTCCACCAACTATGTTGCCAAATATGAAGAAAATCATAAAAGAATGGAAGCAGCGAGATGCCTCCCGCTTCCTTTCTCTTCCTTCGAGCACCCTCCGTGTCACCTTCAATGTCCATCGAGATGTTGCACGAAACATTCGGAAAGAAAAAGATGCGCAAAATATAGAGGACTACTAGATCCATAGAGTATTTTGAAATGAAGTTGACAGAGTGTGGTAGGTGAGGAGTAAGTCGGTGACGCGTTAGTGCAACGTATAATGATATGCTTTGTATAATTTCAATGAGAGCATCTTTTAACAAGAAAGTTTCACTTACTTATAAGATTAGTTTTTGTAAAGTATTTCGGGGACACTCGTCGACCATACTTAATAAAATAAGTGTTAGAAATGTATGACAGTGTCTTGATTGATTCAATGCGAAATCAGATTCCTCAAGGAGTGGGATTCTAATTCGCACTATTTTTATGTTTGGAGAAGAATCAAAATATTGATTTTGATTCACCATGGAACACAATTACTTAGAAAATGCGGAAGCGGATTACCTTACTGTAACCGGGATTGGAGTCCATTCCAAACTTATTATAACTACAAATCTATCACAAACTCAATTCCATCACCGACAGTAGCCTTTAGAAGTTCGCGATTACCAGCCGCTGATCACCGACGATGGACTCCACTGTCTGCACTCCACCGTTGACATCGGTCACAAGCCGCTGGCCATCATACTCTATCGTCGGCCATTGGGTTTGTTGAAAAATACATTTGAGCAATGTTTGAAAAGTCTCATATCAAAGAATTTGTGTGGCAAGTAGTAATTAATATATCCAAATTGGCTCATAACTTATTGACTTTAGCTTTTGAGTGAAAGTAAATCGAATTTAATGTGTTGATAAGCTTGAACTTAAGGCTCTCTCTTTATGATCTCTCTAAGTGAAGTTATCAGTTTTTCTTGTGCACTCCAAGAATGGAATTTTGTGTATTGGTATCTTGGAAACAGAAAGGAATCCCATAGATCTTTGCGATTGTCAAGTGCGATTTGCCCCCATGATTCGAACCAAGAGGAGAACATGGTGAAAGTCATGTTTGCATTGGTTGGCGATGATTGGGGAGACATACATAATACTGAGCTCGCATGGGAGAGATTGTTAAGATGCACGTGTAAGTTATATCAAAAAAGTCCCACACGAAAGAATTTATATAGTGTGAAATAATTAATATATCCTATTTGATCCCCTATAAGACGTGGAACTATCTCAGTCCACATACTTAAAAGGAAAGAGAAATGCTTAATTAACATCTCAAAATGGGGTTGCCAAATAATCAAGCCACAACTTTGTTTTCCCATAATTTAGGCCCCCTTTAATATTTTTTCATTTTTCTTTTTATTTTGTATGTGGTTGAGAAAGAGAGATTAACCTCTCATCTATTTTTGGGCGGCAGCGAGGGATTGTCCAAGAATATTGTTTAAGCGAAAAGGATGTTCAGTTACGCCCATTCATAGTTGCAGTTTGAACATATGTTTATTATTAGTGTGAGGAATGCATGACAACGGTAGTTTCAAGATCTTATTTAATGAAGAACAACAAAAGCCGGCAGAGTACGACTAAATCTCGTAATCTAGTAATGTCTGTCGACAACGATGTTTAATGTATGTCATGTACCTCATGGTCATAGTCCTCAAAATCTAATTTGTCGACATACCCATTTGATCCCCCTAACTCGTGGAACTATCTCAGTCCACATACGTAAACGGAAAGAGAAAGCTTAATTAACATCTCAAAAAGGGGTTGCCAAATAATCAAGCCACCACTTCGTTTTCCCGTAATTTAGGCACCCTTTAATTTTTATTCTTATTTTTATTTTGTATGTGGTTGAGAAAGAGAGATTAACCTCTCTTCTACTTTTGGGGGGTGGCAGGGGGGTCGTCTAAAAATATTTCTTAAGCAAAAAGGATGTTCAATTACACATAATCATAATTGTAGTTTAAACATACGTTTATTATTAGTGTTAGGAAGGCATGACAACGGTAGTTTCAAGATCTCATTTGATGAAGAACATTAAAAGCCGGCGGAATACAGCTAAATCTGGTAATCTGATAATGCTTGTCAACAACGATGTTTAATCTATGTGATGTACGTCATAGAAATAGTTCTCCAATTCTAATTTGTCGCCACACCCATTTTATCCCCTATGACGTGTGGGAACTATCTCAGTCCATATACTTAAAAAGGAAAGAGAAACGCTTAATTAACATCTCAAAATGGGGTTGCCAAATAATCAAGCCACCTCTTCGTTTTCCCATAATTTAGGCACCCTTTAATATTTTTATTTTTATTTTTATTTTGTATATGGTCAAGAAAGAGAGATTAACCTCTCTTCTATTTTTGGGGGGTGGTGTCGTGTTGTCCAAAAATATTTTTTAAGTGAAAATGATGTTCAATTACACCCAATCATAGTTGCAGTTTAAACATATGTTTATTATTAGTGTTAGGAATGCATGACAACGGTAGTTTCCAGATCTCATTTGATGAAGAGCAACAAAAGCCGACAGAGTACAGCTAAATCTGGTAATCTGATAATGCCTGTCGACGACGACGATGTTTAATGTGTGCAATGTACCTCATAGTCATAGTCCTCAAAATCTAATTTGTCGTCACACCCATTTGATCGCTTGTAACGTGTGGAACTATCTCAGTCCACATACTTAAAAGGAAAGAGAAACACTTAATTAACATCTCAAAATGGGGTTGCCAAATAATCAAGCCACCACTTTGTTTTCCCGTAATTTAGGTACCCTTTAATTTTTTTTTCTTTTTTTTATGTGATCAAGAAAGAGAAATTAACCTCTCTTCCATTTTTGGGGTGGCCCCGCGGCCCGGGGGGTGGGGGGTGTTGTCCAAAAATATTTCTTAAGCGAAAAGGATGTTCAGTTACACCCAATCATAATTGCAGCTTAAACATATATTCATCATTAGTGTTAGGAACGCATGACAACAATAGTTTCCATATCCCATTTAATGAAGAACAACAAAAGTCGACAAAGTACGGCTAAATCTGGTAATCTAATAATGCCTGTCAACAACGATGTCTAGTGTATGTACTTCATAGTTGTTGGGTTGAAACGATTCCCAGAAAAAGTTTTCGACACTAAATCGATCCCCCTAAATTGACGAAGCGGAAGCGAGCCCAGAAACAAAACAGTCATGAATCACCGATCAAAAGCACGCCACAGAATCGAGCGTACCTTGTATCCACAGACTAAACACCGACGTTGCGATTCGAGGAGGAAACCGGATACTGTTCTTCAAGAGGGGAATTCTTGATTTTCGCTTGGGGAGGGAGCGATGTGCAAGCGACGTTATTCTTCTTAGGAATTTGTTGCGTTTTGAGAGTGAGAGTAGAAAAGGAAACGACGTACATAACCCCAAAAAATTACATTCCTTTTTCTTTTATATTTTCCCTCGAAGCGTCTCCTCCAAACGACGCGACTCCTCAAAACGTAACACCTCTTCCAAAAGACACAACCTTTCACTTTGCACATTTTCCTCCATGGGCCCTCAACTCACGGGCCGAGTCCTAATGGGCTAACTCAAGCCCAATAAAACCATCATCTCCCACTCGCACATGGTGGGCCAAAACCAACATGGGCGGACGGGCCCTACTGAGGCCTATCAATTGAAAAAATACATCAACTCCCACTTGACATGGTGGGCCGAACAGAATCATCTTTTCCTCACTGCAACATTCATACTGGTGAATAGTCCGTGCGACCAGCATACTTGGAGAGCTCGTTGCCATACATCTGTTAGGAATATATAGCAGCTCATAATGGGCATCACTTTCCGAGTAAATTTAGTATGCAGTACCCTAGATCGATCGATCACATTTATATCTCTCTTAATCTCATTTAAACAATGATATATTTATTGTATTCACAATTATGATTATCCCAAAGACAGTCATAATTGGTCGACCTGTGAATACAAAACCACAATGTGATCCTACAAAAAACGATCTTCCTCTTTCCTTCAAACTCTTAATTTCAGTTCAACTTGCTTTTCTAGAAATGTCCCATTAGATCGAATCAGCTCATGACCATTGGCAACATTCTAAGATAGCAAACACTAAATAGAAATCTTGGGAATAAGTAAGAGTCATGAGGGCACTAAAAAATTGATGAACTCTTTTCCTCAAGAGTCTCACACGTCATAAAAGTTGAGATCAAACTTTTGTCACTCTTATAGATCGTCTCATGCATACGTAGTATGAAATACGTATTACGGTATCAACTCCTTTCCCATGGAGCGTATGTCTACACAATCAATACCGTACAGATGATAGTTCAGACATACCCAATGTCTAACTTGAGTTCACGTATTTACTCATTCACAAAATTCATCAGAACTCACATCTGGCATCTTAGACAGATAAAGTAAAATGTGTGGGTTATTTTACTTTCGGACATCGTAAGTATTATGTCCTCATCTTAACACTCAGTTAAGGCGACATATTTATTTTAAGCTTGAGCTCTCAATTATCACCTAGATAATAAGCTTAAAAATAGTCTCATCTCTATCTATCACATAGTAAATAGAGGCGATTACCCGTGTGAGTGGGCTAATCTCTTATCTGTCCGACATACTTTCTCAACATAATATAATGCACTAAGCATTAAGATGCATAAAGATCAAACAAAAGATTCATAGGCATTAATAATGAAACAATACTAGTTCATACATGTGAACAACTCAGGGAAAATACAATCCAGTACATCAGACTCTACGCAATCCTAGAGATTTTACATGACCACTAAACACATCTCTAGGTATTGGCTTTGTCATAGGATCTGCTACCATTCTATGCGTAGATATGTACTGCAAGTTCACATCTTTTCGTGCAACCATATCTTTTACAAAGTTATACTTGGTATCTATATGTTTGGTCTTGCCATGATATTTTGGATCTTTAGTGTACGCTATAGCTGCTTGGCTATCACAGTTAACCAACAACGGATGTGCAGCTTTCTCAATAACACCTAAATGATCCAAAAATCTCTTAAGCCAAACTCCTTCTTGCACCGCTGCTGATAATGCCACGAACTCAGCTTCCATCGTGGATAAGGCTATACACGTTTGCTTCTTACTGCTCCATGATATGGCGCCATTATTCAGTAAGAAAGCAAAACCAGAGGTAGATTTCCTTTCATCTAAATCTCCTCCCCAATCAGCATCAGAATAACCTTCGAGTCGCAGATCCTTTCCTTGGTAACTCAACTTGAAATCAGCGGTTCCCTTCAGATACCTCAGTATTCTCTTTACGGCTTTCCAATGTGCTGGACCTGGATTGGATTGGTATCTACTCACCATTCCAACTGCAAAACATATGTCGGGTCTTATACACATCATAGCGTACATCAAGCTCCCAACTGCACTAGCATAAGGAACATGTTTCATTTGTTCCTTTTCTTGTGGAGTCCTCGGACACAGTCTATGGCTCAATCCTTCACCTTTTGCAATAGTTGGAAGATAACCAACTCTTGACAGTATGAACAAACTCCATATTGTTTCCGGCAATCAGTATATCATCAACATATAATGATATGATCACAAATTGATCCTTGGATCTTTTGATATATACACAATGATCTTCATCAATCATTCTAAAATCATATGCCATTATGGCATTATGAAAACGTACATACCATTGTCTCGATGACTGCTTAAGGCCGTATATCGACCTCAAAAGTCGACACACCTTTTCTTCTTGGCCTTTCACTATGAAACCAGTTGGTTGTTCCATGTATATTTCTTCCTCCAATTCTCCATTGAGGAAAGCAGTCTTTACATCCATCTGATGTAACTCAAGATCCATACTAGATACTATTGCTAGAATAATGCGAATCGAGGTAAATCTCACTACAGGAGAAAACGTATCTTCATAATCAATTCCTTCCTGTTGATTATACCCCTTCGCAACAAGGCGAGCCTTATGCCTTTCTATCGAGCCATCAACATTTCGCTTTATTTTGAGAACTCACTTGTTCCCAATGGCTCTGCGTCCTTTTGGAAGATCAACAAGTTCCCAGACTTGGTTTGATTTCATTGACTCCATTTCCTCTTCCATTGCATGAATCCATTTTTTCTTACTAGGGCAATTCAGAGCCTCATTAATATTTCTAGGCTTATCCTCATCTTGTGGAGCAACCATAAAAGTTTCCCCTTCAATGTCAAAACGTCGACGGGGAATACTTTGGCGACTTGTTCGCCGTATTGGAGTTTGTACACTTTGCACATCATTCCCCATTATGCTCCCACTGGGATTAGATAATGATGATGTCGTCTCATTATGTGGTTGCAATTGAGAATGAGTTGAATTCAATTCATCACTTCTCATGTTACTCCCACTTGGACAAACTCCACCAAGGTCATTATCTTGATCTGAGGTTTCAAATAGGGAGTTGTCTTCCCCTATTTTGCCCTTCTTAGGAAATTCATCCTCTAAGAATGTGACATCCCGTGATTCAAATTCAGTTATACTCCCACTTTCCTGCTCACCTATGAACACATACCCTTTTGAGTGTTCCGAGTATCTTATGAAAATACTCTTCTTTCCTCTGGGACCCAGTTTCCCATATTTGTGAGAGGACTCATGTGTATAGGCAGCACAACCCCATGGCTTAAGAAAACTTAAGTCCGGTTTTCTACCTGTCCATAACTCATATGGAGTGGAAGTAACTGATTTGGAAGGCACACGGTTAAGTATATAGGCAGCAGATAACAACGCATCACTCCAAAAGGTGATAGGCAAGTTAGCATGCGCCATCATGGACCTAACCATTTCTAGTAGGGTTCTGTTTCTTCTCTCTGCAGCACCATTTTGTTGAGGAGTATATGGAATAGATAACTGTCTTTCTATTACTTTTTCATCACATAATTTTCTGAACTCATCAGATAAATATTCTCGACCTCGATCGGATCTCAATGCTTTTATTTTCTTGTCTAATTGATTCTCTACCAGGTTCATAAACCTTTTGAAACAACTTATTGCTTCAGATTTGTGAGAAATCAAATAGACATATCCGAATCGAGTATAATCATCTATAAAAGTGATGAAATAAACAGCCCCATGCCTTCCTCTCACATTCATTGGACCACAGATATCAGAATGGATTAAATGCAGAGGAAACTCAGCTCTTTTACCTTTTCCAAATGGTTTCCTTGTCGTTTTCCCTTCTAGGCAATGCTTACAGATAGGCAAATCGACTTTTTCAATATTGCCCAACAAGCCCTCTTTGGCTAGTCTATTCATACGCTGTTGGCCAATGTGACCAAGTCTAGCATGCCATACATTCACATCATTATCATATGTGTTAGGAGACGTGAGAAGGGAATAACAAACATTTGTATTAACATAATCAATATCTAATACAATAAAACCATCCAGAAAATATCCACAACCATAGTAATTTGTATTCAAAAACAAATCCACACCTCTATCATAGAAGTTCATATTAAAACCTAATTTAACCAATACTAAAACAGACACTAAATTCCGACGAATCTCCGGAGTATACAATACATCATGAAGGAACAAAGTGTGTCCACCACGCATATTCAATTGGCATCTGCCAATTCCTTTCACTTCAGCTCTGGAGTTGTTTCCCACATAGATCCACTTAGTTCCAGTTGGTATTCGTCGGAATTCCACGAAGGATCCTCTATCCTTCGCTACATGGTCTGTTGCTCCTGAATCCACAGTCCACAAAGGATTAGATTCAGTTAAGAATACAGAACTCGACACATAAGTTAAGTTCTGAAAAGTACAAGGGGTGCTTACCTTCTTTGGCTCACGACAGTCGCGAGCATAGTGACCCTTCTTGTCACAATTGTAGCATTTCACCCTTGCTAGCTTTTTCATGCGAGGACGCTTTCCTCTTTCATGTTGGTTAAACTTGGGTTTCTTTCCTGAAGGACCTGCTTCCTTGCCTTTCCCTTTATTAAACCAGTTAGGGCGCTTGCGCTTGGAGCCCGAAGCTCCATTTGAGCTAGAACTAGCATGATAGAGTTTAGCTTCCGGCTTAGCCGCCAGCAGGCGGTCATCTTCCAGCTCAAGATGACGCAATGCATCCTCAAAGGTTTTGATATTCTCATTATGAGTCAGGTGCACCTTCATATGCTCCCAACTCTGAGGCAAGGAACGAATCACTGCTTGCACTTGCTGCTCATCTGTCAGGACATGGCCAGCATCTTTAAGCTCATTAATCATGTTTGACATCTTTCTAAGATGTTGCTTCATGGTCTGACCATGAGGCTTCTTATAAGAGTCAAACCTAATAGTGAGCTGCCTTAGTCTGGTCACCGAAGTATGACCAAATCTTGCCGCCAATGCTTCCCACATGTCTTTGGCATTTTCAAAACGCCTAAACTCTCGCATGACGTCATTTTCCATGCTGCTCAGCAACGTGATGCGAGCAAGAGAGTTCTTTATATTCCATGCAGCAAATGCTTCTTTGTCTCTCTTATGCTGTGCAGTGGTTCCTTCTTCAGGTTCTACCATGGTTAGGATAAGAGTCTCAAGTGCTTCTTGCTCTTCCAGTACATACTGGATTTTCATTTGCCAGATTTCATAGTTGTCACCATTGAGCTTTTCACCTTTGTTCAGCTCGGCAACTATGCTCTTTGTGGCTGAAGCCATTGATCTGAACACATCAGACATATATTCACGAGTTATTAATGCTATTATTTATGCATCTATTTTGCACAAACCCATCATATTAATTAATAATTTTAAGTAAGGTTTCAGAATCAAAAGGTCACTATGTTTCCAATCATCCTCCAAAAATCCTAACTTAAAACTATCATTAATATGATTGTCATATGCAAAATCAATTCTATGAAGCTACAAAAACTTTTATTACTACCCACATCTAACTACCCACAGCAACCAGCAATCAACAGAAATCAACAGATAATTGATATACAACAATGTGATAATACTTTCAGTTAACACAACAAACATATAGGTCGCTTCATATAACAACAATCAGATAGATAACATTACATAAGATGTTCACTAAGCACACTTAACAAAAAAAATAGCTAATACATCTATCACTAAATCATCACACGAACAGGGAAAGATCCTCCTTGGTTCAATTTCTTGATCTTTTCCCTTGTAACAATGCAGTAATATTCGTTTACAAAATCTATCACAATTTTCTTATATGAAGCAGCACCGTTGACATCCCATATGCGATTCAACACATCTTGCCATTCAGGTGGAAGAGTGTTAATGAAAAATCGCACCATCTCTGACTGCGACATGGGATGACCATTCCATATGACCTGTTGAATCTTCCCGTTGACTTCATGAACATGATCAATTAAGTCATCATTCTCCCATCGATAATCAATCAACTCAGCTATCAACTTAGAAAGCTTTGCCTTTTGTTTATCGGTAATCACGCGAATAGGCGTTCGTAACTGAAGGGGAGGCATTGTTCCTGCAACAAATGCAGAACAAAAATGGATTACATGTAATCCACAAAGACATAATTGAAAAAAGAAACGAATTCCTTTTCTTTTTTTTTTTGTGGGGGGGTCAACGGTCGGTCAACGGTCGCGGTCAACGGTCAACGGTCGCGGTCAACAGTCGGGCCGGTCGCCCGATCGGACCGGTCGGGCCGGTCGGACGAACCGACCGGCACGTGCCAGGCGCGTGCCAGGATGACGTCACGATGACGTCATCCGGCACGCGCCAGGGGCCGAACGACGCGCCGTTTCGCTCGCGCGTGCGTCGCACGCGCCCGAGCCAAAACGGTGCGTTCGACGCACCGTTTCGCGCGTGCGTGCATTGCACGCGCCTGGGCGAAACGGTGCGTTTCGCCTGGGGGAACCGAGTCGGCGCGTGCAACGCCCCGTGCGTTCCGGCTGCGCGTGACGGCGCGTCCGGCGGCCTCCGGCGGCGATCCGCGACTCGTTTTTCTCGTATCGACGAGAGCTTCATCCCTGCACTTTCAAAAACGAATTTCGACTTGCACAAAAAATCGAAAAATAGCGAACAGTACGCGGGTGTCGGATTTTTTTCGTCTCCGATCGACCAAAATTGATTTTTCTCGAAAATCCAATAAAAATTCATTCAAAATATGAAAAAGGATCGGGAAAGCATGAAACCGGGGCTCTGATACCAATGTTGGGTTGAAACGATTCCCAGAAAAAGTTTTCGACACTAAATCGATCCCCCTAAATTGACGAAGCGGAAGCGAGCCCAGAAACAAAACAGTCATGAATCACCGATCAAAAGCACGCCACAGAATCGAGCGTACCTTGTATCCACAGACTAAACACCGACGTTGCGATTCGAGGAGGAAACCGGATACTGTTCTTCAAGAGGGGAATTCTTGATCTTCGCTTGGGGAGGGAGCGATGTGCAAGCGACGTTATTCTTCTTAGGAATTTGTTGCGTTTTGAGAGTGAGAGTAGAAAAGGAAATGACGTACATAACCCCAAAATATTACATTCCTTTTTCTTTTATATTTTCCCTCGAAGCGTCTCCTCCAAACGACGCGACTCCTCAAAACGTAACACCTCTTCCAAAAGACACAACCTTTCACTTTGCACCTTTTCCTCCATGGGCCCTCAACTCACGGGCCGGGTCCTAATGGGCTAACTCAAGCCCAATAAAACCATCAATAGTCATAGTCCTCAAAATCTAATTTGTTGCCACACCTATTTGATGTGTCAATCACATGTGACAGAGGCTGATTCTAGTACTTGTACAGGGCCGGTCATCATCGTCAATCCTCGCAAATATTCTTATTTTTATTTTTTATGTGGTCGAGAAAGAGAGACTAACCTCTCTTCTATTTTTCGGGGTGGCCGGGGGGTTGTCCAAAAATATTTTTTAAGCGAAAAGGATGTTCAGGTACACCCAACCATAGTTGCAGTTTAAACATATGTTCATTATTAGTGTTCGGAACGCATGATAACAATAGTTTCCATATCTCATTTAATGAAGAACAACAAAAGTCGACAAAGTACAGTTAAATCTGGTAATCTGGTAATGCGTGTCGACAACGATGTCCAACGTACGTACTTCATAGTCATAGTCCTCAAAATCTAATTTATTGCCACACCCATCCAATGATTACCTTGCCCTATATATACGAACGGACGCTCTCTTCTTAACTCAAACACTGTCTCAAACCAAATAGGCAGGCGTACAGAGAGAGACAGCGAGAGAGAATGGAACAGCGAGATGAAACGTTAAGTGGCCAAGTCCAAGTATGGAAGCTCATGTATGCGTACGTGGACTCAATGGCGCTGAAATGCGCGGTGGAGCTCCGGATACCCGATATCATCCACTCGCAAGGTGGGGGGCCTGTCACCTTGGCCCTAATAGCCTCTCCCGCATCCCCTCTCCATCTCCCGAAACCGCCTACCTTGCACGCATCATGGGGCTCTTGGCCCGCAAGAACGTCTTCTCCGCGCACCAAGAAGCTGGAGAGACGCTCTACGGCCTCACACCTTCGTCAAGATGGCTCTTGCAGGGGGTAGGCCACCTCAGCCTCGCGCCGCTGGTGTTGCTGGTGGACCACCCGACGACGGTGTCCCCGTGGCTCAACCTCAGTGACTGCATCAAGGACAGGGGATCAATCGCATTCCAGATAGCTCGTGGCTGCGGATACTAGGACATGGAGTCCAAGAACCCCGAATTCAACCGCACGTTCCGTGATGCCATGGAGTGCACGGACAAGTTCGTGATGAAGGCCGTTGTGGAGGCGTACAAGGATGGGTTCGAGCACGTGGGATCATTGGTGGACGTCGGAGGCAGGACGGGCAGCACCGTTGCCGAGATAGTTAGGTTGTACCCACATATCAAGGGGATTAACTTCGACCAGCCTCATGTCGTCGCAGCAGCACCATCGCACGGCAGGGTCTCTCATGTCGGGGGAGACATGTTTGAGGCCATTCCAATTGCTGATGCTGTTTTCATGAAGGTAAGTGTGACTCTGCGCTTGTTCTCAAGGTTCTACTAACCTCGCTACGTCCTAAAGGACGTAGAAATTATGGTGGCTAGAAATCATTGAGATTGAAATCACAATATGATGAAGGTGTTGTCATACATGTCGTTCTCGTCTACCACCGAGGGAGAGACATGGGATTATACACGCGACCATTGTAACGGTGGTCGCTGGAGAGGCAATTTAACCATGCAACGATCACCCGGAAGGCACGACTAGGTGCCACAACTTCTCGTTAAGGAAAAATCTTAAATTCACTCAATGAATGTAAACCCAATTGTTTTTTATATTTTAGTCGGTCCTACTCTACTCCTATTTTAACGTTCACTCTCAGACTTTTGCTCTATCTTCTTTCAAGGCGTGGGAGCCGAAACCCACTTCTGAAACTAATGCATCCCCACCCTAACCCCCTGAGAATATGGGGATTCAAACCCCTCACCTCCCTCTTCCAAGTTGGAAGGGTGGCCACTTGGGTAAATCCCAGTGGTTCAACTTACATACAATTTAGATGACATAAAAATGAGTCACATGAGATTCAATCCCAGCAAACTCACTTGATCAAGCACTAAATGTGACCTCAACTTACATGACTCAGATGCACCCAATACCCCCTCCTCTGCTAGGGCCAAAGGACTTCATTTCTTATGTTTGAATTCTTTTCTTTTTTTCTATTCAATGCCCTAAGAATTATTCTCCTAATCGAGATGTAACAACAAACATCTGTCTACACATGAAAAACTTTTCATCCGATAAACCTTCTTATTTAAGCGACTAAGCATGCCCCAACTTTTGACTTAGTGTGACTGCTAATTTCATATTCTTACCTTTTGTAATCTCATTTTTCACCTATTGACTTCTATTGAATTCCAAATTCTTGAAACCTTTCAAACTAATTGAGATCTAAAATCAATATCATATTTCTATAATTTTTTTAAAGTTAAAATGAGTTTTTTTAATAGGAAAAGTTATGGGTAGGAGGATATGAGGTTTTCTAGCTCTCCCTAACAAGTGTGTAAAATAAAAGTTTGAAGAATTTTTTTTTATTTGGTCGAAAGATTGAAGTTCAATGCCCCGGTATTATCAATTCTACCACATTGTGCAACGTGACCGACAAGTGATGCGATGGCAGAATTCACGAGCGCATGCACAATCCACATCACCCAACCACAAATGTGTGTGCAAATCTTTATAACGATATTATATTTGATAGAGAAGAAAATCGTGTAGGGAGATTAAAAAAAAAAACAGCTTGAAATATATTATGCGCAATTATTTCATAAAAAAATTAGTGTTGAGGAATATATTTTTCGTATTTTACTTGTGTCTTATAATTTAAAAATTAATTCAACAAGTAATATATCTATAAGCACAAGACATTTTCAATTGAATCCTTAAAAAGGGTTCACACTTTTAGAAATCAAAAATCTTGATTGTTAATTCATCTCGATCTCTACCATCACCATCACAGATATCTTGGGAGAATTGTCCAAAAAGTCTTAAACCTATTGCACTTTTGCCAATTCAGTCATAAACCTTTTAACTTTGCCAATTGAGTCATAAACCTTTTCATTTCTTGCCAATTCAGTCCATCCGGCCAATTTTGGTCAGAAAATGTTGACGTGGACACCGACAGTGCCACGTAGGACTGCCAGCGCTGACGTGGACAATTTTTAAAAATATTTTAATATTTTTTTTTTTTTTTCCTTTTTGGCTTTCTTGGCCTTTTCCGTTGGCCAGCCACCGGCCACAGGCAACAACCGGCCACCAGCCACAATCGGGTGAGGAGGAGACCCGGTGAGGGAAGCCCTCACCCAGGCCAAGGCGGCCTCGCCCGGCGTCGACCGGGCGATGGCAACGCCAGGCGAGGCCGCCCTAGCTTGGGCGAGGGCTGGCCTCGCCAGATCTGGCGAGGGGAGCCCTTGCCGGGGCTCGCCCTCACCCTTGGCCGAGCGACAGCGACGCCGAGCGACGAGCAAGAGGGGCAAGGGCCGACCTCGCCAGATCTAGTCTGGGCGAGGCCGACGCTCGCCTGGGCGAGGGCGAGCCCCGGCGAGGGCTCCCCTCGCCAGATCTGGCGACACTAGCCCTCGCCCAGCTGACGCCCAGCGAGGCCGCCCTGGTTTGGGCGAGGGTCGACCTCGCCCAAGCGACCCTTGCCGGGCCGCGCATGGGCAAGGGCTCCCCTCGCCAAGGCTCCTCCTTGCCTAGCCGGGCCTCACCTGTGGCGGGCAAGGCCCGCCGGCTGGCTGTGGTCGGTGGCCAGCCACCGGAAAAGGCCAAGAAAACAAAAATAAAATAAAAGAAAAAAAGGGGAAAACAGAAAAAAAAAATTAATTCAAAAAAAATCAAAAAAATATTAAAATATTATGCAAAATTGTCCACGTCAGCGCTAGCAGTCCTACGTGGCACCGCCAGCGTCCAAGTCAACATTTTCCAGCCAAAATTGATTTAATGGACCGAATCGTTAAGAAGTAAAAATGTTTAGGACTCAATTAGTAAATTTAAAAGGTTTATGACTGAATTGGCAAAAGTGCAATAGGTTCAGGACTTTTTTGGACAATTCTCGCTAGATATCTTTGACAGAAGAATGCCACTCTTGCCTTATATAGCTACTTTTCAAGTTCTGATATACAAATTGTCTATGATAATTGCCGCAATAAATGTTTGTGACTTAATCAGTCACGATGATTCACCACTGAAGTATTATGTTTCCTACTATTTACAGGGGATATTTCACAATTGGAATGATGAAGATTGCGTGAGAATCCTGAAGAACTACAAAAAAGCCCTGCCGAAAAAGAACGGCATGGTGATCATTGCTGACGTCGTGTTGCAACCAGACGGCGATGGGCTGTTCGACGAGGCACGAATAAGGTTCGATCTCATGATGATCACACTATGCGGAGGTAAAGAGAGGAGCGAACTAGAATGGAAGAAGATTTTAGAGGAAGGAGGCTTCCCTCGCTACAACATCATCCAAACCCTTTCCTTGTTATCTATCATTGAAGCTTTTCCGCTGTGATTGTCGTATATCCTGAGCTTGCTCTGGTGTCATCTACATGTTGTGTGTTTATGTATGTCTACAATCCGAATTCTCGGACCTTATGAACTACATCCCCTCTCCTCGACTTGATGCTGCAAATCTCATGTCCAAAATCACAGCTGTCCCAATCATGTTAACCTTGGGAGCGGAAAATCACCAAAGAAAAAGAAAAACCTTAAACCTATTATACGATGGTCAATTCATTTATGAACTTTTCAATTTGACAAATTTAATTCTAAAAATTTTAAATATTTGCCAATATAGTCATTCCAACTAATACTAGCAAGGAATCACTAACTTGGACCCCCGTCATCCTATGTGACACATGGTCGACGCTAAAATTGACAATTTTTGAACAATTTTTAAGAATTTTTCAAATTTTTTATAAATTTTAAAATTCTTTTCTTTTCTTTCTTTATTTGTTCACTTTGGACCAGCTCATCAGCACAAAGCAAGTGCACCGCAGCCCTCACCAACAGTGGGAAATAAGGGAAAATGAAAAATGAAAAAAACTAGAAAATTTTGTAAAAAATTACAACAATTGTCTACGCTAGCGTTGGTCGTGCCAAGTAGCAAGACCAGTGTCTATGCCAATGATTTTTGCCCAAAATTGGCTGGAAGGAAAATCGTCAAGAGGTTTATAACTAAATTGGCAAACCTTTTGTGATCATAAAATTGATCAACTTGAAAAGTTTGAAACTGAATTAAAATTAGTACAATAGGTTTATAATTTTTCTTATAATTATCCTACTTTGAGAGCCACAATCATCACTTTATGGTGAAGCCTTACCTAAAACATGTGGATGGGACGACTTGCATGTATTCATAAAATTAACAAAATTGAAATATTTAAAAGTCCCACGATATTGTAAACGAAGATCAAAGACCCCATTAAGTAGCAACTGCATGTGAATAAACATGGTATTCACATGCCATAATTTACAATACACGAAGGCTTGCATGGACACTTCTCTAATATGACAAATTCATTTTTTAGCCTTATTGTTGCTTTTTTTTTTTTGCTTTCTCTTAAACTTTGTACCTCTCACAGTTTAGATTAAGGATGATCAGTTCCAAATAGGTGGTTCCCACTTGAAACTAGTGTTAGAACTAGTATTAGCACCTAGAGGGGGGTGAATAGGTGTTTATCGCAATTTTAACAATTCAAATCAAATAAGATATGAATAATTTAAAAACAACGATTGCAGCAAATGAAAGCAATTAACAATATAAAGGATTAGGGATAGAGAATCAAGACTCCAGATTTATAGTGGTTCGGCTTAATCCAAGCCTACGTCCACTCTCCCGCACGGACAGCCCTTCTGGCTGGATTTCACTAAGAATCAATAAGAGTGATTACAATCTCTCGCTCTTGAGTCCACAGTGTAGATTACTCTACTACACTTCCTCAAGGTCTACAATATGATCTATCTTTTGATTACATGTAATGCTCAAAGAATGATATCGCAAAGTAATAGAGGAGATTTCAGACTTTGGAATTCTTCTATCCGCACCCTTCAACAACTAGAGCATCTCTCTTATATACTTCTTCATGCCTTCAATACCGTTGGCACCTTCCAAAGAAGTTCTTCCAATCAACCCGTTGGACAGAATCAATTTAGAGAGATCTCGAGCTCTTTAAGGTAAGTGTTGATAGCCCATCAATCCTGCTCGCCCATACAATCAGGATCTCGGTTTCCATAAGTAGATCCTTCCAAATATAAGTTGCGAAGTCGTCAAAGAATCTAAACATATTCCATATTAAACTTAGATCGTTTAGAGCTGAATCCAGTAGAAAGATATCCATCAGACGTTAGAAGAAAGATCGTATAAGATCAGAATAAACGTCGTCCTGGAAACTGTCCATGTGAGTAGACTTTGAAGTATAAGTCTTGAGTCTTGCTAGCTTCAGACTTTAGTCTTCAGACTTTGATCTTCAGACTTTGATCTTCAGACTTTGATCTTCAGACTTTGACAGAAGAGTCTGTAAGCCTTCAGACTAGACTGATAAACCTGTTTTGTCAACTTCAAAATATCTTAAGGGATTTCATCCAACAATCTCCCCCTTTTTGATGGTGACAAAACTTTCCTGCAGATTTGAATATAATTGCCCTGCAATACAACTTTTAAGCAAGCATATAAAAGATTTAAATAAGATAGTAGAAGTTATCATGTACACAGATATCCTGTACTCAGACTTTCCCTGTACATAGATCCGCATTCACTGAAACCTCATTAGTCATAAACAGACAGTACTATCAAATTTACGAAGCTTAAAGTATTACCAAGGTGAGCACACATTCAAAACTACATACGTTAAAAAACTCAAGTCAAGTCAAAGTCAATCAATCAAAAAGTCAATCAATCAAACAATAAAAAGATAGGATTTGGTTTGGTTTGAAAAAGAACAAAATGAATACGAATCTGCAAAGTCTTCTCCCCCTTTTTGTCAGCATTAAAAATCAAGGAGCTCGAGGAATGCGAACAAGTTGAAAGTCTCCCATAGACTTTACAGTGTCTTCCAATTTCCTCAAATCTTCCTGTACTTGGGTGAGAGTAGTGCCCTTTGCAGTATCTTGAATCTGACGCTGAACATCTTTAATCTGATCATGCAAAGTGATGAACATTGCATGATTTTCATTCTGCAAGGTCTGAAATTCATATCCCATGGCATAAATTTGACCTTTTAGTTCCAAGATGATCTCAAGCAGCCTTCGAAAATCTCCAGAGTTGTCAGTCTGAGTGCTTGTTTCAGCTCGGTCTGAAGGTGGAGTCAAGCCAGTAGGAATGTCAGCAGGAGGTTCCGTATGTGGAGATGATGCCTCTCCTTCAGGAAATTGTGCAGCATGAATATCCTCAGCATCAGGAGGAGATCGACTAACACCTTTTTGAGCATCCTCTTCTCTAAAAGTCAGCCGAAGAGGTGTGTGTTCACTTTCTTTATCTCCCCCTGTCTCCATGTCTTCTGGTGGAGAAAAGAATTCATCTTTCTGAGACGTTTCCTCAGAGACAAGGTGTTGTAAATCCTCCTTTTCTGCTGGAGAATATGTTTTTCCAGGTTCATCTGCTTGTTCTTCTTTTCTTTCTTCCTCTTTCTCTCTTTCTTCCTTTCTTTCTTCCTCTGTCTTCTCTTTCTCTTCCTTCTCTTTCTCTTTCTCTTTCTCTTTCTTCTCTTCATCTTTCTTCTCTTCATCTTTCTTCTCTTCCTCTGCAACTTAATGTTCTGGTACAGTTGGAGTAGATGCAGCAATTTGAGAAATAAGAACAGAGATAGGAATTGCATCCTCATCATCTTCATCTTCCAGGATGACAGCCCTTCGTTTCTTGGTAGAACCAGCCACAGGTTCTTTCCCTTTCCTTTTTGCTGCTGATGAGTCTGGTCTGAGCTTGACAGGAGTCTTTTCCTTGAATTTTTCCAGCTTCTTGCTAAGCTCTTTTAGACGCATCTTGGTAATCATCCTCAGCCCGATGACCATTTTATCAATAGTCTTCACTGTGAAAATATGAGGAGATTGAATGTTGAGATGTTTGAGGAGACGAGTAATGAGAGCAGCATAAGGAAGCTTTCCTTTGTCCTTAACCATGCATCTGTACATGTGAAAGATGATGGTATGTGGCAAAGAGAAGTTCACACCTATCTTGATGGCATACATCAACTTCGCTTCAGAAATTGAAACATCTGTCTTAGATGTCGATTTGGGTCTTAGACAGTTGATTACAATTTTATGCAGCAAAGTATTTGTTGCATTCATTCTGGAATAAGACAGTCTTCCTTCTGCAATTCTGTCCTTTGCTAGTTCAAGAGTAGCAGAACTTACAGACACACCGATTGGTTGGAAAGCCCTTCTTTCCACACCAAGCACATCAGCCAAAATATCACAATCAATGACATACTCCTTATCTCTCACACTGAAGGTAAAACTGTTTGCATCAATGAAACTGATATTGGAGTAGAAATAGGCAGTCAATTCAGAATGTGCTGTGTCACAGTCTGTGCAGAACTGATAAAGTTGGAGCTTTTCGAATTTCTCTCGCAGATTTATACTCAACAAGTCCAGAAAATCGAAATCCACAGTTCGTGGGTTCATCACCCCACGCTTCAGCAATTTTTCATATCTCTTCCTGTGTCCGTCTGAGCGGAACAATTCATTCTTCTTCCCTCTTAGGCTCGCAGCCACACCCATCCATGGTTTAAAGTGCATGAACATCTTTTCATCATCATCCTTTCCCTCAGGCTGATTCATACTACTAAACCTAGGGTCACTCGGGAAATTTGCAAATGCTCTTGCAGCCGTTCCCTCAGGCACAATTCCAGACCTTTCCATTACAGTAAGAAAGTGCGTCTCGTTTCTATAACCCTTCTCTTTCAGAAACTCATCCACAAAAGTCATAGCAGAACCTTCCTTTAACGCAGAGTAAAGTTTATAAACAAAGGCAGGCTTTAGAGTTCTTACTGGTTCGATGTCTTCATAAATCATTTCATCTTGAGGTCTAGTTGGGGATGACTGCTGTTGAGATTGCTCGGTAGGAATGTCGCTTTCCTCAGTGAGATCAAAATGCGTAGGCCCCTCACCAGAGCCTTGTGGTCCCCTGTTTGCTATTTTGGAAGACTTCCTCTGATACGACATTGTGCTTTTCTTTGGAGAGACTTTCTCACTTGTATCGCAAGAAAGTTGAGAACTTTGAAACAAAGAAGTTTTGGGAAAAAATTGCAGAGTGGTGAAAAGCTTTTGATCTAGGGTTTCTGAGTAAAGTGAAGACGAAGGAGAAGAGATGTATAAAAGATAACAGGTACGGGGAGTAACCAAGCGTCGTATATTTTGGAAATATTGAATTTTCCTTTTTGAAAAATAACTGCCTTAATAAAACGATAACCACTTCTTTTGAAAATAATAACCGACTTAAAATTAGACAGAAAATCTTACCTTATCAATAAGACAGTTTAAGTAAGGAAACTTACAGTCGTGTCGATTCGTATTCTCAATCCTTTAAGTCTGATGCTCTGTCAGACTTTAGTTACTGAGTCTGAACTTTAACATTCTTCAAGAGATAATATATTGAGTCTTGAGCGAATAGACTCAAACAAGCTTTTCTCAAGAGGCTTTGTGAAGATGTCTGCCAATTGATTCTTTGAGTCTATGAATCGTATCAAGACTTCTTTGTTCTGAACATGATCTCTTATAAAGTGATGTCAAATCTCAATGTGTTTTGCTCTTGAATGTAGAATGGGATTCTTTGTAAGATTGATTGCACTGGTGTTGTCACACTTGATTTCTGTGCAAGAGTCTTCAATGCCAAAGTCTTGCAGTTGTTGTTTTATCCACAAGATTTGAGAACAGCAACTTCCAAGAGCAACGTATTCTGCTTCAGCTGTTGAAAGAGCCACAGTACTCTGTTTCCTCGAAAACCAGGATACCACCCTGTTCCCAAGCAGTTGACAAGTACCTGAAGTGCTTTTTCTTTCAACTCTACAACCTGCAAGATCTGCGTCTGAATAGCCAAGAAGTGTAAAGTCTCCTTCTTTGGGATACCAAAGACCGATCTTAGCAGTAGTAGCAACATATTTAATAATACGTTTAACAGCGCTTAAGTGAGATTCTCTAGGATCAGATTGAAATCTAGCACATATGCAAACACTAAATAATATGTCAGGTCTGGATGCAGTAAGATAAAGGAGTGAGCCAATGATACTCCTGTATAATTTTTGATCAATTTTCTTCCCTGCTTCATCTTTGTCTATCTTCAAGGAACTTGACATTGGTATGTCAGTCTTCTTGCAATTTTCCAGACCGAACTTTTTAACAAGTTCTTTTGCATATTTCTCTTGATGAATGAATATTCCCTCCTTTAGTTGTTTGACTTGTAGACCAAGGAAAAAGGATAGTTCACCCATCATGCTCATTTCGAATTCATCCTGCATAGACTTAGAAAATTTCTTACACAGAGTCTCATTAGATGATCCAAATATGATGTCATCTACATAAATCTGAACAAGTAGAAAACTTTTACCTTCCTTCTTAATGAACAGAGTAGTGTCTACATTACCTTTAGAAAAGCCACTATGAATTAAGAAATTGCTTAGCCTTTCATACCAAGCTCGAGGAGCTTGTTTTAGTCCATATAAAGCTTTCTTCAGTCTGAATACAGAGTCTGGTTTCTTTGAATCTTCAAAACCAGGAGGTTGTTCTACGTAGACTTCTTCTTGAATAATTCCATTCAGGAATGCACTTTTGACATCCATTTGAAACAACCTGAAATTCTTATAGCAAGCAAAAGCAAGTAATAATCTGATTGCTTCTAACCTTGCTACTGGAGCGTAAGTCTCATCGTAGTCAATCCCTTCTTCTTGCGTGTATCCTTTAGCTACGAGTCTTGCTTTGTTTCTCGTTACTTTGCCTTTTTCATCAACTTTGTTCCTGAAAACCCATTTAGCTCCAATAACTGATTTACCTTTTGGTTTGGGAGTTAATTCCCATACGTCATTAATACTGAATTGTCTGAGTTCTTCTTGCATTGCTTCAATCCAGCTTTCATCAGCTAAAGCTTCTTCGATATTTTTGGGTTCTATTTCAGAAATAAGAGCAACAGCACTAGACTCCTCTCGCCTTTTGGATCTTGTTCGAATTCCCTCATTAATATTTCCAATAATGAGTTCTTCAGGATGACTAGACTTGTGTTTCCAGTTACTGTTCAGTCTGATAGATTGTTGATCTTCTTCTTGAGTAGATTCTTCATTAGTAGCTTGTTGTACTGATCTTGAATTAGCAACTGCTTCAGTGGAGTTAGCTTTAGCAGTGTCTAGAGCAGATTCTGAGTCTTCAGTCTGTATCTGCTGAACTTGTGGAGAGTCTTGAAATTTGACATTCATTGATTCTTCCACAGTCTGAGTCTTTTTGTTGAACACTCTAAAGGCTTTGCTTGTTATAGAGTATCCAAGAAAGAATCCTTCATCTGATTTTTCTTCAAACTTACCAACACGATCATTAGCATTTTTTAGAATAAAACATTTGCAACCAAATATTTTGAAAATAAGAAACTATTGGTTTCTTTCCTTTAAAAATTTCATAAGGAGTTTTCTCAAGAATTGGTCTTAAAAACACTCGGTTTATAATATAGCAAGCAGTTGAAACAGCTTCTGCCCAAAACCTTGAAGAAACTTGATTTCCAATTAAAAGAGTTCTTGCCATTTCTTGTAAAGATCTATTCTTCCTTTCCACAACCCCATTCTGTTCTGGTGTATATGGAGAAGAGAATTTATGTTGAAAACCAAATTCATCACATAAGTTAGCAAATTCTTGATTTTCAAACTCACCTCCATGGTCTGTACGAATGCTTGTAATAGTATGACATTTCTCATTCTGCACCTTTTTAGCAAATTTTGAGAAAAGAGAGAAAGTATCTGACTTACTTGAAAGAAAGTAGACCCAAGTAAATCGTGAATAATCATCCACTATTATCAGACAGAACCTTTTACCACCAATGCTTTTCGTTCTGGTAGGTCCAAACAAATCCATGTGCAAAAGCTGCAATACATGATTAGTGGAAACTTTATTTATTGATTTGTAAGAATTTCTAACCTGTTTACCCAGTACGCATGGTGTACATAGATCAGACTTTGAATAATTCAAAGTAGGCAATCCTCGAACAAGTTTCTTTGTAGAGATCTTGTTGATTTGCTTCATGTTGATATGGCCTAGCTTTTTGTGCCATAGATTTGCTTCATCTTGTACTGATATTAAGCATTGTGATCTTTCTTGATTCACATCCAGAAGATAGATATTTCCATGTCTTCGACCAGTAAAAGATTGAGTAAGGTCTTTACTGATTCCAGAGCACGTTTCTTCCTGAAAGTTGATCTTGAAACCAGAATCACACAACTGACTTATGCTAAGCAAGTTGTAATTTAATCCTTCAACTAATGAAACATTATTGATTGACAAACTCCCAATCTTCACTGTTCCTCGACCAGTAATCTTCCCTCTATTGTTACCACCAAATGAAACTTTTCCTCCGTCTATCTGGATAAGTTTTATGAAGCAGTTTGAGTCCCCTGTCATATGTCTTGAGCAGCCACTATCAAGATACCATTTTATCTTCTTTTTGATAGTAACCTGCAATTAACAAGAATTCAAGCTCTTTTTGGTACCCATACCATCTTGGGTCCAGAAGTGTTAGTACAATAGACAGTCTTAGCCCAACTCCTTTTAACAGGTCTCCAAACTAAAGGACATTCTTTCTCGAAGTGTTCTGAGCTTTTACACTTGGAACATCTTAGAGCACTTCTACCAACAGGTTTTACAAAGACTTTCTGAAAATGATTTTTGTAAACAGTTCTAGCTGGTCTTTGTTTAATTCTTTCTTTTACCTTTGGAAAATCAATTAGTGGAATAGTTTCAGAAGTCATACCAAGACCCAACTTGTCAAAATACGGTCTTTGTATCGAAAGAATCTTATCCAGTTTTTCAGAACCATTTGAAAATCTCTTTGATATGTTGGTCATATCATTTTTCAAAAGATTATTTTCATTTAAAATATTGTCTGATTTTTCTTTTACAACAACAAAATCTTTTTCAAGTTTTTCAACATTTTCTTTCATAAGTTTATCCTTATGTTTCAAAGTAGAATTTTCCCTTTTTAATTCGGAGATCCTCTTAAGAGAGGTTTTCAGACTAAGACAAAGTTCATCAATGTATTTAGAAACTTTAATAGGAATTTTAAAGTTACTTACTTCGAGTTCGCTGTCTGAGTCTGAATCAAGGTCTGAGTCTGAGTCTGATTGTGCCATTAAACAAATATTGGCATAATCATTGTCACTATCTTCACATTCAGTATCACTCCAAGTCTCTGCCTTGAGTGCCTTCCTGTTTTTCTCAGACTTCCCTTTTTCTCTTCTTTAACAGAGGACAATTAGGTCTGATGTGTCCCTTTTTCTTGCATTCAAAGCAAGTTACTTCTTTATTCGAATCATCTTCCTCTGTTGACCGGTTTTGAAACCTTTGAGAATTTTGTTTCTTCCAATTGAAATTCCTTCCTTTTATGTTCAGCTTTCTGAATCTCTTTATCATGAGTGCCAGTTCTTCATCATCTAGATCTTCTTCAGAATCTGTAACATCAGAATAGTCATTAGACTTTAAGGCAATAGATTTCTTACCTTTTGAGTCTTCCTCTTCGTTGTTCTGTTCTACTTCATAGGATTGAAGAGTTCCAACATCTACAGAAAGTGGAGCAATCCTCTGTCTCTCTTATTGAGGTTTTTATGTGATTCCAGTCTTTTGAGAGTCCACGAAGAAGTTTGTTGACCTTCATATGTCCTGAGATTGGATATCCCTGATATTCAAGACCATTCACAATTTCAGTAAAGCGACTAAACATGTCAGTAATTGATTCTCCTGATCTCATCTTAAAGACTTCATATTGTCCCAAGAGAATGTTGATCCTTGTTTCTTTCACACGATCAGTTCCTTCATAGGTAATGTGAAGCCTGTCCCATACTTCTTTTGCTGTATCACAAGAAGATATTCTATTATATTCAGTAGGGGATAAAGCACAATATAAAGAGTAAATAGCTTTGGCGTCGAGAGTCTGTCTTTTGGTAATTTCTTCTTGAGTCAAAAGAGTAGGAATAGCAGGTTCTTTTCCTCTCTCTGAGTCTGATTCAGCAACATGAATGATTCCTTTATTAACAACTTCCCATTCCAAAGGATCTTTCGATCTTAGGAATGCCTTCATCTTATTTTTCCATATGCTGTAATCCTTTCCATCAAAGTATGGAGGTCTGGTATTGCTTTGTCCTTCAACCAACCCTGTAGGCAGCATACTAGCCATAGATCTTTTACTTAGAAGTAAAGACACTTCTTATAAACAAGTACACAAGCTCTGATACCAATCGTTAGAACTAGTATTAGCACCTAGAGGGGAGTGAATAGGTGTTTATCGCAATTTTAACAATTCAAATCAAATAAGATATGAATAATTTAAAAACAACGATTGCAGCAAATGAAAGCAATTAACAATATAAAGGATTAGGGATAGAGAATCAAGACTCCAGATTTATAGTGGTTCGGCTTAATCCAAGCCTACGTCCACTCTCCCGCACGGACAGCCCTTCTGGCTGGATTTCACTAAGAATCAATAAGAGTGATTACAATCTCTCGCTCTTGAGTCCACAGTGTAGATTACTCTACTACACTTCCTCAAGGTCTACAATATGATCTCTCTTTTGATTACATGTAATGCTCAAAGAATGATATCGCAAAGTAATAGAGGAGATTTCAGACTTTGGAATTCTTCTATCCGCACCCTTCAACAACTAGAGCATCTCTCTTATATACTTCTTCATGCCTTCAATACCGTTGGCACCTTCCAAAGAAGTTCTTCCAATCAACCCGTTGGACAGAATCAATTTAGAGAGATCTCGAGCTCTTTAAGGTAAGTGTTGATAGCCCATCAATCCTACTCGCCCATACAATCAGGATCTCGGTTTCCATAAGTAGATCCTTCCAAATATAAGTTGCGAAGTCGTCAAAGAATCTAAACATATTCCATATTAAACTTAGATCGTTTAGAGCTGAATCCAGTAGAAAGATATCCATCAGATGTTAGAAGAAAGATCGTATAAGATCAGAATAAACGTCGTCCTGGAAACTGTCCATGTGAGTAGACTTTGAAGTATAAGTCTTGAGTCTTGCTAGCTTCAGACTTTAGTCTTCAGACTTTGATCTTCAGACTTTGATCTTTAGACTTTGACAGAAGAGTCTGTAAGCCTTCAGACTAGACTGATAAACCTGTTTTGTCAACTTCAAAATATCTTAAGGGATTTCATCCAACAACTAGGAACCATCCACTAAGAGTGGGTTCCACAAAATGAGAATTAGGAACTGCCCACCGAATCCTAGATCCACCTAAGAATCGTACCAACACTCCGGTCCCATTTCCAGGTGGGTCCATGACATCGGCATGTCCTCGCTTGAGGCAAATATGCAATTTTGATTTGCATTTCAATTTAAGGGAATTCTTGCTTGTTCTCGTGGTTTGAATTTGGCTAATCGAGAAGCAAAAGAAGATGAGGAGACTGATCTAAAATGAGTCAGGAAGGATTTTACTGTAGTTTGAATCTCAATAACAAATGATGGCATGAGATTGTTTGGTGAATGCTTGGGAGTTTGTACCAAACCGCATTCTATGGAAATCTACTCGGAAGAAGTAGGAGAGAAGTGCAGGATTTTATCCATAGGAATCTGAATGGGTCTCCACTATTCTCTAGCTTGTTCTGCTTCTCATGCACTTCTATGGTGCATTCTTTGTTTGTAAATTATGTTATTTTGGGAAAAAAAAATGTAACCTTTTGGCTCATGAAAAATGAGAGAACATAAAAATTTAAAATATATATTATGTATACTAATCCAATCCCGATGGTCTAAGTTAGCGGTTCCACACTTAGAACAAGAAATCGTACCCATATTCACTAGGTCCAATAATTGGAAGCAAGAACTACTCAAATTGACTGATTCAGTCTGATTCTCGATTTTTTTGCACACCCCTAATTTATATTGTATTTAACATGCAAGCTATCAAAACCAAACCATTCAAAACATTTAATATATTTGAGTTTTGGTAAGAAGGAGAACGAGTCAATTCTTTTCACCTAACTAGTCAAACCAAATAGACCTTGATTTTGAGTGGGAATAACATTGAAAAACAGGAAAACAGGAAAAACGCTGATGCTCTCTCGCGAGTGCTACAAATATAGATAGAACTCGCATTAACTTTAGCTAAATATACGAGCAAATAACGTCTACGTTCATAGATGATCAAAGCAACCGGTAAAAGAAAGTTCAACAATTCATTTCGCGGCGTGTTTTTCACGGTGGGAGCAACAAAGATTTCGTCAAGATCCTGAGGAATTGCAGGAGAGTGTTGCCGAACAAAGATGGGAAGGTGATCATCGCGGACACCATGTCGAGACTAGAAGGGAATGGGTTTGTTTGATGAAAGGAGAGGACCGGAACGGAATGGAGGAGAGTGTTGAAGGGAGTAGGATCCCCTCCACAACATCATCATTCACAGTTTCGGCATTTGCCCCGACTTTAGGAAAGAACTCGCTTGCGATGGCTCTAGTGAATCACCATGTGAAAGATTATGTCGAAATTGAAATGCTTATAGAGCTCAAGGACATCGAAGGGCTTGCAAATGCTGAATGATCCTAGACTTCGAAGTGATTTTTTATACTCTTATGAAATATATTAATACGCCTATCTTTCTCATTGATGAAGATATAACAGAAAGATGAAATACTCACTCGGAACTATGAAAAATTGATGAACGAATCCCTTTCACTTAGAGTCATTTTATTTCAAGAAAAAAAGTGATTTAAAAATTGATTTGTTATATCTTTTAAAATAATTAGTCAGTAAAAAAAGGTTTTTGTCATCCACAACAAGGTATACCTAAACAATTTCAAGGATAATAAAAATATTTTTCATTCATTCATTTTAGAAACAATACCAATGATCGTCTTTTAGAAAAATTTATTCACAACATTGGCTTTCTGTGAAACAAACATGTCTTTAATCAAGGGTTTCCTTGTTTTCTTTCATTGCTACCCCAATCACCGCACCAACTTCTAAAACTTCGTTATCTATCTCGTGTCCAAAAGAATTTAGGACTATACAGTAATTTTCAGAAACTCCACGACCGTAATTGCCAAACATGAAGAAAACCATAAAAGACAGGTATACATGCAGTGCATAAACGAGGCCAACGCAATGCGAGAAACAGAATTTACATCAATACAAAAATTGGTACAAAACCATGGAGAGGACTGCCTCTACTCCATGGCTACATCACAACAAAATGTCAGATCATTCGCCCGGCACGCACGTCTCAACATATCTGGGAACCATGATTCACCGCAGTGCCCTCTCAAAAGGGCCAATAATGACGAGACCCAATTGACAATCGGCTTTTGATCTCTCACTTAAGGAAGCAACTCGTCGATACGATCTGGGGATCGATGGGGTCTAAGGACCTTACCCACGGCAAGAACCCCTGAAAAAGCTGAAATCGGAGTGCTGGACCCTAAGTTGCTTTAACCATGAATCGGCCACACTCAAAAGCGACGCCAGCCGGTCTAGGTCCCGACCACTCTTCCCCGAGGACCACACGTTTCCTTGCATCTTGTAAGTTGCTTTCTCTTCCTTTGAGCGCACTCTATGTCATCTTCGATGTCCATTTCTTAAATGACATCGACCAGCAACAGTCAGAGCTGATGCATGAAAACATTCGGAAAGAAATGGATGTGCAAAACAGTGAATTAGTAGTAGATTGATAGACTACATTGAAACGAAGACGAGAGAGCGTGGTAAGTGAGGAAGCATGTGGATAGGTGCCTTCTTCCCATGGGGATGTGATATATTGGATACCTGAACATTGTTAGATATTGCATGCTTCCCTGAGCACGAGTTGCATAATATATTAGGAAAGAAGAAGTTGAACGTTCACAACGAGACTTGCTATAATTTGAACGTTTACATATAAGAAAGGATACAACGCATTAAAATAAGGAGATTTATTTAGCAACATTCTGATGGAAGAACAGTAACAATTCAAACAATATCGAATTAACGCAATGGAATAAAATAATCTCCCATCTTGTGTAAACCTAATAGGAATCGATATAGTAGAGTAAAATAAATACCAAGCATGCAACCACAAGACGATTTTTTTTGGAAAACCTCCTCATTGTAAGGAGATCAAAAACCAAGGGACCGGAGTCCACCGGAAAATCTTCACTATCCACAAAATTAGGTGAACAATGTTCTTTTCTAGCAAATGCTAGAGGTACATAGCAGCAAAGACCTCAAGAACATAATTCTTGGCAATACACATGAATTTCACAAGAGATCAAGGATAAATCTGACCAAAAACATAGGTTTTGATCAATCCACGAAAAACCTGATGTAGGGAGCTTCAAACAAAAATCAAACCGTTCATATTCGAGAAGATTGGGCCACGAACATGTTGACAAAATTTCAGCTCAATCGGACCACGAATCGACCTCCGATGCCAGCTTGATGTAAATCAGACTTTGCCCCAACCCCCAAATCTTTTGCTTTCTCTTTTTGTCTTGTTACTACATCTTTTTGCGGCTACCACTTTAAAAATAGTGAGAAACCATATTTCTCCATATGATTTATCATATGGGCTTAAGCCCTTTTTGAGCTTGCAACTCATTGGGCTTCCTCCATATAGGAGTGAACCCAACTAACAAATCTCCCCCTCACGACAATGTGGAGGGATTCACCATCCCTGCTATCAATTGGCAATGTTCAAGCTTCTCTCTTGGTAGAGTCTTCATCATCATATCAGAGCCATTATGATCCGTATACATTTTCTCAAGTTCCAACAACTTGTCATCTAGAACATCCCTTATCCAATGATATCTAACATCAATGTGTTTCGATCTAGAATGAAAAGATGAATTCTTACCAAGATGAATTGCGCTTTGATTACAAACAAAATAGCACATACCTCTTTTGCTTGAACTCAAGTTCTTCTAAGAACTTCTTCATCCATAACATCTCCTTACTAGCTTCAGTCGCTGCAATAAATTTAGTTTCGGTTGTAGAAAGTGCAACACACTTCTGCAATCTTGACTTCCATGACATAGCTCCACACGCAAAAGAAATCAAATAATAAGAAGTAGATTTACGAGTATCAATATCTCTTGCCAAGTCGAAATTTGTTTATCCAACTAACTCAAGTTTCCTGATCCCGAAACTAAGTTTCAAATTTGAAGTTCCCCAAAGATACCTCATAATCCACTTCACTGCATTCTAGTGCTCTCTGCCTGAATTTGACAAATAGCGACTAACAACACCAACTACGTGCGCAAGTGTGGGCGTGTACATACCATCGCATACATTAAGCTTCCTACAGCTGAGGCATATGGAACAATTTCCATGTCTTTCTTCTCTTTATCAATCGTAGGACCTTGCTTCATATTTAACTTAAAGTGGGTAGTAAGAGGAGTACTAACCACTTTAGCCTTGTCCATGTAAAATTTCTGAAGGATCTTCTCGATATATTTCTCTTACGACAAAAACAACTTCTTAGCATCTCTATCTCAGGTAATTCTAATGCCAAGAATCTGCTTCGCTGAGCCCAAGTCTTTCATGGCAAAAGACTTGCTCAACTGTTTCTTCAATAACTTAATTCTTGAAGCATTATTGCCAACAATCAGCATATCATCAACATAAAGCAAGAAAATAATAAAGTCATCATTAGAAAATTTTTGGACAAACACACAGTTATCCGAGGAAGTCTTCTTATAGTCATGTTCTGTTATAACTGACGCAAACTTTTTGTACCATTGCCTCGGTACTTGTTTTAGGCCATAGAGACTTTTCTTCAATTTGCACACATAATTCTCTTTCCCTTTCACTTTAAAACCCTCAGGTTGTTCCATGTATATCTCTTCCTCCAAGTTACCATGTAGGAAGGCTGTTTTGACATCCATTTGCTCAATTTCCAAATCTAAGGTAGCTGCTAAGCCTAGTACCACACAAATAGATGACATTTTCACTACCAGAGAAAATATATCATCAAAATCAAATACCATTTCTTTGACCGAATCCCTTAACAACCAATCTAGCTTTGTAACGTGGTTGTGAAGTATGTTCATCTTGCTTCAACCTATATATACCCACTTGTTCTTCAAAGCTCTTTTACCTTTAGGTAACTTCACCAACTCAAAAGCATGATTATCATAAAGTGACTGCATCTCATCTCACATAGCATCAAACCAATTGCTTTTGTACTCATCTTCTATTGCTTCTACATAGCACTTCGGTTCACCTGCATCAGTCAATAATACATACTCATCTTCAGAATACCTGGTGGAAGGTCGTCGGTCTCTAACAGATCTCCGGACTAGAACATCCAGTGGAACATCTAATTGAGCCTCTGGTTCAAGAATAGTATTATCTGTTTCAACATGTTCAGGAACATGTGCATTATTTAGAACATTGACTTTTTGCTGCTCTTCATCAACCTGTGTAGGAATATTTGTAAGAGAAACTAGATCCATATCAACCAAATTATCACTAACGTTTGGTGCTGAAATCATCTCTGCTTTCTCAATATCCTCTATTGTTTGATCTTCCATAAACACAACGTCTCTACTTCTTACAATTTTCTTTTAAACTGGATCATAAAATTTGTAGCCAAGCATATCCTGTCCATAACCAATAAATATGCACTGTCATGTATTAGACCTCTCATCTTTGGGAATATGCACAAATGCTTTGCACCCAAAGACACGCAAATAATCATAAGAAACATCTTTGCCTATCCAAACTCTATTAGGAACACCAAACTCTAAAGGAACACATGGAGTAAGATTTAATACATGCACAACTGTACTTAAAGCCTCACCCCCAAAAAGATCCAGGTAGCTTTGACTGTGAAAGTAAGCATCTTACCCTTTCAACCAGTGTTTGGTTCATTCTCTTAGCTAAGCCATTTGACTGAGGTGTCTTGGGAGGTGTCTTTTCATGTCGAATACCTTGTTGTCTACAATATTCATCAAAAGGTCCAATATACTCTTCCCCGTTATCAGTTCTGATGCATTTCAATTTCTTTCCAGTCTGTCTCTCAACTGAAGCCTGAAATTACTTAAAAGCATCTAATACTTGATCTTTAGAAGTACACTATCAGTGACATAAGTTGTGTACAGCGCTCACTTTGGTGCCAAAAGTTTCCATCATATCACTTAAGTGCCAAATCGGAAGAAAAACGATCACTTTGGTGCCACCGGCGAAAGATCCCGGCCAAAATGATTACGTGGCCTTTTAAAAAAAAATCGACAAGGCCTTAAACTACGTCGTTTTTGGTCCTCCTTAAGAAAACAACGTCGTTTTGCCATCCTACATAGATGGCCTTACAAAAACGACGCCGTTTAAATCATTTGGGGATATTTTTTTTTTTTGGATTGAAATTAGGGTTTTTTTGTCCGCCGTTGCTCGGCCGCCATCACTCGGCCGCCGTCCCTCGGCCGCCATCCCTCGACCTCCATCATAGTTGCTTGCCACAGCAAGACAAAAGAAAAAAAAAACGAACAAAAAATCCCAAGGGAGAGGGAGGTGTCAATGGCGAGGGCGGAGGAGGGGATGGCGGGGCCACGACCGCCGCCATCGTCACAGCTAGCTTCGCCAACAACCTCCATGGCGTTCCAGATCTTCGCGGCTACCATTGGCCAGATCGCTCATGCTTCTAGAGATTCTTCAAGCTCATGCTTCCTCTGCACCTGACGATATTATTTGGGAAAAGGCGGTGGTGGGGCTGAGATTCGGGGATTTGAAAGGTCGACAAGGTGATTGAAAATGGGGGAAAACTATTGGGGGAGGGCGGAGGCGAGTGCGTGATTTCTTTTCTAGAAAACTACTGGTGTTGTGTTGGTGCGCTGCTGGTGTTGCTAGTGCTATTCTTCGGCATTGCTAGTGCTGTTCTTCGGGGAAGAACCAGTCTTCGAGGAAGAAGACAACACAAAACGGTGTCGTTTAGGGATTTAGGGTTTTGAATTTGGGGGAAAGACACAAAACGACGTCGTTTTGTTGTTTAAATGCTTATTATACTCTCTGGCGTGCCACATCAGCTTAAAAATTAATAAAAAAGTGCCACATCGGATTTCCGGCCAACTGAATCGGAGTTGGCACCAAAGTGAGCGTTTTTCAAACTTTTTGGCACTTAAGTGATCCGACAGAAATTTTTGGCACCAAAGTGAGCGTCGTACATAAGTTATGGCACTGATAGTGTACTTCCAATATAAACCTCTGGTAAAATGCCTGCCCCGTTTTCAAGGTATGAATCCAAATTTTCCTTGAAAAATCATCTATGAAGGTAACAAAATCAAGAGAGCCACCAAGTGATTTTGTTTTCATAGGACCGCAAACATCATAATGCACTAAATCCAGTATACCTGACTTTCTTGAAGGAGGGGAGCTTTTAAATGCAACTATGTTCTGTTTTCTTGCTAAACAGTGAACACACTTCTTAAGTGTTAAACTTTTCAATCCTGAAAGGAGCTTCTTCTTGGCCAATATTGACAAACCTTTCTCATTGATATGACTGAGCCTCTTATGCCATAACTCAACTACATCTTTGTTGTCTACTCCATTAATTTTGTATGTGGACAACTTTGTTTGCATAATGTACAACGAATAATATTTTTCACCTCTAGCCACAACAAGAGAACCTTTGGTGAGCTTCCATTGACCATTACTAAAGGTGCTGCAATACCCCTCATCATCCAACTTGCCTGTAGAAATCCAATTCAAGCGGATATCAAGTATATGTTTAACATTATTCAATACTAACCTTGTGTTATTAATGGTTTCTAGGCACACATCACCGATGCCTACAACTTGAGATAGCTCATTGTTTCCCATCTTCACAGATCCGAAGTCATCTGACCTGTATGATGTAAAGAAATCCCTACGAAACATAGCATAAATAGATGCATCACTATCAATTACCCAACTGGTCTCATGAGATACAAAATTCACCACATCACCATCAAAAATAATGAGAAAGTCTTCTTTAAGTGCAGCAACACAATTGTCATCACTGTCATTATCACTTTTCTTCTCTTTACCTTTCTCCTTTTATTTCTCCCTTTTTAACCGGCGACAAAACCTCTGAATATGTCCCTTCTAATGAAAATAATGGCACTCAACATTAGCAAATTTATTATACTTACCTTTGCTTTTATCTCGACTTTTATCTCTATTTCTTGGACCTCGAGACTCACTTCTTCCCCTTTTCTCAACAACCAAGGCATCATAACGTGAAGAGGGCGATCCCTGTGTCTTCCTTCTCATCTCTTCATTCAAAATACTACTCTTGACCAAATCCATGATAATCATACCATCCAAAGCAGAATTAGACAAAGATGTTTGGAACATCTCCCATGAGTCCAGCAAAGTACCAAGCAACCATAGTGCTTGTATCTTATTATCAAACTCGATTCCCATCGCAACCAACTGATTTATAATTCCTTGAAAAGAATTTAAATGATTAGTCAAACGAGTACCATCTTGATATCTCAGAGCCATCATCCGTTTTATCAAAAATAACTTATTATTCCCAATCTTTCGAGCATATAATTTTCAAGCTTATCCCATAAATTGCGTGCATGTGTTTCCTCAATAATATGGTTCAAAACATTATCATCCACCCACTGCCTAATATAACCACACACTTGACGATGAAATATAGACCATTCAGCATCAATTTTATTCTTCGATTTCTCCTTGGCAAATACGAGCAAATAAAAATATTTCACATATAAAAGGTCTTCCATCTTCCCTTTCCAAATATGATAATTCGAATCATTCAGTGTAACCATTCTACTCGTATTCATTTCCATTGTTTAACACAAGGCGGAAAAATCAAGCAATAACCAAAAGCTCTAATACCACTCTGATGGGAAAACAGTAACAATTCGAACAATATCAAATTAACGCAGCAGAATAAAATAATCTCCCTTCTTGTATAAACCTAATAGGAATCGATATAGTAGAGTAAAATAAATACCAAGTACGCAAACACAAGACGATTTTTTTACGTGGAAAACCTCCTCGATGTGAGGAGATAAAAAACCACGAGACTAGAGTGCACCCGAAAATCTTTACTATCAACAAAATTGGGTGAACAATGTTCTTCTCTAGCAAATACTAGAGGTACATAGCAGCAAAGACCTCAAGAACATAATTCTTGACAATACACGTGAATTTCACAAGAGATCAAGAATAAATCTGACCAAAAACGCAGGGTTTAATCAATCCATGAAAAATCTAATGTAGGGAGTTTCAAATGAAAATCACACCGTTCAAATTCGAGAAGATTGCACCACGAACATGCTGATAAAATTTCAGCTCAATCGGACCACAAATGGACCTCCGATGCTAGCTTGATGTAAATCAAACTTTGCCCCAACCCCCAAATTTTTTGCTTTCTCTTTTTCTATTGTTATTATATCTTTTTGTGGCTACCACTTTAAAGATGGTGAGAAACCCTATTTCTCCATATGACTTATCATATGGGCTCAAGCTCTTTTTAAGCTTGCAACTCATTAAGCTTCCTCTACATAGGAGTTAACCCAGCTAACACATTCTTATATCAGTAGCAACCGTGAATCCATTAAGTTTAAATTAGAGTCGACGGGATTTGAACAAAAAATGTCCAGTTCCTAAGCTGGAAATCCAAGATGCCTCAACCATCTACGCCATCCCCGGACAATCAGTATGGACATAAAAGTATAGTGTGTGTACGTCAATTTTGTTTCTTGAAGATCCCAAAAACCAGTAAGTTGGCGAGATTTATTATCCATCTATGTATCCGCATCAGTGTAGCATATAATGATACGCTTTTTATAACTTCGGTGGGAGCATCCTCTAGTAAGAAGATTCGCTCACTTTGTTAATCATTTATGAGAAAATGGGGGAGAAAGGTTGAGGTAGATGGATATCACAAATCCTAATGAAGGTTAGGCTCAACAAACACACACACACAAACCCTAAACTATGCCCATTGTTACATATTTACTTCAATTTTTTTTGAGACCTAAACTATGCCCATTGTTACATATTTACTTCAATTTTTTAAGTCCGTGTGACACACTTATCCATTTGATGTCACAGAAAAAAAAAAATTGGAGTTTTTGATATCACAAAAAACGAGTTTGAGGTAAATATGTTATATATTTATTTGATGCCACTAAAAAAAGTTTAAGGTAAATATGTTACACAGGTACTAGTTTGAGGTTTTTTGTATCACAAAAAATAGTTTAGGGCAAATGTGTTATAATGGGTAAAGCTTGGGATTTTTATGGCTTTTTCCCATCAAACAACTACTAGTTATAGTTTTCTTATTTTTTTGGCTGAAAAGTTACTAAATAAATTAGAAAATGGAACCGACCCAGAAAAAAAAATGGAAAACGATGGATTCTATTGTTTCTTTTGAAAAACAAAAAGAGTACATTGACATAGAACTCGTCCATGTATTATGCCATCAACTCATCTTAATCTCCAAATATTAATTCAAAGAATTCTAGGTAATTATTGTTGGTGAAATCCATCCAGATTCTTTGGATGCACATGTCGAGAACTGTAAATAGTGAATTTCTATCGGATATATTTTATAAGGGATCTTGTTAATAAATGTCTCGAAAGCACTCGTTAATCATACTAAATAAAAAAAAAATGTCTTTGATTTTTTTATGCACCGAACCACAATTTACTCAATCTATCCACCTCTCCGCATTAAGCAAACAAATCATAGCCATCTCCAGCACGAATTGATAAGTTACTTCACAACGAGAGCGATGAACTACTGAACTTGATGAGCGTGAGCAGACCTCCTTTTCCTTGCCGACTCAATATTCAATTCATAACTACCTCTCCCCATAGTCAGCATTTCCAAAGTTTCAAGAGGGAACATCAAATTATCTACTTTCTCGTCACCCTGTCTAATCTATTAAATCTGAAGAACTATATCAGGAAGATGTTGGAAAGAGAATTTAATTTTATCCTTTGAGATTACAAATTGATATAGTATATCAGAGACATAGAATATTTTAGGATATTGTAATATTGTGCATATATTTCTTTTTGATTCTTCTCTCTTGTATTACAAATACCGACACTTCTTGTATACTTTGACATACAGAAATACACAGAAAGTATTTTCTCCATTGATTTGCATTACCTTTCAGAAGATAGCACCAACCAATCCGAACTTTCTTTGAGGGGTAAACTTAGGAGCTTGACTCGAAGGCCTTCTCTGGAAGTATCATCAGGGTGCCGATAACTAAGAGCGCCGGCCTACCAAAGTTTGACTAGCAAATGAGACCAGTACTTCTTTGAGTGCTTTCGAGCTTTTTCATGTGGCCCAAACCCTACCATACGGTTAATAGGTACATAAGAAAATGATAAAACTCAACCTCCTCGTAGCTACTGGCTATTCTAATTTTGGATCTGTCGATGAGTCTATGTAGTAAGATAGAGGCTAATTTAATGCATATGGTCAAGAAAGAGAGATTAACCTCTCTCTCTCTTTTGGTATGTTCAAAAATATTTCTTAAGCGAAATAGATGTTCAGTTACACCCGATCATAGTTGCAATTTATAAATATGTTTACTATCAGTGTTGGGAATGCATAAAAGCACGAGCACTAATTGGTTCTTTTTTACTGTGCATTAAGTCCCTTTTATTTCTATCTTAAATAAATATCAAATGGTCAAAACTGATGAATGGAATGCATCATAGCACGAGCGTTAATTGGGTTCTTTTTACTGTTCATGGAGTCCCTTTTATTCCTACCTTAAATAAATATCAAATAGTCAGAACTGAGGAAAGCGACAGATATTTTTAAAATAGCGAAATGCATTTCTTACTTATTATTTATTCAAAGAAAAGCTACTTTTACAAAGAGCAAATAGACCCTATGACCAAGCAACATGGGATACTTTAACGTTAAGGGAGGGGAAAAAAAGGGTTAATACTACAAAAAACTCCAAATCGGTACACATATTGCAAATTTATCTCAAATTAATTCTTTTAGTTATGAAAATCCCCAAATTGATATATTTGTGACAAATTTATCACAAACTAATTTTTTTAGCACCAACAACCCTAATCTGGTACACTTAAGATAAATTTATCCTCCTTTATTTTTCGTTAAATTTTACGGTCAAATCTCTAAGTCGAATGACACGTGGCAATTGACGAATATACCGCATATGAATTTTACAATCCATTTGTCACAAGCATACTAGTTTATGATTTTTTGTGATATTAATACAATAACTAATGGAATGTCAATTTATCATAAATATACCAGTTAGGGATTTTAGTTTTCCGTAGTCAAATTAATTTATGGTAAATTTATCACAGATTTATTATTTTAGAGTTTTTGTTGGTTATATAATTAATTTAGGATAAATTTGTCATTTGGGAGTTTTTCGTAATATTTGAGAGAGAGAGAGAGAGAGAGAGAGATGCTAATGGTAGTTTTCAGATCTCGTTTTATGACAGACAACATAAGCCGGCAGAGGAGTACAACTAAATCTTGCAATCTGATAATGCTTATCAACAACAATGTTTAATAGATGCGATATTCTCCGTAGACATAGCCCTCAAAAATTAATTTGTCACCACAACCATTCGTTGTGTCAATTGCAAGTGACGGAGGCTGATTCTGATAGCTGTACCGGGACGGGGACAGGCGGAAATTCGGCTGAACCCGACGATGACCTTGGCCTGGCTAGATATAATGTATGATCTGATGCTCTCTTCTTCCCTCACATAACAATCCCAAACAGAAAAAGCGGGCGCACAGAGAAAGAGAGAATGGATCCTCTCGATGAGACGTTAAGAGGCCAAGCTCAAGCAATGAAGCACATTTTTGCGTTCGCGGACTCGATGGCGCTGAAATGCGCGGTGGAGCTCCGGATACCCGACATCATCCACTCGGAGGGTGCGGGGCCAGTCACCTTGGCCCAAATAGCCTCCCGCATCCCCTCTCCATCTCCCGAAATGGCCTACCTCGCAAGCATCATGAGGCTCCTGGTCTGCAAGAACGTCTTCTCCGCGGTCCGAAATGGTGGAGAGACGCTCTACGGCCTTACCCCAACGTCAAGATGGCTGTTGCAGGGTGGAGGCCACCTCAGCCTCGCACCCGCCGTGCTGCTGGTGAGTCACCCAGCAATGGTGTCCCCGTGGCACAACCTCAGTGACTGCATCAAGGACGGAGGATCAACCGCGTTCCAGATGGCTCATGGTCGCGGACTTTGGGACTTGGCGACCGAGAACCCCGAATTCAACCGCACGTTCCGTGAGGGCATGGCGTGCTTGAATAAGTTGATGATGAAGGCCATTGTGGATGCATACAAGGATGGGTTCGAGCGCGTGGGATCGATGGTGGACGTTGGAGGCGGGACAGGCGACGCTGTTTCCGAGATAGTCAGGTTGTACCCACACATCAAGGGGATTAACTTCGACCAGCCTCATATCATCGCAGAAGCACCGGCCCATGGCGGGGTTTCTCATGTCGGAGGAGACATGTTTGAGGCCATTCCGAGTGCTGATGCTGTTTTCATGAAGGTAAGTATGACTTGGCGCTTATTCTCGATGTTATAGTGACATAAAAATTAGCTACATCATACATGAGATCGAGTTTCATCAGACCCCCATGAGCCAGCAGTGAATGTGATCTCGACCTACATGACCCGCATGCACCCAAAACCCCCTCCTCTGCAAGGGCCTGGGGGCTTCATTCTTTGTTTGAATTCTTTTCTTTTCTTTTTCTATTCAGTGCCCTAAAAAATTATGATCCGAATTTGGTATCTGGGCTTATCCTAATCGAGATATAACAACAAAAAACCTATGTAACACCAACACTTTTCGGTGGCATTCGTGTCATATCCGACACTCCAACGTGTAGGGGTGATCGGTTCCCGGTTCGGTCCGGTTCCACCTGGGAACCGGGAACCGGACCGGGAGCATCGGTTCCCAAAATTGCGAACCGTGGACCGCACCATTTGGTCCTAGGACCGGGAACCGGACCGAACCATTGGTTCCGGTCCGGTCCGGTCCGGTCCAACAAAATTGGCTATACTTTTTTGCACTAAAGAGTGACCGCATTCCGGACCGATCAATCCAATTCGGTTCTTGGGCACATGCAAAATATTTAAACTTAATTTGTGTGATTCACACTTCACGTGTTTCACACTTAAATTTAACCATGAAGGCCATAAACAATTTGGCTAAAGGTTGTGCTTGGCTTAGATTTTATAGATAATCTCTCTTCTACTCTTTAAATGTTTAGTCGATATGGGACTTTTGGTGGCTTGAAGTGCCTTGTGAATCTTTTGGAGCCTTAGTCCCACATTGAGTAGAGGATGAAACTAATAATGAGATTTTTCTATAAATAAAAGAGTAACAAAAAGGATTTTAATGGTCTCTTGGCCTCTTGTCTCAAATTGCAATTTTAGTTGCAATAAGTTGTCATGTATATATATTTATTAATTATATGTATATAAATTATATATAAAAAAATTTGGTTCGGTCCGGTTTGGTCCGGTCCGGTCCGGTTCCCACCTTAGAACCGGGAACCGGACCAACCGGCCACCGGTTCCAAGATTAGGAACCGGGAACCGGACCGCCGACCGTGGGAACCGCCCAAAACCGGCCGGTTCGGTCCGGTCCGGTCCGGCCGGTTCCCGGTTCGGGCGGTTCCCGTTGCACACCCCTACCAACGTGTGTCCGACACGTGATCAACGAGTGTCGAAAAATCCAACACATACTCAACTCTCTCCAACACGCTTCGACACGCGAATCTAGAATTTTGACACACGATTCCGACACACAATGGGTCAATTTTAAAAAATTTCAACATTTGAGGAGTCAAAATATAAATATTCAAAAAAAATGAAAGAAAAAAAAAGAGGTAAGGCTGGTGGCTGGCGCTGCTGCCACCGTCGGAGGGGGTCGGTGAGGTCGCCGGCCATAGGCGACAGACTGGGGGTTGGCCCTCATGAAATATTTATAATTGGGAAATATATTTTTCTTATTTGAATTTTGTCTTATAATTTAAAGATTAAGTCAACGAGAAATATATTTGTAAGCACTAGATATTTTCAATTGAATCCTTAAAAAGGGTTTACACTTTTAGAGATCGAAAATCTTGAACATTAATTCATCTCGACCTCCACCATCACCATCAAACATCTTTGCCGGAAGAACGTCACTCTTGCCTTATTTAGCTACTTTTCAAGCTCTAATATACAAAAATTGTCTATGATAATTACCGCAGTAAACGTGCATGACTTAATCAGTAACGATGATTCACAACTGAAGTATTCTATTTCCTATTATTGACAGTGGATCCTGCACAATTGGAGTGATGAAGATTGTGTGAGAATTCTGAAGAACTGTAAAAAAGCCCTGCCGAAAAAGAATGGCGTGGTAATCATAGCCGACGTCGTGTTGCAACCAGACGGTGATGGGCTATTCGAAGAGGCACAAGTAGGGCTCGATCTCCTGATGATCACGGCGACCGGAGGTAAAGAGAGGAGTGAACCGGAATGGAAGAAGATTTTGGAGAAAGGAGGCTTCCCTCGCTGCAACATCATCCAAACCTCTTGCATGTTATCCATCATTGAAGCTTTCCCGCTGTGATTTTCGTATGTCCTGATCTTGCTTTGGTGTCGTCTACATGTTGTGTGTTTATGTATTTCTACAATCCGAATTCTCGGACCTTATGAATTACATCCCCCCTTCTTGATTTGAATAAGAGGTTAAGCACTTCATTTTGTCGCTGCAAATCTTATGTCCAAATCACAACTCTTCCAATCATATTAGCTTTGGGAGAAGAAAATTACCAAAACTCCTAAACATATTGTACGACAGCCAATTCATTCATGAACTTTTCAACTTGGCCAATTTAATTCTAAAACTTTATAGGATTTGTCGATGTAGTCATTCCGACCAATTAATCGCTAACTTGGACCCCCACCATCCTATGTGGCACACGGTCGGTGCTTATATGAACAATTTTTGCAAAAATTCTAAGAATTTTCTGATTTTTTTATAAATTTTTAATTTATTTTCTGTTCTTTCTTTATTTATTCACTTTGAGCTGGCGACCCTCGTCAACATTGAGCAAGGCATCATGGACCTCACTAGGAGAGGGAAATAAGAAAAAATGAAGAAAGAATAAAAAAAATTACAAAAATTATCTACGTCAGCGTTAATCGTGTCAAATGGAATGGCCAATGTTTAAGTTAGTAATTTTCGACCAAAATTGGCTGGAAAGATAATATTGACAAATCATCAAAAGATTTATGATTAAATTGGTCGACTTTTTTTATTATAAAATTGACCAATTTAAAAAGTTTAAAACTGAATTAAAATTTGTACAATAAATTTATAATTTTTTTTATAATTATCCTATTTTGAGAACCACACTCGTCACTATGGTGGGGCCTTACCCAAAACATGTGGATGGAACTATTTGTATGTATTCATGGACTGAGCAAAGAGCCCCAATATATCCCAAACAAAAATCAAAGACCCCTTTAAATAGCAACTGCATGTGACTACCATGTATCGACAATACACTATGGCATGCATGGACACTTCTCTAATATGACAAATCCGTTTGGAGTATTTTCTTTCGTTATTATTTCACTTATTGCTTTTTTCTGAAACTTTGGACCTTTCGCAATTTAGATTAAGGGTGATTGATTCTAAGGTCGGCGGTTCTCACTCTAGAATTAGGAATCGTCCACTAAAGGCCAGTTCCGCAAAATAGGAATCAAAAACCACCCACTAGTTCTTGGATCCACCCCGGAATCAGATCACCAGTCCAGCCCGATTCTTGAGTGGGTCCATGGAGCCGGTCGTGTCCTCTCTTATGGCAAATATGCAGTTCTAATTCGGATTCCAATTTAAAAGAATCCTTGCTTGTTCTCGTGGTTTGAATTTGGCTAATCGAGAAACAAAAGAAGAAGATGAGATTGATCTAAAATGAAGATGAGTGAGGAAATTTTTTTACTATAGTTTGAATCTCAATAATAAACGCTGGCATGAGATGTAGAAAATTTATTCACATATACAACTAATCAATCAAGAAAAACGGATCCATATATGATTGTAAAACACCGAGATCAATAAATACAGCGGAATTAAAGCGTACCTGTTTGAGCCATTGCTTCAATTGAAGAAAAGTAAATCACTCTGATAATCAGAGATCTATTGAAATGCCAGATCTTCCTCTCTATGACCTATTTCGATATAGCAGCTTTCAATGGGATTAAAGCAACTGATAGGTATAACCTACCCTTTTATAGGCTAGAGAGGGGACCTAGCAAACCCTAATCAATAGCGTGTCAACTGAGCCCTTCCCATTACGGGTTTCAGTTAAACACAATTGCCTACACTTTGCTGCTCAACTAAGCCCGTTATCAATAGATGACAATACCTAATTCAATAAGATCACTGTAGGGTTTATCAAATATTGGAATATCCATTAATCCGATTATTTAAAATAGAAAATCAATTAATTAATGTAAGCCCATATTATAGAAAATTTCCAACATTCTCCCGCTTGAGCTACATTAATTAACTTATTTTATTTTGAAAAAAGATTTTATATTTGAAAACAACACTATCGGGTTAATGACTGAAAATTTGGTTTTATGTGGCCACAACTTTAAAAAATAATATTCCAATAACGGCATCTCAATACCAATCCAATCCTATATAACCTCAGTATAGGACTATGAAGATCAATGTGTTAAGAAAATACCACAACACATGACCTTCCATAATCACATATAATAAGTATTATATTTTCATGGATCATGGGCCTAGTAGTGTAGTAAAAAATAGTGCCAACATGTGATCAAAATATACACTATTTCTTATCGGTCCTCAATGCAATTTCTCAACGACATGAAACTGCATTAACGCAATTTCTAAACAACATGAAATTGCACAACTATATCACAATCCAACATGAGATCTCATAATCAGTGACATCCAGTCATCTTTAAACTAAAATTTGTTTAAAGATACTGTTTTATACTTCCATTTCTCAGTCAATAGGAGAAATGATAACAATATAATCAATAACAACAGTTATTAAAATAAATGCTTTAATAAAACATCATAAAAGCATTATCAGTCTGCATATAATTATAATATCCAGAAATACAATTTGTATAACTCCCACTAACAAAAGAAATCAAAAGAAGCCCGTTTGGTTCGGCTTTTGGGGAATGCATTTGCAGAAATGCAAATACCTTTGGGTGAAGGGGGTTTTCCGAAATGCAAATGTCGTTTGGTAAAATTTGCATTGAGAAACAACTTTGACCAAAATACCGTTTGGTAAAACTTGCATTTGTAATTAACTTTTATTAAATTCAAAAAGCAAAAATATGTTTAAATATATATTTATTTATTAAACATAAAATATATTTATATAAAAAATAGATATGTTTATATCTATATAAAAAATATATAAAATATATAAAATATATAAAATATATATAATATATAAAATATATATAAATATATATATTTTATAAATATATATTTATTAAACATAAAATATAAAAAAATAGATAAGTTTATATTTTTTATATAAATATATTTTATATACCTTGGAAAGATCCGAGCTTGGACGAGTTCAGGAATAGTATTATCTGTTTCAACATGTTAAGGAACATGTGCATTATTTAAAACATTGACTTCCTATTGCTCTTCATCAACCTGTGTAAGAATATTTGTAAGAGGAACTAGATCCAAATCAACCAAATTATCACTAACATGTGGTGCTGAAATCATCTCTGCTTTCTCAATATCCTCTATTGTTTGATCTTCCATAAACACAATGTCTCTACTTCTTACAATTTTCTTTTCAACCGGATCATAAAATTCGTAGCCAAGCATATCCTGTCCATAACCAATAAATATGCACTATCGTGTTTTCATATCAAGTTTAGACCTCTCGTCTTTGGGAATATGCACAAATGCTTTGCACCCAAAGACACACAAATAATCATAAGAAACATCTTTGCATATCCAAACTCTATTAGGAACACCAAACTCTAAAGGAACACATGAAGTAAGATTTAATACATGCACAATTGTACTTAAAGCCTCACCCCCAAAAAGATCTAGGTAGCTTTGACTATGAAAGTAAGCATCTTACCCTTTCAACCAGTGTTCGGTTCATTCTCTCAACTAAGCCATTTAACTGAGGCGTCTTGGGAGGTGTCTTTTGATGTCGAATACCTTGTTGTTTGCAATATTCATCAAAAGGTCCAATATACTCTCCCCTGTTATCAGTTTTGATGCATTTCAATTTCTTTCCAGTCTGTCTCTCAACTGAAGCCTGAAATTACTTAAAAGCATCTAATACTTGATCTTTAGTTTTCAAGGTATGAATCCAAATTTTCCTTGAAAAATCATCTATGAAGGTAACAAAATAAAGAGAAACACCAAGTGATTTTGTTTTCATAGGACCGCAAACATCATAATGCACTAAATCCAGTATACCTGACTTTCTTGAAGGAGGGGAGCTTTTAAATGCAATTATGTTCTATTTTCCTGCTAAATAGTGAACACACTTCTTTAGCATCGAACTTTTCAATCCTGAAAGGAGCTTCTTCTTGGACAATATTGACAAACCTTTCTCATTGATATGACTGAGCCTCTTATGCCATAACTCAGCTACATCTTCGCTATCTACTGCATTAATTTTGTCTGTGGACAACTTTGTTTGCATAATGTACAACGAAGAATATTTTTCACCTTTAGCCACAGCAAGAGAACCTTTGGTGAGCTTCCATTGACCATTACTGAAGGTGCTGCAATACCCCTCATCATCCAACTTGCTTGTAGAAATCAAATTCAAGCGGATATCAGGTATATGTTTAACATTATTCAATACTAACCTTGTGTCATTGCTAGTTTCTAGGCACACATCACCGATGCCTACAACTTGAGCTAGTCCATTGTTTCCCATCTTCACAGATCCGAAGTCATCTGACCTATATGATGTAAAGAAATCCCTACGAGACATAGCATAAATAGATGCATCACTATCAATTACCCAACTTGTCTCATAAGATACAAAATTCACCACATCACCATAAAAAATAATAAGAAAGTCTTCTTTAAGTGCAGCAACACGATTGTCATCATTGTCATTATCACTTTTCTTCTCTTTACCTTTCTCCTTTTGTTTCTCCCTTTTTAACGAGCGACAAAACCTCGGAATACGTCCCTTCTGATGAAAATAATAGCACTCAACATTAGCAAATTTATTATACTTACCTCTACTTTTATCTCGACTTTTATCTTTATTTCTCGGATCTCGAGACTCACTTCTTCCCATTTTCTCAACAACCAAGGCATCATAATGTGAAGAGGACAATCCATGTGTCTTCCTCCTCATCTCTTCATTCAAAATACTACTCTTGACCAAATCCATGGTAATCATACCATCCGGAGCAAAATTAGACAAAGATGTTTGGAACGTCTCCCATGAGTCCGGCAAAGTACCAAGCAACCATAGTGCTTGTATCTCATTATCAAACTTGATTCCCATCGCAACCAACTGATTTATAATTCCTTGAAAAGAATTTAAATTATCAGTCAAACGAGTACCATCTTGATATCTCAGAGCCATCATTTGTTTTATTAAAAATAACTTATTATTCCCAGTCTTTCAAGCATATAATTATTCGAGCTTATCCCATAAATTGCGTGCATGTGTTTCCTCAATAATATGGTTCAAAACATTATCATCCACCCACTGCCTAATATAACCACACACTTGACGATGAAATATAGACCATTCAGCATCAATTTTATTCGCCGGTTTCTCCTCGGCAAATACGAGCAAATAAAAATCTTTCACATATAAAAGGTCTTCCATCTTCCCTTTCCAAATATGATAATTCGAATCATTCAGTGTAACCATTCTACTCGTATTTGTTTCCATTGTTTAACACAAGGCAGAAAAATCAAGCAACAACCAGAAGCTCCGATACCACTCTGATGGGAAAACGGTAACAATTCGAACAATATCAAATTAACGCAGCAGAATAAAATAATCTCCCTTCTTGTATAAACCTAATAGGAATCGATATAGTAAAGTAAAATAAATAACAAGAATGCAAACACAAGACAATTTTTTTACGTGGAAAACCACCTCGATGTGAGGAGATAAAAAACCACGGGACTTGAGTCCACCCGAAAATATTTACTATCAACAAAATTGGGTGAACAATGTTCTTCTCTAGCAAATACTAGAGGTACATAGCAGCAAAGACCTCAAAAACATAATTCTTGACAATACACATGAATTTCACAAGAGATCAAGAATAAATCTAACCAAAAACGCAGGTTTTGATCAATCCATGAAAAAATCTGATGTAGGGGGCTTCAAATAAAAATCAAACCGTTCAAATTCGAGAAGATTGCACCACGAACATGCTGACAAAATTTCAGCTCAATCAGAACATAATCGACCTTCGATGCCAGCTTGATGTAAATCAGACTTTGCCCCAATCCCCAAATTTTTTGCTTTCTCTTTTTCTATTGTTATTATATCTTTTTGTGGCTACCACTTTAAAGATAGTAAAAAACCATATTAACACATTAAGCTCTTTTTGCACTTGCAACTCATTAAGCTTCTTCCACATAGGAGTTAACCCAGTTAACACATTCTTATATCAGTAGCAACCGTGAATCCATTAAGTTTAAATTAGAGTCGATGGGATTTGAACAAAACATGTCCAGTTCCTAAGCTGGAAATCCAAGATGCCTCAACCATCTACGCCATCCCCGGACAATCAGTATGGACATAAAAGGATAGTGTGTGTACGTCAATTTTGTTTCTTGAAGATCCCAAAAACCAGTAAGTTGGCGAGATTTATTATCCATCTATGTATCCGCATCAGTGTAGCATATAATGATACGCTTTTTATAACTTCGGTGGGAGCATCCTCTAGTAAGAAGATTCGCTCACTTTGTTAATCATTTATGAGAAAATGGGGGAGCACACACACACACACACACACACAAAAACCCTAAACTATGCCCATTGTAACATATTTACTTCAATTTTTTTTTGTGACTCAAAAACCCCAAGTTTATACTCATGTAACACATTTATCCCAACTCGTACAAAGTGATACATTTACCCAATTAGTTTCTTGTGACACTGAAAACTCCAAACTTGTATCCATGTGACACACTTATCCATTTGATGTCACAGAAAAAAAAAATTTGGAGCTTTTAATATCACAAAAAAAGAGTTTGAGGTAAATATGTTATATATTTATTTGATGCCACTAAAAAAAGTTTAAGGTAAATACGTTACACAGGTACCAATTTGAGGTTTTTTGTATCACAAAAAATAGTTTAGGGCAAATGTGTTATAATGGGTAAAGCTTGGGATTTTTATGGCTTTTTCCCATCAAACAACTACTAGTTATAGTTTTCTTATATTTTTTGGCTGAAAAGTTACTAAATAAATTAGAAATTAGAACCGACCCGGAAAAAAAAAATGGAAAACGATGGATTCTATTGTTTCTTTTGAAAAACAAAAAGAGTACATTGACATAGAACTCGTCCGTGTATTATGCCATCAACTCATCTTAATCTCCAAATATTAATTCAAAGAATTCTAGGTAGTTATTGTTGGTGAAATCCATCCAGATTCTTTGGATGCACATGTCGAGAACTGTAAATAGTGAATTTCTATCGGATATATTTTATAAGGGATCTTGTTAATAAATGTCTCGAAAGCAATCGTTAATCATACTAAACAAAAAAATGTCTTGATTTTTTTATGCACCGAACCACAATTTACTCAATCTATCCACCTCTCCGCATTAAGCAAACAAATCATAGCCATCTCCAGCACGAATTGATAAGTTACTTCACAACGAGAGCGATGAACTACTGAACTTGATGAACGTGAGCAGACCTCCTTTTCCTTGCCGACTCAATATTCAATTCATAACTACCTCTCCCCATAGTCAGCATTTCCAAAGTTTCAAGAGTGAACATCAAATTATCTACTTTCTCGTCACCCTGTCTAATCTATTAAATCTGAAGAACTATATCAGGAAGATAGCACCAACCGATCCGAACTTTCTTTGAGGGGGAAACTTAGGAGCTTGACTCGAAGGCCTTCTCTGGAAGTATCATCAGGGTGCCGATAACTAAGAGCGCCGGCCTACCAAAGTTTGACTAGCAAATGAGACCAGTACTTCTTTGAGTCCTTTCGAGCTTTTTCATGTGGCCAAACCCTACCCTACGGTTAATAGGTACATAAGAAAATGACAAAATTCAACCTCCTCGTAGCTACTGGCTATTCTAAAGACCAGGCAACCCCCTTCTTTTGGATCTGTCGATGAGTCTATGTAGTAAGATAGAGGCTAATTTAATGCATATGGTCAAGAAAGAGAGATTAACCTCTCTCTCTTTTTGGTATGTTCAAAAATATTTCTTAAGCGAAATAGATGTTCAGTTACACCCGATCATAGTTGCAATTTATAAATATGTTTACTATCAGTGTTGGGAATGCATAAAAGCACGAGCACTAATTGGGTTCTTATTTACTGTGCATGAAGTCCCTTTTATTTCTATCTTAAATAAATATCAAATGGTCAAAACTGAGGAATGGGAATGCATGATAGCACAAGCGTTAATTGGGTTCTTTCTACTGTGCATGGAGTCCCTTTTATTCCTACCTTAAATAAATATCAAATAGTCAGAACTGAGGAAAGCGACAGATATTTCTAAAATAGCGAAATGCATTTCTTCCTTAGTATTTATTCAAAGAAAAGCTACTTTTACAAAGAGCAAATAGACCCTATGACCAAGCAACATGGGATACTTTAACGTTAAGGGAGGGGGAAAAGGGGTTAATACTACAAAAAAACTCCAAATCGGTACGCATATTGCAAATTTATCTCAAATTAATTTTTTTAGTTACGAAAAACCCCAAATTGATACATTTGTGACAAATTTATCGCAAACTAATTTTTTTAGCACCAACAACCCTAATCTGGTACACTTAAGACAAATTTATCCTCCTTTATTTTTCGTTAAATTTTACGGTCAAATCTCTAAGTCGAATGACACGTGGCAATTGACGAATATACCGCTTTTGAATTTTACAATCCGTTTGTCACAAGCATACTAGTTTATGATTTTTCGTGATATTAATACAATAACTAATGGAATGTCAATTTATCATAAATATACCAGTTAGGGATTTTAGTTTTCCGTAGTCAAATTAATTTATGATAAATTTATCACAGATTTATTATTTTAGAGTTTTTGTTGGTTATATAATTAGTTTAGGATAAATTTATCCAAAATATATCAATTTGGGAGTTTTTCGTAATATTTGAGAGAGAGAGAGAGAGAGAGAGAGAGAGAGAGAGAGAGAGAGAGAGAGATGCTAATGGTAGTATTCAGATCTCGTTTTATGACAGAGATGCTAATGGTAGTATTCAGATCTCGTTTTATGACAGACAACATAAGCCGGCAGAGAAGTACAACTAAATCTTGTAATCTGATAATGCTTATCAACAACAATGTTTAATGGATGCGATAATCTCCGTAGACATAGCCCTCAAAAATTAATTTGTCACCACAACCATTCGTTGCGCCAATTGCAAGTGACGGAGGCTGATTCTGATAGCTGTACCGGGACGGGGACAGGCAGATATTCGGCTGAACCCGACGATGACCTTGGCCTGGCTAGATATAATGTATGATCTGATGCTCTCTTCTTCCCTCACATAACAATCCCAAACAGAAAAAGCGGGCGCACAGAGAAAGAGAGAATGGATCCTCTCGATGAGACGTTAAGAGGCCAAGCTCAAGCAATGAAGCACATGTATGCGTTCGCGGACTCGATGGCGCTGAAATGCGCGGTGGAGCTCCGGATACCCGACATCATCCACTCGGAGGGTGCGGGGCCAGTCACCTTGGCCCAAATAGCCTCCCGCATCCCCTCTCCATCTCCCGAAATGGCCTACCTCGCAAGCATCATGAGGCTCCTGGTCTGCAAGAACGTCTTCTCCGCGGTCCGAAATGGTGGAGAGACGCTCTACGGCCTTACCCCAACGTCAAGATGGCTGTTGCAGGGTGGAGGCCACCTCAGCCTCGCACCCGCGGTGCTGCTGGTGAGCCACCCAGCAATGATGTCCCCGTGGCACAACCTCAGTGACTGCATCAAGGACGGAGGAGGATCAACCGCGTTCCAGATGGCTCATGGTCGCGGACTTTGGGACTTGGCGACCGAGAACCCCGAATTCAACCGCACGTTCCGTGAGGGCATGGCGTGCTTGAATAAGTTGATGATGAAGGCCATTGTGGATGCATACAAGGATGGGTTCGAGCGCGTGGGATCGATGGTGGACGTTGGAGGCGGGACAGGCGACGCTGTTTCCGAGATAGTCAGGTTGTACCCACACATCAAGGGGATTAACTTCGACCGGCCTCATGTCATCGCAGAAGCACCGGCCCATGGCGGGGTTTCTCATGTCGGAGGAGACATGTTTGAGGCCATTCCGAGTGCTGATGCTGTTTTCATGAAGGTAAGTATGACTTGGCGCTTATTCTCGATGTTATAGTGACATAAAAATTAGCTACACGATACATGAGATCGACTTTCATCAGACCCCCTTGAGCCAGCTGTTTTCATCCGAATTTCGTATCTAGGCTTATCCTAATCGAGATATAACAACCAAAAACCTATGTAACACCGACACTTTTCAGGGGCTTTTGTGTCGTATCCGACACTCCGACGTGTGTCCGACACGTGATCAATAAGTGTCGAAAAATCCGACACATAGTCAACTCTCTCCAACACGCGAGTCTAGAATTTTGACACGCGATTCCGACACACAATGGGTCAATTTTAAAAAATTTCAACATTTGAGGAGTCAAAATATAAATATTCAAAAAAAAATGAAAGAAAAATAAAAATAAAAAAAGAGGTAAGGCTGGTGGCTGGGCCCTGCTGCCACCGTCGGAGGGGGTCGGCGAGGTCGCCAGCCATAGGCGACAGAGGGGGGGTGGCCCTCGCGAGCCTAATTTTTAAGAAATGACTTATCGACGTGTCATGTCGTGTCGTGTGTCGCATGTTCGTATCAATGCTACATAGTAAATAACTACACATGAAAAACTTTTAATCTGATTATACTTCTTATCCAACTGACTAAGCATGCCCCAACTATTGACTTGATTATTTAGTGTGACTTCTAATTTCATATTCTTACCTTTTGTAGTCTCATTTTTCAATTATTGACTTCTATTCAATCCCAATTTCTTGAAGCCCCTTTCAAACTCATTGACATCTAACATCAATATTGTGAGATTTTGGTGGGATTCTCAAAACTTAAGCTGATAGATGAATGCGCAATTTAATATTTAATTATTCTATCACTTTTCCTCATGCTAAGCATTGACATATTTAATTGGGGGCAAATGGGATCTAGAAAAATTTGAATGTGGACATGTTTCATTGGAAAGGCAAATGCAACTTGAAAAAATTTGAACTCAAGACTTCAAACTCTAATATCATATAAGATTTTGATGGGCTAAAATTTTAAGCTTATAGATGAAGGTGTAGTCTATTAAATATCATATTTTTATCATTTTTGAAGATTTAAAATAAGGTTTGTTTTATAGGAAAAGTTATGGGTAGGAGGAAGATATGGTTTTTTTTAGCTCTCCCTAACTAGTGTGTAAAATAAAGTTTGCACATGTTCAATGCCCCAATAATACTAATTCTACCACATTGTGCAGCGTAATCGATATGCGATGCGATGGCAGAATTCACAAGGGCACACAATCCACATCACACAACTACAAAAGCGTGTGCAAATCTTGACAACGATATTATACTTGATAAGAGAAGAAAATCGAGTAGGGAGACAAAAATAAAAAATAAAAAGCTCGATATATATATAATGCGAGATTATTTCATGAAATATTTATAATTGGGAAATATATTTTTCTTATTTGAATTTTGTCTTATAATTTAAAGATTAAGTCAACGAGAAATATATTTGTAAGCACTAGATATTTTCAATTGAATCCTTAAAAAGGGTTTACACTTTTAGAGATCGAAAATCTTGAACATTAATTCATCTCGACCTCCACCATCACCATCAAACATCTTTGCCGGAAGAATGTCACTCTTGCCTTATTTAGCTACTTTTCAAGCTCTAATATACAAATTGTCTATGATAATTGCCGCAGTAAACGTGCATGACTTAATAAGTAACGATGATTCACAACTGAAGTATTCTATTTCCTATTATTGACAGTGGGTCTTGCACAATTGGAATGATGAAGATTGTGTGAGAATTCTGAAGAACTGTAAAAAAGCCCTGCCGAAAAAGAATGGCGTGGTAATCATAGCCGACGTCGTGTTGCAACCAGACGGTGGTGGGCTATTCGAAGAGGCACAAGTAGGGCTCGATCTCATGATGATCACGGCGACCAGAGGTAAAGAGAGGAGTGAACCGGAATGGAAGAAGATTTTGGAGGAAGGAGGCTTCCCTCGCTACAACATCATCCAAACCTCTTGCATGTTATCCATCATTGAAGCTTTCCCGCTGTGATTTTCGTATGTCCTGATCTTGCTTTGGTGTCGTCTACATGTTGTGTGTTTATGTATTTCTACAATCTGAATTCTCGGACCTTATGAATTACATCCCCTCTTCTTGATTTGAATAAGAGGTTAAGCACTCCATTCTGTCCATTCTGTCGCTGCAAATCTTATGTCCAAATCACAACTCTTCCGATCATATTAGCTTTGGGAGAAGAAAATTACCAGAACTCCTAAACATATTGTACGACAGCCAATTCATTCGTGAACTTTTCAACTTGGCCAATTTAATTCTAAAACTTTATAGGATTTGTCGATGTAGTCATTCCGACTAATTAATCGCTAACTTGGACCCCCACCATCCTATGTGGCACACGGTCGGTGCTTATATGAACAATTTTTGCAAAATTTTTAAGAATTTTCTGACTTTTTTATAAATTTTTAAATTATTTTCTGTTCCTTCTTTATTTATTCGCTTTGAGCTGGCGACCCTCATCAACATTGAGCAAGGCATCATGGACCTCACTAGGAGAGGGAAATAAGAAAAAATGAAGAAAGAATAAAAAAAATTACAAAAATTATCTACGTCAGCGTTAATCGTGTCAAATGGAATGGCCAATGTTTAAGTTAGTAATTTTCGACCAAAATTGGCTGGAAAGATAATATTGACAAATCATCAAAAGATTTATGATTAAATTGGTCGACTTTTTTTATTATAAAATTGACCAATTTTAAAATTTTAAAACTGAATTAAAATTTGTACAATAGATTTATAATTTTTTTATAATTATCCTATTTTGAGAACCACACTCGTCACTATGGTGGGGCCTTACCCAAAACATGTGGATGGAACTATTTGTATGTATTCATGGACTGAGCAAAATTGAAAAATGTTTAGAGCCCCAATATATCCCAAACAAAAATCAAAGACCCATTTAAATAGCAACTGCATGTGAATACCATGTATCTACAATACACTATGGCATGCATGGACACTTCTCTAATATGACAAATCCGTTTGGAGTATTTTCTTTCGTTATTATTTCACTTATTGCTTTTTTCTGAAACTTTGGACCCTTCGCAATTTAGATTAAGGGTGATTGATTCTAAGGTCGGCGATTCTCACTCGAGAATCAGGAATCGTCCACTAAGGGCGCGCATGATAAAATTTCTACTTCTCTATTCCCCGGAACAGGTTTGGAATAGAAATCCGTTTGGTAATGCAATTTGATTTTTCTATTTCTGGAACAGATTTCTATTCTAGAAATAGATTTGAAGAAGAAATCAGACGCTAAAATTTTTAATTTCTCAGTTTCTGAAATAGAAATTGAGAAATCAATTTATGTTCCAGAAATTTTGTCATGCACAACCTTAAATGCCAGTTCCACAAAATAGGAATCAGAAACCACCCACTAATTCTTGGATCCACCCTAGAATCAGATCACCAGTCCAGTCCGATTCTTGAGTGGGTTCATGGAGCCGATCGTGTCCTCTCTTATGGCAAATATGCTGTTCTAATTCGGATTCCGGTTTAAAAGAATCCTTGCTTGTTCTCGTGGTTTGAATTTGGCTAATCAAGAAACAAAAGAAGAAGATGAGATCAATCTAAAATGAAGATGAGTGAGGAAAAATTTTTACTATAGTTTGAATCTCAATAATAAACGCTGGCATGAGATTGTTTAGTGAATGTTTGGGAGTTTACACCAAACTGCATTCCGTGAAATATATTCAGAAGAAGTGGGAGAAATGTGCAAGATTTCATCCATAGGAGTCTGAATGGTCTCCGCTATTCTCAAACTTGTCCTGCTTCTCGTGCCCTTCGATGGTGCATTCTTTGTTTGTAAATTATGTTATTTTGGGGGAAAATGTAACATTTTGGGCTCATGAAAATGGAGCAAACATAAAAATTTTAAAAATATATTATGTGTACCGGTCTAATTCGAGTGGTTCCAATTAGCTATTCCCCACCTGAAACTGGAAACCAAACCAGGGACCACTCCCAAAAATCAGCCGATTCGATCCGATTTTCAATTCTTTTGCACACCCCTAATTTAGATCATATTTAATGTGCAAGCTACAAAACCTAAACTATTCAAAATATGTACAAATACCTTAATTATATATACCTTTTTCATGATTATGAAATCTAAAAATAATATCTTTTGAGTTTTGGTAAGAAAGAGAACGAGTTAGTTCTTTTCGATTAACTAATCAAACTAAATAGACCTCGATTTTGAGTGGGAGAAACATTTAAAAAAAAAAAAGACATGAAAAGAGAAAAGGAAGAACACCGACGCAAATGAAAAGATCATATTTCTCTCTCACCGGACTTTTAATCGGTGTGCTACAAATACAGATAAAAATTGGCATCACCTTTTAGCTTGATATACGGGCAAATAGTGTCTCATGTCGATAGATGATCGCGTCAACCTGTAAAAGAAAGTTCAACGATTTGTTTCGTGGCGTGTTTATCGCGGTCGGAGCAAGAAAGATCTCGTCGAGATCCTGAGGAATTGCAGGAGAGTGTTGCCGAACAAAGATGGAAAAGCGATCGTCGAGGATGCCATGTCGAGACTAGAAGAAGGGGACGAGACTGATGAAAGGAGAGGACCGAAACGAAATGGAAGAGAGTGTTGAAGGAAAGAGGATCCCCTCAACGACATCATCGTTCGCCTCGACTTTGGGAGAGAACTTGGTCGGGATGGTTCCAGTTAATCACCATGTGAGAGGTTCCATCGAATTTGGAATGCTTATAGAGCTTAAAAACTTCAGAGGACTTGTGAGATATATAATTACACGCCTATCTTTCTTATTGAAGAAGATATAACCGATGATAAGCGAATTTCTTTCACTTAAGATCCATTTAGTTCGTGAAAAAAGAATGATTTCAAAAATATTTTTCAATAAATAATTAGTTATATTTTTAAAAAATATATATATTCAATAAAAAAAAATTTCACCAACCACAAATGTGTGTGCAAATCTTTATAACGATATTATATTTGATAGAAGAAGAAAATCGTGTAGGGAGATTAAAAAAAAAAAAACAGCTTGAATTATATTATGCGCAATTATTTCATAAAAAAATTAGTGTTGGGGAATATATTTTTCGTATTTTACTTGTGTCTTATAATTTAAAAATTAATTCAACAAGTAATATATCTATAAGCACAAGACATTTTCAATTCAATCCTTAAAAAGGGTTCACACTTTTAGAAATCAAAAATCTTGATTGTTATTTTTTTTTTTTTTTTTTTGTCACCTACTCTATTCCTATTCTACACTCTCTCTCAGACTTTTGCCCTGCCTCTTGCAGGGCGTGGGAGTCGAAACCCACTCTTGAAACTTACGCGTCCCCACCCCATCCCTCCTGAGAAGGTGGGGTTTTGAACCCCTCACCTCCCCCTTTCATGTTGGAAGGGTGGCCACTGGGGCCAACCCCCAGTGGTTAAAAAAAAAAAATCTTGCTTGTTAATTCATCTCCATCTCTACCATCACCATCAATGATATCTTGGGAGAATTGTCCAAAAAGTCCTAAACCTATTGCACTTTTGTCAATTCAGTCCTAAACCTTTTAACTTTGCCAATTGAGTCCTAAACATTTTCATTTCTTGCCGATTCAATCCATCCGGCCAAATTTGGTCGGAAAATGTTGACGTGGACGCCGGCGGTGCCACGTAGGACTGTCGGCGCTGACATGGATAATTTTTTAATAATATTTTAATATTTTTTTGAATTTTTATTATTTTGTTGTGTTTTTTTTCCTTTTTTTTTCTTTTTTTTTTCGCTTTCTTGGCCTTTTCCGGTGGCCAGCCACCGGCCACAGGCGACGACTGGCCACTAGCGACAGCCAGCCAGTTGGCCTCGCTCGCCACAGGCGAGGCTCGGCCGGGCGAGGAGGAGCCCCGGCGAGGGGAGCCCTGGCCCAGGCCAAGGCGGCCTCACCCGACGTCGACCGGGTGACGGCGACGCCAAGCAAGGCCGCCCTGGCCTGGGCCAGGGCCGTCCTCGCCAGATCTGGCGAGGGGAGCCCTCGTCGAGGCTCGCCCTCACCCAGGCGAGCGTCGGCCTCGCCTAGACCAGATCTGGCAAGGCCGACCCTCGCCCTTGGCCGGGCAACGAGCAAGAGGGGCGAGGGGCGGCCTCGCCAAATTTGGTCTGGGCGAGGGCTCCCCTCGCCAGATTTGGCGACGCTGGCCCTTGCCCAAGCCAGGGCGGCCTCGCCCGGCCGATGCCCCGCGAGGCCGCCCTGGCTTGGGCGAGGGTCGGCCTCACCCAGGAAACCCTTGTCGAGCCGCGCCTGGGCGAGGGCTCCCCTCGCCGGGGCTCCTCCTTGCCCGGCCGGGCCTCACCTATGGCGGGCAAGGCCCGCCGGCTGGCTGTGGCCGGTGGCCGGCCGTCGCCTGTGGTAGGTGGCCGGTCACAGGAAAAGTCCAAGAAAACCAACAAAACAAAAAAACAAAAAAAAGGGAAAAAAACAAAAAAAATTTCAAAAAAAATTCAAAAAAAATCAATAAAAAATATACAATATTATGCAAAATTGTCCACGTCAGCGCTAGCAGTCCTACGTGGCATCGCCGGCGTCCACGTCAACATTTTCCGGCCAAAATTGGCCGGATGGACTGAATCGGCAAGAAGTGAAAAGGTTTAGGACTCAATTGGCAAAGTTAAAAGGTTTAGGACTGAATTGGCAAAAGTACAATAGGTTTAGGACTTTTTTGGACAATTCTCCCCAGATATCTTTGACAGAAGAATGCCGCTCTTAGCTACTTTTCAAGTTCTAATGTACAAATTGTCTATGATAATTGCCGCAATAAATGTTTGTGACTTAATCAGTCACGATGATCCACCACTGAAGTATTCTGTTTCCTACTATTTACAGGGGATATTTCACAATTGGAATGATGAAGATTGCGTGAGAATCCTGAAGAACTACAAAAAAGCCCTGCCGAAAAAAGAACGGCATGGTGATCATTGCTGACGTCGTGTTGCAACCAGACGGCGATGGGCTGTTCGACGAGGCACGAATAAGGTTCGATCTCATGATGATCACATTATGCGGAGGTAAAGAGAGGAGCGAACTAGAATGGAAGAAGATTTTAGAGGAAGGAGGCTTCCCTCGCTTCAACATCATCCAAACCCTTTCCTTGTTGTCCATCATTGAAGCTTTTCCGCTGTGATTGTCGTATATCCTGAGCTTGCTCTGGTGTCATCTACATGTTGTGTGTTTATGTATGTCTACAATCCGAATTCTCGGACCTTATGAACTACATCCCCTCTCCTCGACTTGATGCTGCAAATCTCATGTCCAAATCACAGCTGTCCCAATCATGTTAACCTTGGGAGGGGAAAATCACCAAAAAAATAATAACCTTAAACCTATTATACGATGGTCAATTCATTTATGAACTTTTCAATTTGACAAATTTAATTCTAAACATTTTAAATATTTTCCAATATAGTCATTCCAACTAATTCTAGCAAGGAATCACTAACTTGGACCCCCGTCATCCTATGTGACACATGGTCGACGCTAAAATTGACAATTTTTGAACAATTTTTAAGAATTTTCCAAATTTTTTATAAAGTTTAAAATTCTTTTCTTTTCTTTCTTTATTTGTTCACTTTGGACCAGCTCATCAGCACTAAGCAAGTGCACCGCAACCCTCACCAACAGTGGGAAATAAGGGAAAATGAAAAATGAAAAAAAAAACTAGAAAATTTTGTAAAAAATTACAACAATTGTCTACGCTAGCGTTGGTCGTGCCAAGTAACAAGACCAGTGTCTATGCCAATGATTTTTGCCCAAAATTGGCTGGAAGCAAAATCGTCAAAAGGTTTATAACTAAATTGGCAAACCTTTTGTGATCATAAAATTGATCAACTTGAAAAGTTTGAAACTGAATTAAAATTAGTACAATAGGTTTATAATTTTTCTTATAATTATCCTACTTTGAGAGCCACAATCATCACTTTATGGTGAAGCCTTACCTAAAACATGTGGATGGGACGACTTGCATGTATTCATAAAATTAACAAAATTGAAATATTTAAAAGTCCCACGATATAGTAAACGAAGATCAAAGACCCCATTAATTAGCAACCGCATGTGAATAAACATGGTAACCACATGCCATAATTTACAATACACTAAGGCTTGCATGGACACTTCTCTAATATTACAAATTCATTTTTTAGCCTTATTGTTGCTCTTTTTTTTTTTTTTCGCTTTCTCTTAAACTTTGTACCTCTCACAGTTTAGATTAAGGGTGATCAGTTCCAAATAGGTGGTTCCCACTTGAAACTAGGAACCGTCCACTAAGAGTGGGTTCCACAAAATGGGAATCAGGAACTGCCCACCGAATCCTAGATCCACCTAAGAATTCCGGTCCCATTTCCAGGTGGGTCCATGACATCGGCATGTCCTCGCTTGAGGCAAATATGCAATTTTGATTTGCATTTCAATTTAACGGAATTCTTGCTTGTTCTCGTGGTTTGAATTTGGCTAATCGAGAAGCAAAAGAAGATGAGGAGACTGATCTAAAATGAAGATGAGTGAGGAAGGATTTTACTGTAGTTTGAATCTCAATAACAAATGATGGCATGAGATTGTTTAGTGAATGCTTGCGAGTTTGTACCAAACCGCATTCTATGGAAATCTACTCGGAAGAAGTAGGAGAAGTGCAGGATTTTATCCATAGGAATCTGAATGGGTCTCCACTATTCTCTAGCTCGTTCTGCTTCTCATGCACTTCTATGGTGCATTCTTTGTTTGTAAATTATGTTATTTTGGAAAAAAAAAATGTAACCTTTTGGCTCATGAAAAATGAGAGAACATAAAAATTTAAAATATATATTATGTATACTAATCCAATCCTGATTGTCTGAGTTAGCGGTTCCACACTTAGAACAGGAAATCATACCCATATTCACTAGGTCCAATAATTGGAAGCAAGAACTACTCATATCGACCGATTCAGTCCGATTCTCGATTTTTTTGCACACCCCTAATTTATATTGTATTTAACATGCAAGCTATCAAAACCAAACCATTCAAAACATTTAATATATTTGAGTTTTGGTAAGAAGGAGAACGAGTCACTTCTTTTCACCTAACTAGTCAAACCAAATAGACCTTGATTTTGAGTGGGAATAACATTGAAAAACAGGAAAACAGGAAAAACGCTGATGCTCTCTCGCGAGTGCTACAAATATAGATAGAACTTGCATTAACTTTAGCTAAATAAAAACGAGCAAATTACGTCTACGTTCATAGATGATCAAAGCAACCGATAAAAGAAAGTTCAACAATTCATTTCGCGGCGTGTTTTTCACGGTGGGAGCAACAAAGATTTCGTCAAGATCCTGAGGAATTGCAGGAGAGTGTTGACACCTAATTTTGGAAAAATAAAATTGCATTTTGAACAAATAAAAGGAAAAAATGAAAGAAAATGGGGGCAATTGATTTGATTGATTATGCATGGAAATTTGAAATTCTAATGGGTATTCGGATTTTGTTAAATGCGGAAGTAATTGAATAAGGGGCAAGAATTTTTGTAAAATGGAAGGAATCAAGTAAAATCGAGCTGATTGCAAAATCACGTTCCGATTTGCAGGCTTGATTTAATGCAACAAGAAATGGCAACTCGGGAAATGCCATTTAAAGAGACCGTTTCGAATCACTATAAAAGAGAGGCTCACTTTTCATGACAGGAGAGGAGGAGAGCGGAGCTCAGGAGGCGATTTTCAAAAAATTCAGAGCAAATGTGAGGAAGGTTTTCTCCTTCGTTTCTCTCGAGTTCAAATTTCTTTAGGGGAGTCGACGATCTCGAGAATTCTTCGATTGGTCTATTGGATGGTGCAGTCCTCTTGACGATGCCCCATGTTCATCATGCTTCATGGATATTGACGACAAGTATAAAGCTAAGTCGAGCTTCTTCTTTTTTTTAAAGTTTGATTGTGTGCAATTCCAATTTACTATTTGCACTAAGGTGATTTTATTTTTGTTTCTTGCCTAGATTAAACTCCTACATCTCCGACGATAATTCCAGCAGCGAGACATCGAAGTGGCCAACGTACCTAAGTGCTGATTGCCATCCAGTGATTTCACTGTGATAAAACCGGGTTGTTTCTCTCCCTATTAAAGTTGTTCATCCCATATTTTCGGTATTTACTTTGTTTTGTTCTGATGTTGTGGTCACAGGCAATTCAATGCCGAACAAAAGGCCACACAATTCCATATTCCACCATAATTGACAAGAGAGAGATGACAAGAGAAGGGGGGCGTCCACTCAAAAAGTTCTCGGAGGAGACTAGTGAATGGTCAAATCAAGAACTAGCCATATGCCCACCAACGCTGCTGCGAGTCCCCTCCTTTAGGTAGTTTAGTTTTAGTTTTATTTTTATTTCTTTCTTTTGTTTATTTTATGTTATTTTATTGTGTTTTAAATTTTGTTATTATTGTTTAAGTTAGAATATGGTATGTCAATTTTCATTTCATGAATCTCGTATTTGTCCAAATTATTATAATTATTAATTTGATCCGTAAGACGTCAGATCATTTTTTTTTTAATTATATTAATTTTTGGGCTTTTTGATAGAATTTCAATTGTTAAATCACGATAATTATTTAATTTGGTCCGTAAGACTTCGGATCAGATTTATAATTATTTTGATCTTTTTGTTGTGATAATTAGGGTTAGAATAACCGTTAATTTGACCTGTGAGACAACAGGTTATTTTTTCGATTATTTTAATCATTTCTTGCTTTATTTTGTTGATAGTTTAGATTTAAAATTTATTTAATAATTAATTATTAAAAAAAAATCAAAATTCTGCATGAGCATATAGGTTTAGTGAATCAGACATGTAGGATTAGGTTTATGAAATTTTCGTCATCTAGTGATTGTTGCTAAGTTCATTGCTCGTCATTAGAACTAGGTCATTTGATTAAATTGCATATTTAATTGTTGCATTTCTTTAATTTTGAATTTCATGGAAAATACAAAAAAATTAGAATAAATTCATTTCATGCTTTAGGATGGATTGCATGCTTATTCATGTTATTTAGTTTAGGTCATATTGTCACGTCATATCATTTCATGTTAAATTAGTAGCATGCATTGCACGACTTTCATTAAATAAAATGAAAACAAAAATTGAGTGATTGCTTATTAATTAGAAATCATATCTAGGATTATTGATATGAATTCTGACCTAACAACGCAGTTGCTTTCGTTGCTTTGAGGTAAGTCCTGCATTATTTGATTTGCTTTCTCGGGTGTTAAATTAGTGGTTTGTGCACTCGTATGATCACCTCACACGTTAGGAAAATGAATTAAAATCAAATCAAGCTGCTTGCAAAATATTTTTGAAAATTAAAAAGAAATGGTACCGAAAGGGCACTAGGATAGTCTAGTGTAACCAAGTCCCCGTACCCTTAGTCTCTGGTTCGTAGGAGTAAAATAATTCTCCCATTATTTTGCTTAGGTGTCTAATCGACCTACCAAAAACAGATTAGTGGCGACTCCTAGATAGTATTTTGCATGTTTAAAAGTTTTAGACTCAAGTCGCGATTTGGTATGGGCTTGGGAGAACCCAAGCTAAGTTTAAAAAAACTTAGCAGTCCATTAACCTACTTTTAGGCGGTGAACCCGAAAAAATTAGGTCACGACATAAAGATTATTATTGTAATTGGAGTATACGAATGAAATGCGGAGTGTCCAGGGGTCAGTATTGAAATGTCGTGTGCTGGTTGAAAGACTCGGTCGCAGTAGTGGCTAGGCCAACTGGACCTGTATCTCCTTGTGAATTGCCGTCAGTGTAGTGACGTGGCTCGGGTCAGAGTAGAGGCTAGGCCAACTGGATCTATGCTCCTTCGAGCATGCCATCGACGTAGTGACGAAGCCGCGCTCCAAGGGGGGGAGGCGATGCCTGGCATGAATGTCAGTAGATAGCTGAATTGCGAGTAGGCTATGCCCTTGCGTGGCAATGAATAATCGGAATGCGTGCTGAGTGCAATTATGGTTTATATGAAAGTGATGCCGTTCCAATTATTTAAATTCTTATTACTACCTGAGATTTTGTGATATAATTTGTGCTAACCTGCAGGAAAGGAATTAAGACGAGGTAAGTCTTCTGTGTGAGGTGGCTAGGCCACCCGGGGTGTATTTTCTTTCTAATAGGGGTTTAGGGGGTTGAACTTGCTGAGACGATGTCTCACCCCGTTGTGGGCCAAAATTTCAGGTCCGTAGATGGCGGAACGCCCGGAGCGTTATGGTCTTCCTATGCATAGTACGAAGCAGAAGTACAGCTGTCCCGATCCTAATGGCCATTGGATCTATGAGCTTGTTAGGACTACAGTCTGGGTCCAGGAGGGCTTGACTGTTAGGGTACCTCATAGGTATAGGGCCTGGTTTCGTTTTGGGCCCAATGGTTTCAGGATCGATCCCCTTAGTAGTTTCGATATTCCAGCTGCTGTAATGGAAGCCATCCTAGGAGAAGGAGTAGCTGACCCTCCTGATGGTAGGTTGGAGGAACCATCGTCTCCGGAGACTGTCCAGTCTGAAGTGGGATCGAAGAGCGAGTCCGACTAGTAGTCTTAGGACCGTTCTTTCTTTTTGGTGGACTGATCCCTTTTTTGTAAGCTGGCCCTTTTTGGAATATATGTAAACCTTGGGAGGTTGTTTATTTATGAAAGTATGTTTGTTTATGATTGTATTGATTTCCTGCTTTCCTATCTCGTGAGCTTTTGTCAGGGGTTTTATAACACGTTCCACATGCGCATAATGAATTAATTGGGTTGGCAACACTACCTGGGAATGTCGCAGTTGTATGACCATGGTGGGTTGTTCACGTGTCTCGGGGTTCGGGGCGTGACAGCTGCTCTTCATCAACCTGTGTAGGAATATTTGTAAGAGGAACTGGATCCAAATCAACCAAAGTATCACTAACATGTGGTGCTGAAATCATCTCTGCTTTCTCAATATCCTCTATTGTTTTATCTTCCATAAACACAACGTCTCTACTTCTTACAATTTTCTTTTCAACCGGATCATAAAATTTGTAGCCAAGCATATCCTATCCACAACCAATAAATATGCACTGTCGTGTTTTCACATCAAGTTTAGACCTCTCATCTTTGGGAATATGCACAAATGCTTTGCACCCAAAGACACGCAAATAATCATAAGAAACATCTTTGCCTATCCAAACTCTATTAGAAACATCAAACTCTAAAGGAACACATGAAGTAAGATTTAATACATGCACAACTGTACTTAAAGCCTCACCCCCAAAAAGATCCAGGTAGCTTTGACTGTGAAAGTAAGCATCTTACCCTTTCAACCAGTGTTTGGTTCATTCTCTCAGCTAAGCCATTTAACTGAGGCGTCTTGGGAGGTGTCTTTTGATATCGAATACCTTGTTGTCTGCAATATTCATCAAAAGGTCCAATATACTCTCCCAAGTTATCAGTTTTGATGCATTTCAATTTCTTTCCAATCTGTCTCTCAACTAAAGCCTGAAATTACTTAAAAGCATCTAATACTTGATCTTAGTTTTCAAGGTATGAATCCAAATTTTCCTTGAAAAATCATCTATGAAGGTAACAAAATAAAGAGAGCCACCAAGTGATTTTGTTTTCATAGGACCGCAAACATCATATGCACTAAATCCAGTATACCTGACTTTCTTGAAGGAGGGGAGCTTCTAAATGCAACTCTGTTATGTTTTCCTGCTAAACAGTGAACACACTTCTCTAGCGCCAAACTTTTCAATCTTGAAAAGAGCTTCTTCTTGGCCAATATTGACAAACCTTTCTCATTGATATGACTGAGCCTCTTATGCCATAACTCAGCTACATCTTTGCTGTCTACTGCATTAATTTTGTCTGTGGACAATTTTGTTTGCATAATGTACAACGAATAATATTTTTCACCTCTAGCCACATCAAGAGAACCTGTGGTGAGCTTCCATTGACCATTACTGAAGGTGCTGCAATACCCCTCATCATCCAACTTGCCTGTAGAAATCAAATTCAAGCGAATATCAGGTATATGTTTAACATTATTCAATACTAACCTTGTGTCATCGCTGGTTTCTAGGCACACATCACCGATGCTTACAACTTGAGCTAGCCCATTGTTTCCCATCTTCACAGATCCGAAGTCATCTGACCTGTATGATGTAAAGAAATCCCTACGAGACATAGCATAAATAGATGCATCACTATCAATTACCCAACTGGTCTTAATTCACCACATCACCATCAAAAATAATGAGAAAGTCTTCTTTAAGTGCAGCAACACGATTGTCATCACTATCATTATCACTTTTCTTCTCTTTACCTTTCTCCTTTTGTTTCTCCCTTTTTAACTGGCGATAAAACCTCTGAATATGTCCCTTCTAATGAAAATAATGGCACTCAACATTAGCAAATTTATTATACTTACCTCTGCTTTTATCTCGACTTTTATCTCTATTTCTCAAACCTCGAGACTCACTTCTTCCCCTTTTCTCAACAACCAAGGCATCATACTGTGAAGAGGGAGATCCTTGAGTCTTCCTTCTCATCTCTTCATTCAAAATACTACACTTGACCAAATCCATGGTAATCATATCATCCGGAGCAGAATCAGACAAAGATTTTTGGAACGTCTCCCATGAGTCCGGCAAAGTACCAAGCAACCATAGTGCTTGTATCTCATTATCAAACTTGATTCCCATCGCAGCCAACTGATTTATAATTCCTTGAAAAGAATTTAAATGATCAGTCAAACGAGTACCATCTTGATATCTCAGAGCCATCATCTGTTTTATCAAAAATAACTTATTATTCCCAATCTTTCGAGCATATAATTATTCGAGCTTATCCCATAAATTGCATGCATGTGTTTCCTCAATAATATGGTTCAAAACATTATCATCCACCCACTGCCTAATATAACCACACACTTGACGATGAAATATAGACCATTCAGCATCAATTTTATTCTTTGGTTTCTCCTCGGCAAATACGAGCAAATAAAAATCTTTCACATATAAAAGGTCTTCCATCTTCCCTTTCCAAATATGATAATTCGAATCATTCAGTGTAACCATTCTACTCGTATTCGTTTCCATTGTTTAACACAAGACAGAAAAATCAAGCAACAACCAAAAGCTCTGATACCACTCTGATGGGAAAACGGTAACAATTCGAACAATATCAAATTAACGCAACGGAATAAAATAATCTCCCCTCTTGTATAAACCTAATAGGAATCGATATAATAGAATAAAATAAATACCAAGCACGCAAACACAAGACGATTTTTTTACGTGGAAAACCTCCTCGATGTGAGGAGATCAAAAACCACGGGACTGGAGTCCACTCGAAAATCTTTACTATCAACAAAATTGGGTGAACAATGTTCTTCTCTAGCAAATACTAGAGGTACATAGTAGCAAAGGCCTCAAGAACATAATTCTTGACAGTACACATGAATTTCATAAGAGATCAACAATAAATCTGACCAAAAACGCAGGTTTTCATCAATCCATGAAAAATCTGATGTAGGGAGCTTCAAATGAAAATCAAACCGTTCAAATTCGAGAAGATTGCACCACGAACATGCTGACAAAATTTCAGCTCAATTGGACCACGAATCGACCTCCGAGGCCAGCTTGATGTAAATCAGACTTTGCCTCAACCTCGAGATTTTTTGCTTTCTCCTTTTCTATTGTTATTACATCTTTTTGTGGCTACCACTTTAGAGATAGTGAGAAACCCTATTTCTCCATATGACTTATCATATGGGCTCAAGCTCTTTTTGCGCTTGCAACTCATTGAGCTTCCTCCACATAGGAGTTAACCCAGCTAACACATTCTTATATCGGTAGCAACCGTGAATCCATTAAGTTTAAATTAGAGTTGATGGGATTTCAACAAAACATGTCCAGTTCCTAAGCTGGAAATCCAAGATGCCTCAACCATCTACGCCGACCCCGGACAATCAGTATGGACATAAAAGGATAATGTGTGTACGTCAATTTTGTTTCTTGAAGATCCCAAAAACCAGTAAGTTGGCGAGATTTATTATCCATCTATGTATCGGCATCAATGTAGCATATAATGATACGCTTTTTATAACTTCGGTGGGAGCATCCTCTAGTAAGAAGATTCGCTCACTTTGTTAATCATTTATGAGAAAATGGGGGAGAAAGGTCGAGGTAGATGGATATCACAAATCCTAATGAAGGTTAGGCTCAACAAATAAGTTGAAGATTTTGTGAATTAAACAAGGGTAAAGGCCACACACAAAAAAAAAAAAAAAAACCCTAAATTATGCCCATTGGAACATATTTACTTCAATTTTTTTTGCAACTCAAAAACCCCAAATTTATACTCGTGTAACACATTTATCCCAACTCGTACAAAGTGATACATTTACCCCATTAGTTTCTTGTGACACTAAAAACTCCAAGCTTGTATCCGTGTGACGCACTTATCCATTTGATGTCACGGAAAAAAAAAATTGGAGTTTTTGATATCACAAAAAAAGAGTTTGAGGTAAATATGTTATATATTTATTTGATGCCACTAAAAAAAGTTTAAGGTAAATATGTTACACAGGTACCAGTTTGAGGTTTTTTGTATAACAAAAAATAGTTTAGGGCAAATGTGTTATAATGGGCAAAGCTTGGGATTTTTATGGATTTTTCCCATCAAACAACTACTAGTTATAGTTTTCTTATTTCTTTGGCTGAAAAGTTACTAAATAAATTAGAAAATGGAACCGACCCGGAAAAAAAAAATGGAAAACGACGGATTCTATTGTTTTTTTTTAAAAAACAAAAAGAGCACATTGACATAGAACTCGTCCGTGTATTATGCCATCAACTCATCTTAATCTCCAAATATTAATTCAAAGAATTCTAGGTAGTTATTGTTGGTGAAATCCATCCAGATTCTTTGGATGCACATGTCGAGAACTGTACTCGAAGTAAATAGTGAATTTCTATCGGATATATTTTATAAGGGATCTTGTTAATAAATGTCTCGAAAGCCCTCGTTAATCATACTAAACAAAAAAATGTCTTGATTTTTTTATGCACCGAACCACAATTTACTCAATCTATCCACCTCTCCGCATTAAGCAAACAAATCATAGCCATCTCCAGCACGAATTGATAAGTTACTTCACAACGAGAGCGATGAACTACTGAACTTGATGAACGTGAGCAGACCTCCTTTTCCTTGCCGACTCAATATTCAATTCATAACTACCTCTCCCCATAGTCAGCATTTCCAAAGTTTCAAGAGTGAACATCAAATTATCTACTTTCTCGTCACCCTGTCTAATCTATTAAATCTGAAGAACTATATCAGGAAGATAGCACCAACCGATCCGAACTTTCTTTGAGGGGGAAACTTAGGAGCTTGACTCGAAGGCCTTCTCTGGAAGTATCATCAGGGTGCCGATAACTAAGAGCGCCGGCCTACCAAAGTTTGACTAGCAAATGAGACCAGTACTTCTTTGAGTCCTTTCGAGCTTTTTCATGTGGCCAAACCCTACCCTACGGTTAATAGGTACATAAGAAAATGACAAAATTCAACCTCCTCGTAGCTACTGGCTATTCTAAAGACCAGGCAACCCCCTTCTTTTGGATCTGTCGATGAGTCTATGTAGTAAGATAGAGGCTAATTTAATGCATATGGTCAAGAAAGAGAGATTAACCTCTCTCTCTTTTTGGTATGTTCAAAAATATTTCTTAAGCGAAATAGATGTTCAGTTACACCCGATCATAGTTGCAATTTATAAATATGTTTACTATCAGTGTTGGGAATGCATAAAAGCACGAGCACTAATTGGGTTCTTATTTACTGTGCATGAAGTCCCTTTTATTTCTATCTTAAATAAATATCAAATGGTCAAAACTGAGGAATGGGAATGCATGATAGCACAAGCGTTAATTGGGTTCTTTCTACTGTGCATGGAGTCCCTTTTATTCCTACCTTAAATAAATATCAAATAGTCAGAACTGAGGAAAGCGACAGATATTTCTAAAATAGCGAAATGCATTTCTTCCTTAGTATTTATTCAAAGAAAAGCTACTTTTACAAAGAGCAAATAGACCCTATGACCAAGCAACATGGGATACTTTAACGTTAAGGGAGGGGGAAAAGGGGTTAATACTACAAAAAAACTCCAAATCGGTACGCATATTGCAAATTTATCTCAAATTAATTTTTTTAGTTACGAAAAACCCCAAATTGATACATTTGTGACAAATTTATCGCAAACTAATTTTTTTAGCACCAACAACCCTAATCTGGTACACTTAAGACAAATTTATCCTCCTTTATTTTTCGTTAAATTTTACGGTCAAATCTCTAAGTCGAATGACACGTGGCAATTGACGAATATACCGCTTTTGAATTTTACAATCCGTTTGTCACAAGCATACTAGTTTATGATTTTTCGTGATATTAATACAATAACTAATGGAATGTCAATTTATCATAAATATACCAGTTAGGGATTTTAGTTTTCCGTAGTCAAATTAATTTATGATAAATTTATCACAGATTTATTATTTTAGAGTTTTTGTTGGTTATATAATTAGTTTAGGATAAATTTATCCAAAATATATCAATTTGGGAGTTTTTCGTAATATTTGAGAGAGAGAGAGAGAGAGAGAGAGAGAGAGAGAGAGAGAGAGAGAGAGATGCTAATGGTAGTATTCAGATCTCGTTTTATGACAGAGATGCTAATGGTAGTATTCAGATCTCGTTTTATGACAGACAACATAAGCCGGCAGAGAAGTACAACTAAATCTTGTAATCTGATAATGCTTATCAACAACAATGTTTAATGGATGCGATAATCTCCGTAGACATAGCCCTCAAAAATTAATTTGTCACCACAACCATTCGTTGCGCCAATTGCAAGTGACGGAGGCTGATTCTGATAGCTGTACCGGGACGGGGACAGGCAGATATTCGGCTGAACCCGACGATGACCTTGGCCTGGCTAGATATAATGTATGATCTGATGCTCTCTTCTTCCCTCACATAACAATCCCAAACAGAAAAAGCGGGCGCACAGAGAAAGAGAGAATGGATCCTCTCGATGAGACGTTAAGAGGCCAAGCTCAAGCAATGAAGCACATGTATGCGTTCGCGGACTCGATGGCGCTGAAATGCGCGGTGGAGCTCCGGATACCCGACATCATCCACTCGGAGGGTGCGGGGCCAGTCACCTTGGCCCAAATAGCCTCCCGCATCCCCTCTCCATCTCCCGAAATGGCCTACCTCGCAAGCATCATGAGGCTCCTGGTCTGCAAGAACGTCTTCTCCGCGGTCCGAAATGGTGGAGAGACGCTCTACGGCCTTACCCCAACGTCAAGATGGCTGTTGCAGGGTGGAGGCCACCTCAGCCTCGCACCCGCGGTGCTGCTGGTGAGCCACCCAGCAATGATGTCCCCGTGGCACAACCTCAGTGACTGCATCAAGGACGGAGGAGGATCAACCGCGTTCCAGATGGCTCATGGTCGCGGACTTTGGGACTTGGCGACCGAGAACCCCGAATTCAACCGCACGTTCCGTGAGGGCATGGCGTGCTTGAATAAGTTGATGATGAAGGCCATTGTGGATGCATACAAGGATGGGTTCGAGCGCGTGGGATCGATGGTGGACGTTGGAGGCGGGACAGGCGACGCTGTTTCCGAGATAGTCAGGTTGTACCCACACATCAAGGGGATTAACTTCGACCGGCCTCATGTCATCGCAGAAGCACCGGCCCATGGCGGGGTTTCTCATGTCGGAGGAGACATGTTTGAGGCCATTCCGAGTGCTGATGCTGTTTTCATGAAGGTAAGTATGACTTGGCGCTTATTCTCGATGTTATAGTGACATAAAAATTAGCTACACGATACATGAGATCGACTTTCATCAGACCCCCTTGAGCCAGCTGTTTTCATCCGAATTTCGTATCTAGGCTTATCCTAATCGAGATATAACAACCAAAAACCTATGTAACACCGACACTTTTCAGGGGCTTTTGTGTCGTATCCGACACTCCGACGTGTGTCCGACACGTGATCAATAAGTGTCGAAAAATCCGACACATAGTCAACTCTCTCCAACACGCGAGTCTAGAATTTTGACACGCGATTCCGACACACAATGGGTCAATTTTAAAAAATTTCAACATTTGAGGAGTCAAAATATAAATATTCAAAAAAAAATGAAAGAAAAATAAAAATAAAAAAAGAGGTAAGGCTGGTGGCTGGGCCCTGCTGCCACCGTCGGAGGGGGTCGGCGAGGTCGCCAGCCATAGGCGACAGAGGGGGGGTGGCCCTCGCGAGCCTAATTTTTAAGAAATGACTTATCGACGTGTCATGTCGTGTCGTGTGTCGCATGTTCGTATCAATGCTACATAGTAAATAACTACACATGAAAAACTTTTAATCTGATTATACTTCTTATCCAACTGACTAAGCATGCCCCAACTATTGACTTGATTATTTAGTGTGACTTCTAATTTCATATTCTTACCTTTTGTAGTCTCATTTTTCAATTATTGACTTCTATTCAATCCCAATTTCTTGAAGCCCCTTTCAAACTCATTGACATCTAACATCAATATTGTGAGATTTTGGTGGGATTCTCAAAACTTAAGCTGATAGATGAATGCGCAATTTAATATTTAATTATTCTATCACTTTTCCTCATGCTAAGCATTGACATATTTAATTGGGGGCAAATGGGATCTAGAAAAATTTGAATGTGGACATGTTTCATTGGAAAGGCAAATGCAACTTGAAAAAATTTGAACTCAAGACTTCAAACTCTAATATCATATAAGATTTTGATGGGCTAAAATTTTAAGCTTATAGATGAAGGTGTAGTCTATTAAATATCATATTTTTATCATTTTTGAAGATTTAAAATAAGGTTTGTTTTATAGGAAAAGTTATGGGTAGGAGGAAGATATGGTTTTTTTTAGCTCTCCCTAACTAGTGTGTAAAATAAAGTTTGCACATGTTCAATGCCCCAATAATACTAATTCTACCACATTGTGCAGCGTAATCGATATGCGATGCGATGGCAGAATTCACAAGGGCACACAATCCACATCACACAACTACAAAAGCGTGTGCAAATCTTGACAACGATATTATACTTGATAAGAGAAGAAAATCGAGTAGGGAGACAAAAATAAAAAATAAAAAGCTCGATATATATATAATGCGAGATTATTTCATGAAATATTTATAATTGGGAAATATATTTTTCTTATTTGAATTTTGTCTTATAATTTAAAGATTAAGTCAACGAGAAATATATTTGTAAGCACTAGATATTTTCAATTGAATCCTTAAAAAGGGTTTACACTTTTAGAGATCGAAAATCTTGAACATTAATTCATCTCGACCTCCACCATCACCATCAAACATCTTTGCCGGAAGAATGTCACTCTTGCCTTATTTAGCTACTTTTCAAGCTCTAATATACAAATTGTCTATGATAATTGCCGCAGTAAACGTGCATGACTTAATAAGTAACGATGATTCACAACTGAAGTATTCTATTTCCTATTATTGACAGTGGGTCTTGCACAATTGGAATGATGAAGATTGTGTGAGAATTCTGAAGAACTGTAAAAAAGCCCTGCCGAAAAAGAATGGCGTGGTAATCATAGCCGACGTCGTGTTGCAACCAGACGGTGGTGGGCTATTCGAAGAGGCACAAGTAGGGCTCGATCTCATGATGATCACGGCGACCAGAGGTAAAGAGAGGAGTGAACCGGAATGGAAGAAGATTTTGGAGGAAGGAGGCTTCCCTCGCTACAACATCATCCAAACCTCTTGCATGTTATCCATCATTGAAGCTTTCCCGCTGTGATTTTCGTATGTCCTGATCTTGCTTTGGTGTCGTCTACATGTTGTGTGTTTATGTATTTCTACAATCTGAATTCTCGGACCTTATGAATTACATCCCCTCTTCTTGATTTGAATAAGAGGTTAAGCACTCCATTCTGTCCATTCTGTCGCTGCAAATCTTATGTCCAAATCACAACTCTTCCGATCATATTAGCTTTGGGAGAAGAAAATTACCAGAACTCCTAAACATATTGTACGACAGCCAATTCATTCGTGAACTTTTCAACTTGGCCAATTTAATTCTAAAACTTTATAGGATTTGTCGATGTAGTCATTCCGACCAATTAATCGCTAACTTGGACCCCCACCATCCTATGTGGCACATGGTCGGTTCTTATATGAACAATTTTGCAAAATTTTTAAGAATTTTCTGATTTTTTTATAAATTTTTAAATTATTTTCTGTTCTTTCTTTATTTATTCACTTTGAGCTGGCGACCCTCATCAACATTGAGCAAGGCATCATGGACCTCACTAGGAGAGGGAAATAAGAAAAAGATGAAGAAAGAATAAAAAAAATTTACAAAAATTATATACGTCAGCGTTAATCGTGTCAAATGGAATGGCCAATGTTTAAGTTAGTAATTTTCGACCAAAATTGGCTGGAAAGATAATATCGACAAATCATCAAAAGATTTATAATTAAATTGGTCGACTTTTTTTTATTATAAAATTGACCAATTTGAAAAGTTTAAAACTGAATTAAAATTTGTACAATAGATTTATAATTTTTTTATAATTATCCTATTTTGAGAACCACACTCGTCACTATGGTGGGGCCTTATCCAAAACATGTGGATGGAACTATTTGTATGTATTCATGGACTGAGCAAAATTGAAAAAAATTTAGAGCCCCAATATATCCCAAACAAAAATCAAAGACCCCTTTAAATAGCAACTGCATGTGAATACCATGTATCTACAATACACTATGGCATGCATGGACACTTCTCTAATATGACAAATCCGTTTGGAGTATTTTCTTTCGTTATTATTTCACTTATTGCTTTTTTCTGAAACTTTGGACCTTTCGCAATTTAGATTAAGGGTGTGTTTGTTTCGCGAAATACATTTTCAGGGAAAACATTTTCCTTATTTTCCTAGTCAACAGAAAACATTTTCCTAAAATGATTTCCCCTTTAAAAGGATCGGAAAATGTTTTCCGAATCTACCAAAGCTTAGATTTGATGCTTGGTTTACAAACAATTATTCATATAAAGATATATTTTTAAAATTTTACAATTCTTTTTAAAATATTTTTAAAAAATCGAAATTTTATTTTTTTAATATAATTTTTATTTTTAAAAAATATATATAATTTTTAATTATTCTTATTTTTTAAAAATATAATTTTTGATTTTTAATAATTATCTTTTCATTTTATCTTTTCTTTTTTCTTCTTCTTCGGCCGGCCGTCGGTCATGATGACGGCTGGCGATCGGCCACAAGCGAGATCGAGCTCGCTAGCGTCGGGCGAGGCTTGATCTCATTGATCCGCCGTTGGGTGAGGCTCGATCTCACTGATCTGGCAAGGCTGAAGCCCTACCCAACGTCGGTGAGCTCGAGCCTCACCAATCGTCGGCAAGGCAAAGCTTTGAGCTCGCTGGCGTCAGGCGAGGCTCGATCTCGCCGATCTGGCGAGGCCTAGGCCCCGCCCGACGCCGGCGAGCTTGAGTCTTGCCAGATTCTGCGAGGCTTGAGCCTCGCCAGTCGTCGGCGACCTACCGGCGAGCTCGAGCCTCGCCTTGCTTGTCGCCGGCCGCCGGCTGGCCATCACCTTGCCGGCCGCCGGCTATGGAAGGAAGAAAAAGAAAAATGAAAAAAAAAATTGAAATATGAAAAATAATTATAATTTCGATTTTTTATAAATATATATATATATATTATAAAGTTAAAAAAGGTGATGGACTCAACAAATTAATTTGGAAGTAAGAGGCACACTATTGTTAATTGTTAGGTCAAATGTCATTCACTCATTTTTCAAATGCGATTCAAACACCAGAAAATACTTTCAGTCACGTATCACCAAACAAAGGAAAATTAATCATTTTCCTAGAAAATGGTTTCCCGAAAAACATTTTCCAAAAACGTTACATTTGCCGTGAAACAAACACACCCTAAGGGTGATTGATTCTAAGGTCGGCGGTTCTCACTCTAGAATCAGGAATCGTCCACTAACCAGTTCCACAAAATATGAATCAGAAACCACCCACTAATTCTTGGATCCACCTCGGAATCAGATCACTAGTCCAGTCTGATTCTTGAGTGGGTCCATGGAGCCGATCGTGTCCTCTCTTATGGCAAATATGTAGTTCTAATTCGGATTCCGGTTTAAAAGAATCCTTGCTTGTTCTCGTGGTTTGAATTTAGCTAATCAAGAAACAAAATAAGAAGATGAGATCGATCTAAAATGAAGATGAGTGAGGCAATTTTTTTACAATAGTTTAAAAAAAAATTACAATAGTTTAGTGAATGTTTGGGTGTTTATACCAAACTGCATTCCGTGAAATATGTTCAGAAGAAGTGGGAGAAATGTGCAAGATTTCATCCATAGAAGTCTGAATGGTCTCCGCTATTCTCAAACTTGTCCTGCTTCTCGTGCCCTTCGATGGTGCATTCTTTGTTTGTAAATTATGTTATTTTGGGGGAAAATGTAACATTTTGGGCTCATGAAAATGGAGCAAACATAAAAATTTAAAATATATATTATGTGTACCAGTCTGATTCGAGTGGTTCCAATTAGCTATTCCACACCTGAAACTAGAAACCAAACCAGGGACCACCCCCAAAAATCAGCCGATTCAATCTGATTTTCAATTCTTTTGCACACCCCTAATTTAGATCATATTTAATGTGCAAGCTACAAAACCTAAACTATTCAAAATATGTACAAATACCTTATTATATATACCCTTTTCATGATTATGAAATCTAAAAATAATATATTTTGAGTTTTGGTAAGAACGAGAACGAGTTAGTTCTTTTCGATTAACTAATCAAACTAAATAGACCTCGATTTTGAGTAGGAGAAACATTTTTTTAAAAAAAAATAAAGACGTGAAAAGAGAAAAGGAAGAACACCGACGCAAATGAAAAGATCATATTTCTCTCTCACCGGACTTTTAATCGGTGTGCTACAAATACAGATAAAAATTCGCATTACCTTTTAGCTTGATATACGGGCAAATAGTGTCTTATGTCGATAGATGATCGCGTCAACCTGTAAAAGAAAGTTCTTTTTCGTGGTCGGAGCAAGAAAGATCTCGTCGAGATCCTGAGGAATTGCAGGAGAGTGTTGCCGAACAAAGACGGAAAAGTGATGGTCGTGGATGCCATGTCGAGACTAGAAGAAGGGAACGAGACTGATGAAAGGAGAGGGGACCGAAACGAAATGGAAGAGAGTGTTGAAGGAAAGAGGATCCCCTCAACAACATCATCAGGGCAACTTCTAAAACTTCGTTACCTCTCTCGCGTCTAAAAGAAATTTAGGACCACACAGCAATTTTCAGAAGCTCCACGACCGTACTTGCCAAACACGAAGAAAAAACCATAAAAAGACAAGGATACAGGCAGTGCATAAACGAGGCCAATGCAATGCGAGAAAGAGAATTTTACATCTATACAAAAATTGGTACATAACCATTTAGAGGACTGCCTCTTCCCCACGGCTGATACATCACAACGAAATGTCAGGTCATTCGTCCGGCATCACATGATACACACGATGCATACACACGATGCATGTCGGAGTTCGAAAAGGAAAAGAAGCTTTGGAACGTCACAATTTGCCTCCCCAACACGTAAACTCTCACAGATCCACCGCAACTCCATGGTTAGTCTCAGTTACATCGTAGGAAGTATCATATTCCATCATTCGTCGAAATCACTGATTCGTACGTCTCACCATATCTAGGCACTACGAAACACTGCAGAACCCACTCAAAAGGGCCAATAATGACAGGACGCAATTGACAATCAGCTTTTGATCTCTCGCTTAAGGAAGCAACCGTCGGTACGATATGGGGATCGATGGGGTCTTAAGGATCTTACCCACGCCAAGAACCCGTGAAAAAGCTGAAATCCGGGTGCTGTACCCTAAGTTGCTTTAACCATGAGTCGGCCACACTCGAAAGCGACGCCAGCCTCTCTTGGTCCCGGCCACTCTTCCCCGACGCCCACACGTTTCCTTGCATCTTGTAAGTGGCCAGCCCGAATGGAGGCAGGGAGATGTCTTCCCCTTCCTTTCTCTTCCTTTGAGCACACTCTATGTCATCTTCAATGTCCATATCTTTAACGACATCAATTAGCAACATTCAGGCCGATGCACGAAAACATTCGGGAAGAATTGGATGCGCAAAACAGTGAAATAGTAGTAGACCAATAGACTACCTTGAAACGAAGACGAGAGAGTGTGGTAAGTTAGGAAGCATGTTGACAGGTCCCTTATGGTTCTTCCCATGGGGATGTGATATATTGGATACCTGAACATTGTTGACATCAAAAGATCGATCAGAGTCTAGTAAGTTAGACAGACGGACATCATTGAGCAGTATTAGTCAGAGAGAGGGAGAGACCAAGCGACCGCCATCCAACTAGCCGGTGATAGATCAACACTTCTCAATGACTTCAAACCCGGGTGCCTTCGAGCTAATTCGGTGATCTGAAATAGATATTGTAGAATCAATCAGAACAGAACAGTGTCTTTCAGTCATTTTGAATCATTCTGCTTCAAGAACGAAGCGACACAGAAGCATATGCACCAGAAAAAACAGGGGAAGAAAGGGGGGAAATGAACATAAAAGGTTAGTCATATCATAGCAGGCATCTTCAGTTATTGGCAGAAAAGCAAACTATGCAACCCATGCGCACACAAAGTATTGCAAGCATGGCAAGTGTGCTAACCGGGTGACCCGCCATCCACATCGAAGATAATTTAGAAAAGATAAGGATAGATATAAAGGAAGGGACACCATATTTGAAAGTCAAAAGTTTCGTCACATCTTTATGCGACCTGTCATAGAAAGTATGCGAAGTGATTCTTACAGGCGAATTAGGACACTCACCAGTCATGTCATATCTATCACCACCTTTTGAAAGCAAAATATGTGATGCGCAATGTGCAAACAAACCAAAGTATGTAACGCAGAACATTGAATTAGTTGAGGAAATTAAAAGACGAAAAGCACCTTATCCATGAGAGGAACTCTTGTATAAGGAGTGGCTTTCTCGAAGTACTGCACATAAAGGTAACCCAATCTCTCGTTCAGATGCCATGGGCTATCTTGCTCCGATCCTCCATCGTCAGAGCAGCACCCATCCCACTGCCACAACTTCTCACTCTCGTTCTCCTCGCTAGATGAATCACTGAAGGAATCCCTAGTCTCACATTCTCCCAATTCCAGATCGTCCCTGAAATTACACCCACAAGATTAATTTGTTCACAGTCGTCTAGCAAATACATCCAACTAGAATGTAAAGAACCCTGAGGACAATGAATTCATTAACTGTCAGATGATTAGATAGACCAGTATGCACAAGACAGCGAAAAGGACAGGCACATGAGGAACTCGACAAGGACAGCGAAACTGCATGATTCTTCGGGCAGGCACATGAGGAACTCGACAAGGACAGCGATTCATAGGACACGAGCATACCGACTACTTAATGAGCAACCCAAACTTAGCATTAGATGAAAACCTATCCAAAGAAACTCAAAGATTCAAAAATGTGCACTTAATTCATGAAATTGGTCTGAATTCTCGACCACTATCATCGATGATCTTTCTGGATCCACTTGCTGTCAAAGCAGCGCCTGTTTCTCACCTTCAAGCAGACTGAAATTACTGAAATAAAACTACAAGAATTACCAAACCAAGTACGGTTCAACGTGTTATAGAGTCTCGTGCACATCCAGTCAAAAAACGAAGTACCTGAAGCGGTTGACAGGCGAACTGCTGGTGAAGATTTGAATCGCAGATAGATACGGCACGTAGTACTGAACTAAGGTCTCCCCACTGCTCAAGACAATGGGGACTCCAGCCCCATACGCACTCCATTCATCATAACAGCGCCACAGATCCTCCAACGTGAAATACTCAACCTTTTCTCTCTCCCATGGATGCCACAAGCTATTCAGTTTCCTAATCTCAGTCTGACAAACAGAAACAAAGAAAAACCATAGTGACTGACCCGAGAAAATGCAAATGGAAATTAGATTCTTTTGGCCAGTAAATGGAAACTAAATGGCCTAGTCAATGGAAACTCCTTATAGAGAGATTTCATCAGAAGAAAGACATACCTTGGGGAGAAACTGGGATCGAACTACTGGCGAAATTTGATGTAGGAAGCGATCAAGATTTGATCCCAATCGCATTGCATCCTTATTATTGACCATGATTTCAGAGACAGAGAGAGATAGACAGGGGTTTTTCTTTTCAGAATTCTCTCTCCGAACCCCGGAGAGAAATTGGAGGGAACGGAGGAGACCAAGGAGAACAAAGAGATAAACTGTGGGAGGAAGAGAGAAATTACCGGAATTTGTCCTGCCCTTTATATACACATACAGTCAGAAATCTATCTCAAAAGAAATAATTTCCCTATTTTTGACCTTTCTACAATTACTACTTCGTAGGAACATAAAAATCCCTCCCCGTCTCTGTCTCCCTCGAGCCTCTTCGTTGGCAATGTAACGTGTGACCCTTCGAAAGAAAGCACTGAACAAAGACAGAGAGACTGGAACGAACACGAAGTTAACAAGGAGTGATTGTTTAATCTCTCTCCTGTTTTCACACCAGCCTTAAAGAAAACTCAAGCCGACCCTGCTTTTATCAATACTCACGAAACAAGACCCCCCCCGAAGTCCTCCGAAGAAGAAGAGTCGCGACCACTCAAAACCGAGACTTTAAGTTGAACCCAATCCAAGCTTACAAAACAAAACAAAAACAAAAAGAATCCCTCAAAATCCAAGACTCGTCCCCAGAAAAAAAAGACCAGAAAAGCTCGTGAGAACCTCGGAAAGATCCGAGCTTGGAAGAGGAAATGCAGATTTCCCGGATCAAAGACTGGTGGGCCGTAGCGGCACCAAGGCTCTTGGGTAAACAGAGGTCGAGAGAGGAAGCGAAGTTTCTGGACTTTGCCGAGCAGAGCAAGGACAGTCTGAAACAGGACACAGAGAGAGAGAGGAGAGAAAAAGATCAGAAGAATCGAGCGAGAGACCTGCGAAATGAATGCGGGATGGAGAGAAGAAAAGGAAGGAAAAAAGCCGGGTGACCCACACAGCGTTATGAAAGCATCAGATTACCAGAATTTATCACCATTAATGGGATTCAGCTGTCTCCATTGATTAATAAAAAGCAGGGAAATTCTTGAGCATACGGATACCGAAGAAACGTTATACTCTGTTTTCTTTCTCGAATCGATTCTTGGGGAAGATCGATCGGAAGTGGTCTACGGCTTTGACTGGGAAGAAGCATGTGATCTACGAATCTCCTAATTTCGAAGAGCCGAATATTAAAAAAAAAAATTCTTGCAGCGAAGATGGAGTATCTCCGAGTTTCCGCATTACTTTCGGAAAAATAAAATCTATTGGTTTGACTCTTCTTTTCCTCTTTGTTTATCCAAAAATATCATCTGCAATTGATTTAAAAAAAGAAAGAAAAGACAAAAGAACGGTCCCAGCATGGCATTTCTCAATTGAAATATGATGCAATTTCGACAATTACGTGTGGAAGAATGAAATTCCAAAAATTGGACGATTATATACAATCAGTAGGTTCTTATTTCAATGGCATCTCAATTTCATTTGAAAATGTTGAGGTCGGTCAGGAGGAGAAACATTAATTAACCAAAACTATATTTCGAACCAGGTTCATCCGGATCGGTCGACCTATTCATCGCTCGTGACTGACTGGATCGCCTCACGTAGCGTCTACTCCATTATCAAGTCTAATCACGTCGAGCGTTCACACCCCCACTCGGAATAGGAAACAGGGAAGAACGTATGTTTCAAAGTGGGAAAAAAAACATAAAAACAGGGGGGAAAACCGAAAATCGCGACTGATTTGTCCGCTGATGCAGCTGTAATTCCTCTGTTTTAGGCCTGAAACGTGCCCCGAAAGCAAAACACCGGCGATAATGCTGCTAAACCAGCCCCTGCTCTACGCATAATCCAGTCGCTAATAGCCGTTCCGGTACTCTTCGCCCTGTCCCGTGGCTGTAACGAAAGCTCGCCCGCGATGAAGAAAGGGTCAACGCCCGGGCGTTCGGCAAACCGCGTGAACGAGAGGCCAAGCCAACTGGCATAAAATACGAGAATAGAATATACCATTACCGACCGACTACGTAGAATGTCTGTAAAATTATCACTTTTACGTGCATCTTTTTTCGCTGGTGGGGTTGGGGATGGCGAAAGGGAGAAGGAGAGGACGAGAAGCGGACCAAAACACGTGTTCGTCCGTGGCGATGTGGGATGAGAAGCGTGAAAAAGAAAAAGCTTTTCGCGAAGCAGGACGAGACAGAGGGTGGTGGGTGTGGGGCCCTCTGCTTTGACCAATTTCTGCGTTATGTCTTGATGGATATTTTGGCCCCTTCTAGGCTTCTAGACAAATCCGAATCCAAATCCAAATCCAAGTTATGAGACAGTGGGGGAAAAAAAAGGAGAAATTGACCAACCCCCAACAATTGTGGGAAGTAAAATTATGCTATAAAACGTTAGTGCTCCATTATTTTGATTCATCTGTTCATGTATCTTGCCATCTGATCTTCACCATTTAACCAGTATTGTTATTCTTCAAAAAGCATCTTGTATATTTATCGCACCACGATATTATAACAAGCGATGCGACGAGTCAGTCAAATCAAAAGTGACATGCATAAATACACCCAATACAATATGGGATGAGGATATGTAGCATGCGGTTTTATATAAGAGGAATGGCGGATTGGACAAGTTCGTCGTCATCCGCGTGGTACACTAGCGTATGAAATACTTTCTCCTAACACGCCCATTAGGAGGAGATCGTTGGAAGATACCCAAAAGTTAGAGAGTGTTTAGTTTATAACTTCGTTTTCCAGCGATAATTGATCCGGTACAGACGTTCCCCACGTGAAAATGGCTATTGTTTACTGGGAAGAGATGGAGAAGCAAAGCAACCTCGAACCGGTCGTCGCTTACCTACTCACGAACACGTGCATCTGCAAGTGGGCGACTAACTAAAGAGTTTTCCTGGATGATGTTTACAAAAAAAAATTCATATTTGACACGAAGTTATGTTATTCATTTTTTAAATTTTTACGAAATGTAATACTCCAGCAACGGACATTAAATCTTGGGTTTCGAGTCCTTTCGAATTCTATCAACGTTTTCCATCTGTAACATGTTTGATCGTGCCCGGTGTCCCCCTCATTTGGATTTTTCTTCTATTGTTTAGCATATTAAAATGGCCGAGTACTGGTCCCCATTCCAACCCAATCCAATATCACCTAGAGGAACATTGATTTTTATTTTTATTTTTGTGACCCAGGGAACCCCGTAAGCCGACGGCGAGCAAACCCTAGAGGAGCGACTGCAGGACCCACCTCCACAATACTCCAAATAAGAATCCCTAACGCCGTATCTGGGATTCGAACTTTTCCCCTTTATGAGAGAGCGAGAGCCCGAGCTAGCTCCGCTGCTGAAAGCGGTGGTTAGAGAAACATTGATTTTTTTATTTTATTTTTTTGGGTGGAACATTGATTTTATAGGTGATGATATAGACAGTGTCTATAATGGAAAATATATGGACTCCATGTCTGTTTTCTTGATATTGAACGGCAACCCCAAAGTCATTATCGTGAAGGATTTTTTTTATTTTTTTTTTCAATTGGCTTGATCTACTGAATATACTTGATTTGACAATATTTGTCATTTCATTTCAAATCCCAATGTTTGCTTCTATGGATATAATTGTCTTAGTACACTGCAGTAAGTCTAATCCGTGGCTCCATTATCTCCACTACCCACACCATCGACATCTGTGGAACAGTTTTGTTGGCCGCCGCCGCCACCACCATCATTTGGCCCACCTCCTGATCATCATCATCGAGACCCCTGCATATATGGTGAGAAAGTGGTTAGACTTAATTACAACTGAGGTGAATTATAATTGACTTGATTATAACCTTTAATCCCAAATATATGTCTAGCACCCCCTCTCACTCAAGGCAACTTAAATGTCGTCGACTGGAGTTTGGAAAAAAAAAATCCAGAAAATGCCTAGGTAAATGTACCTCCATGAAGATATTAGTAGTCCGATCATGGATGCAATGGATACTATTCGAACTATGCCACAAGAAACACGGTTTCGAATGAAGTAACAGTCCATTTCAATGTGATTGGTGCGTTCATGAAAATAATCATTATGTCGATTACTGAGGTGGTCATTGTCTCTTTTTCAGTCGTTCTTCGCTAATTCATTATTGCGAGTCGCTATTCATAGTAGGTGTCATTCGTTTAAGAGTGGATAGCTTCCCCATTTTGTCCTGTCGGAGCTAATTATCTATTTTGAATTCGGGAATCGAAATGGTAGTCCCTGAAATTGGCCTAATACCAAAACCAAACCTGCTGTTCCAGAGCAGTCTCGGTGTTTGGCCACATTTTATTTATGTTTCATTATATTTATTTATTTGAGACTTTTAGACTTTGAAGGAACAAACTTAAAAATAAAATAAAAAAATGGAGTGACCTGATTGGGTAAACAATTGCCAAAAGTTCCCACAAAGCCGCCCAGCCTTTTGGGGCCACCATAATGTGATTACCCTACTCAAAACTACAGAATGATGAGCTTGGCAGATCCGAGACGTGACGGCACATGTGGCAGCATCCATGGGCGACGGAATTTCATAATCAAGTTCATCTGAGGGCATTAAGTTTGATGACTGTGTTTGTTTTTCAAAATCGGTAACGGAAGTGTGCCCGGCAACAATTAAAGGCTTCAGTCTTGGTGGAGAACCATGAGCAGCGTGGCCCGCGTCTAGGGGTGTGCATGAAAAATTGATTTCTAACCAAAAATTGATTTCTCAATTTCTATTTCAAAATTTGAGAAGTTAAAAGTTTTAGCTTCTGATTTCTTATTCAAATCTATTTCTGGAATAAAAATCTATTCCAGAAATAGAAAAATCAAATTGCGTTACCAAACGGATTTCTGTTCCAAACTTATTCCGAGGAACAAAAAAATAGAGAAATAGAAATTTTATCACGCACGCCGCCACCATGGAATAAACTCAATAAATGTTGCCCATGTGATAATGATGGCTCCGATACTTAGTTGATGTCCGTGAAAGAGGAGAGAAAAATACAATATTATGTATTTATGAAAAAGAAGAGTACAAGACCCTTGTATATAAAGAAAAAAAGCAATTAGACTTAATAGCAATTAAGGTAAACTACGATTAACCTAAACCTAAACTATAATACTAAATATATCTCTAAGGCATAAATGATAATCATTTTATTTCTCTATATTTCTATTTTTCTGTTTTAAGGATTAAGCTTGGAACAAAAATCCATTTGATAACACCATTTCATTTTTCAATTTTCCATGACAAACTTTTAGCTTAGAAATAAATTTGGAATAGAAATGAGAAGTATAAATTTTCTATTTTTTTTTTATTTATAGAACAGAAATAAAAATAAAATCCCTTCTCATCGTTAGTTCTCACCGCCTGCTGCACTCCCCTCGCGACCCAAAAATTTAAAGGCTTATCAAATAATTTTCTATTTCCAAATAGAAATTTTGTGTCATCATCAAATTCATATCTTTATTAAGAAACTCGTCCAAGAGAATATATATAAAAAAATTATTTTTATCCGGAAATTATTTTTAAAAATATAATGATTATCATTCACGTCCCAAATCTCCTCCTTTCGATCCTACACCAATCCACTCGAATAACCATCATCCCCCTAGGCTAGCGCCTTTGCCAACTCGCTTCCACCGCCATCATCACCTCTCTTGCCGCCACTGCTACACGACCACGATTTATTAGCCATCGCGCCCATGATTATGCACGTGCGCAGTTACTTGTACATGCTTTAAGCTAAATTTGCAGCATTCTTGCTTCAGCCGAATAACGCAACAATTCATTCTTTCATAGAAAAGTGACAATAACTCTACTAAATCCACGGCACGAGAACAATTGTTCAAAGATTTTCAATTTTCTTCTTATTTGGACATGAAAACAATCAAAACAACATTCTGCGATTTTTCTGGTTTTCTACTATGATTTTCTTCAGCTTTGCGTAAATTCTCATTAGAAGGGCAGGATAGCAAACATTTCTTTGTATGATATAATGCCTGTTCTCTAAATTACGTGTACATGGGAATTGATATGGACGGGGAAGCGTCAAGAACACTTATCCGAAGAATCCCACAATGACTTTCATTAGCTAATTTGTGTTTGAAAAGGGAAGATAATGACTTCAACAAGTTAATCAAGTCGATTTATGTGATATGGAAACTAATACAATTTGAAAAGTAGGAGTTTTCAATTTCATTGATACTTAACATTGACATGTTATTACCGACAAAATATATATATATATGTATTGACATGTTATTTAGATCAATTTATAACAAAAATTGACCTTGCAATATGATAAAGCTAGTACGAACACTTAGGGGGTGAATAGGTATTTAAAATAAATCGCGGAACAAAATAAGTTGTTTGCAAAGTCTGAATGAGAACCAAAATCAATTTCGCGAAACACCGGACTTCTATAATAACTTGTAAGTGTGCAATAGAGTTAAATAAAGAGAGTTTAGGGAGGAAAATATTGCATACGAAATTTATAATGGTTCGGCTTAAATTAAGGCTACGTCCACTTTCCCACGCCAACAGCTAAGATTTCATTAAGGATCTACGGAAGATTATAACTTATGAATGTAAACACTCAATGATAAATCACTCTATCTCACCAACACTCTCTTATTGTGTTTTCTCTCGATCACAATTTAAAACGCTAATAGACAAAGATAAGTAATTGAGAATAGCTTTAGACTTTGGAATTTCAGGTTCACATTCATTGCTCTTCTCGACCAAATGACCTCCTTAAGTACCCCTCCATGCAACACTAGTCATTGAAATTCTTCCAATCTACCTTTTAGACAAAATAGTTCAAAGAGATCTTGTGGCTATTGAAGACAAGAACGGAATTTTCACTTGATTCTAGTTGCCCATTTAAACATAATCTTGGTTTCCATAAGTAATACTTCCTAATATGGAATTTATGTTCGAGATTGATTTTGTCAATTTATGATTGACTGTGTGTGTGTGTGTAAAGTAAAATCATTTGCCAGATACTTAGCCGTTGTAGAATAAATTCCAAATAGGTTTCATTACGTGTCACAACCTTGTTAAGTCTAGTCATTCTTAGCCTTGACATAATCTTGATTTGGACTCGTCAGGATGGGATATGTTTCTGGAATAGAATAAACTTTGACAAAAGTCTTCAATGGAAATTCAAAAACATACTTATAATTAATCTGCTCTAAAAATAAGCATTAGGACTAGAAAATTTTGTCAACATTAAAATCCGATAGGAATTTTCTCAACATAATATACCCTCAAATGATTCATAGGCCTTGGTGAATGGCAATTGTAACTATAACGGTCCTGAGATGGGGATTAAAGATTTGCCCATTCGGTGACTTTGGCATTGGACATTCGCAAAATAAGTGCCATCATATTGGGAGAATTTAATATTAGATGCCTGTTGGCATGAACTGTTTTGAAACCTAAACGGAATAGTCTTGTGTTGGAAGATCGTGACCTAATTATTATCTGGTCCATTAAGATGGGACTTGTGAAGAAGTGAATATGATCGAACCAAATCACAACCCGCCATCAACGCCTTTCCTAACGGATTGCAACCTTCTCCCTCCATGGCCTTTTCAGAAAGTGAATTTCTCATCTCATTATAAGCCAAGAAAATAGTACAAAAAGCAAAGCCTAAAATCAAAAACGAAATGCAAAAAGGGTATCTCTTCCCTTCACATGAATTTACACGCTCATCTTCCCCTCAAGAGTGCCTTCTCGGCCGTGTCCACCTCCTCCAAGATCCTCACCCTCCGCTTTGCCGGGATCGGCACGGTCGGCCCGAAGCTGATGTAGTGGCCTGAGACGGCATTGATGGCCGAGTATATGTCCCTGAAGGAGGCTCTCCCGAGCAGGGCCTTCTCTCTCCTGTACTTGGCCACCCACGAATTGGACGTCTCTCTCAAGTTGGCCACCGCATCGGCCACGCTGGGGTCGTTCTTGTCCATTCCGATCGTGCTTCTCACCTTATTGATCACCTCCTCAGTTTCCTTCACGTACTCCTCGTCGGAGGCAGCGAGTGCCGGGGCCACTACCGGGCTGATCAGCCCGGCCGAGAGGATACTGGCCGAAGCAATCGATAGGAATTCGCGGCGGCGGGGTTGCGGCGCACTCGGCAATGCAGCATTGGCGGCGGCGGCGGCGGCGGGGGGTGTGGCGGTGTGTCTGGATTTGATGAGAGAGAGGGGTTTTGGGGTGGTGGCGGGGGTTATGAGGGTAGGAGAGGCCATGGTTTGCGGTGGTGGAGGAGGAGGAGGAGGAGGGAGGGAGAGAGTTTTGGCATCTTTTAGTGAAGGATTGGAAATAGGGGGAGGTAGGTTTGTGCCACGTGGGCTTATCACCTTATCCTATTATGATTTTAATGGATCAGCAGCGACCCAATGAGATCTTCAGATGCGTCTGCGTGTATTGCCACGGTGTGGTGTGTTGTGGCTCTTGAGGAATTCAGAAGCGTATCAACTCAAAAGCCTCCAAAAAAACTATATATATATAGGTACCCCCAATGGGTGGTGGAAAATTTGACAAGTGGCTCAAAGAAAGGTATACATCGTTGCTCCTACTGTTTACAGGAAAATTACCTAATTAGCCCTAGACTTATAGCATAGATATCAATTTACTCTTAAATTTTTCAGTTTTGCTATTTAGTATTAAATCTTTGCACGTGACCAATTTTTGCCAAAAATTATTATCATGGCCGGTGATGATTGGACCAATTTATTAGTAATTTCTTGTTAAAATTAATCGAAATGATTATATTAACATTTCACATAAAGGTATATAATTAAATTGGTAAATTTAAAAATTAGAAATGAGTTGGCATCTATATAATAGGTTTATGACACATTGATTAATTTTCCTCCATAATTGGGTACCATTTTATATTTTTACTTGTTTTGGATATGAATATTTCATTTGTGAAGCAAACGACTTGTTCCATTGTCATTTATATACATAAGTAAGTGAGAGTCAAGGAACATAAACTATGAAAAATTAAACCCCAAGTTTTTGTCCTTGTACTTTCATGTTTTCACAAATCAAGCACTTGTATTTTCAATTCATCCCCCAAAAGACGGGCAAGGCCCAATAAAGCCTGTCCAATTTCGGGCGGGCCCAAGAAAGTCATTTGCCCCTCAAACCTGATTCAATCAACCCTTTTATTATTTATTTATCTATTCATGTACTCTTTTTTGTGAAATGTTTAATTGTTTTGGAAAATGGCTTCCTGGAGGGCCATCTTACTACCTAGTTTACAACTTCCATTAAGCTCGTGAAGCCAATTCCATGCCCATCTAGACCATCAGTCCATTGTCTAGTCCGACAAAATTCACCTTATTTCCGAGCAAGAGTTTGGCCCTGGCGATTTCAGACAAGACATTCCCTTTCTTACAACAGGACTTTGGGCAAAAGAAAACGCAAGTCTTCGCATACCTACCAAAAGAGAAAAGTCAATACGTGGATATCGCACTTTAAAGTAATACTTTCTTAAAGCAGAAGATAAGAATGTATCATCACTTGCTAATCATCCTGTTTTGTACTCTTGCGCTGTAGTAAACGTAAATCCCATTCTTTTGACTTTAAAAAAGGTCTCTGCAATTATATAAAAAAAAAAAAATCCTCCTCCTGATGACTACCTTAAAGACGTTACCAAGGATCAGATTAAACCAATGATAATTGGGAGACCGAAAAAGGGAAATGAAAATAATGGCGTGCTCCACTTAGAGATGTTCCTTTCATTTTGATTCGATGGCTTTTTAATTGATAAATGTTTTAGACGTGTTAGTATGAATGCCCGGAAAGAGTTGTCTCCGGTTCTCATCACATGCTCATCCCTCGTGGCTCGTTTTGAGTGTCGGAATATTGTCGGTAAAAGATTGCTCGTGGAGTTGGCTCAATGTTCGTGAGTTGATTAGGTTATGCCAAATAATGACCTCGGTGGTAATTTGTTTAGCACCCACAAGAAAGACTTATGATAAAAAAAAAAATTGTCGATTATTTGCAATTTTTCCTGAATTGATTGTTTATTATTATTTAATTGCAAGAGAAAATTTTTGACGTAGTGATTGCATGGCTATGCAATCATCGCTTGGCCGACATTGATATGATGAGTTGATCATGATGGTCATGTGATTACTTTTCAATTTATTTTGCGTTTAAAGTTAAAGTTCTATTCAATTTGTCAACCTATATCCGATGTATGAGATACTTTCGCGTCAGAATGAGGATTGGCTAGCCCTCTTGGTTGGTCTAGTCTAGAACTTTTGCCATGAGATAAAAAAAAAATTGAAGAAAAGCGAATGCAATAAAATTGAGCACTAAGGAGGGATGTGGCAAAAGCCCATTTACACGGAAAGTTATTAGACAAATTGAACTACATGGGTCCTACAAGTAAGACGATGTAGGCTGTAAAGGTAGAGAGCATTAGCAAAAGAATGACAAAAAGGTGGTAAATAAGATAGACTATACTTCCAAATGGACCCTTTTAACTTCAAAAGAAATTAAAGTTGGAATGGATATTCAGGGCAAAAAAGAATTAAATCTTTTGAAGGTCTAGATATGATCTAGGAATAATTTAAATAATCGAAAAGACCTAATTTAGTAATATGAAAAAGCTAAAAAGTGTTTTTGTGCCCTTAGTCGTTTGTCCACTTTGATCTTTGGGGAAGATTGAGGAAACCCTCCAAAATAATTCAATTTTACTTGAGAAGAAGTCCTTTGAGTTCTTTTGAAACAAGAGCACCGGAAATCCTCTAAATTGTTATGAAATGTAATCAAGTTTTAAAACTTGTCACGAAAATGCAATTGAGTCCTAAAACTTTTTAAAAAATGCAATCAAACCCTACAACTTGTCAAGTTGGTGCAATGAAATCCTAAAATTAGCCAAATTTGTTTAATAAAGTCTCAAAACTTGTTAATATTTTCCTTTTGTAAAGTATAACGAAGTTAATGGAAGAACTTGATAATACTTTTTAAAAGCATTGGAACTCAATTGCACTTTATGACAAGTTTCAGGAATTCCAATATACTTATCCCCTTATTTAGGGCCACATATTCTAACATTTGTTTATCATGTATTAGCTCATTTGCTATTGAGTTATAAATAACCAGAGCCTTATTCAACCCTGTTTGATCCTTTTGTAGGTTCAAATCTTCAGCGAGTATTGGTGTTTCTAGTACACTTTCCTCCTCCTCAAGATTGGGTTCTATTTTCTCATATAAGGTCTTCCAACTGGGGCTGTAATCTCTCACTCCAGCCTTCAGCCATGATCCATATCTACCAAGTTTGTCTTGGGCTAATCCCATTTCCTCATAAGGGAATTTTGTGCAAAAATCGGCATATGTCCAATATAATCACAAGAATAACAAAAATGAGGTAGCCTTTTATATTTAAAATCAATCCACTATTTCCTACCTCCCAACTCAATTATAAATCTTGTCTTCAGGGGACTTTCCAAATTTAGTCAAATTTTGACTTTACCAATCTTGCACGAGCCGTTATTCTTTCCTTCAATTATAACCTCCTCTACTTTACCCAATCTTGAGGCTATATTTCACACAGCATTTTCCATAATCCAAGCTCAAGGAAGACCCAGAATATGCACCCACAAAGCATAATGTTTAACTCATAACAATGTTCAAAGACATTAGGATATCCTTCTTGCAATACAAGAAGACTACTGGCAAAAGACCAAAAACCAGATTTTAGCACTCAAGTCTTCTCCTCAATCAAGTCAAATATAAAGAGAAAGTATCCAGGTTCAATGATCTCACATTTGTTGATTCTAACTTCCATGCTTTCTTCATTGTGCTTGAAAATTAACATTCGGTTTAAAGAAAAGTTTCCCATGGAGAATAAGTTCACTTTCCTGTTTTTCTTTGTCAAGCATTTCATCGATCACTGCTGTGATGTCCTCTTCTGACCATAAATCGCTCATGCTTTTGCACAAAGCCACCATTTTGAGATGATTTTCATATGTGGCCTCCATGTTGTATGAGATTTGCTGAACGTATGTTGACTTAAGAAGTGATATATGTGCCAAATAAAACCTAGTAACCTTCTAGATATTTCTGGAGTGAAGGGAGCCCTAGATGAGCTAAAGCAACCATGAGTAGGTTGCGCTGAGAAAGGTCATTAAATCCTATGAATCTGGGTTGTTTGTCTGGGTGAGTTTTGCTATCAAGGATGAGGATCAACACCAGCATTGATCGGAGGGAGCTGAATTAGGGAGGAACTCAAATCCACGATGATGCCGCTGTGAGGAGATTACAATACCCATGTGGAGGGAACCATTCTAAACAGAGAAGATGGGGATAGAAAGCTTAATCTAGGTTGAATGTTGTCGAAGAATCCATGGCGAATTAGAGCAAGAAGCCCAAGATTTAGGATTTAAAGGAGAAAACTATCATCAAAGGGATAGAGAGGAAGCTCACACTAGTTGATAGAAATTTCCCGATTGATTCTTGAGTTTACTCAATCAATTAAGTTTTATGTGGTTAAAGGTTATCAAAGACATTTAATGACATTAAAAGTTGAAAAATAAACTTTTTAACTCTTAATACGGTTATCAAACATACACATGTGCATATAATATCACCCTCATGTGAGAAGAAAGGAAGTAATAGAATCAGGATTGGCAATTATGTAATCGTAATGAAAATGAGACAAAATGAAAGATCAAAAGTGGAAACGCGACATTAGAAAGTTTCATGATTTAGTTATGTGACCTACATCTCGACACGGAGGAAAAAGGAGACATTTAATCGACATAATTTGGGTACAACAAAAAAGAAAAAGCTCTCAAAATCCTAGTCCTCAATATACATTCCATATCTCTCCCACACTTTAACATAGAGGTGATCAATAAGCTGGTCTAAGCAGGCCAAGCCCTATTTAGATTGGCCTAAATTGTTGTCCAAGCCTATCTATTACAAAAATCGGGATTTTCAAAGATCAAGGAGTGCTGTGGTTTTTGAACTTGTGACCAAGAGGACTCGAGAGGGCTTCAAACCGCATGGAAGCAAGTCTTATCCACCTCGGCCAACCACCTGGGTAGTCGCAACTTTAGGTAAGTCATAGACCATAGAATGAGCTCTACATAGTCAACATGGTCCTAGCCATCGCCAAGCGGATAAGGAACTTTGTTGCGACGCACGTCTTCGATGTCTTGCTTTGACTAGAAGCGATATTTTTCAAGTGGAATCAAATGTTCGAAGCAAAAGCAGTTCACGTGGCTCGGTGCGTTGAGGTCCAACCATGTCGATATGTCCAAGGGGCCTTTTTGGCTTTGGGAATAAGTGCGCGAGATGCACTCCTAGACCAGTTGTCCGAAGCGGATAGCCTGTGACCCCAACAGCCCGAAACAGGCAGACATAGGGGTGGCGGCAATAATGAGCTCCCTTAAATCCCAGTGAAAAGTACCTTATTTCTGTTGGGAGTTAGTTGGCAGTGACCCAGAGAATAGGGATCACTCCACTTGCACACTCAAGTTGTTTTCTAAGTAACATGGAAAAATTATTAAGTCAGGCTGCTAATCACTTGCTTCTAAGTAGATCAAGGATTGATGTCGAATTGAACCTGTAATCTCACATGTTAATGAAATATCAAGACCGAGCGAATACAATCGATAACAACGGTTAAAATACTTGTTCAGATGAATGTTTGAACATTCTCAATAACTCGATAAGAAATATAAACTGCAAATTGCTAAAAACTTCTCAAGGAAATCCGAGTGCAAGCAGTTAGAACAATTTGAACCGCTCTTTAATTACAAATATCAACCTCCATCTCTCCTTTTGCGAATATCTAAATGTAGCTGTCATCACTCTGCCTCGAACCCAAGCTAATTAGTTATGTAATCATCAAGACACTATCTTGCCTCGATTAGTGACCGTGTTGGTGACACGGGGATGGGGTCATCGGGCTCATTTGCCTTTCGAATATAAGTCACAAAAACAAAGAAGAAGAAGAAAAAGAAAAGCAACGGAAGGGACGTTTTAGGTTTGATGGAAGATGAAACAATTATTACAAAGCTGCAAACTTTTATATGATGAGACGATAAAGTAGGATGAGTGGTATAAACATTAACGAGTAGTGCATGCTAGCATGGGCGTGAATGATTGTGTCATTCGTGCCCGGTCCTCGACGCTTGGATAGGGCCATGAATATAGGTTAGGTTTATACCTACGTAGGAAGGATAGGATAAAAATGTTTTCTTTTTCAGAATTGATTATAATATGGGATTCCTTATGATAGACTAATCTTGTGTGTCCCAACTTTAAACAGACGGAAAAGCTTCTTTTTTATTTTCCACACTGGCATAAATATAATTTTCGAAATATCCCATGTCACTTACAGTGCACGGGTTTGTGATCGCCATTAAAACGCAAGAACATAATTTTTTATTTTTTTTGTTGGGCTTTCCAGCATTATATCATAGCCGAAAACCCATCTCTTCATTTTTCATTTGATAATGGAATCGCTCGCATATTTTCGTTCATCTTATTCACAGTCAATTTTTCATCAGAAATATTTGTCTTTATCTCAAAAGAATCCAACATAATTTAGATTTTTTTTTTGTTTTTCCATTATCTTAAATTCATACAAATAATTGATTTTATTGTTGATCTAGTAAAATGTAGTTTATAGCTCGATGAAAACATAATAACGAGAGAATCACTCATATCTAAAAATACGAAAGTACTGTGGAAAGGTCATCGGGTTTGGAACAATGTGAAGACGAAATAGAAGTTATCTTGATTTTAATATTTTCAAAAGCAATATCGATCCAATAATTCAATAAATCAAAAATGTTTGGTTAGATTTCGTTTTCAAGTATCCTTGAATTTAGGGGAAGAGAGACAACGTGGAATTCAAGAAGAATGAGAAATGAGGAACCACATAATGAGTTAGTCTATATCTCGGACATAACGGAAAAAGTGACAATTACCACAAACTAATTGATATCATATTTTATTTTTAGTAATTTGTGACTAACGAAGTCTTGTTGATTAATTGGTCTTAGGTGCCTATTTCAAGTTGGAGATCACGGTTCCATTCTCCCTACTTGCATCTCATTAATTCAATTGTGTTCTTTGTTTTTCATAAGATATATAAAACTAGCTCTAAACCTGCTTGGTCCTATCGTAACAATAGTTTAAAAGCTAGTTCGAGTTTTTGGGAATTAAGAACCAAGTCAATTCTCTCTAAAACCGATCTATAGCTGGTCTAGTTTTCAAATCTAACGGCCCAGTTTCTCCCTTCTAATTTGTTTTACAAAGAGATCATTTGTATAAATTTTCACTCTCATGCACTTCGACTTAGCTCTTTTGACATGCATCTTCAAGCTTTCCTCACTCCAACCGACATAGTTCGAGGTCATACTCTCTTTTTTTGCATAGTTCAAGGTTAACCTCTCCTCCTTTGCATAGTTTTAGTTCAAACTCTCCCCGAAGCAAATTCATTTTCATTCTTCTAGTAAGGTCAATACCTATTCAAAGCGAGCATGCCTCGTTGAAAATTTATATTCGTGAAAGCAAGTACTTCATTCAATAACAACCACGTCTAAAAAAGTGAAAACGGGTAGTAACAATTTTCGTAAAGAATCGGTGACATTGTGATCGAAATAAGAAACTTACTATATTTAAATCAATTGCTTTAGCCAATTTTTTTTGAGATTTTTCATTTAACTTTGGCCCCAATGGTATACGAGGCAAAGTATCATGGGAAATGACTACTAACACGATCAAACAAACAACACTTGCACGTGCCTTTGGTATCAGTAAATTTTTGATTTAGTCAAAGTTGACTTTTCTTATGACCCATATCAACAGAAGAAAATGACCACTTACAAGATGAGAATTTTAAATTACAGGTCTGAGGATACACGGTTGCCCTGACTTCTTCAAGCACATCTTGTCTTTGAACAAAAAGCTCTTGTTCATATTGAAAAAAAAAAAATACCGAATGGATCTTCCTATTCAGAAAAACCAAATGGGTTCTTTTCTTCCTCTTCTTCTTTTTGTCCAATTAATGGGTTCACGTCACAGTGTCTTGCATAAAAGGTAATTCAAATTTAAATCAGAACAAAAGGAGAAAAAAATTAATTTTCATAATTTTCTGCTCATTACAAACTGTCGAAACGGCGCCGTCTCATGGCAAACCGTCGGCCAAATCCCTCTCTCTCTCTCTCTCTCTCTCTCTCTAGACTTTTTATGTATTTTCACACTTTCCACCTTCTTACCCATCCTTTTCTCTTTCCTTCGGTTTGTTCTCACAATCAATGCACTCTCTCTCCTTACGATATTTAATTGACCCAAACTCTCTCTCTCTCTCTCTCTCCTCTCCTCTGTCCTGGTTTCATCTCTTCCCCCGAGCTCTCCTCTGCGTGTGACCCCGAAGACCCAAATTCAACCAAGCGAAGGTACACCGATCATCCAACACGCATTGCCTTCTTTTACCCCTTTAGCCAACACCCAGTCCGTCTCTTCTGGAATGACTCTGCATTTTGAATCTCTAATGGTAGAAAGTTAGAAACCGTGAGCTCCTGAGCTGCTGCTACTCATCATTTGTTCTGGGTTCCGAAGGGTGATGTGCAAAGGTTCTTCCTTTTCTTCTTGCTTTGACCAGCAAGACTTGAGAGCTCGTGCGCCGGTCGCGGACGTAGATCTGGGTTTAGGATCTCGTTTCCGCTTCTTCTGCTGTCACCTTTTCGCTTTCTGTCCTGATTTTGTTTACGGAACTTGGGTTTTGTCTTGATGATTGATGAATCCGGAAAGAGCGGCTTTTTTTTATTTATTAAGTTGCCTTTCTCTTCTGGGTTCGAGCCGATCGCGGTCAATTTGCGGCAACGAGGAGAAAATCTTGGGCAAGTTGTCATCTTTGGGAGCCCATTGTTTTCGATCAGGAACCAGGCGGAGAGCGAGTCATTGCTTCTTGCACGACTCTGCTGTTCTTTATTTTCGTGTCTTTTTCTTGGGGGGGGATGACGGGGCGAATTTCGTGGTACATTGGTCGAGCTGTTGTTCTCTTTCTCTGGCTCTCTTCGATTTCGTTTTTTGACTAAGCCAATGCTTTTGTTTCGTCGTTTTCTGCTTTACTCTGTTTGCTTTATCTCCTCTTTTTCCTTTTTCTCTCAAGTGGAAAACTAAAGTGCGTGCATTTTTTCTCGCTCCCTCTATTTCTTTGGAAAAAGTTTCCTTGCGAAAAAGTAAAATTGGCCAACTAGTTGACATAGATTTGAAATTTGAAAAAAAAAAAAGGCAGAAAATCTGTTGAAAATGATCTTGAATGTTTTTCTGCTTGCTATACTGTTCTTGCTGGCTTTGTAATTTATTACACTAACTTTTTCATTTCACTTTCTTTTCTTTTGCAGTTTTTTCCCCTCCTTTTTCAGGCTGTAAGCGATTGATCTCAAAAACTTGTCTCTCATACTTTAAAAAAAAAAAAAAATCTTGATACCCAAGAGAGTGTTATGACTCACAAAAATTGGAAATGTTCTAATTTCCTCTGTCATCCTTCTTCTTGAAGGTAAAAATCTGAGGCAGCGTCTTTAAATCTGTGTGCGGGTGAGGGGAAGGAAAAAGGGGGGGGTGGGGGGGAGGTTGATATGGAAGATGGGGAATCGCGGGGTTTAGTTTAGTAACTTTTATTGCAGATTTCTCTGCTTTTATTAATTATTTATTTGTAGAGTCTTAATGGGTATTATATTTGCTTTGCATATGCATGTCCTGACCATTTGACTTGGATAAGTGTGAAACCAGATCAAGGACAAAAGATCAGGACAGCCATTGAGTATATTCTATTCAATGTTTCACATGGACTATTTATTGAATATCATGTTATTCCTTTTATTGAGTGTCCTCTACTTGCAGCCAACTTTGGGTTCTACAATGAAAAACATAAACAAATACAATTAACTAGTGTTTTCTCGCTCTCTTCAGTTTGTTGCATTATCAAGTCAGAGTCATCAGCACCAAAGCAGCTACGTTCATCTTTATCTATAATGAAGGGATTCTTATTCTCTCTCGTGAGATGTGATGGGCCATCCTCTCATGTGCAAAGATCTTTGGTGCTTCTATGATCTATTCTCCGGGGTTGACTAGTTCCTTTTCTCAATCAAGATCTGGCCTGTGAAAGGAAGAACCTCGTTTCATTTTCAATTGGATGCGTCTTTTCTTGAGCTGATCAAATGGGTGGCTGTGTGTCGACCAGTAGTCGGAGCACTTGTAGTAGCAGGAGCAATGGAGAGACGACATCGCCTCCTTGTATGGGATTCGGGTTTTGCGGGCAGAAAAGAACAAAGAGAACTTATTCAGAGCGTCATGTTGCACTGCAGCATCTACCTTCTATACCCAACCGGGTTTTCATGAATGGAAAGAGCCGAACTTCGTGTATATTTACTCAGCAGGGGCGGAAGGGCATTAATCAGGACGCGATGGTTGTGTGGGAAGTGAGTAATTCCTTCATCATCTTCTCATTAGAATTGGGTAAAGCATCAATATAGTGTTCTGAATATCATTTCTGTCTTGAATTTGTTGTGTGAAGGATTTTATGGAAGAAGATATGACGTTTTGTGGTGTTTTTGATGGCCATGGGCCTTATGGTCATCTTGTTGCCCGCAAAGTGAGGGATGTCCTTCCCGTAAAGCTTCAATCATTTTTGCACTCCTGCAATTCCAAGCAAAACGAACCGGGCTTAACCTGTTTCAGTGGGAATGCAAGGAAAACGGATGCAGGTGATTGTGAGGATGATGGCACAGCAGAAGACAAGCTGAATTCTTTATGGAGAGAGGCCTTCTTAAAGTCATATAAGGCTATGGATAAAGAGCTCAGGTCACATCCTCACTTGGATTGCTTCTGTAGTGGCAGCACAGCTGTGACGATCGTTAAACAGGTATAGATGCATGGCACCAAATGCTGGCTAAGCTTTTCCTTCTTCCTTCCTTCGTATGTAATTCTAGTGTTTTGCAAGCCACGTAATCCAGGTTTATTTTGGCTTTAGGGTTTGAATCTCTTTATGGGATATATTGGTGACTCTCGGGCAATCCTAGGATCCAAGGACAGTAATGATTCAATGGTGGCGACCCAGCTCTCTGTGGACATGAAGCCAGATTTGCCTAGTATGTCTAAAGTTTATGTAACTTATAAATCTTGAGCCTCCTCCCTCTCCTTTGCATTGGCGGCCATTGAAATCAGAAGATTATTGGCATGTACTTTTTGTGGGATGTTTTATTTGATAATACTTTATGCAGGAGAGGCCGAAAGGATCAAACGGTGTAAAGGCAGGGTATTTGCATTGCAAGATGAGCCTGAAGTGTCTCGGGTTTGGTTGCCGTTTGATGATGCCCCAGGGTTAGCAATGGCTAGAGCTTTTGGTGATTTCTGTTTGAAGGAATATGGCGTAATATCCATACCTGAATTTTCTCACCGGGTGCTTACAGAAAGGGATCAGTTTGTCGTCATTGCTTCAGATGGGGTAAGGTCATTCTAGCTAATTTTTCCCTTCTCATTCCATTATTCATTTTTTTATTCCCACATATCTTTTGCTCGTAGAATATGCGTTCAAGTAGTGATGACTGTTTCTTTTGTACTTTTAGCTGGTTATCAGTGGCTGCTAGATTATCTAGCAATTTTTTCTTGCATCATGTGAAACAATTAAAAGCAACATAAATAGATGCCAAGCCAACTACAGATGCAGCCTGAATAACGTGTGAAAGAGGATTATTCATTTCGATTTGTTGATGGTTTCAAATAGTCGCATCAGTGAGCTTGATTTTTATTATGTCTGATTTATGACTAAATGTGCCAGGCTGAAGTTGAACTTAATATTTCAAGTTCCATGCACAAATAGCACTTATGTTCAAATGTGGTCTTTTCGCAGGAGCAATTTTGTTTACTTCCACCAATTTTGTCCTGTATGTGAACATAAACTCATGATGTAGCAATACAAATGTACTGTTGTGAATTTGTCTAAGTTCATAAACTGAGAGCGGATAAAGGATGAAGTGACTATATATTCGAGAGGTTTTTGTGTGATAGATTACTCCCACAAACTACATCTACATATTGCACAAAGAAAAGAGAAACTACATCAAGATTTGAGTGCAGTAGGCCATAATATGATTCATGTCCATTCTCTTTATGATTAAAGCTTCGGGCATTTACCCCATCATTCTGTTGGTTGATCTGTACTTCAAAATGGGTCTTGCTTGTCATCCATTGCTTCCAAATTTTGAATATTGATAATGGGCTGTGAGCCAAAGACCATTATATAGGCTCATGAGGTAATGTAATTTCCTTAGATGCTTTATCTGACTAGGAATAATCTTTCAGTTGAAATATGAGATTGCGGCCCACAGCTAATATATCCGATTCTCTTCATGACATGTTTTGGGCAACTAGTGGGACTAATCTATCGAAAATCCTGAGCAAGTCATGAGAAGCTTATACTGCCTTCAGTTGTGCATGTGTAAATAGTTATTTGTGATCTTTTCTCTTGGTATATCATTAAAAAAAAGTGTGTATAACCTAGTACATATTTTAATTATCTGATGTTAAAAGCAGGTTTGGGATGTTCTTAGCAATGAAGAGGTGGTGGAGATAGTGGCTTCTGCTCCAAGCCGGTCATCAGCTGCAAGGATCGTGGTGGATTCAGCTGCGCGGGAATGGAAACTCAAGTACCCAACTTCAAAAATGGACGACTGTGCTGTTGTTTGTTTGTTTCTAGATGGAAAAATGGACTCGGAATCTGATTACGAAGAACAAGGTTTTTCCTCGGCAACCTTACAGAGCAATCACTCAGGCAATGCATTAGAATCAGATGATGGGCAGAAGGCTGAGCCATCTCTGCAGAGGAACTTCACAGTAAGATCCTCGGAAGAAAGCGATAACTATGGAAAGATCCCCGTAGAATCTGAAGGAAATGGGGATCCTGTCGCAGCTGAAGACCAGGACTGGTCGGGTTTGGAAGGTGTCACACGAGTCAACTCGCTGGTCCAACTGCCCAGATTTTCCGAGGAAAGGCCAGTTCTTTGAACTGTGATTTCCTGTATGAATGTGGGTCACCTCTTTGTAACTGTAACATATCCGATTTTGTGCCTCGAAAAATCCCGAGGGAGGAATGGATCTTCCAGGATTCATGATGGGCTTTGTGTAGAACAGCTTCTTTTGAGTGAATTATTTGCATCAGCATTCATTCTGTTGTATTTTGCTCTACATGTGGAACTGTTCCTCGACTAAATCCCTTTTCAGGAGGGTCGAGAAATTTATTGCTAATTCGGGTAAGAACCTGACAGGTGTTCCCAGCAAAATGGATGATTGAAGAGCATGAGAACAAACAGAACACAGGTAGAAGCGCCCTTGAGAAATTCGCTTGCCAGATTAACTGGCGTGGATGCTGCACGACAGTAGACTTGCTATAGGTTGATCTTTACACTTATTAAATTGCTCTCCCACCAGTTAAACAGCGCAAGGCCCTCAGATCCGAGTTAAAGATGATGTGAAACACACGAATTAGCATTTGTCATCCGTTATAGATTGAAAAACAGTCAGCGAAGTACGTCTGAAATTAGAGGAAATTTGCATGATCCAGCAAGTAAGAACCTCGGCATAGCCGCGTCTCGTGTATGGTCTATTTACCTCTGCACTCTGAGAACCAGTTGTGCACGATCCAGAAGCAAGCAAAAATTAAGTTCTCTTCAAGCATGTCGATTTTGTTCGCATTGGTTTGCCCACCTCAACAACCTTCATGTACTTAGCACCTCCTTTCTCATCTGTGATTCCATTCCGTTCTTCAAACATTATGCAGAAAGCACAGTCAATTAATGAATCGAGGACAATCTCCCCGCATATACATTAACCGGCATTAAGTATTGAATTGACTCTCTTACATAGTCTGCAGATCCTAACATCATCGACACAGTCCCAATACACAAGTAACCTTCAACTACTTCATGTTCAGAAGACATTCTTGACACAATACAATGCAACTAGTCCATAGCAAAACGTTACTATATTTCAGCTCTAACAGTAGAAACTAATACCCTCAGAAAAGAGATAAAGAATGTGATCCTGAATAGAAGAAACAAGTAATTAAATCCTCAATCTTTCTCAAAATTTTCCACATAACAATCCGGTGGGATTTCTCCACAAGAAACATACAATAGATTTATATGCCCAGACTCTCCATAATCCCATAAGCCCAGTGCCCAGCAGCTTCAAATTCAAATCATACTGAAAGCCTGCATCTGCAATTTCAAATAAAAATGAACAAGTCAATGATAAATATGATGCAACAAAGAGTTAACTAACGACACACTGAATCCAAATGAGAGTCACTTTAGAGTCCAGACCTTCAAAATGAACTAAATATAACCAAAGGCAAAGCCTAGCATGTGTTATCCTTTCTCTAAAACAATATGCAGTTATTGTGAAATACTGTGAGAGGAAATGCATGGGGTCTTTTACATGCCAAGACCTCAACGTAGGCAATAAGATGAGAAACGTGAGTTACCAATCTTACATTTATTATGATCCAGTCATTTTCAGTCAACTTACATTAGCAATAAAAAACAGACAGCCAAGGTCATCATCAGAATTTCCCAATTCAAATTGAACAAATCTCTTTCCTGTTTTCAATTGTAATGAATAGCAGCTATAGCTAAATCTCATGTTCAAATGGCAAAGGTAGATCGAGCTAAAAACTCGGCTAAGAAAAGCTCAATGTAAATGATCATATCCTCACTAATAAATTTAGATTACTGAGGAGTTTTGTAGAACAATAACAAAAGAAGATTTCAGGTAATTTACTTCGATTTCCCTCATGTTTGGAAAAGCTATAGGGAGAACCCCTTCGTATTATAAGGTTACTTCCATCGCCCCTGTTAGAATTTGTTGGATCCATTAAATTAACAGACATGACGAGGTAACTTGTACGGTACCTTTTAATCGAAGTAGATATTTAGCATCTGTATTTGTTAACCTTTAATAAGATTGTAATGTGGATCATGCCTCCAAGATCTAAACTTCATTCTATCTAGACTTGGGGAAAAAATACGGACTTATACATTATTATTCTAACGAATATAATGGATATCGAGAGGCCAGCCTACACAACTTTTCAAAAACACAGAGGACTTCTGGTAATTTCGCCAAAAGCTGGCGGATGTTAGAGTATAAGTGACCATCAAACTTAAAAACCTTACTGTTCTCCTCCCAACGACTACAAGAATCTCTATAATTTTGGATAAAATCATTTCTCAAAGCAGGATAGAATTGCCTTACGTTTGGTAAACTAATCGAAGTCTGTTGCTCGCCCATCCTTAGATATACAACGAAATCGACAACACAAACTATCCTAGAAGTAAAAGCTGCATTCTTTCCCATAAAGATGAAAGACCACTACTGTCCTGAATATTGCAAATGACCACCCCAAAGTTAGTTTATTAGAATCCCTGCAGACATTGATAATACAAGCGCGAGGATCTTGCAACAAGAAGCGCGGAAACCAGCACAGCATCAGACTTCTACTGTCACCTAATAGCATATACAGCTTCTTGAGCTAAGAAGGATCTACCATGTGCTAAGTTGCTCTCGGCTACAAAACGTGACATCCACTACCTTTGCTTCTCATCATGTATGAGCCGCTAGAATCATAGTACTCTTGGCAGATTATCAACTTGGAAATACCAAATGGAAATGAAACCTCTGGTTAAACTCCAGTTAATCAATCCAAATTACAAGGCAACCGCCAACGTATTTGAGCTTTAAGGTAGATGCACAGAGGAACATCGAATCGTCGACCGAAAATATGTCGACAACGATATTTAACAACCCATCAATGTCGACGCGCTCATTGCGTCGACGGTACCGGAAATCGCAAGGAATTTACCTCATCGGGGCGGCGGGAACGAGGCGCGGACGGAGGAGAGAGAAAGAGGGGTGGGGGGGTAGGGCCATCAGAGGCCGGCCATCTTGTAGAGGATGAAGCAGAGGAAGCAGAAGAAGATGAGGAGGAAGAGGTAATCCACGAAGACGAAGAAGCTGGTGCTGCCGTGGTTCCGCTTCCTGGCCTTCGCCTTCGGCTCGTCGAGGGGCTCCAGCTTCGCCATTTGCGAAAAAGTCGTGAAGAGGAAGGGACGATTTGCAGAGATCTGGATGGGATCTCCAATGGCGAGGTTGACGAAGGCCTCTCTCTCTCTCTCTCTCTCTCTCTCTCTCTTCGGGGAATCGGATTGCAATTGCGGGAATCGGGTTTTGGGCCTTTGGTGGCCCATTGGCGATCTAAGGCGGGGAGGCCCAGGCCCAGAATGCGGCTTTTCTTTTTTTCTTTTTTATAAAAATAATATGAACAACGAGGAAATCCAATTTAGATATATAATTTCCGAGTTTTTATCTAATTTGAAAGACAGAAATTTGATTTGTTGCCATTCTTTCAAGTGAAACGCCCTTGTTCCAGCGCATATTTTGCCTGTATCAAATTCGTATGAGCCCAAAATCTATGAGCGACAAGACCATGGTCGTGGCACTATCTATACTTTGCTACTCAACGAGTCTGTTGGGTTTAACTTCATGAAACGTGACGGGCCAAATATCATATGGTGCCGCTTGAAAAGCTACGTATAACTATAGGGGACAGTTATATTTACAGAAATTATTGTTGCAATGTTTCAAGATGCCTCCGTTATGGTCTGCATGTTCTTACTCATATGAGATGTAATGAGATGCGAATGCCTCTATCATGATTTAAAATTTGGGATCACAACAGCAATGTTTTGTGGATGCATTTGGTTAAGTTTTTCTAATAGACTTTGGGCCTTTAACGTCTCTTAAGTGGGAGTCAAGTGTTAGGCAAAAAAAAATTGGACCATTTTAAGGATATATTAATTATAAGAGATGGACTACCTTGGGCTTTAGCACTTTCAAAAAACAACTTTCAGTGACTGCGATTAGTTTGGCTTTTAGGGAAACCTTTAGAGAAACCTAAAGTACTTTAGGTTAAAAGTTATTTTCAAAATGTTAGTAGTGTGATATAAAATTGCATTATGAAGTAATTTCGATTAAATGCTATTAATATCACACTTATAAAATGCCTTTTGCTATTTATTTTTTATTCTTAAAAAACTGAACCTCAAATCCTTCATCGAACGCTGATGACCATCGCTTTGGGTTGCACAACCTAAGGCAACCCTTGGCGAGGGCCACTTAGGATTGTGTGACTTCAAGCGAGGCTTGTCATCACTTGATCTAGCATTGCTTGCATCATCGTACTAGTTGGAAAATTGTGAGGACATTTCCAGATTTTCAAAAATGCAACGATAACAAAATGAAGGAAAAAAGTGTACTAGCTTTTCAAAAATGTTAAAGTCCAAAATTGATATGGAACTGCCTCGGGGCTGATGGTTTTTAGAAAACTTTGGGAATACAATCTAGGGAAAATGTCACAAATAGTCCATATACTATTACTTAATGTGCAATTTAGTCCCTGAACTTTCGATTGGCTCAATTTAGTTCATGAACTATTGATAAATGTCCGATTTGGTCCATGAACTTTCAATCGGCTCAATTTGGTCCCTGAACAATTGATAAATATTCGATTTAGTCCTTCGTTACTGTTTTTTTTTTTTTTTTGCTTCTTCTCTTTTCCCTCCGCCGGCTCTGGCAGAGGGAAGCCAGCGTCCGGCGAGGGAGCCCCTCACCCAATGCCGGGGTGCTCCTCGCCCGATGCCGGCAAGGGGCTCCCTCGCTAGATTTGCGAGGGAGAAGGCGTTGTCAATGTTGCCCGACGCCTGCGCCAAGCCATGCCATCCCCGCCACCCCCTTATGCCGTCGCTGAAACCAAGCCCCTGTCCAGCCACCAGCCCGGCAACCTTGAAATCCCCTGGCTCGACACCGGTTGCTACTGCCGCTCGGTCCCTCGACGACTAGCCAAGTTGCTGCCTGAACGCGTCGTCGCCGTTACCTTCCCCGAAACCCTATACGCCGAGGGGGTGATGCAGCCGGGCTGGGCGAGGGGCTCCCTTGCAGATCTGGCGAGGGAGCCCCTCGCCCGAGGCCAGCAAGGGCGACCCTCGCCAAACGCCGACTTCCCTCCACCAGAGTTGGCGGAGGGAAGAGAGAATAAGCAAAAAAATATAGTAACAAAGAACTAAATCGGACATTTATCAATAGTTCAGAGATCAAATTAAGCCGATCGAAAGTTTAATGACCAAATCGGACATTTATCAATAGGTCAGGAACTAAATTGAGTCGATCGAAAGTTCAGGGACCAAATTGCACATTAAGTAATAGTATTGAGATTATTTGTGACATTTTCCCTACAATTTATTTGCCTAATGCTTTCCAAAAAGATTTGTCAAACGCCTGCTAAGGCTTTTTAGAGGCCCAAAGGCCTTTGGAAAAAGTTGCCGCCGAACACAGCAAGCTTCAACGAACTTTTTTCTCCAAATTTACCCTCACTAGCATTTTCGAATTCCTATTTTGCCCTCATAAAAGCAACTGTTCAGCTTCTCCGTTTAGAAATCGAGCGAGAGGGAAGGGAGAAGGTTCTTTCGTCTTCCTCCACTTGCAAGCAAGTCGAATCGTCGAAGAACAAAGCGGATGGCGAGCGCGGTGGTGGTGATCAAAGGTCCATCGTCGACCTCGACAAGTCCCGCTTGGCCGAGAGTCCTCCCACCCTGGCCGCGAATCCTCCTCCGCCGCCGCCGAGCGACGAGCGAGATCTGGGTTTCGCGGTCTCCGCCGACTCGGCATCGGAGGTCACGGCAAAGCCTTGGCGTCATGACCTCGGGCCGCTCGAGGGCCAGCTAGTTATGGGTCGGGTTGCGTGTCCTCGGAGCAGCTAGGGACAAGGAGGTCACGTGACCCTAGCGCTAGGGGTCGCCTCGAGTGGGCCGCTTGAAGGCCGGCGAGCCTCGGGTTCACCGGCTCCGAAGCTTCCAATTTGCTTCCCGCTCGCCCTTGTCCTTGTCCTTTTCTTTTCTGTTTTTACTTTCCAAAAAGCTTCCTCACAAAAACCCTAAGCATATAATGTTCACCAGATGCACTCTGCATTTCTCCAGAATGCCGAACCAAATGCCAGCTGCAGAACCTCGTAGCATGTTTAAGGAAACTTCTCGCGTTTCCATTCATCAGATGACGTTCAAAATTCCTCAATGTCTTTCTCTACTTACGTCGAAATTCTGTTTCTCAAAAAAAAGAAAAGAAAAAGTAGAGAGAAATAAGTTTCTTGACGGGGGCGGGAGAGAGGACCGGGCATGGTCGCATGTCCTCTACAAATTTTTCAATACGAGATACGATGAGATGGAGCTCGAGCACGACGTGGTATAAACCAATGGCTAAAAGCGGGACGGAATCTTGGTCGCTCTCGGGAGCAGCCTGCCAGGTTCTGCAGAAAAGGACAAGATGGAGATGGATAGGGAGGAGGGATTGATGGACGGATGGATTGATACGGATGGGCAAAGCGAGCAGAGATCGTGCTCGCTGTATCGATGGGCCCCGCATCTCCATCCGACGGCGGAGAGAGGAGGAGATGGGTGGGGTGGGGGGGCCCGCGACCCGCGTTGGTGTCAGAAAAACACGACAGCCCAAGAAAGATTACGGGTTTGCTCCCTTTCGCCATGAAAAGTAGAGAAAGACGAAATCAAAAGCGAACGGCGCGGAGCAGAGGGAAACAGTGCCCAAAAGAGAGGTCCCTCACGTGAGCCCCAGAAGCTCGTCACGGGCCACATCTGACCCCCTGACCACACCGCTTTATACCCGGCTCCGTCAGTCCGCACGGCGCAACACGATACGACAAAACAACGACGCATAACTGAATTGGCTTGAGATAAAAATCGGGTCTCGTCCACTTCCTCCCGTTTAGAGACGGATCGAGACGAGATTCGACACGATTAGGCACGTGTAATACTCATGTTTCGATGCCTTCTTATTGTTAAAAGGTCAACAAGATAACAACCATGTCGGCAGGAATAGAAGGTGGAGTGAGGACGTCTTTCGATGTAATGTGAAGTGAAATTAGTAGACCCTAGACTTCTGATGTGCTTGTTAGATGATGAGTTGTTGGTCTTTTATTTTTAATTTGGGTCGCGAAAAAGGTAAGATCTCCATGTCATGTGGTGAGGGGGAAATGATGTACCCAAATCCTATAGAATATTCACATAGGCCAACAATAGGGTCTCATCTCATTCCCACAAATCCCATCAAATCTTCACAGGGATATGGCATTATTAGTGGCATTGCCAATGAGTCAGTGTTACCCAATGCCTCAACATCTCACTTTTAGGACCAATTTTTTATTCTCATTCAAGTCTTATCAGGTATCGATCACATCTAAATAATTCTTTTTTTATCTCATCAATTCATCGAAAAAATTATCAAATTATTTATAAATCTAACGTGCGAATGACAATTCGATCATAAATTTCTTGATTTCACTAGTTTAATTATAAACCGTTATACATATTTCTAATATAATCATTCCGATCAATTATCGCAGGAAATCCTTGACCACATAGGACAATTAGTGATACCTAGAACACTACGTCAATGATTATGATTACATTACATGTGAAAACTTATCAGAAATATTATATTGAAAATTTACGCAAAGGTTAAGAATTAAATTAGCAAGATTTGAAAGTTGATGACAAAATTAACATCCGTGCAATAAGTTAAGGACTAATTGAGTAATTCTTCAATTCTCCTCAAATGTAACCCTAATAACAATAGGAACTAGTATACACCATATTATTATATTTATTTTACCATATCGAATCAATCTCATGTTAGAAAATAATGGATTTGGCCTCGCAAAAGTATGCAAATCCATATTCTTTACAATGTAATGGACGACGATTCTTTCCACCACATCAACCAGACAGGAAAATCCATTATGAGATTTCAAAAAGAAAAATGATATTGGGTTAGGGTCTTTGAGAGGGGGTGTAAAGATAAGGATCTAGAATTAAAGGGGAAAAAGCATATATTTTTAGGTAAAGTGTGATTAATGAAAAAGGCATGTATTTTGTAATTCGACCAAGAAAATCATGACAACAAAAAAGCCAAACTAGAGGTGCTTTCTAGAGTTTTAGGAAAGGAGGGAAAAGAACTTTGGTTCTTTTTTAAAGAGTGGCTTAACTACCATCATGTCTATCACCACGTTACATGTGCTTGGAATTGGTGAGGAGGAACTGCTAATTCGAGCCATTGGCTTGGAGATTTTGATTAATCTACTCCACATGAATACAAGAAATTTATTTTGTTCCCCGCAATAAAAATAGTTTGATATTTACACTCAAAATAAAGTACGCAGATCGCAAGATCTTGTACTTAGTATAATCTTACGAGCGAGCAGTAACATTCATCACATGATGCATAAAGCTTTATATAATATACATAGACAAAAATTTAGCTGAACGAAAAGGATGGTTGTCGGATATTTCAATCTATAAAGAGAATGACTACGAGTTATAATAATATCATACGAGGTCACTAACTAAGCTATATTTAATTTTTTTTTTAATTATTCATCTTTTATTGGACATTATTCGAATCTAAAAGGCCCTCATTTCCCCCTTGGCGAGGGAGTAGCTAGGTACAAGGCCTAGATGTCCCTCCCATGTGTCCCCTTCATGGGGCAGAGAGAAAGCGATCATGTCGACCATTTCGTGGGTTACGACGAGCGATTACCAATGAATTAAGGAATATAATTTTATCATCGTTCCATGATTATGTGTGCAGAAAGACCGCATCTTTCCAGACGGTCCAAGGATCCCAGTCGGACTAACAAGAAAAAAGTATGTGTCTCGATGGACGACCGATCCGAAAAGATATATGTATTGTGTAGTATGTGGTTAGTTTACCTGTGATTAGATAAAAGGAATGATCGATAACGCTAGTAATACAACAAATACTTCAAGAAATTATCCAATTAGTTATAAACCTATTATATAGACACTAATTTAGTTATAATTTTTATAATTTTGTCAATTTAATCTTAATTTTTTGTGTGAAATTCTTATATAGTTATTTCCGTCACTTTTCATAGTAAATCGTCGATGTGTTGATTCAGTCATCGCCAGCTGTCCAAAGTGACACATCCTCATGTTAACAATTTTCGGCAAAAAATTAAACGAAAAGATTATACTGAAATTTCGCACAAAGATTTAAGGCCAATGATGCATTCATTTTACATAAAATGAGTGATTTGATTAATATTTTTAGAAAAATGATTACTTATATCGTTTAGAAAAATTAGTTAAAGGAAAATGTTTTCATCATTGATAAACAATCTACATCTAACTATTTTCATGAGCGACGAAAAAGATTTTCCATTCACTTAGTTTTGTAAGCCTAGCTCCGACTTGATTGCGCAGATGTAAAAAAGATTTACCTTGGCGGGCTATGAAAAAAAGATTTAAGCTCGACCTTAAAGCACAGTTTTAGTTGTAACTTTTAAAACTAAAAATTAAGGAGATCGCAGGAATCTCCACTTTTAAATGATGAAATTGCCTACTAATTCACTCTCCTGAATTATTATTTTTTTTAAAAAAAAAAGAAGAAGCTCCGTTAGAAGAAAAATTATTAAATAGTGTCTCTGTACATTCATGATTCATTAAAGAATCAAATTTAGGAAATTGTATTGTTGGTAAAAACTGAATTGCATCGTGCGTAGTGGACATAAAAAAGAAAATAGACTGTTCATATCGAGCACCTATAATAAGTATTCAACGAGCTCTGTAGGTATTTGCTAAAATAGAGTAATATTGACCTAGGAAATAGCGTCTCCCTCGTGAAGTCGTTTCCTTTTCACTGCAAACCAGCTAAAGCGCTCTCTCTCTCTCTCTCTTTCTTTCTCTCTCTTTCGTGAGCGAGCTTCTTTATGTACTTCTCCAAGGTCCTGGTGAGGCATCCCTAGTTCTCCGGGTTTTCGAGCGAAGATAGCAGATGGGTGGAGGCGAACACTACCGCGGATGGGGCTCGGCGGAACCGCCAGCGGCGGCGGCGGTGGCGCCGGAGACGACGTACGCCGACAGGGACGACCGGTTGACGAGCTTCGACGACTCGGTGAACGCGGTGTCGTTCGGGTTCGTGGCCACGGCCATCCTCATCTCCATGTTCCTCCTCATGGCCATCTTCGAGAGGTTCCTCAGAGGCCGGACGAGTTCGCCGTCGCCGTCGGGTTCTTCTCCTGGCCGGAGCATGACCCGTCTGGACGTGGAGTCTCAAGCGGAGTTGCCTCAGAAGCCTCATCACCCCTCTTCTCCCAAAGTAAACTCTCTCTCTCTCTCTCTCTCTCTCTCTTTCTCTGTATTTTGTGTTTTTAGTGGGGAGATAATGCAAATACGTATATTTATTTTATACTAATTGTTTTTTTTTTTTCTGGATATAGCAGATATATATATATATATATATATATATATATATACTTGAATACATGTTTTTATCCATAATTAAAATCTAGCATGACCTACGGAATTTCTTCTTTGGCTCGTGTTATGCTTCAGATGGCAAAGGTTTCTGGAAGCATGACAGATAATTAGGGTTTGTCTTATCCATTGGCTTTGGTGTTCAGTCCCAATTAACTTACCCTAAAAATTCATTATTATAGCAAAGAAGGCAGTTTTTATTTTTACTTTTTTTTTTGTGATTTTCTAGTCATAAGTCTCGAGACAATAATCCATGTTGTCCTCATGCGGGTACAAAAATCCTGGCGTGCATAAGCGGATTTCCTTCCCAACTCCAAGCAAAAAAACAAGATAAATAATTGTGAACTCGCCAATCAAATTAGATCTATGAAATCTAGCGAACATCTTCACGTGCCTATCAAAATCTTCCATACTAACCCGGGTTAGATTATCGTTTGTTGTTCTGGCTTGACTTTCTAATTACTATCTAATTACTATCTAATTACTAGTTCCACACCTAATCTCTCTTTTTCTAGTCTTCGCATTTTATTCCGCCATCGCTAAATTTTATTTAGTGAGTCGTAATATGACGATGACGACGGCCCTTTTTTCCATAAACCTCGCCGGTCTTAATTTATCGACTTTTCTCACGTTGGATGCAATCGATGTGGTTAAGATCATACTATTTAATGTTAATTATGCTTAATAAGTATGTGGAGACATTAGTCTAATGCAGATCTTTCATTAAAAGATGAAGAGATGGGTGTCTTGATTGATCGTTTCCAAGGACCTTATTTATATGTGACGTGCTCCGGATTTCGCGCTCCCTTTGTGCGTTGCCACTCCCTTAACTGCTCCTGTTAAAATATTTAGGGATTTCGGTATGTCCCCATGTTTGTTAGAAATGAGGTTGTATATACTATATTTCTTGTTGCTCTTCCCTAACTATACGGTGGAATTATTAATTCGCATGGAGTTATCTCGAATAGAGGCTACCATAATTTGGATTATCGAGTCGGTCCTAAAATTTTGCCCTAGCACACCTTACAGATCTTAAATACGAGTTTTGGGCGGGGCGGAGCTGGGCCGGGCTTTCTTGCTCATACACGCTTACCCAAACCCATCCAAAAAGTCGTCGGGCCCTTGTGGCTCGAGCAGGGCCTCGACGAGCTCTAGGTCACTAGACTTGTGATCAGGTCTAATTTTTAACCGGCTCGAGAACCCTTTTCAGAATATGATATAATTTAACATACATCATATCTAGCAAAGTATATGCCATGTTTCTTGTGTTGTACGTGTATGCATCAGATCTTGCACGGAACAATGGAAATCTGCTCGGTATTTTAGGCGAGATTTCTCGAACTTATCTCCCCGTTTTCTGCATTGAAGTTCGCTAATGAAAAATCCCTTTCTTATTTGGTTATCCTAACGGGATCTTGACTGTTTCACACGTTCGAGCAGATGAGCGTGTATGCAAATGGAGTGTCGGTGCTGATGCCCGGAGAGCAGATACCCACCTTCATTGCGCACCCCGCTCCTCCTCCTCCTCCTCCAACTCCTCCTCCGCCCTCGCCGCCGCCGCCGCCGCCTGCTCCTTGTCCTCGAGAGCCCATTTCTCAGCCTCTCCATCAACGGCACGACCATTCCTTGTACCTCCACTGTCTTTCAAGATCCACCGGGAGCTAGCAGCAGAAACCCGTCGACCAGAAACTCGTGTTTTATAGCTGGTCAGATCCACTGACACGTGCATGACGAGACGGACCGAACCGCTGATACAGTGTCTCAGCTGAACAGATGCTTTCCGAAGCAAAGCGAGAACGGTCGAAACATAAACGTGTGAATGCTGATGTACGGTGGTCAAAAGGAACCGCTGGTTTCTCGACTCGGCGGCCACCGAAAATGTGGAAGGAAGACTCAAGAAAAGTCTTCTATCACCGAATGGACCCTCTCATTTCTAAGTGTCTAGAGAGATCCTTCTTCAAGTTTCTCGTGTTTTGCATTTGGGCGACGTCTGTACTTAATCTTGGGCCAGAGGTTTGGACCTTCAGTAAATGAATTTCTGGTTCCCTCCTAATGAGATTTTCGGCTTCACTGTTCGTAGCTCTAGCTGGAGATGCTGCTGGTTAAGATGCTTTAATATCGGCAAGCCGCAATGAAATTAAGGGCAAATCTGGGGATGCTCTTTGCTGAACTTGGTTGCCGAGTGAATTTCGACATTTGATCCTGTAGACCCTACGTGAGCTCTACATGATCCATGGGTCGAGATCACTCAATCCATTACATATTGAGTTCTAGGTAAAAACTCATCCAGACATCTCCAATGAAATCGCATGAAAAAACTCTTTTCTCATGCTTTTTCTAGGATAATGACTTGTCAATTTACCTTGCCAAAAGCAATGCATATTATTCATGAGAAATTGATAGTACTAGTGCAAACTAGGCCAATCAATTTCAACCATTGAATCTTCATAATAAGAAACATATATCTTGCGAATCACATGATGTGGTCGCATTTTCATTTTCAAGATAAGTGCATCCGTCGTAATCCACTCTATAAAAGCAAATAAAATCGCCTCCTCGACTAGTAACACGTTTTCAACCTATCAAGTGATATAAATCATCGAGCAAATTTTATTTTCCTCAATTTATGCAATGCCCAATGCCACATTTGACCCATGTGGTTGAGACCCCTTGATCAAGCCCCCAAAGCTGCTGCTTTTGCTTGTGGAAGCCACCCTGCTCAGTGCTCACAATCCAAGGCAAAGATCCTCCAGCAAAAAAGACAAATTGGGGCCTTGTACGCATGATGGTTCCACCACCCAAACTCCAAGAAAGAGAAAGCAAACGAGTCTCTTTCCCTTTCCCTCCTCCCATCCCCATAAAGGCAGTAGCAAAAGAGCCAAGAGGACCATACGATTTGCACAATCCCCATGCCCACGAAACATCAATCTCAAAGGAGGGAGCTAAGACAAATAAGTCTCATATATACTTACAAAAAGACACCGTTCTACATTTTGAGTTTGGCCCGCTGGGAAACCTCACTGAATCGAGAATTACCGACATGGTGCTGCTCCTCTCTCCGACCAGTACATGTCGATGCAGCAGCATCATGATCATGTGTTGAGCGAAAATCCTACCGAGGAAAAAACATGTTGCGGGGGGGACTCAAAGGAAAATGAAGCACTCCAAGGACACGAGCGGGTTGTCCAGAGATTCGTTCCCCTGCTCCGGAACGGCGTCCCTGTGCTCCTCGCCGCCCTTCCTTTCTGCTGCGCTCTCGGCGGCCGGATCCTCCCTGCCCTCGCCCTTCCCTGGCCGGTCGCAGGCGCTCCCGGCGGCCCGCTTGGCGGGGCTCCACCCCGTCGCGCCCGCGCCCGCCTCGACGGCGCTCCTCGTCGCCGGCGAGCTCGACCGACGGCGGGACGTCTCGCCCGGATCTCGCCTGGGCACGCCGGAAGGAGACCCCGCGTTCCGCTGCTGCGCGGCCGCCGTCCTCGCCCGGCCCGCCTCCCGGACCCGCCCCCGACCCGTACCCGTGACGCCGGCCAGGTTCCTCTTCGCCGGAGACGGGGACCTGTTGACCCCCCTCCTCTCCCCTCCGCCGCTGGCGAGTTCCCCTGAGTACGGCGGCCGCTTCCTCGGGACCTTCGCCGGGGATCTGCTCTTCAGCCCCTGCCTCACCTCGCGCGACTCCCTGCTCGTCACCTCCGCGTCTCGCTTATCCGTGGCGGTGGTGGCCGTGGTCGCCGTCGACAAGCTCTCGCTGACGCTGTACATCTCGGAGTACTCCGACACCACCTCGGCGGCCTCCTCGAGCTTGCTGATCAGCATCTTGGTCTCGGGTCCGTCTTCATGGAGCTTGGGCGGCGGCGGGGGCGGGGCCTCCGGAAGCTGGGGCTTCAGCGGCAACGGCGTCTCGGAGAGGACTTCTTTGACCGTCTCTTCCTCGAGCGGCGGCGGCGGCGGAGGAGGAGGAGGAGGGTTCCTCGTCCCCGCATTCTGAGGGGCGAGAGCGACGTGGGTTTTCCCGAATGCCGGCGCCGGAGGCCTTGGCGGCGAGCAGCAGGATTGGTCCGGCGGAGAGCGGCGGCGAGGAGGAGGGGTCTTGCTGAGACAGCAACCCATTTGGCGAGGACTGAAAGGGATGAGCTTCAACGACTGTCTGCAGTGAGAGAGAGAGAGAGAGAGAGAGAGGGGCAGGCAGGAAGAAAGAAGAGTCAACTTGGAGGAGTTGGTGGAGAGAGAAATAATGGAGAAGGAGAGAGGGAGTGAGTGGAAGTTTGTGTTTTGAGGAAAAAAGAGTTTCTTGAAGAATTGAAAAAGCAGAGCGGGACGACAGAAACGTGGATTCATGTGCAGTGGACTGGAGAGGAGCATGGTAGTCCGTCCTGCATCTAGCTATCCATTGGATCTTTACCCGAAGAAAAAGAGAAAAAAGAAGAAGGGAAAATCTTGATTGGCTAATGGTCATATCATAGGCATTTGAGAGACGACCAGTTGCCCTCTTTTCCACAGCAATGATGGCGGAACATTAATTTTCTCAATGGAGTACTTGTGGGAAAAAGCTTGTCCCTTGCGCATCGTACCATAAATAACATTAGCATCATTAATGACATGCGTTCGGGCCTAAAGAAAATTCGGGAAATGAAAATGGACTGGAGGCCGAAAAGGGGACAACATCAAAACTGACGATGTAGATTGTCCGTGGTGGACCGTCGAGGTTCTCGAATTGACGAGCCAATCAGGGACTTAATGAGTACAAAACATGTTTAATGCAGCCGCAACTCGGGGGAAATCTCGTTGATTATGATGGGGCGTGTGTTTCATCCATACGGTCAGGTTCGCCCGAATCTATCGGCGAAACTGAAGAAGAAAAAAATGACAGAAAGGAAGGAGGGTCACAGGAATCCAATCTTTACTGTCGGTGGTTCAAGAGTGGAGAACGAAAACAGCCTGGCGACATCTGAAAGTTAAAGAACGTCCATCCACCGCATGGTTACTGCACAGACAGGAGTCGGATTCGGATGCATTCATGGCTCATGGCACATAAAGACGGCTCTTGGAGTCTGACCCATTACCCAAAATGCATATAATGTGGACTTGACTCGCTCAGACGCGCACAGGATCGACTGTCGCGAGCTTGTCCCTGGCCAAATTACAAAATCTGGAATAGAAAGTACAGAAAACTTGAGCATTGCTCAGCAGTTTAATGGGCTTAAAACCCTCTGCAATGGAAAAGAAAATGCTTAAGAAACAGAGACAATGTGACGTGTGTAACATTTGATGATGTGATTATTAGAAATAATTGTATATACAAGGAATACTCCAACAACAGAAGCGACACAAGCTCAAGACAATCATGCGAGGTGAAGTTACATGCTCAAAGCGGTGACCCTCTATGACAAATCCCGGGTTCCGTGTCATTCTTGACCCCAATCGGACCCATCATATTAGATTAACTTGAGCTGCATATTCCTCGGGGAAGCAACATAGAGAAGCCGACAGTTTTTGCGGTTAAAAAGCAAAGCAATCAATCGCCAATTCATCCAGAGACAGGAAGATGTGTAGAGCCGGCACGGTCTGCTTCGATCATAGATTTGATATAAAATTCCCCTGCCTTGTATGATGACCTAACCATTGGACCAGAAGCCACGTACCGAAATCCCTAAAACATCAGAAACCACAGTTCAGCAGCTAGTCTCATAAAATATTGTCCATAAAGTAAGAGGCAATATAATAGCTTCACAGAGGCTCCATAGGTTTTGATACTGATGAGTATGTCAACTTCCTAACCATGATTTACGCTCGGTCAATATATCCAGCGTATATTTACACCCAGGGTTTCTCTACGTTTTCTTTTTCGTATGCAGAGATGTTAAAGCTCCAAATGTTCGCGGAGCATGATAAGAAGTTCAATGTAAAACTCATGAATATGACATGTGAGAACCACCGAAGACCATCTCACACCATTGCGACATACCCAAATTGCAACAATCTCGTACATCAAATCAATAAAACTGAAAAGATATATGATCTTGCCAATCTCATGAGATTGTCATAATAGGAACATTTGATGCTTAGCAGCACTGATAACATATAGCAGCAGTTCCAGTATGTCTTACTTTTTAATGACATGGAGAACATAAAGATGCTGTCCAAACAAAGTTCGTTGCATGGAAGTAGCACAGGAAATGATACAGATTACAATAGTTCTCGCCTCTTTGCTAATTCAGCTAAAAATACAGACAACTACAAGTGCAAGTTTGTCTCTGATAAAGTAAACAACATTGGCATTCAATTATTAAGTTACACATGTTGTGTCAGGATGAGCACAACTATATCGAGCTGGAATAAGCCTTGACAAACTTGATGGTCCAATTTTATCAAAGAACATGATCATGACAATGGGCATCCATACTTGATTTATCTTTGCACAACTAAAATAACTGCCAAGGCACTCAGTTTGCTCTCTTCACTATAGTGATATATTCATGTGAATCACACTCCTTAATGAGGAAAAGCAACTCATGATAATTATTGATTATGATCATGATTTTAGTTCAGAAAGTTTCTGTCTGGATCCACGTTAGGCAATATTTCCAATTATTTAGCACAGACTTCAACATCTAGTGCCTGACATTCTTCCACACGTGGGGATCACAAAAGGAGATACTTTCCCATCACGAGGATAGATTAACTTCAGTAGAACATCCACTCTCGCACTGCACAATAGTCTTAGTCCTGATTTTCCTTTTTCCTTGGCAATATCAAAGACCGTGCCATATCTTGAAATCAACTGCTGGACTTTACTTTCTGCTACTAATTGTGAGATCAATTAAAATAGTTCTGAAAACAAGCTAGCAGCACCACAGATTTTCAACACAATCTTGATCTAATGCTGTAGTTCTAAGCCATATAGACAATTCGACAACGCAGTTGAGACGAGCAAGATTGACGCCTAAATGAGATAAAGAAGAAACATGAACCAGAATAGTCAGACATGGTCATATCATGCACGCAAACTGATTCACGTGACAAAAGAAAAAAGGAAAAAGGGTGGCATACCATTTCCATGCCCAGGTTTTGGTACTTGTCAAAAGCCTCGGGCGTGATATATTCAGAAACTGGCATGTGACGTTTTGATGGTCTCATATACTGACCAAATGTCATCACATCTACTCCTGCTGCCCTTACCTTTTCCATAGTTTTTATGATCTGATCAGGTGTTTCACCACAGCCTAACATTATTGAAGTCTTGGTAAGTGTCCCCGCAGGTGCATAGTCTTTGGCCATCATGAGAACATCCAGAGACTGCTTGAAATTAGCACGATGATCACGTACTGCACTCTGGAGTTCTTCGACTGTCTCAATATTATGAGCCAAGACGTCTAAGCCTGACTTAGCCACTTTCTCTACGCAGCCAGAATCTCCACGGAAGTCTGGCACTGCATTAGTAAAGAACATGATTGACGATCAGAAAAAAAATTATGTTACACCATTTGTTTCTTGATCAATCGAATATATCTTCACTTAAAGATCATCCTTGCCTTAATGTAGCCCATTTAAGCATTACAACTAACACCTTCAACTCCCACAGCTTAGCATAATTTAAAGCAGAAGGCATAGAAACAATAATTGCAACCAGCATAAAATCCTACATGTGAATTGCCAAATAAAGTTGATGATCCAAGCCAAATTTTGTCTTGCCTCCTAGCTTTCTTGATAGTAAAAAATAGAAAATAAAAAAATTAAGGAACTTGTAGCAGAGAAATCTTGCCAACCAGAATGTCCAGGCACATGAGATTTAACTATTAGAACACATGATAATCACCATAAATGGTCCATGAGTATCGATACCACCCATACGCCAGGAAAGGCTAAAACATAAAGATTTTAAGCTTTCAAAACATTCAATTTCCCACATTCACGAATGAGAAAACCTATTCTTGCGTTCAGCTTCCCATACCTAAGGCTTCAATAAGCATTTTGGGCTTGAGTGCCTTAAGTGTCTGCACCGTCTCGGCAAAATGACCGCTCCCTTGATCGGGCAAATCATCCCGATCCACACTAGTTATCACCACGTAATCCAAACCCCAAGAAGCAATTGCCTCCGCCACATTCCTTGGCTCATCGGGGTCCGGTGGCGGCGGAGTGCGCGAAGTCTTCACATTGCAGAATCTGCCCACAACATACAACCCAATCCACGCTCAAGATTCAACAATTAACTCTACACAATCCGTACATTCCTTGTTAAGGCCAATTCCCACACTCAAGCGGCCACATAAGAAATTCACGCACGCCCCAAATGAGAACATCGATTAAAAGGCAATGAAAAGGTCGAATGACAGAAATCCACCTGCAGCCTCTGGTGCAGGTATCGCCGAGGATCATGATGGTGGCCGTGGCGGTCCCCGTCTCGCCGCCGGACCAGCACTCGCCCAGATTAGGGCACTTGGCCTCCTCGCAGACCGTGTGGAGCTTCAATTCCCTCAGCTTCTTCTTGATCTGCACGTACTTCTCGCCCCCGGGGATCGACTCCTTCATCCACTTGGGCTTCGGCAGCGGCTTCTTCTTGGTGCCGACCTCCACGGAGTAGGAGTCGCTCGTCTTCAGGCCGACGAAATCGGAGAGCGACGGGGACTCCGCCGCGAGCCGCGCGCGGAGCCCCGTCAGGGTCTGGGCGGCAGCCTGGGACGGCGGCGGCGGCGGCGGCTGGGGGGCGGAGGAGGCGGAGGAGGAGAAGGGGGAGAGGAGCGGGAGGCGGCGGCGCGTGCGGAGGAGGGATTGGAGGCGCGACTGCATTGCGAAGGATTCGGCTCGATCCCCGTTTCTCTCTCTTCCTGCTGCGGAGGAAATCGAGCGAGCTAGAGAGAGAAAGAGAGGGATGAGATTTGTGCGATGTTAACGTCGCTGCGTCGTCGTCGTCGTCGTCTCTTCTGCGACGGAGACCATCGCCATATCCGTGGAGCTTCTTCGGGGTTGGTCGATGGCCACCGGTTGCTGTTGAAGCTAGATGGGCGTCGAGATCGAATCCTGACCGTCCGCTTGGGGGACGCGGGGACCACCTGATCAGATCCGCCTCAGCGCTTCGGATCGCGGTGGGGACCCGATTCGCCCGATTTTGTTAGTGGGTCGTGACCCGACTCCATGATTCGTTGAGCGAATTGTCCGTCGTACGGGATCGGAAGTTCACTTGGCGATCAATGTGGTTGGGATTCTCAAAGTGGGTTGATAAACCCATTTCATGACTTGTTTGATGTGTCGATTGATTATATGTGTTAATTATATTCAGTAAATAAGTCATAAATGATATTAAAATGATAAAATAAAAAAATAAAAAGATAATATGAGCATTAAATCAATTTTCAACTTACTTGTAGCTAATCTACGTCGATCATCTATTTTATTCTCATTTAATCTTATGCTTGCTTGCTTCATGTTCTAATCTCAATTTTGATATGATTATCCTAAATTGGCATCATATCAATATAGATTGATAAATTTATATTGCATAGAAATATGCTGGTTTGGGTTGCAACATTTCTTTTTCCCAACCCAATCCAATCCACTCGTTTTGATTGATCCAGATGTGGCATGAACAATTTGGAAGTGGAATATTTTGTGGACCAGGATGATTGAGTAGAAACGATATGTTGTATTCAAACAAGCATCAAAGCTCTCGAGATAATTTGGTGACTTGAGCGGGTTGAACACAACTCGAAAGAAGACGCTAGCTCTAGGTCTGTCCAGAACAAGTATAAAACTCAGATCGCAACTACATGCCCCTAAGCAACTTAGAAGATTGTAGCTAAGCATAGAAGAGGAAGTGTCTCGGCATATTCAAAGTATAGCGAATATACGAAAACTTGCGAGAACATCAACTAATGTTTTAAAAATATCTCTTTCACTTTTTGCAATAAGGAAAATAGAATTACTAAATAAAGTATTGTCAAAATATGTCGATAAAGCCAGGTCAAGCGACAGAGATCGTAATTGAATGAAATATTCACAATTAAAAACAAAACCGATGACATTTTCAAAACACGGTTAGCTCGTCACGTTCAATTTCAATTATATACTATGAATCCGAGATTTCATTTCGGCGGCGACCAAGATTTGTGACCCGAAATCCGCCCAAAATGGGACCCGCAATCACTCAGATTCGAACCCGAATCTCGCGATATATATACGTATAAAAACCGTCGCTGTCCACCGCCCCCGCCCCAACCTTTTCTCTCTCTCCCCTCCCCGCCCGCGCAGGAAGAATTTTCCCGTCTGGTTTTCTCGATCATTTTCTTTTCCCGGAAACCAACTTTTTGTCTTTTCTTTTCTTCTCTCTATCTCGCGTTTTTCGCTTTCCCCGCGTGCGCTCCTTCCGTCGAGCACAGGTTGTCTCCACGCGATTTCCGCGTCATCCTCTGCGCGTCCCCGGGGGTTCGCTTCGGCATTGAGGTCGAGATCTGTTCGGCGCCCGATTGGATCTCATGAGTCGCTTCGATTCCAATCCCTTCGAGGAGGAGGAGGTCAATCCCTTCGCGGTAAGACTTCGTGCACGCGCATTGTCGCTGTTGCTCGCTCGGCTGGTTGGGATTCGTGCGAGCTCCGGCGTTTTTTTTTTTTTGGTTCGTGAGATGTCGTCGCTTCGCCGTTTGTGGTACGTCGCTTGTTCGGATGTTCGTTCGTTCGTTCGTTCGTTGTCGGGGCCTGGCTGGTTGGTTAGATCGCTCGATCTGTTGATTGGATGTCCTTTTGGTGGGGACGAAAGCATGTACGATCTTGCGTGCAGGCCGCGGGAGGAGAATATTACTGTTTTTTTTTCTTTTTGTGTTTTTATTAATCTTGTCTTGGTGATGATTCGGTGTCGACGAGTGTGGTGAAACTGATCGTGCATTTGACCAATCCATTCTCTGTTTCTGTGCGGAAAGAATGAACCTTACCTTGCCTGAATCCGCTGAGCTGAGTATCGCTTGCTATATGAATTTGGTGAGAGAGCAGAGTGTTTGAACGTTTTGTCCCTTATTTTGGTCCTGCTCGCTGACTACTGCTGTTAGCTATTGAAATGTGGGTCAGCTGAAGTATGATCTTGCAAGCTCTTGCATGGCGAGGCCGAATCATTCCCAATGTTCAATCGGCGACAAATGTGGCTTATTCTAGTTGAGTAGTAGCTTTTTAGGCTCCGATTTTTTCTTGGAAACTCAGCAATTTGGAATTTTGTTTTTCGAATTTTCGTTCTTCTTGTCACTTAAAATAACAAGTCAATGAAGTATATTTTCATCACTAACAACGACCTATGCACAAACATTTTTGTTCGTGATAAAATCATTTTCCAATTAACTCCTATGCGACCTAAACGATGATAATTAGGAAAAGCTCTGTTAATTTATCGCTAAACAAATGGACCCAGCATCATCTTTCACTGGATTAAGTGGTTGTCGGATCGTCTGTGTTTCTCTTTATTTTTCCTTTTCATTTCTGGATGAGGTCATCATCTGTGTTTGGCCGAGTAGTACCCTATGAATAAGATCTGCAGATGTCGTAATATGATTCTTCATCCCTCTTTTTTAGCACAGAATGTTTTTCTTTGATAACTACGCAAGAAGAAAAATGAAGTACTGCTGATTAATTGTTGAATAAAATAAACAGGAAATTCTATTAGATGACCGTGTTGAATGATGGAATCTGTTTTGTTGTTTCTGAAGATCTTACACTGATCTTTTGTCTCTAAACATCACATGTTACGAACGAACATCATGCTAGTATGAGAATCACGACAACATGTTGGATGATCTGGTTGGTGAACGTGGTTTGTTCATCTTGTGGTGTTAGGACCAAGGAGGTAGAGGGAAGAGGGCAGGCCAGTCAAACTATGGCGGAGGCGCGTTTTATATGACGGTGCGTTTTCTCTTAACCTCCTATGCTCTTTATGACGTTTGTAGCCAGTTTCCAAGTTGGTACAATCATAACAAGGCTTCTTGGGAGAGTGGGGAATGGCTAATGAACAGTTTCTACATGGAGAATTGATGAAGCAGGCTATCTGCAAAACTTCCTATCACTCATAAATGAATATCTTATGAATACAGAATTGATAAATAAGGTTATTTACAACAATTTTTTTTATCACCCATGATGGATAAATATATTATCTATATTTTCTTTTGTGATCAGCTCTTCTATTTGTTGCTTCTTTGTTGGCTCCCTGTTCAGGCCTCCCCAGTCACCATGTGCCATTAATTTGAGTGATTTGGTTTGCCTGAGCCATTAGATTAGTTTCCACCACATTTTATTTTCTTTTTCTAATTTAACTTTCGAATTCCATCTTAGAATCCTGGGAGTGTCCCACCTGCAACTTCAAGGCTTTCACCTCTTCCTCCTGAGCCATATGATCGTGGTGCAACAATTGATATTCCTCTTGATAATGCAAAGGTAACAGTGGCTATCCTGGAATACTATGCTGCTTTAGCCAGTCTCACAACATAAGAACATTTGAAACGAGCTTTGTACACTTTCTGTTTAAGCATAGGATATAAAAGCAAAGGAGAAGGAACTTCAAGCTAAAGAGGCTGAATTGAAGAAGAGGGAACAGGTATTCTCTTAGCTATTCACAGTGTTTATTTAAAAAATGAAAAGTGTTCTGGTCAAAGTTGTCGACAGATGCTGCTCTTTATCTGCTAAAGTTAAATCAGTGTTTGATATGGTGAATGTATGTGATTCATCAAATTTTAGGTGCCTTTTGCAGAGCATGTTAGTATGATACCATTGATTTTTGAGTGGATTTCATTGTTGACCTCATTTTCTGCTTGTGTTATTCACGCTTCTCAGGAATTAAAACGAAGAGAAGATGCTGCATCTCGAGGTTATATATCCCTGTCCTATGTACCTTGACTTTTTGTTGACATGTAGATCTTAATATGTTGGATCTTAGATAGCAATATGCATGTCTTTCATCTAGTTACTTAATATTAAGCCTTTCCTTTTGCTTTTGCAGCTGGAATAGTGATTGAGGAGAAGAACTGGCCACCTTTTTTTCCTATTATCCATCATGACATTCCGAATGAAATACCTATCCACCTTCAAAAGATTCAGTATGTGGCCTTCACAACATATTTGGGTATGTCAGGTTCTATCTTGGATATTGTCAGTAAGTTTTGAGCATAGTGTATGGATTGTTTTGGTAGGAAATGTGTTAGATTAATCCTCAAACTTTCGTACTAAAAGTATTGACATGCCATTGTCAGTGGTGACATTGTACATGTAAGCACTGCGTTTCAATCTCTTTTCAGGATTTATCTACAGCCCTAGGACTATAAGTTTGGGAAGTGCTAAGTGAATTCTGGCCTGAGTTGCATTAAGAAAGTTTTGCGATATGGCATTTCGGTTAGCAATGGAAGCTGGATAGGGCAACTAAAGATTCCAATGATCTCATAATTTCTTTCTTTGCCTGAAAGTTTGATGCCCCTAATACTTTCAACATCTATATAACAGCACATGCTGCCACTTGTCTTGAACTTTACCTGTTGGCATTGGAATTTATAGGTCCAAGTTGTAGTACATTGGGTGAACTTAGCATGGTATTTTCTGAAGGTTGACTAGAACAAAATGTTTACCAGAGCTTCTGTTACATTTGTTTCATCTTGTTCATTATCTTTATATAAACTTTAAATGAATTGTCAATGCTGTGGATTATGCTTGTATATTTTTGGTTATTGCTTTAAGAGTAATTTTAATCAGTTAGGCATGATCTGTAGAGAGTTAGCCAGCTAACTTCACATGCATTGTTCAGGATTGGTTCTTTGCCTTCTGTGGAATATTGTGGCCGTGACTACTGCCTGGATCAAAGGAGAAGGTCTTCAAATTCTTTCTCAGAAGTATCTTTCTCCTAGATTTATTGCTTTGTGATGACTTTTATGTCTAATTTTCTCTTCTCTTTGTAGGTCCCACTATTTGGTTTCTGGCCATAATTTACTTCATATCTGGTGTTCCTGGAGCTTATGTGCTGTGGTATCGCCCTTTATATCGTGCCATGAGGTAATTTGTGCAACCCTAAAGCACTGTATCTTAAGTTGGCAACAATACTGCTTTTAGGGGGCAGTTTTTCCTTGGAGGACCTATCCCTGGCCATGATATCATTGAGATGGTTGTGCTTGCTTGTGCACACTTAGAATTACATCTCCAGTTGATTTATACACTTACGATACTCGATGAGTGTTGGGGAGTGCTATAAAGTAGATCAACTGATTTAGCTTTTCAGGGTGGGTACTTAAATTTGGTTGAGGTGTTTGGCAAGCATTCCAAAAATTCCCAGAGCTGAAACACCTTAAAGCAGAAAGACCTGATGGCAGATTTTTAAGGTGCCTTGACTTGCTTTGGAGTTTCAGCTTAGGAACTGTAATATCTTAAAGCTATACAATGTCTACAACCTCTGTGGTCAAACTCATTTCACTGCTACAGTGCTGTATAATCAAAAGACTAAGTTCTTCCCTTGTTGTTTTTGGCATCTACTGTTGCACTTTGGAGTTATGGCAATTTTAATAAAATGCTCGGCACGCCTTTAAAAGCACAAACAACTGTCAACTTAAGCAGTTAAAAACTAATCTTCGTAGCTTCTTCTGTCTCTCCATTCTTTACATCCTAAAGGTGTCTGAATGATTCTGTAGTGCATGATCATTGATGGTGACGAAATATTATTCACTCATAATTACCTAACTTACTTGAATAGTATATATCTTAGACATGGTATTGGGCTTACCTGAGAGCCTTGTTTGGCACTGTGCACAAAGTTTTCCACTGGACGCTTTCTGATAACTGCAAAACTTCGAAAATATGTTTACAGAAAATCCCAGCAAAGTAAACCATAAAAGCTAGCATCCAGAGTTAGAACAATGCCAAATGTGCTGGAAATGCTAATAGAGAATGGTAACCTTAGTCTAGTTTGCAGTGTCTTCCTTCCCCGTGTAAATATGATTAGTTGGACATATTAAAGACATTATTTGGGGAGCCATGGTTTCTCTCTTTATCTCTTTAGTGACTTTATTTGAAAACTTTGTTCTTCTTTCCCTGCTGTCATTGTAATTATTTGTCATCTCCAATACAGGACTGACAGTGCCCTTAAGTTTGGGTGGTTTTTCTTTTGTTACCTGGTAAGTGTTTGTTCTTTTTTTTTCCAGTTATTTCATGCTTTAAAGATATATTAGAAAATGATTCATTCATGATCCATGCTCATATCTTGCAGATACACCTTGGTTTTTGCATCTTTGCCTGCGTTGCTCCTCCAATTATATTCAAGGGGAAATCTCTAACGTAATTACTTTCCTTTTCTTCTTATGTTGTTTGTCCTTAGTACTCGGCACTTAGAAGACTGCTTTCCTTGTGAATGTGATTTAATTGAGATGAATGTAAAGTAAAGATGTTTCATCTTACTGAGTCATCATCATTTATATTTGGGGAGCAAGTAATATTTGCTTCTTTCAAATTGATTTTGTCCTATAGAGAAGAATGGATAAACTTTTGGCTGCATTTGACAAGTAACCTGATTTATATATTGCTTTATCCAGTATGAACGTGTTACAAAGACGTAACTAGTCTTTAAGGTGATATTTCCTTTTGTTACTTCAAACTGATGGTATATGTGATTGTTTTCTGTACACAGAGGTATCTTGCCTGCAATAGATCTTCTGACTGGTCATGCTTTGGTTGGGGTAAGTAGAAGCTTTTCTGCGTTTTCATTGAAGAATCGTTTTCGTTGAACTGTTAGTGCACTGCTAATACTACTCAGGCGCAACGTATCCGCAGTAGCAGCAAAATACTTTTTTCAAGATTTCATTTTCAATTACCTTAGTATAAGGAGGAGATTTTACTGGTTTTGATGGTGTTGATATTGTCTCTACTTTACATTCAGATATTCTACCTCGTTGGCTTTGCATTTTTCTGCCTCGAATCACTTCTCAGCGTCTGGGTCCTTCAGGTCTGATGGGTTGAACTTTATAACGCTGTCTCTTTCTTTCTTTTTCTTTTTTGGCTTTTAATGAGTTTCCTTGTCATGCTTACAATTATGCAGCAAGTTTACATGTATTTCCGAGGTAGTGGCAAAGCTGCAGAGGTGAAGCGCGAGGCTGCTAGGAGAACCATGATGGCTGCGATCTGAGACTGCCGTTCATAGGATATGGTTTTGTAAAAATAGATTGTGAGCAGATGCGGGTCACATATACTCTCAGTACTGACAATCTTTGCTCTTGATGAGTTTGTTTCATTTTGTGGATATTTGGTCACCCTCCTTTGACTGTCACTTCGGTCTTACAACTTATTATAGGATCCTCTTCACTGCAATAGGCTGCATAGGTCATTCTTCTTGTGAACAGTGTCTTCCTCTGCTTTGGAATGTGTAAACAATTCCTTTCATTCTGTGCAGATTCTCTTTTTCATATTATTTGATCATTTTTTTCCCAATCCTCTGTTCTTTTTTGTCTCTCTCTATTAGAGAGTTGTGGTTCGTATTGTCGCTTTAGTACGGGGAGTGTAATCGGCATGAAAACGGTCATGCACTCATCCAGTTATTGCTCCTTTTCCGCTACTGCTGTTCATGTATCTTATATTGGTGCCTCCTCTTTTTACAGATGGAGAGACGGCTACAACGTTGTGCATGCATCTTGCCCTCTTTCCCAATTTAACCCTGGTCCGGTTTGCAAATACTCGAGCAGAAAGTTATTGTCGATAGTGATAAGCTAGAAAAGTGAGAAGTTAGTGGTGAGCAGTTTTCGAATTTGTCTAGATTTTACTGGGAACCTAGAATATTTGTCAGAATCAGTTTCCTAATTTTTGCAACCTGGAAACTACTTTAGAGATCTAGGAACTTGAAATCTACCCTATAATAGGTTTCGAGATCTATTTATATTAAATGATTGTAATGAATTATCACATCTAATTCCCCTATTTGTTACAATGTATTGGTCATAATTTAAAATATGAAACATTAATAAAATAGAATTGTCGGTTATGGATATTGTTGAAAAATTGGAACACTTGTTTTAGGTTCCAAATGGTCAATGTCATTGAACCCTTGCTAGTATTCCAGGTTCTAAGTGGTGAGTGTCATTGAACAAAGGCTTGTTGCTGGTTCCATTTAATATGAAATCGGATCGGTTCTTTGATTTTATCTTGAAATGATGCTCGCCCTTGTGAGAAATGGCTACTGGTGTAGCGAACCGTTGATTTAATCATAGGCATTTTTGTTATTTACATGGTGCACTGGCTAAGTACATAGCCAGATGGCGGATCCTCGTATGTAATCAAGATCGAGTTCCTGAGTGAGAGAAACTGAAAAAACTTTCCACCGACTATGGGTTACTATTAGGGTGAGCATGGTCTAGGTTAGACTAGTCCATCTCCTATCTTTAGGATCAACCTACATAGCGTTGGTTCTCCATTTTTGGGATTGAGGATCGACCCTATTAAGCTTGGGACTAAGTATTGGACCGAATCAATGGGTTCAGTTCGGTTTCAGGGTCAACTCAGGACCAATCGATAATTTTTTATTTCATTTATTGTACTCTCTAAAAAGACAAACCAATCATTTTAAATTACATATCCATCGACAATGCGGTATTGTGCGGCCTAACTATAAATACCAATACGTATTCAACAAATTTAAAATAAGGTAGTAATAGAAATTTCACACCTGCTAAAAGCAAGAAACCATAAAAGCAATTAAGACCAAGTTGAGTGACGAGCGAGGAAGTTGAGTAGGGCGAGTGTGAGCAGCAAGTAGAGAATTTTTTTTTTTCAATTTTGGCAAATTGAAGACTAAGGGGGTAAAGAAGATAGAAGAGAATGAGTAATAGAGAAGGACGCCGCTCAAAGGCATTTAATAATGTTTATGCCGTTTGGGACGCCGTAAGAAACCGTTTATGTTGTTAACGCCGTTTAACTTAGGGTTATATATAAAAAATTATAAATAATATATTAAATATATGGGTTAATACCCTGAAAAATCCAAAACTAGTACACTTGTAACAAATTTACCCTAAATTATTTTTTTGACCACAAAAAACCCCAAACTTGTATACTTTTGACAAATTTACCACAAACTAATATACTTGTGACAAATTTAACCTCTGTTAATTTTTGTTAAATTTTACCGTAAAATTATTAAGTTAAATGATACGTGACAGTTGATTAGTATATTAATTTAAGATTTTACGCTCCATTTGTTTCAGTTTACAATTTTTGTGATTTTTTTGTGGTATTAATCCAATTTAGCGGAGAGTATATTTGTCACAAATTTACCAGTTTTGGATTTTTTGTGATCGAATAAATTAGTTTGGGGTAAATTTGTCATAAATGTACCAGTTTGGGGTTTTTTATAGTCAGTCGGGGTAAATTTGTCACATGTATACCAATTTGGAGTTTTTCATAGTAAAAAAAATAGTTTTGGGTAAATTTGTTACAGGTGTACCAGTTTGGGGTTTTTTAGGTTATTAACCATAAATATATATATTCTAGATATATCATAGATAATATATACCATCAAAATTGATCCGAGTTGGATCGATACTCGCCTCTAGTTGCCATCTTATGGGTTATGTAGAAACTAAGGGGCTGTTTGTTTGTGTTTCTTATTTCTGTTTATGAACAGATTTTCTGTTTTTTTGTTCCCGGGAACCAAAAAAGAACAGAAACAAGAAATAAAAAAAACTTGTTTCTTATTTTTGGAACAATTTTTAAGAACAAATTTTCTCTCCTTTCTTTTCTTTTCTTTTTTATCTTCTTTTTTCTTTGGTCGGCAACCTCGCCGAAGCGTCGCCGGCCCTCTGTGAGGCCGAGTGTCACCGTGGCTGGGCAAGGCTACCAGCCCTCGTCGGCCAGTCGTCAGCCCTGGCCGAGGCCGGCGACCAGCCACAAGTAAGAAAAAAAAAGAAAAAAGAAAAAGAAAGAAAAAAATTAAAATTAAAATTAAAAAATTAAAAAATTAAAAGAAACAAAAAAAGAACACAAATTTACCAAACATGTTTCTGTTCTTTTTTTTATTCCATGAACAAGTTTACTAAACGCGTTCTTTTAATAAAAAAATGTTCCCTGGAACAGAAATAGTTTTTTCTATTTATGTTCTCTAAAACAATTTTTGAACGGAAACACAAACAAACGCACCCTAAATAAATTGCATTACTCCAAGACAGGGAAAAGGGCTTCGCGTATCACCTCAGTAGTGCAAAAGAAGTCAAACGAGAAGCAATCTCTCTCTCCATCGTTCGATATAAGGCTAATTTAGTAACGCTTCTATTTTCGAGAACAATTTCTAAGTATTTTAAGTCGTTTGGTAACTGTTCAAAATTTCAATTTTCAGAATCAAATTGCGTTTGGTACCGTTCTAAAAATTTATAGTCAAAATCATTTTTTTAAATTTTTATTACTTTCTTATTTTTTCTTCTTTTATTTTCTTTATCTTCTTCTCCTTTAAGCTCTGTCGATCGCCGGCTTTGGGATGATTGGCGACTAGTCAAACGATGGTTGGGGAACGCCGACCTCGTGGTAGCCTGGCGAGGTTGAGCCCCGCCGGCGACAGCTCGGCCTCACCAAATCTAGGTGAGCTCGAGCTTTACCCAGCTATGGTTAGGCCAAGCCTCCGACGAGCTCACCATACTTCGCCCTAGCCTGGCGAGCCTCCGACGAGCTCGTTAGACCTCGCCCAATCAGTCGTCGGCGACGGTGGACAGCAACGGCAATTGAAAAAGAAGAAAGAGGGAAGAAGAACAAGAAAAAAGAAAAGAAAAGAAAAGAGAGAAAATAGTTTGGTTTATTTTAGAATTGTTTCCCAGAACAAAGAATTTTTTTTTTATTTCTTAATTCTGTTCCAAATCTACTTTCAAAAACAAACAAATAAAAATTTATTTCCGAAAATAAAAATTTTAATTTATTATCAAGAATAAAAGAATAGGAATTATTAGTATTTGGCAAGTTGCAAAACTTAGCCGTAATTACCAACTCCTCACCCTCTCAATAAACGCTCGAGATTTCGTCATCGTCGCCGAACCGCAGCTGATAATCCTCATTCCTCGCACCGCCATCGCCCGGAAGGCAAAGAGACGGCGGCATGTCGCTCCCCACCTGCAGCTCCACCGAGCTGCGCGACGCCGGCCTCCATCTTCACCTCCTCCCGCACCGTCTGCCCCGCTCTCGTCTGCCCACTTCGAAAGGCGGGGTCTTTCTGGGGTTTAAGCTCCAATGCCGCGCGAAAGCCCTGGCCTTGGCCCCCTCCAGGGTCTCCCCATCGAACGGCAGGAAGCAGAGGAAGGCTTATGGGGGCGTCCTGCCTTCGGTCCTGCGGTCCTTGGAGGCGGAGGACGACTTGGAAAAAGCCCTTTCTTCCGTCTGTTCGAATTTGAGCCCCAAGGAGCAGACGGTGGTCCTCAAGGAGCAGCGCACCTGCGAGAGGGTCGTCCGGGTCTGGGAGTTCTTCAAGTCCCGGGAGGATTACGTGCCCAACGTGATCCACTACAACATCGTGCTGCGGGCGCTGGGCAGGGCCCAGAAATGGGACGACTTGCGGAGGTGCTGGGTCGAGATGGCGAAAGGCGGCGTCTTCCCCACTCATAATACCTACGCAATGCTCGTCGATGTGTATGGGAAGGCGGGTATGGTGAAAGAAGCGCTCTTGTGGATTAAGCACATGAAGCTGAGGGGGATGTTTCCTGATGAGGTCACCATGAACACTGTTGTCAGGGTCTTGAAGGATGCTGCGGAGTTCGATAGGGCGGAGAGGTTCTACAAGGGTTGGTGCGATGGGCGGGTCGAGTTGGACGGTCTCGAATTGGATTCGATGGTCGAGTCTGAAACTGGGTTCGGCTTAGCACCTGTTAGTTATAAGCATTTTCTGTCGACCGAGCTCTTTAAGACAGGTGGGAGGATGAGAATCTCGGGCTCTGCCGATTCGGAGAATTCTGTTAGGAAGCCACGGCTTACGTCGACGTATAATACTCTTATTGATTTGTATGGGAAGGCAGGGCGCCTAAAGGATGCTGCTGCTGTGTTTAGGGAAATGTTGAGTTGTGGGGTTCCCATGGATGTCATTACCTTCAATACCATGATTTTTACTTGCGGAAGTCATGGCCACTTGTCTGAAGCAGAAGCCCTGCTAAACGAAATGGACAAAAGCGGAATATCTCCTGATACAAAGACTTATAATATCCTTCTATCTTTGTATGCTGAGGCAGGGAACATTGATGCGGCCCTTGATTGTTATAGAAAGATCAGGAAAGTTGGTCTTTTCCCTGATGTTGTGACTCACCGAGCTGTCATCCATATTTTATGCGAGAGGAATATGGTCCAAGAGGTGGTGAGTGTCATTGAACAAATTCGAAAGTCTGGCAGTAATATTGATGAGCATTCTCTTCCTGATATAATCAAGATGTATGTAAACAAAGGGTTGCTTGATTGCGCTAAAGTTCTTCTTGAGAGTTTTCAGAATGATTGGGAGCTACTTCCGAAAACACGAGCAGCAATTATGGATGCTTACGCTGAAAAGGGTTTCTGGGCTGAAGCTGAATCCGTATTTTTTATGAAAAGCATTGGGCAGAAGAAGGATGTCTTGGAATACAACGTCATGATCAAAGCTTATGGTAAGGCAAAGCTTTATGATAAAGCCTTTTCCCTTTTCAAGAGCATGAAAAATCAGGGTACATGGCCTGATGAATGCACTTATAATTCTCTCATTCAGATGTTTGCTGGGGGTGATTTGGTAGAAGAAGCTAAAAGTCTCTTACTTGAAATGCAAAGACTTGGCTTTAAACCCCAAGCTGTGACTTATTCTGCTGTGATTGCCTGCCATGCTCGCCTGGGCCAGCTTTCTGATGCAGCTGACATGTATGATGAAATGGAAAAGGCAGGCGCTAAACCAAATGAAGTTGTGTATGGTTGTCTAATAAATGGATTTGCTGAAGCTGGAAGAGTTGAAGAATCTCTTCGATATTTCCATTGGATGGAACAACGTGGAATTCCAGCAAATAAGATAATTTTGACTTCTCTCATCAAGGCTTACAGTAAAGTAGGTTGCTTGGAAGGAGCAAAAGCTGTGTATGAAAGGATGAAAAATATGGAGGACGGTTTGGACGTCATTGCATCAAACAGTATGATCAATCTTTATGCAGATCTCGGCATGATATCTGAAGCAAAACTTATTTTCAATGGCATGAGAGAAGAAAATATGGCGGATGGGGTTTCTTTTGCAAACATGATGTACCTGTATAAAAACATGGGTATGCTTGATGAAGCCATTGAGGTTGCTGAGGAGATGAAAGAAGCAGGTTTATTGAGAGATTGTCCTTCTTATAGTAAGGTGATGGCATGCTATGCCACTAATGGCCAACTGCGTCAGTGTGGTGAGTTGTTGCATGAGATGGTGGTGGCTCGAAAGCTTTTACCTGATAGTGGGACCTTCAGAGTAATATTTACAGTGTTGAAGAAGGGAGGTATGGCTATTGAAGCTGTTAAGCAGCTGGAATTATCCTACCATGAAGGTAAACCTTATGCGAGACAAGCCATAATTTCCTCTGTTTTCTCCGTCGTGGGCTTGCATTCTCTAGCATATGAGTCCTGTGAAGTATTCTCAAAAACAAAGCTTACTCTCGATTCTTTTGTGTATAATGTTTGTATATACGTCTATGGCGCATTAGGAGATGTTGATCGGGCTCTGAACATATATATGAAAATGCAAGACGATGGTGTGAAGCCTGATCACGTTACTCACATTATTCTGGTTGGTTGTTATGGAAAATCGGGTATGATCGAAGGGGTGAGACGTGTTCATAGTCAACTAAAATATAGTGAAATCGAGCCGAATGAGTCCTTGTTCGAGGCAGTGGCAGAGGCTTACCGAAATGCAAAAAGGCCTGATCTCGCTGAGTTGGTTAACAAGGAGATGAGATTCGCCTTTGAACTGCAACAGAACTCTGATTCTGAAATTGAAAGTGAGTGATGTAGCTCTAGCCCTTAGTGTCAGTTGGATAGCCTTAGGTTTCAAACAGGAAATTTCTGTATCCTGAAGCACCTGGTTCATCATTCTTTCCTGAAATTTTTCCCCACATAAATTTGTATATATTATTTGAGATATCGTGTTTGTTACTATCTTGTAGCAGTGGAAGCTGGTGTTCAGTAGGACCAACATGTGAAGGTATTAAAAATTCATTGGTGGAGGAACCATATAATACCAGAATAATCGATATGGAATGGATATTGTATGTTTTTGGCAAATTTGCTTGGCCCTAGTTTCTGGAATTCATACTGTTTATGTTTGTCGACCTGGTATGTTCCAACGCTGACTGGCTGGTTGGCAGGAAACTCTAGCTATCATGTATGGTTTAAATATTATGGCAGCAATCCCAGTTTTGTTTTTCCCTTTTTATCAGCAACTTCTGGCCCACCCCATCCAATGGACTCAAGCGTTCGTAAACTCTTGCAACACTGTTGTGCTCTAAATGAGAATGAGTGTACTCATCGATAGTCATATCTATTTTATTCTACACAAGCTGTTGATTCTAATCTCAACTACACTCGTCCTCCATCTCATGGCAAAGGAGAGAGACCAGTCGTGGTACTGACTTTTGACAGCTTCTGTTGTGGCAACGTTCTGCCGTGAGTCTCTTTCGGCTACTCATATATCTTGAACACAAGGGCGTGTAAGATATTATCATCATCCGCCCATGTTCTTGATTGAGGTGGCTCCCATTGAAAACCGGAGCCAACTTAAAGAAGGCCCATCCGCCACCTACACTCCCTCCAGGAAAAGCCCACATTCGTCAGTAATTATGAGACGGCAACCTTGTCCTAATGGCCGGCCCACGTGGTAGAGTCCCCAGCCGTCCAATGAGGAAAGTCTTCTATGCAATGCCACGCATCAAACGGCATCTCAACACGTTGTCCCTCCAAATTAAGTATTTTTTGTTTCGTTTCGGTGCCTGCTAAATGGCTTGTCACGGGCAAGAGCGCTTGATGAGTGTGACATCAAAGCTTTAGGGTTTTATAAGGATGTCTCTGCCTTTAAAGTTGGCGGATCCAACTGTCAACACACGTGGCGGATAACCAGAAGGCTCGCTGTATACCCATCCATTGCCCAACTTGAGAGTCCTTTTCAGCCTCATATGGACAGTAGACACTCATTCATTAGTTGCTGTACTAGATAGCTGCTCCTACCATTAACTCCCCCGCCTCCTCGCTATATATAACTTCGTTTCAACAGTCACTTCTCAGCTGACTAAAGCCATTCCTCTGCTCAAAACTACCAAAACCCAGAATCATTCAACCCCCAAACTCTGAAAACTCTCAACCAACAAACAAAGAGAGAATCCTGTGAAGAAGAAAAGTAAGACAAATGGTGTTCTTCTGCTTTCTTGTGGATCAGAAGAGGAAGGTGAAGAGCAGCAAGCCAGCGGCCGGGATCTGCTCGAGGTGCGGCGGGGGCGCCAGCGTCGCTGACATGAAAACTGCCACTCGATTTATCTGGGTCCCCTTTTATTGGAAGTCCTGGAAAGCCATAATCTGCACCTTCTGTGGAGCCACTCTTCGGTCTTACCGATGAAGTTGAGGGAGAAGCCGATGCATTTTGTTCAGAGCGATGGGTTTGCTTGGCTTGGCTTGGTCCTACATGTTAACTTCTGTAGTTATTAGATTCCTATAGGTCTGGATTCTTTCCATCTTTTCAGTTCTTATTCTTTTGCCAGATGATGATCGATGACTTTGGTTAGGGAAGTTAGTATTTTGGTAATGACTAATGACATGTATCTTGCTCTCTTGATTATATAATCTAAATGAGTTCAAACGGGTGCTGAGCTATGTGTTTTCTTTTCCTTTTCTTACACTTTCCTTTTGCTAATGTTTCTCTTTTTTTAACAACTCGCAATCTACTAAAAAGCAGACGCTGAATGAATTCCCATGAAGCAACTGCTTTACCAGATCTAAGCCAAGATCTATAGGCAATTTCAACGTCAGATATCAGACTCCAGAAGGGTCATCGTTCTCAAGAATGCAAGAAAATGTTTTTGCTCTCTCGTTTTGCTTATTCTTTTCCTCTTTTTCCATATAAATGTGCAAAAGCAGAAAATATAGAGAAGCCGTGTCTTGACAAGAATTGGTACGATAGCTGTAAAACCTGACAACTTGACATCGCTGAGTTATTGCACAGAGGGAGAGAGAGAGAGAGAGAGAGAGAGAGATTATACGCAAGTTGCTCAAAGCTCGAAAGAGTGGACCATCATCATCAACCCGAAACCAGCTAGTTGCATGAGCCGTGACGGATAGGCTGACACCATCACGGTGAAATCTTTACGATAATTTCGTGGAGGGCGACAAATTACAGCGTAATCTGATGGTTTCAGCAGAATGGAATGTTTTGAATTCAAAGTTTACACACACGCGTTGACTAACATGTCATTGCTTAGGCTACTAAGTACAATTTCTGCTGCAACTTAGGGGGTGTTTCAATGAAGGTGGATGAATGTATCTGTCGCTTGCATCTGCTTCTGGTTCATAAAATTTAATGCAGCACGTGCCTGAGATACGCATTTTTATCTGACCCTTCGATTGGATGTGACTTCGTCTCGATATGTGAAAGGAAAGCAAAAGGGCATACAGCTTTCTCTTGGCTGGATTTTACCGGGCAGGATGTTACTGTGCACGATGCCTTTCTGCATTCACACTGAGTGGGTGAGAATTGCTGGACCCTCCCATTATTGAAGTCATGCTTTTTTTAGGGAACATCCTCGCTCATAATGGGCAAGGGCATAGATGAATAAGCTCACCAAGCATAAAGAGAGACAAGCGCTTCAATGAGATGTGTCCCAAAACTAAGTTCATAGAAAATCTCAAGAACATAGAGAGGTTAAATAAAGATGATTAGGTCGGTTATTTGAGACGAGGTAAGTTGAGAGAAAGAGTACTTTTTTTTTTTCTTTTTTCTTATGTCTTTTCGAACCCTTAAATAAGTTTTGAAATACCATGAATAATTCGACTTTAATGCAGCAAATGAAATGAACATAATATGTGAGAGCAATCTATAACGTCGTCTTACCACAATCTCAAGGGAAGAGAATGCAAGCCAATGATCGGACAACTAACTTTTCCTTAACTTCAAATCATATTGAAAAAGGGTTGATTAACTTCACGTGAGTGTACTATTCATGGATCTCTCTAACTTTTGCTGCGCTCTTCATCTTCTAATCTGAACACGGAGCACGACGATTCTCTGCATGCGCATCTAAATCTTGCAAACCCACTGCTTAAGTAAGAGATCATACGGCTAATTTTCCTTAACTTCAGCCTATATTGAAAAGGGCTGATTAACTTCATGCGAGAGTACTATTCATGAATCTCTCTAACTTTCGTGCGCTTCGTGTAACGCACCGAAATTACAAGATTCGACGAGATAATCATAATGCATGTTGGAGCCAACAAGAAAGTCAACATTTCACGCACGCCTGCACCCAAAATCTTGAACTTCGCAGCAGTTTCTCCATGAACGCGCCTCATGTACTTTATGGTTGACAACGAGTATATTTAGCTGACCAACGTACTGAGAGTTGACTTTTGAGGCGGCGAGCGGTATGGAGCCCCATTATTCCGCTGCTTCTCTCTCAGCCTCTTCATTTAAGAGCAACTGGAATTGAATTGCATGCACTCTTCCCCAATCAAAATTCAAATGAATTTAATGAATGAGTAGAAAAACTAAGACGTCGGTTGGAAATACAGGCTCTTGGGTTTGACTTTGATACTAATTTTCAATGCTGCATTCAATGGAATTACGACTAGCGGCAATCCCAAAAAAAAAGAAGAGAAAAAAAAGATTAAGAAATCAGATATTGTTGGCGTTTGGTCAACCTGACACTCATATGCATACGTATCTTGTAGTGAATGAAATGTTACAGCTGTGTGTGCAGCTCAATAGGGGAGGTTGAAGCTTCATAAAAACGCCTGAGTGAAATCCTGCAGACGCATGTAGCACAATGACAGCACAGAGAGAGCTTGCAGAAGCAGAAGTCGGATTAATTCTCGCCGGTTCGAACCGAGCAAGATCATATGGGAGTTCTCGGTTTAATTCAGTCTCGATTGACTAATCAGGTTTGGTTCAGAATAGGGTGGTTAAGTCGACGTGATCATTTCTGCTTGTTCTTAGCTGCATTTTACTTCTTGCCTTGATATCAGATCGGTCTAGTATATGTTTCCAAAACTCTTTCTTGCCGTTCCCAAATTGAATCAAGCTCGTCCCTAGTCACCTAGCATGGATTGGCCCTAGCCGCCCCACCCTAACCCTGCCCTGCACATTGCAAAGATCCCAAGTTAAATAGTTATATAGTCCCAGGATGAAGAGCACACGTAGTTGAAGTTAACTTGGAAGACTATCAGACCACCTTTAGGAACAAAGCCTATGAAAACCTTCTACAAGTCACTGTGTATCATCCTAATGAGTAATGACACAAACTTTCCGTTACCGATAGTGTCATCAGCTTGACCATCTGGTTATAGTCATGTGGATTCCAGTGGACTAACTGTATCGGTTTGTTCAGTCATGAAGCCAATTTCATCTCTCTATAAACGTAGTTTTCTCCGAAGAGATCCTTCTTCTGGGATCTTATGGATCAAGGCTTGTCGATGCCAAATTGCCAATTACGTTCCTCTGCGTAAATTTGACGATAGGATGAATGAATAACAAAGATATCACTGCACAACTTAACACCCTCGAGCGTCCCATGTAGGAACCACACATTGGATTACTCTAGTGCGGCATGAAGCCACTGATGCCGAGGCCATTTGTGGTGATAAATTAAATGTTAAATCGAAACAGCTTAGGTCTTTGTGCAAGTTCCCGACCACAACTGCTCTCATAAAGAGATCCATATACCGTTCTTGAGTAATTGCAAAGCCTACAGACGAGCAAAGCCATTTGATGCGTGACTGTCTAACACCGTCTGGAGATTAACAATATAACAGGAAAAGATCTGTCCTTCAGCTAGCTGCTTGATCCAAGAAAACTCACAAGAATCACTGGAAGGACACTGAGAGAAATACATGCTTGCGGTCTTCATTTGCCAAACCACATGAAAAGACAAGTATTGAGATTCTGAGAGTAGGCAGTCTGCTCCAGATTACCAGCGAGACATAAAACAAAGCTTTGGAATACATGGAGAGAACTATAAACCCTGGTGCGAATCGACCGAGTGTGCCCTTTAATTCTGACAGCACTATAGAACTTGGCGACAGAGTCTTCTAATCTAATTCCACCGTGCCATACAGCTGTTGGGAACAAGAACATCATATAAAGATGCTTGCAGTTGCACCATATTTACCCTACAAAACAAACGTGCACAGTACTCTCTCTCTCTCTCTCTCACACACACACACACACACGCACAAACCTACACATGCTCATCGCTTTAGAAGGCTACAACCAGCTCTAGTGTATTCTGTCGTTGCAAATTTAACGTGAATATATACGGGCATGATTCGGCTGAGTTGCCGTATGTGGTTTCGCTTCCTTTATCTCTCGCTGCAGATTCCATCTGTGGCTTCTTCAGGATCATTCGAAGTATAGCAGCTACGAAAATCTTAAGGAAGATTTCATCCTTTCCAGTGGAAACCAAATTCGTTTCAACAGAATCCTGTTAATTTATTGACTCTTTACAGTGGATAACTCAATGCATGCATGCTTGCTACACGTCCAGCTTTTTCCTTCTAAGCCGTAACTTTACATCCTATTTCTTGATCCTCGCGAGCTATTTGTCTATACTGCTTTCTGAATTTGCTTTGGCACCGTACATGTGTTCGTAGTTCAGAGTCTTAGGACATCCTTCATGGACGTTCTAAATTGACGCAAAACAGGGTGTGGCGACCGGCGCTTCAGCTTCCACCGGCGCGCAACAATCCCAGGTTCCCGAATTCTTTATGACAAAAGGAAATTAAACCGAAGATAATGCCCTACGTACTCATTTTGTGCCTGCTCAAGCAGAGAAAAATCTCGAGCTCCCTACGTATCATTAAAATTACTCCGTTTACAGGGGAAATTCGAGCGTTTGTCATAATCCTGGGGATCCTGCAGTCTGCAAAGATGCCATGGAAAGATCTAGGTTCATACACCACCAAATGAGTTCAGAAACATACACGTTCACACATTGATCCATGTCCATTTTTGATTACTCAACGAATCTTCTCCTGCTTTTCAAAGGTGATGCTGCATATTGTGACCTATCAAGCATATCTCCAACTTATTGGGGACCCAACAACGAGTTAAGCTTAAGCAGCCTAATAAATTCGCATACCAAGGTTCCTCGCTTTTGTCGACCAGGACTACCAAAACCCTGCCGGGTGCATAAAGAAACTGTCGATGAGGAGGAACAAATGCTTCGTTTTTTCATGATTTAGCCAGTCAATTACATCGATGCTGCAAAATGCTGGTGAGCAAATTCAAGAAAGTCATCGGGAAAAGGAGCAGGTTAATTGTAGCTTCCTCGTCAAAGAGGAGGAGCGGGAAGAAGAGGATCCCGTTGAAAACCCGATCAATATCAAGATCGAATGCATCAGGCTTGAGCTCTTGCATTGCTAGTGAAGTCTGTGCATGTCTGGCAGCTGCAGTCACTAAAGCGACATATTTCGCAACCAAAGCACACACACGAGGTGCAACCTTTACAGGTCGGGGAGCGGGAGCAGCCTCTATACATTCTGCGACTTGCTCGTTCCTCATCATTATCGCAAGTTATTCTGCTAAACAATAAGTAGAGCCATCATAAATTTGCCCATAGTTTAATGTTCATAGAGATGCGTGGTGCCCATTCAACACAGAAGCCAATGCATATGCACTTACATGCACAAGTAAATTCCTTCCAGCTACAAACAGTATTTGATGGGATTAAAATAACATAACATTCTTGCAGAACGAGAATAATGGCAGGTGGGACCATTTTACAGTAAATGCACGTTCAACACGCCAGAAACATCATGACAGTAATTCTCCCAAATGACATACTACAATGTCGGAAATGCCATGGAACAAACCCCCATACGCACACAAACCACAATATGTTGAATATTTCAGTTTTAGCTACAGTCCTTTGCACTGAAACATGTATATACCCTTGGTAGAATGGTAGTATAGGAAACCAAATGACAACCAAGGATTATTAAGTCTGGTATGGTTATTGACATCTAATCAACGTTTATCAGGCCATTTTATAATCAAGTTTGACTAGATCATAATAGATGACGTATATCCAAGCAAAAAATTTAATGCCTACTCTTACTTAAATTCAGCAACAATCATATTGAGCATGGGGACAAGTCACATCATATAATGCCTGACTAACAAAAAAGGTGATGCCACTAGTAATCCCCCGCGTGAACCATATATCTGGTCAATGCATACTAACAATCTGCTATCCCAAATTCATGTTCCCAACATCCCGTATGAAAATAATCATCACAATTTGCATGAAATAGTAACTGTAGTACCATTGCATGACCAAAGAAGTTTTCAGTTTTATAGAGTATCATGGTCTATAATTTAGCATTATGTTAAGCATATTCCAACCTATAGAGTCTAGATACAACACTCAAATCTTACAGTCAATTGAAATTCTATTTTGTTAAGTGATGCGGATGCTACCCTACCATGCAGCTGCCTTGTCAGTTGTCACAAGGGAGACTACATGGCCTCCACTGCTCCAGTTGAAGAGACCTTCTTCTAGGTGCTTTCGTCGGTTCATTTGTGAAATCCAGGGATTTACAGGCTTCTTTGTCATCATTGGCTCAGAAATATGACACGGTAAGTTCACCTATAATCTGGTTGTTTTACTTCTAGCTCCAATAAAAACAACGAAAGAATTTATAACTTGGTCATACTCAGAAAACAGATTTCTAAAATGATTTGTGCCAACTAAACTCTAAACTTGAAGAAACGCCTGAGAACTTTTGCAATCACACAATATCATGTCCTACAGACCCAACTAAATAACAATTGTCTTAGCTACATAGACAAGGAAAAACTTGTGTTTTAACCAGTCGAATTAGAAGATATTGAAAAGTGTGATACTTGTCAATAGCCTCAGGACAGAAATGGGAAGGATGCTAGTAAACTAGACAGAGCAATTTACTATTACAATATCTAACAGTTGCAGCATTGAAGCTCCCAAGTGGTTAAGCCCAGTCAGCAAATCAACATGCGAAAATGTTTAATGATAGTAAGGTGTGACAATGTAGACACCAGTTATGTCACATACCTGTCGTCATATGGATGGTCAGAACATTGCCAGTTCACATCCAACGTGGCATCATGATGTTCTCGGCACTCCTCCTTCGATCGCAGACGGAACCTTCGCTCCTTGTTGCACTTGTTACAGCAGATAAATTCATCACGATGACAAACTTTTCCACTGGATTTGTGTGAGCCGTTAGCATTCTTTGAAGCTTGATTGTAGTATTTCAGCAACACAGTTTTTGCCAGCGGAACCTTCTCCCCACTGACCATGATCCAAACATTGTTCTTCCATTTCCTAGCTGTTTCTCTTCCAGAATGCTTTTCAAACGCAGCAGGAGTCAACTTGTCTATCCATTAGAATCACCAAAAAACAATCACTACCACAAAAAGGAAGACCTCAGGCTCTCTTGGTTTGAGTATTGACTAATGACATCTAAGAAAACGGAAGACCAAAGACTGAAAAATACTGAGTATATCCACAAGTGATATTATTTGAGTGCATAAAACTTGTAGGTCAACGACACCAGTCGGGGCAGAGTAAAAATCATAGGGAGACCAGAGAATGGCGCACCCACGTTTTCACAAGCATTCAACTTTTCCTCAACACGGCATACGAGGAAAATCACAGTCAGAGATTGTCACAAGATGATAGACGTTTCAACTTTTCAAACTTTGAGATAAAGCGGGTAGATAGATTCTGCATCACTCACTCTGAACTCTGGAGCAAGCCCTCCTGTTCAGAGAAAGGACTGCATAAAGGCAAAGCCTTTCAAGGAATGGAGAGAAGATATTTAGTTCCCATCTTTTGCTTCTCTTATCCAGTTGAGGATGAAGGAACCACAATATGGGCATACACTTAGCTTGACCTAACTCCTAAGATAAGGATGCTTTACTTATTTGTAAATCATAAGCTGTCAATATGAGTACTCATTGAATCTTTAAGCTCATGCATCAGCAGAATCTGGTACTGCCTCATTCTAGTGCACGAAAGCGTGACCACGCCGATCGAACCACGTTCATCAAGCAAGTGCCACGCGACAAGATTCCACATTGCCTCGCTCTGTTGAGAACCAAGAACAGAACTACAAGGGAAGAAAGAGATACACCCAAGTACCCCACGTGGGGATAAACAAAAGAAAGAGAAGACCGTGCAATGCTGGTCGCATCATTTCATCACTTCCAATACGAACTCCTCGACGATCGAAGAAACATATGTTTCATTCTCGGCTACCTCCAGCAAGTAATACGTGTTACTGCAGAAGAGTCCTATCCGGAAACCGCAATGGCACCCAGGAAGAAGCACACTCATTCAGACATATCGACATACACTTGAAGCACATTCAACATGCACAGGGACCAAATTCACGGACGCGCTCGACATGCAAAAAAATCCGAACTTTCTACGCCGAAGAGGAGAAGAGAGAGTTTACGAGAGAAGAGGGAGAGCGAGAGCGAGAGAAAGGAAGAGAGAGGCTAGAGAGAGAGAGAGAGAGAGAGAGAGAAAGAGAGAAGGACGACCTTCTTGGCAACCGGGAGTGCACTCGCAGGCGATTTCGAGATCACCGTTGAGGAAAACCCTAAGCCTACCCACGGCGTCGCCGTACCGGTGGCTGGTACACCCGCACGTGACCTCCACGAACTCCTCGCCGCTCTTCACTCCGCTCATCTCCCGCAGCTCCTCCTCGCTGAACAGCACCGCCGACCCACCCCCGCTTTCTCTCTCCACCGCACCATTCGCCATCCCTCCCTCCCTCCCTCTCTCCCTCTCTCCCTCTCCCCAAAGAAAGAGAATCGACCCAATAGCAGACACCCTCTGCCGCGCGCGAAGAAGCAATCGGAGGAGGAGGGTCGAGCGGGACGCGACGGACGTGGGCAACGTCGTCGGCCGAAAAGCCGGCGAATACTGAGAACCCCTAGAAAGCGACGAAGCGTCCGTTGCGGGAAAACGCTGGTGGGTTTGTTGCTCTATAGAGAGAGAGAGAGAGATATGAGCTGGCGAGGAGAAACAAATTCGTGGGGTTATACACTATACAGTACAGTAAGAGAGAGAAAGAGAGAAGGGCTTAAAGGCCAAAAGGGCTAAATGCTACAAATGCTATTGCTGCATGACATGACATGAGAGAGAGAGAGAGAGAGACAATGGAGAGAGAGTGTAGAGAGAGGAGAGAGAGAGAGAGTAAGTAGTCTTTTGTAGTTCTTTGGTGGGGAGGAGGGGTCAGAGCATCTCGTCGATATGGGGGAGAAGACGAGGTTTTCGAAAAGGGCACACCCCTCCTCCTCCTCCCCCCCCTCCCCCTCCTCTCTATATCTTTTCGAAAATACATGCTTTTGTTTTTTTCCCGGATACAGATGTTTTTGTTGCTGCTGCTGCTGCCTGCTGCCGCTGCCGCTCAGATGCTGTTGCTGCTTGCAGCCGCTTTTGCTCTGATTTCCAGGAGAGGACCCCCCGGCCCTCGGCCAGAAAGAGAGAGAGAGAGAGAGAGAGAGAGAGAGATGGAAAGGACGGCCTTCGGTCGCTCGGCGTTTCAAATTTTCAATTTCCTAATCTTCGCAGTTTCGCGTTCGGTCGCGCACGGATCGAAGTGGGGGCGGGAGGAGATCGGGCGGATGTTTTCATCTGCAGCCGCGCTTTGAAAAGACGCGACTCCCAAACATGTCCGGACGACAATTGCCACATGTATACGACATGGAGTCGGTGGAGGGAAGAGCGGAAGGAGAAACGGCTTGCGCCCTTGTGGAGATGACCGTGCCGTGGGGGTGGGGCGGACATTGCTGCCGGCGACCACACCGCCCCCATTGGCTATCGCCGTGTGGCGGTCGGCATTGCTCGAATGGACTCTTACATGGTGGTCGCCCGAGATCTCTCTCTCTGTCTCTAGGCATGTGTATGTGGGCACACACATGCTTTGCCTCTATGTGGGGGTAAGTATTAAGTGTTGGGAACTACCCGGGCTTCGTTCCATCGCAGTTGTTGCTTGTTCACATACTACCACCACCCCGACCATGGTCGCATGTTAAGATGTCTCTCTCGATGATCTCGAGCGATCGCTGCGAGTGGGTGATCATAGACGACGATGGTCTTACGATACAGAAAATGAATGTTTTAGAAAATATTTTTCTAAGAATGATAGATCGTATTTCTTGATATATTTAGTTAATAAAAAGTATTTTTATTATTGATAATAAGTTATATTTAAATATTTTCATACATGATATAAATAATGTAAACAATTGTTTATGAGAAATTATTAATTTTCGTCGAACAAATGATTATAAAAAATTCAGAAAAAAAAATTATTATTCCACTCTAAGGCAACCTCAGCGCAGCATCACACGATGGGAGAAATGAAAAGCATAAAACGTAGGCGAAGAAATTGATTTTCCTCGTGTTGCTCGGAAATTGCAGGAAGAACAATCTTGACAATTGGAAGAAATAGGTGGAATTTGAAATTTATGATAAAGATTGGGTGAGTCGTAATTTTTTTATATGAATTTTGTGAATGACTACTTTTAAGTTAGCCAGTTTAATACCCATTTCAAGAAAGATTCTAATTTTCAATGCCTCCCTTGTGTTCCGCCATTGAAAATCAAATATTTTCTTACTAAAGTATACTTAACAAGTTCTTGGAACATTCAAAAAAAAAAAAAAAAACCCTTTCGATATTCAATTCTCCAATTATTCATATTTTCTCTCAAAATTGGGAATTACCAAGTGGATATAAAATCATCTAATTTGCACGCCATTATCTTTTTTATCCCTCATTTTTCTTTACCTACTCTTTCTTTTGAAAACTTTATTTTCTCATCCAAAAGCGATATTACTTTAATTTTCCACGGTATAATTCATGCGTTCAAATAAAAAGAAAAATGCAACTTCGGCCGATACAAGAAAAGGCTTCAGCCAAAAGTAAAATGCGAGGACTTCCATGGCACATAAAAGATTTAGCTTTTTTTCGGTGGCTGTGTTGAAACTTGACTCCAGTAGCTTTTAAACATAAGAACCCATTTTCGATATCAATTTAATTCGCCCATTATAGAACCTTTCTCACTGAGAGATGGTGATGGATTTGACTGATCAATTAATTCACACCATGCGTCACATTGAATTAGATAGACAAAACTTTCGTACCCGACAAATATGTATAGAAAAATTTGTCACGTTTTATACCGTCGATCTGACTGATGGTCTCTCGTTACGAATTTCACTTAAAAATCATTCCATTGGGAGATGAGTGATGGAACCCTAAGCTCAAATCCTTGCCAATCATAAAGACAGTTTGACCAAAACTCTCGAAATTATTGACATTTGTCATGACATTCAACCACTTGTCATGACAAATTTGTCATGGCATGATCGCCACTCATCGAGTAGCATTCGAGAGCTTGGATATAGGTCAATTACTTAGGTAAGTTTCTATCTTGAACTTTTTTCCTAAGGATGTAAATGCATTCTCTCTTGCTAATTCAAGCATCAAAGGGCCAATTCGAGTAGAAAAATCCAGACACCCCAACCTGTACTCGCGAATTGTAGGTCAAATCCTTGAAAATCCTGGTGAATCCTTGAAAATTGATTTGAGCATCAACACTCGTATAATGGAAATTAAAGTAAACCTTCACCAAATCTTTTTTTTTCCCAATACATGAAGGAACCCTGGATATCAATACTTTCATTATGTACCAAACGAACGCTTATACAGCAAAATATCACAATTAGCATGATATAGTTTAGTAAAAAATATATATATAATCGATTAATATTACTTATTAGCTATCGTTGTTTGGTTGACTGATACATAGACATGAACATTTGCAGAATATCATACTAAAATTCCAATATATACAAAATATTTTCACTATATTATATTGTCAAAAATAAAGCTGTTGGTAGGACCTCGACTAGTTTTCTTGCATTCATAAGGCAAGTTTTCTCCTCTTCACTCTCGTTAGCAAGAACACCATTAACATGCAGGAGCACCTAGAATACCAAGCAAAACCCAATTTTACCATACTGATATATAAACTTAGGATCCGTTTATTTCGCGGAAAATGAATTATTTGAAAAACACTTTCCTCGTACGATTGCTACAATGGCAGCTGGGGAATAAGCATCAGCTAATTCTAATCCTAATCCTCAAGCTGATGAAAAAGGTTTTCAATATGAACAACAATTTATACGTAAATATCTTCGTGAACAATGAAAATGTCGTTCATCCATTTATTGTCATAAACAATATAAACAATCATTTTTAGGAAATATTTTTTTAAGTTACTTGTTTTCTGTGAAATAAACAGAACCTGATATTTGTTTAAGCATATCATATATGGGATGCATTGATAAGGGTCGAAGCTAAACGCTGGAGTAGCCTCCATTTTCGTGCCAGGAGCCCGCACTTTTGGATACCATCTCAGCAATTTGCAGCTGCCGCTGATTAAAGTAATAATGCTTTCTGCTTGTCCAGATCTCCAAAAGATGGTGGTTGCTACTTCGTTGTCTGGCCTGCGTTTTAGAATCATAATCTGTGCACGTCTCGATCGCCCTAAAATAAGCGACACGAATTGTTGTACTTATATCGATTGAGTTTAGCCATCCCTCTTTATTTAGCGATATGAATTGCTATACCTATCGTGAACCATCGCCCTGAAATAAGATTCGCGATACGTGAATATGTGACCTTCGTGTTTCGAAAGTCCAACCCTCCTTTTCGGTACAAAAACTTGTACCGCTCGCTCCCTCACTGATTGGGCAGTCATAATATAAAAATTTAACCAACTATCCGAATCAAAGATGATGATATATTCCTTAATATATCGGACGTGAGACTTTTATATCTTGCATAACACTATGCGGGTGATCCTAGCACATGTTTGCTCTCATCCGGGCATACCTCCTCCGCTAAAGAATATGATGAATGATGTCCGGTCGATCACGAGAAAGCACACCCTTTCCAGTAGACATCGAGCCGGCGGCGGGGGGCGGGGGCCGGGGGGCGGGACTTTGGCGGGGGTACCTTTGCCGTGCCGCCCCTTTTCCGGTCACCCAAAGCGGGGACGGGAGATGCGATCCCCACCCTGCGCCCATCCCTACTTTAACTTTTTGAGTTCACATATTCAAACTAGCTAGACTAGCAACAACCAACATGTCGATCGCCACAAAAAGAGGCAAGAATTGAAAAGCAGATACTGAAGAACATTCATGAGGGGGGAGCATCATGGCTCTTGCTATTTTTTTTTTTCCTAACATTGGAGGTGGGGTTGTTGTGGAATGATGAAATAGGCTGGAAAAAAATCAATGGAGCCGACGATAAGAGAACGAGAATTCGCGGCATTGATGATTAGCAATCGAATCAAGTGGCCGAAAAAGAAATTCGAACTTCCCGAAACGGCCCGTAATACAGCGTCAAGGCCCCAATCATGTCGTGCATGAACCAACTCGGTGATCGAGCAAGCGGATTTTAAGTCGGGATGAGAGGTGCTCTTTCTTCGCGCCCGATATGCAGAGAGACGATGTCGCTTTCGTGGCTTGAGAACTTTTTTCTCGTTTTTCGGTATAGTTAGTGGCGATGGATATACATTAAAATAAAAAGAGGGTATAAACAATCTATCTTTAATTAGTATAATAGTAATTTTTTTTTGTGTAATTGCATGGGAATAGAAGCCATGCCCTCCACTTCCACTTCCACTTCCACTTCCACATTGGATTCTCTCCAGCCAGGACCACTGGGGAAATATTCCAAGCTTTGATGAATGATTGTTGGCCTACCTTGTTGAAATTGTAAGCCATGTATAAAATAATAATAATAATTATTTAATAATAACAACAGTTGTTATTATTACAACAATAATTATTGATAAAGCTCAAAAAAATAAAAAAAATCCGGCTGTTCAAGTTGGTACTTTTGATGTTCGTATCCGGCGGCCTCCAGCTCCCGCCAGCTTTTTTCTCTTCCCTTTTACCCTTTGGCGCATCGCAGAATCCAATGACGTCACTAATCTAATGTAGAGCCCATGTTAGTTTGGACAATTCCATATGATTGTGCCAGCTTTCTCTCTCTCTCTCATCGGGGTTGATTCAGTAATTTATTATATAATCTGTGTTTTTCACCTTCGTTTTCTCCCTCCTCTCTTTTCGAGCGACAGCTCGCGTCGACATCGCACTTTACAGTCCATGTCCATTTGTAATGTCCTGAAAAACATCTTAATTTCGATTTTACATGTCGAATAATTGAGGGTCAAAAAATGTGTCGATTCGTGTCGATGCATACAATCGAGGACGTCATTTCATATTTAACATTGTTTTTCTCGTTTTAAAGCTCGTGTTCTTATGCCGTGTAAACAAGGCTTGATTGGTGGCCGGAACTTCTTGGTGCAAGCCTTGTTGACCTTAATAGAGTAGGTCCAAGCTAAGTAGTAGATCGGATCACGAGTATCGAAATTTGGGAAAGATGTTTGCTTAGTTATCGCTGAAAGTCCTTGATTGATGGTTGTGTCTAAGCTAGGGAGTACGATAGATTGAATGAGTCATCGCTAGGACGACGTGAGTCGCATGAAGCAAGACTATATGACCCTTCTATTAAGTTAGGCCATGTGAGGAGTCATCATGATATTCGCCGTTCATTTAATTATGTCGGTTGATACGGTGACCACGAGTAAACGGTGACCTCAATTACTCGTGATTAGATTGCATGAGCGATAGTTTTTATCTTCTTTTTTTTTTTTTTTAGTGAATGTACTTATTTAGACGCTATATATGCATCCTCAAGACAAGGTATCTTAGTCAAGCCCTATTAAGGGTTGGTCCAACGCACTAGCGGGTACAATTTAATGCCCTCTTCTCTCCATGAGATTAACACTACCGAATTACCAAAATTACTATCGTGCTGCAAGGCAAGCTAGCGTTACTTTTGTTATTCGGCAGTCCACAAATTGCCCACAGCCAAAGACATTTCGAGGCGAATTTGGGCAAGGGAATCAAAGACAAAACCTGGCCCATCTTGAAGATTTGTGTATAAAATTTTCAGGTCCATTCAATTATTATCTATAAATGTCGCGGAAAAAACTTTCGCGAAAAGTAGGTGCATGTGTCGGGTGGAGCCTTCTGTGGTAGCTCTGAGGAACATATTTTCGATGGGGACGGCACTCGTCGTCATAAATTCTCGTGCAAAGCGTTCTACCTTACAGAATACACGTGGTCGTGGATGGATTCTCCGTAAGTTAAAATCCAATTAATTCATCTAAAGCTTCGCCAATAAATAAAGTCAATGGCGGGATCGATTGAGGTGAATATCGGGTCGGCAATGTAAATGACGACGTACCGAAAAGAGATGAGGAATACTATACTATCACTATTTTGGAGCGGCGTTGGCGATGATTAGCCGCTCGATTCAACTACCCCCAAAAGATTCGGCGGTCATGATGAGGCATGAGTGCTCTCAAGTCAGGGGGAATCCGCGCCGTACAATCCCATCATGTTTCGCCAACATCGACGGCGGATTTTCACCACAGGAAAGTCAATCGTGCAAATTACGTCGCCGCTTCTCCAACGGCTCAAGCCAAATCACATCGCTTGCGAAAAAGAAGAAAGAAAAAACTTTCAAAAAAGTAGGGTGAAAATCTGACCGAAAGGACAAAAAAAAGTTCCGAGTAAAAGGGAAAAATGAGGGAAGAAAAAAAAAGGGATTTCACACGGCGGACCTCCCAAGCCCTCCTCTGCAATTCATCGTTTTTTGTTGGAGGCTTATAAGTTGAGAGAAGAATTTATCATTTGGTCCTCTTGAGTAGAAATATTACTTTTGCAACTTTTAAATTATGGTATTTATAAACCCCATGCAGCATTACAATTTGTCGCCGTTATTTGCAAGCCAATCTCCATTTACCTAAGAGCAAGAGGCTACAACTACAATAATGTGTAAGGACATTGTCGACTTTCGAAATCATTTTTCCCCCACGACCATCTCTCACCCAACTCTCTCTATCTCTCTCTCAATCTATGCTATATCGCCTAGCATTTTGTTGTCGCATACAATGCTTCGGACAATTTTTTTTTTTTATCTTATTAGAGCGAGCTGAAACGTGTCAAGTCGTGTCAGTTTCGAACCAGTCGTATCCTTATCAAATCAGATTGCATTTTGCTTTTCTTTCGGCGAATTTGAGTCAAGTTCATATCCCTAGTTCCTATGTGGTATCGAGAATCGGTGATCTGCAAACATCTTTTCTAGTGATCACATAGCTGGTTGTTAGATCAAGCATGAACTTTTTGGTACCGGCTATAAAAGAAAAAAGGGTTTGGGTTGGATTTGGCAGACTTTTGAAGACATGGGCTTAGGCTGCACATGCTGAATAGGGCGGGCTGGTCCAATAATTTGAGTGATTTCGCGGGAGGCCCAATTGCCCGAGTTCAATTATCCCAAAAGCTAAGGACCTCCCTGCTAGGGCCTATTTTTCCAATTTTAGCCACCTGGGGAAGGATTTCCATTTTCAATTGGACCCCAAACTGAGCTCATTCGCAATCATTGTTTTGTTTAATGGCGCCTCGTTCTTGGATAGGTCTGGTAGAACCGATTTGGTACATCATTAAAAGAATGACAACTCCACATTCCAACTAACAGGAGTTGGCTACCTGAAAGGGTCAACATTACCCCTTTTTTTTAAAAAGAAAATTAAGAATCGATTAGCCAAGATTATAATTCATACCAAAATCTTAATTATAGTATTTTTTTCTTCATCGAATTTCAATCGATCTAAAAAAATAATTGACGTACTGGAAGGTGAATAACGACATCAATGAACTTTTTATTTTTATTTTTAACAAGTATATCATAATCAATAACCATTTCAAAAATTAATGCAAAAAATCAGATGCTTCAATAAAAAAAAGAAGAAATCATGGAGGAGGGTGTGAAAGTAACTCAAGATGAACGTCATGAGCAAACTAAACTCATTTAAAATGAAATTTCACAAGAAATTTAGGGGGGCCCGCAACGCAGTTTGCGCAGACATTAACCATGGTTTTGCTTTTGCCAACAATTAAAGCAAAGCAAAACCAACGTAATTAACTCTCCGTCCGTACGATGTAATCTCTCTCTCTCTCTCTCTCTCTCTATCTCTCTGCCTGATCTTCCCCACGGAAGCAGCAGAGCAGAAGAACTGTTCGAAATCGTTGCGAGGGTTCTTTGATCTCTCGGGTCACCTGTACGACCTCCATTTTCGGCGGCGAGTCTTCCTCCAGCTCGAGCTCGTCGTCGGTTGCAGCCTTTTTGAATTTCCATCGCACCGCCGACCATTCTTCCTAGCATTCCATCTTCAGCATGTCGGTCCTCGTTTCCTGTCGAGTACCCGTCCAGTGTGAGTTCGTATCTTGATGGGAGTCGTTAGATCTAGCTATCGTCGCTGGATGGTCGAAGTTGCTCGCGCATTTTGGTCGCTCTTTTGATGTAAAGTTCGCGAATTTGGTATGTTGCTTTGCTGGGTTTTCCGTTTTGATTGCCCTCGAGCCTTAGCTTGACTGCTACTTGCTGTTTCTTTCTTTCTTTTTTGGGGCCGAATAACTTGATTGTTGCTCATGTGCTTAAAGATCCCACCTTTGATTACCATCTGCTTGGAAGATTAATGGGCATTCCTCTAATTCTTGATTCTCGTGGGCTGCTGAGCTAATTTGAGCGTTCTTCATATACCCCACAAGAGTATGAGGAAAAATCAGCATTCTCACGCCGCGAGAGCGTTTTCTGATCGGCGATGGATGATTCCGTTCTTTGCTAGCTTGCTTGTGTTTGCTACTTTGATCATGTCGGCTACCGTTGGGCTGTTTACACTGCCTTATAACGAAGATGAGTTTTCAGATGATGCTATTTCATTTAATGCATCGGAGGATTCGAGCAGTCTCTTTGTAGAGTCTGATTTACGGAGATCTCATTATTCAAGCGGACATGCGGGTATTGAAGCACCGAGACTAGCCTATCTTATTTCTGGCACCAAGGGCGATAGTCACAGAATGATGAGAACCTTGCAGGCTGTATATCATCCGAGAAACCAATACATTCTCCATTTGGACTTTGAGGCGCCACCCCGTGAACGTTTGGATTTGACTGCATTGGTTAAAAACGATCCTACATTTCGTGAGGTGGAGAATGTCCGGGTAATGGCACAGTCTAACTTGATTACCTACAAAGGACCTACCATGATTGCTTGTACACTGCAAGCAATCGCCATATTGTTAAAGGAGAGCTTGGAGTGGGATTGGTTTATCAATCTCAGTGCTTCAGATTATCCTCTGGTAACACAGGATGGTAAGTTGAGTTTCAAAGTTCTGAGAATATATATTTGCAAATGCTGAGCGCATGGGACTGAATTGTTTTGTTACCTGTGAGGTTAATGTGTTGTTTTGATTTTTTTTCTGCACTCTTTTCTAGAGCTTCTCTGTGCACTGTGTGTTTGTCTGGTTGGCTAAGTTAAGTTGGATATGCATGGTCAGATTAAAATACATACAAACAGTGATGGATAAATGGGCATTCCTTCAAGAACAGAACCTGTGTTCTTATGTTGAGGCTAGGTCATAGCTTTCCTGGCACACGAAGATGATGAGAGAATGTGTGAAAAGAATCTCCTTGCCTTTGTGCAATCTGTTTATGGGTACCAGAGATACCCTTACGTTTTTTGAAGAACCTGTGCTTATTGCAGTTGTGCCTGAGTTTATTAAGCAGCAAACGCTTGATGGACCTTTTTTTGGGGAATAAAAATCCGGATAACATCTGTTCGCCAATTCTGCAGATCTGCTTTACGTGTTCTCCAACGTATCTAGAAGTCTTAATTTCATTGAACATGATCAGATTTCTGGATGGAAATTGTAAGTGGCAATGCATGGCGTGCTCTGTAAAAGGTTTTGCTTTCTAAATGGTACATGTCATTTATTTTGGTCTTCAATGTTTGTCAGGAAACACAGATCTAAATCAATCATCATCGATCCAGGGTTGTACCTGTCAAAGAAGTATGATGTAACCTGGAGCACTCAACGTCGATCAATTCCAACATCTTTCAAGTTGTTTACTGGTAAGATATCTAAACTTAAAAATTAACCACCCAAGTATTTTTATTGATTGGACCTTGAGTTATGTTTTGTCAAATCCACGAGGAATTATAAAGTTATTTAAAACAATCAGGTCTATTGGTGATATTCTTTCACACATTGTTATGTGGAAAATCTCTTGATCGCATGCTTGCAAGGACTCTGAAAATCTTGGCTCGAGGAAAAAGATTGTCCTCATAGGCATTTTCTATTACTTAAAAAATTATCCCGCTGCTTGTTGACACTGTTACTAGCCAATTAGCTGGCATGACCTTAAGTTATAACCATGGATGGATTATCGTTAGTATCGTTGTATTTCCTTCTCGTTGCCTCATTGAGAACTGCTGCCAATGGTTCCCCTGTTGTCCTATTTGCTTAAATGGCCAATTGGTTACGTGTTTTACGTTATTTTGAATTCCTTAAGTATCAGTCACACTTAGTGAAGCATTTGTGTTGACGTCTAACTCCATTGTCCAGCAACCACAGGAGGTGCCCTCACCTTAACTGTGTCTCACAGTTCACAAGCCAAGAGCTAGGTGTGATATCATATGCTTATGAGCTTAAAAAGGAATTTCGCAGAAGATGATTTTATTCATCTCATTGAGCCTCTCTTTTTTTCTTGGCAATCAACACATCGAGCCTTTATTTTACCATTTTTTTCTTTTTTCATTGTTCAGCATCTCGAGTATTGCATATGGGGGTGGGAGAATTTTCCTCGGACAATTCTAATGTACTATGTTAACTTTATATCCTCCCCAGAAGGCTATTTCCACACTGTCATTTGCAACAATGAAGAGTACCGTAAAACTGCTATCAGCCACGACCTACACTACATTGCATGGGATAACCCTCCAAAGCAGCATCCTCGCGTATTGTCTGTGAAGGATTTTGACAAAATGCTCAAAAGTAATGCCCCCTTTGCTCGGAAGTTTGAAAAGGATGATCCTGTCTTGGATAAGATTGACAAAGAGCTTCTCGGCCGAACAGGCCGTTTCGTACCTGGGGCATGGTGTATTGGGACCTCGGATGGTGGGCCCGATCCATGCTTTGTGAGGGGCAATGATTCTGTGTTTAGGCCAGGACCAGGTGCCGACAGATTGCAGAAGCTGCTTCAGGGCCTGTTATCTGAAGAATTTCGGAGCAAACAATGCTCTTGAAGCGTGATTGGCAAAGTCCCATTACCTCATTTGTACATCGGTATATATTCATATAGGTCTTACAGCAATGTAAAACGGAAAATTTTGTCTCATGAAATGAGATTCTTTTGTCATATCGAGTCTCGGCAAGATTACACGGTACTCTAGCTGAGCGGATGTGCATTGCTCTTCCTCTGGGTATTTGAAGCTGGTATAACAATCAATTTCATCCCCGATTCTTTTAACTTACGTGCTTACTAGTTCGAGAGATGAATCGACTCGAAAGATCGAGGCCCGCGAGCGGGTGCAACCCAGTAGAACCGTGAGCTCCTTGCCCATCTTTGAGCTCGTCTCGGGGCCGCTTGTCGGGTGCCATCCATCGTCTTAATAAGATCCTTTCTATTGATACAGATGCAGCAAACTTACAATTTTGATTCTCCTATAGGGGGGGTCCCAAACACTACTAAGTCTCAAACCTCACTCACTCAAGGTCTATACATAAAGGCGCTAGAAATTTTACATGGACTTCTTGATGCTTCAACTCTTTCATACACGACATTGGCCTAAAAGGGAAACTCATTTACTCCTCTTACAAGACGACCCTCCACCCAGGTTTTTACTCTCCGTCACTGACTCGAGGAGACCTGGTAAACGGTCGGTCGGGACGGGTCGGTGTCTTGCGTAAGAAACTTAGTACAGGTTTGCTTGCTCGAGCCCATGTTCAATTTACGTGTCTGGTCTGCGCGGACCAGCAACAGGCCATGATCGGGCTGCAGGATTACCCATAACCTCTGCATTATATGCAGTCTCCCTTAACCAAAGAAAACTCAGAAATTGCAGGTGACCCGATGGCTCCGATGGTCCCATGTAACTTCAGCCACAAGGCTGCGGTTGGAGCCTTCGAGGCAGCCTCCTTTGAACAGGGCGTTCTCCACGTTCAAAGATGACTCGAAGATGTCGAGGTGGTGCCTGCAGGTTCGAGCCAAATGCCCGTTTCGTGTCCGATGCTTCGAGCTCTCAGCTTCCAGGCAGCTACGGTTCTTCGTTGCGTCGACTTCGGAATCTGAAATTGTCCCAAAGGACTTACCTTTCGATGGAGAGTTGTTCGGCAGGATATTGGACCGGTACCCAGATATCAGAACACTGAAAAAACTGCATTCGAAGATATTCATGGATCAAGTCCTGCGGGCGGACCCAGCTCTTGGCGTCAAACTGATGCGAGCTTATGCTGCTCGTGGCAAACCGGAGACCGCCCGCCAGGTGTTCGATGAAGTGTGCGAAAGGAATGTGATTATCTATAATGTCATGATCAGGAGCTATGTAAACAACCGCCAGTATCGTGACGCGCTGGTGCTTTTCAAAGACATGTTGGGCTGTGGATATGTTCCCGATAATTATACGTACCCTTGCGTGTTGAAAGCATGCTCCGGGTCCAGTAGCAAGATGGCCGGGCTTCAAATTCATGCTGCAGTAGTGAGAGTTGGGCAGGGCTTATGTTTGTTTGTTGGGAACGGTTTAGTTGCAATGTATGGCAAATGCGGTTGTCTAGCGGAGGCACGTCAAGTTCTTGATGAGATGCCCAGAAGAGACGTAGTTTCGTGGAACTCAATGGTTGCCTGTTACGCACAGAATGGCCAGTTTGACAATGCCTTGAGCGTTTGTAGGGAAATGGAATTATTGAAGGTAGGGTACAATTCTGGAACAATGGCTAGCCTCTTGCCAGCCGTGAGTAACGCATCTGCTGAAAGTGTTGAGTATGTGGAGAAGATGTTCTTGAAGATGGACAAAAGTAACTTGATCTCTTGGAATGTGATGATTGCTGTCTACGTGAATAACTCGATGCCTGCCAAAGCTGTTGATCTCTTTTCACAGATGGAAGCGCATAAAGTTGAGCCAGATGTCATTACTTTTGCTAGTATTCTTCCAGCTTGTGGAGATCTCTCTGCTCTGTCATTGGGAAGGAAAATTCACGAATGTGTGGAGAGGAAGAAGCTTCGACCAAATTTGTTGTTAGAGAATGCTTTAATTGACATGTATGCTAAGTGTGGTTGTTTGTCTGATGCAAGGCAAGTGTTTGACAAATTAATTGTTCGAGATGTCATTTCATGGACTTCAATGATCTCTGCATACGGCATAAGCGGGCTTGGTCGTGATGCAGTGGCTCTTTTTTCAAGAATGCAAAATTCAGGTCTTGAACCAGATTCCATTGCTTTTGTGTCAGTTCTGTCCGCTTGCAGTCACACAGGACTTCTGGATGAGGGGCGTCATTACTTTAATCTAATGATCGAGGAGCATGGGATTGAACCACGTCTAGAACACTTCTCTTGCATGGTAGATTTATTGGGACGTGCTGGGAAAGTAGATGAGGCATATCGTCTCACCCAGAAAATGCCGATTGAGCCTAATGAAAGAGTTTGGGGAGCTCTCTTGGGTGCTTGTCGGGTCTACTCAAACATGAAAATTGGGCTTCTGGCTGCTGATTGTCTCTTTCAATTGGTTCCAGAGCAGTCAGGTTATTACGTTCTTTTGTCTAACATTTATGCAAAAGCTGGTAGATGGCAAGATGTAGCAAAGGTAAGATCAACCATGAAGAGTAAAGGAATCAAGAAAGCACCCGGTGTTAGTAATTTTGAGCTTAACAACATAGTTCACACCTTTCTTGCTGGTGACCAATCTCATCCGCAGTCCACACGAATCTATGAAGAATTAGACATACTAGTGGGGAAGATGAGAGAGCTCGGCTACGTTCCTGAGACAGATTCAACTCTTCATGATGTGGAGGATGAAGACAAGGATGGTCATCTAGCAGTTCATAGTGAGAAGCTGGCAATTGTTTTTGCTCTCCTGAATACTGAGCCAGGGACGCCAATTAGGATTACCAAAAATCTTCGTATATGTGGGGATTGCCATACTGCATCCAGGCTAATATCAAAAATTACACAGCGTGAAATAATCATTAGAGATACCAATAGATTTCACAATTTCGTAAATGGAGTCTGTTCCTGTGGAGATTATTGGTGACAGTCCACATGATATCTCGTGCATCGTCATGGGGATTACGTCCCGACCATATCAAGTAACAATCCTGTCGAAGGTGTTTAAGGAGATTCTCTCGAAGATACTCTCGAAGATACTGAAGGAGGTCGGTACTTCATTAGTTCAACATTATGATTCTTATGTTTGCAATGAATATTAGCCTACGATGATTCTTTTCAGTTCATTTCGCTTTTCTTTTTCTGGTACAGGAAACTAACAAAGCACCGGCAATCTAAACACCCATGAACCGAGGTGCTTCTGTGATTTCAGGGTAAGCAATAGGCTCTGCAATGTTTGGAAACAGAAGGAAGTGGCAAGCTTACGCTTGACTAGTATTCCTTGCGGAAGGTCAGAATCTTTGTGACTAATGAAACAGTCATCTCCTGATCGGAAGACGAATTGGCCTTCCTCCAATTCTTGCTTCTCAGAGGCTACCGAGCCAGTGGAGGATTCTTCCCGCGAGTCAATGATGAGAGTAGCGCCTTCTCAGGCAGCAAGAGCAAGAGCATAGAAGATGGACAGTGCTGCCCTTTGCAAGCTTGCTTCTATTTGCGACTTTGACTGTTTTGGCGACTATTCGGCTATTTCTACTGCCTTGTAATGAAGGTAAGTCGCAAGATTCTGTTTTTATTTCATATGTTGAGACAGATTCAAAGAAATCATATGAAACAAATGCCCATTCAAGTGAGCAAGGACCTACACTCGTCCATGTAATTTCTGGTTGCATAAACTCAAATCCATCTGGTTCATCCAAGCAACGACAGACCACTATTCACGTAGGGAATACTCTCATGACCTGCCTCAATGAGGATTGTGCTGGGTAAATCAAACTTTAGACCCCAGGCAAGCTGGAAAATGCAAAATCACAACCAATTTTTCAGCTGGCCTAGACTGAGGAATATTGAAATAAGCTACGATATTAGATTGGTGAAAATTTGACAATGACAGACATCATAGTCTCATCAAAGATAACATCTTATGGACAGCGTCATATTATGTGCGGGTTATACTCAGGAATGTCAAAGATAACATCAATTAAAACGAAGTCGATTTCCCTTCACAGTCAAAAGAGAATTTTCTGTACTTTTTTATCTAGCTCGTAGCAGATCAACTTGAGAAAGCGGGGCATGAAAGCAGCATGATCTAAAGATTGGCAAGGCATACATTATGCTTTCACAAGTTGTAACATATGTTGCCGGAAGAACTCAACTACATGAATCTACCATTAACCATTTATAAATCAACCATCAACCACTAGCAAAAATTTGCTTTGCCACATAGTGAACCTCAGTTTTACAATGGGGAGCTTCCAGATCATAGAAGAAAGACCTCTAGTGCATAAGCAATACAACGACAGAGATCTAGATTCACAAACAAAGAGTTTTGCTTATGGAGGGGAGTCCAGACTCATGTATCTTTTGATTATATCCTCCTGTGAAAAGTCAGTGAAATACCCCTTCCCCACAGACAAACCCTCCTCCCTTGCGAGTCGCTCAACTTTGAGCTGAACATCGTTTGCTCCAACTTTACTTGGATCCAACAAATTACATGCCACTTCAATGATACCATCACCGTGAGTGAGTGCCATGGCTTGGACTGAAGGAAGTCCACCTCCTCTTCCACTTACTCGTTTGGCAATTCTTCGGATAGTGGCTATATCACTAGAATAGACAGGGACATTGTAGTTATCTACCCATCGAGTCGCTCCGATCACAATGACTCCTTTTCCTTGGACTGCTTGAGGTGGACCTTCGTCTGGCTTCAGGGGCAAGAACTGTGAATTTGGGCCACCAATCCACAGGTTTCCACTTGCATTAGGCTTGAAGTACCCCAACTCTCTTCTGATGGAATCGAGTGTCCTTCCATCTTCATGGGCCGCTCCATACAGAAATGCAGGTACTGCAGGTTTATAAGAGTGTTAGACCTGAAGCAGATTAATGCAAACAGTGCGGATATATTGTGGTCTCTTCAAGTGCTATGGAGTCCAAAGGACTTTTTGATGAAGTACATGTGGATATACTAGGGAATATGTAGATAGCATCGGATGCCACTGCAAAAGATGCCAGACTAAAGTCTTTACGATTTGTTGTCTCTAAATAATTATTTTTCATTTTACCAAGCCATCAAATGAGAGTTCACAAACTTTGAAGACCAGAGCCAATGTCAACTGCCAAGGACCTTGCAATGGCAGCCACTTGGTCCAGAGAAGTCTGACCCAAGGGATGAAAGCAGATATGGTCAACAACCCCAAGCCTAGGATGACTTCCGCTATGCGACTCAAGGTCAATCGCATCAAATGCAGCCTTAACCATTGCTAATACAGCACTTCTCGAGGTACATGAATCTGAAGGTGACTTCTGAACCAATCTAGACACAACTGTGTAGCCGACTCTATTGTAGATTTCATCTTCAAACTTGTTGAGCACTGCTGCTTCTGGAAATAGTTTAGCTGCTCGTTCAATCGCCTCAAGTGCAGACCTGTTTCGGCTTTCAGAGATGTATACCTTGCTGCAGGCAAGCATCATTTTCAACATCTTTGGTAGCTTCGCTTGCCTTCAAAAGCTGCACAAACAGATAAAACCAGATGATAAAACGTCACCGTCATTAGCAATGGTGGCCCTCTTTTGTTGGTGACCACATACTTACAATCCACTCCATACTAACAAACTCACCGGAGAAGAGTGCTGTAGCTGAAATAATGAAAACTCAGCATGAAGTTACCGCAAACAATGGAGCCCGAAACACATCATGTTTACAAATTCAGTTCCTAAAAACTAAACATCAAGAGTCTTCACTGGCTTTTCTTCAAACATATATATTGCAAGTGCTCTAAATACTTCCTGATTTGCAAAATCGGTCATTCAGTGACTAAACTTTCCGAATTCATGAAAATGGCGATACCCCTTAATGCAACTCAATACTGATTCTTTCCACAAAGGAAAATCCAAATATTTGAGAGCAAATTGACGTTGCTGACCCGACAAAGAAACAGAGCTTCAAAATCCCCTCTTCAGCTCAATTACATCACTTTCCCCACAACAAGGACAGACCATTATCGAAAATCGACACGACCAACATGAAAATACCGAGAATTCAGAATATTTTATTATCGATTTCCCCGCAGAAATGATCTTCTATATTCGATAAGAAAAGAACATTCACTCTCATGCGACAAGAAGAAGCCGACCAACACAATCACTTATCAAGAACAACTCATCCATTACACAAATTTCCCAGCGTTCTTCAACCAAGACAACCTCAGGGGGCTTCGGATTACCATAAAGCATCGACCTTTGAGCGCCGGGAGAGGCCAAACACGGCCACAACCAATGCCTTCAAAACTCCACGTCCTTATTATCCACGCCCTTTAAATACCCCATGTTTTCCAATTTTACCCCCAGGCTCGCGCACACTGCCCTGAACTTCAACCTCAGATCCCCCATCATCTCCTGCACCCGCTCGTCCTCCGGCTCCGTCGTCGGGTACCCGTCCAGCAGCGCCTCCATCGTCCGCACGCTCTTCTGGACCCGGGCCGAGTACCGGGTCGGATCGGCCCGGATGGCCGAGCCCCATACCCCGACGCAGCCGCGGTAGAACCCGAGCTCCTCCCCGGTCTCGAAGCCGGTCTTGAGGCCCACCTGGCGGCCCTCCTCCGTGCCGGCGGCGGCGCCGTCGCGGTGGCCGTCGCCGTAGCCTTCCCGGAAGTGGGCGTCCTCGAGGTTGAGGGAGGAGTCGAAGATGTCGGAGCCGGCGTCGGCGGGTTCGGGTCGGACGTCCATGCCCGCTTGCGATCGGATGGAGTTCTCCTTCGCGATCGTGTGGACCTGATTAAGTAGGCTGCAGGACGAAGGAAGGGAGTTTCAGTTGGGAAGCAGAAGGACATCATCGAAGACTGCTCCTCTCTGTTATCAAGATTAATTAAAAGTGGGCCTGGGTTATGGCCCAAGAAATGCAAACTCAGTGCCCGACTGGGCTGCTGCGCGGGCCCATAGGGAAAAAAGGTCTTCCGCAAAATTGGCTATCTTGCCCTCCTCAGGCCCTTTGGGCTTTGCTTTGTAACGACGCTCCCGATTTGGGCTCTGCTGGCTGAGTCCAGTTTTTTTATAAAAATAAAAGAGAAAAATTCAAAAAATGGAAAAGCCATAGAATTCGGAAAAGCTGCCAGCAAGAGGAAAACAGCAAAAAGGCAGAGCCAATTCCTTCTACTAACAAAAGTGCGAACTCTGAGCTGAACAATGTAAATCAAAACCAGGTAAAACTATTGAACAGATTAACCGGTGGTGCAAGTTACAAGAAAAATGTGTAGTGATTCAACAAAGATGTAGCGTAAATTAGTGCAAGTAACCAGTGGCTTGCAAATAAATACTCCGCGTGCCTATAGCACAGGGACAAGAAAAATCTCCGATGTCCATATGTGAACTAGATTTTCGTCCGAACAACTGCTCCAGGAATCAACCCAGTTGTCATGTCCTTTAGTGACTAAGCGCCACATTACCGAGTGACCCTGTATCCCTACATTGACAGAGGACAAAATCAAACATCAATTTTGAAAAGGTCACTGGGTGCATGTTGATCGCGGATAAAGGATAAGGAGCTTCAAAAACTAGAACCAAATTGTTACTGTAATTTGAATGGAGAGGGGGAAAATGCGTACCTTAACTCTCTTCAGCAGATCCTTCGCATTAGCGTCTTTGTTGAAATGATCACGTACAGGCTGCATAAGTGAAAAGGAATTATTGATTTCGCCAAGGAGCTATAGAAGTTCGCGAGGGTTTCTGTTGCTGTAATTGCAAAATAAGAGTGTACTCCTAACATTTGTGCGTGGAAATGCTCATGCTCATTCAGGATTCTCAACCAATTGTGCCCGCATAACAGATGCTCATTAGGATCAAAAGAGAGCTTACCTGAAGTATCTTATTCAAAGACTTTGAAAGGGCTGGTTTCAGATCACCAGGATGCAAATCTCCACTTGCGTAGTCGACAACAAGTTCATCAAAGCTTTTAAAGGTCCTACACGCAAGATGGCAAGAAAGAGAAACAAAGTAATCAAAATATACTAGTATTCCATTGGCACGAGAAAATTGCAGTTGAAAAAGCAACAACATTTCAACACCATAGCAACTCACTTTTCACCGCCGTTATCTGCAGGTCGCTCCACTTTGAACTCATTAAACCATGGCAATATGATGTATTTTATGTACTCCAAACATGGGTTGCCTTCAACAATCTTAGGTGGACAGTACGCTTTTTTTATCTTCAGATTGACCTCAGCCTACAGACGCCATAAAAAATTTATTCTGCAGAACGTAAAATGAAAAAGGTGGCTCCTCAATGCTGCGCAAATATATGCAGCTCTGTTACAAAATTTTACCTCGGTATCTTCCATAAAGATGGATGATGATGGATCGCTTTTTGACATTTTTTCTTGGCCTTGCTGCAGACCAGGAAGCATATCTACATGCCGAAACAATCAAGACCAAAATAACCATTCTAATCTTAGAGAAACGACTGACTTTATGAGAAGAAAGAGAGTTGAACCATACGATGAGACAAAATGATAGGCTTATTCTTTCTCTTTATGGCATCACAGTACTCTCGAGCAAGTACATTCACCTTCCGTTGATCCATTCCCAGTTGACAAATGTCAGCCTGTTCAAATAAAAGCATTTTGCATGGAGATTTTTGTAGCCACAAAGAGATACAGCACAACCTTTAAGATAGAAAGAAAGCAAGGCTACCGGAATACTATCAGCAGTCACAATCACAATTCTTTCACTGCACTATCAAGTACAAATCAGCACGCAAATTTTGCAAACAGTCATCTACAGTACTAGAGATCACAAATAACATTTACAATTTGCATGCATCTGTGGGGAATGGTGGTACCAAAGGTTTGGATACCCCATATCATCCAGCAAAAAGACGTATGAACTCATGCATGCAACTCATAATTTCCTGCATGGTACTCATAGTGCTTGCAGTTTTTAAAAGAATTCGTACAATTATAAAAACTTATCTTTGGCCCTCTAAGGGAACTATCTATATCCCTACTAGAGACAATTCTCGTTGTTAGCCTTAAACTACTTAACATATTATCATGAGGTAAGACAAAAACCAAGCAAAGATTGTTTCTCTAGGAAGTCATTGACCAACCAACATAAGAATTGACAGAAAACAAGTATTTCAACAAAGCCTGATGACAAATACTATAAGAACCTTCAAGAAAAATATGTCGGCACACTGCATGCATGGGTAGAGAATTTGGGCTGCGCTGAGCTCATCCTGTTCGCTACGACCCATTATCTGTGAGCACCTGGAAACAAGAAAATCAATGAGCTGCAAATTATTATATCAGTCAAGATCGACATAATAACTGCAGGCCTAAATTATATACCTGATTATCCTGGGGAGCTTGTTTCGGCGGGCAATGTCCATAACCAGTGGCCAGTATTCATGTGCACGGGAGTTAATTTCTTCCGAAGACCACAGAAATTCCACTTTATTATCAGTGAGATCCATGCCGACAGCTTTCCATATCTCAATCAAATAGCGTCCAACCGTTTGGATTTTCTTCAAGTCTCCATCCATTTTGTTGTTCAACTGTGCAAACCAATCAGCAATCCATATCTTCACTTTGCATCCGGCAGAAGTCATTTTGTTCACACTTATCGTCTTCATGACTCCCTGCTCCAAAGGAAAATGTAAATATAAACTTCGAAACTGATAAAAGCCAGTCTCAACAAAATTTCAGTAGTAAACTCCAGCTTAAAACTGAAAAACCAAGCTTTCTTCAGAAGTATAAGCAAAGCAGCAGAAAACAGAGCACTATATAGCAAAATGTCTCCAAAACTTAAATCAGTCCTCTCAATGAGCCAGCAGATAAGTCCTTCACATCAAGAAATCTTTTCTCTCTGAAAAACTAGGGAAAGAATAGTTAAGCACAGCTACAATAAAACAGACAGAGATTGGATGAAGCACCCAACAAGCAACACTAGGCAAACAAATCAACTTATGCACCATGGAATGGCAATATGCAAGCTTATTCTGAATTGAAGCACACATGACTTGATGTCACTGACTAAACAGACAGCAAAGTACATTTCATCAGCCTCGACTTGCATCAAGTTTATTTTCATCTCTACTATTCGCTAAATTACAAAACCAAGCATCTTTAGATTTATGGTACAGAAAAGGCATTGCAACCTTTCATCACAGTGTCTGGACATTTCCGATTGCTACTCCATGGATGACAAACTAAAATTGCAATGCTTGTGATACAGGACCGTTCTGTCTGTGACTAAACAACTAGGAGGCAAAAACCAGGCCACTTCGCCCGGACGCAAGCTATAAAATATCTCAACATAATCAGACTTAAGTCAAGGGAAATCAAGGGGTAAAACAAGACCTGAGCAATGTGCATTCTGCCAGATGGTTCGAACCCATCGTAGCAAATGGGCTGGGGCTTCTTGGTCAGGAGATTGAGCAGCTCGTCTTCCTGAATGCACTCCTCGCCGACGCTCCTCACGATTCGAAACCTCTCCTCCGGACTCATCCTGACCAAAACAAACAAGCCCATCAACCAAACTCCAACGAATTTCGCGCTCGACAGACATATCGACGCAATCTTTCTTGATCGCGACGAAGGGGAATTCGAATAGCTTACTGGGTGGCCGTCGGGCCGCTCGACGAGGAGGCCCCTTCTGTCTGAGATTCGATGGAGAGGGACTCCATTTCATTGGAAGGTGGGTTCTGGTCAGCTGCTTCGTTTTCCATTGAGATAGAAGTTTTCGCGCGAAATTCCAGTTCCGTTCCTCAGATTCAAGCAGAACTCGACGGTCGGCGATGGCTGAGAAAACCCAAAACCCTAGGAGGCTGGAGCGGGCGCGCGAGAGAATGGAGAGGACAGGAAGAAAACGGAGGAGATCGTGGAAGCGGATTCTTATTCTGCCAATTCGTCACATAAGTGACGTCAACTCATGTTAACATCTAGCAATGGTCGACGGCGGCGGCGGCGGCGGCAGCCGGTGAGTCCCTATTCTTTTTTTTTTTTCCTTCCTTTTCTTTTTCTAAAATTTTCAATTATTTTAGCCTTTCTAAGTTTTTAGATTTAAGAAATAATAATAATAACAATAATAATAATAGTTTGTCACGTAATAGAGAGGAATTAATTTTAAAATGCCATATTAACATTTTTCAATAAATAAATTGTGGTGTCGTTAATAGAAAGGCTTGATTACACAGTAAGAGCAAGAGTATAGAAAATGGATACTCCCGTTTTTTGCGAGCTTGCTTCTATTTGCAACTTAGATAGTGTCAGCGACTATTGGGCTATTTTTTTTTATTGATAACCGAGGACTCCACCACGGGCCCCCTATGCTGAACGACACTTGAGGGCTGGGTTCTTATACCTCAGGGAAGATTAGCACAGGATCCCAACACCATGGCTCCCCACTTACAACGCTAGCAACCGATAGAATTCAAATTATCGACCTCAATGATGAGGGAGAGACTCTAATACAAGCCCAGCTATCCACAGTTGGGTACTATTGGGCTATTTCGTATGTCGAGATTCTGTGTTTATTTCGCATGTTGAGACAGATTCACAGAAATCGTATGAAACAAATGGCCATTCAAGTGAGGAAGCCCCTACATTAGTCCATCTCATTTCTGGTCGCATTAAATCCAACCAATCTGGTTGATCCAAGCAACGACACACCACTATTCACATTGGGAAGAATAATCTCATGACCTGCCTCAATGAGAATTGTGCTGGGTAAATCGAACTTAAGACCCCAGTCGATATGGAAAATGCAAATCCGCAACCATTTTCCCAACTGGCCTAGCCTTAGGAATATTGGAAAAAGCTATGATATTAGATAGGTGAAAATTTGACAATGACGCACATCATGGTCTCATCAAAGATATCATCGTTCACTATAGCGTCAAATTATGTGCGGATTATCCTCAGGAATATCAAAGATAACATCAATTAAAACAAAGTCGACTTCCCTTCACAGTAAAAAGAGGATTTTCTGTACTTGTTTTACCTAGCTCACAGCAGATCAACTTGAGAAAGCGGGGCATGAAAGCAGCATGATCCAGAGATTGGCAAGGCATACATCATGCTTCCACAAGTCTGTACCACGTGTTGCCGGAAGAACTCGACTACATGAATCTACCATAAACCATTTATAAATCAACCATCAACCACTAGCAAAAATTTGCTTTGCCACATAGTGAACCTCAGTTTTACAATGGGGAGCTCCCAGATCATAGAAGAAAGATCTCTAGTGCATGAACAACAAACCTGACAGATTGAGATTCACAAACATGGAGTTTGGCTTATGGAGGGGAGTCCAGACTCATGTATCTTTTGATTATATCCTCCTGCGAAAAGTCGGTGAAATACCCCTTCCCCACAGACAAACCCTCCTCCCTTGTAAGTCGCTCAACTTCGAGCTGAACATCGTTTGCTCCAACTTTACTTGGATCCAACAAATTACACGCTACTTCAATGATACCATCACCGTGAGTGAGTGCCATGGCTTGGACTGAAGGAAGTCCGCCTCTTCTTCCACTCACTCGTTTTGCAATTCTTCGGATAGTGGCTATATCACTAGAATAGACAGGGACATTGTAGTTATCTACCCATCGAGTTGCTCCAATCACAATGACCCCTTTTCCTTGGGCTGCTTGAGGTGGACCTTCATCTGGCTTAAGGGGCAAGAACTGTGAATTTGGACCACCTATCCACAGGTTTCCACTTGCATTAGGCTTGAAATACCCCAACTCTCTTCTAATTGAATCGAGTGTCCTACCATCTTCATGGGCTGCTCCATACAGAAAAGCAGGTACTGCAGGTTTATAAGAGTGTTAGACCTGAAGCAGGTTAATGAAAACAATATGGAGAAATTGCAGTCTCTTCAAGCGCTATGGAGACCAAAGGACTTTCCGATGAAGTACATGTGGCTATACCAGGGAATATGAAGATAGCATCAGATGCCAATGCAAAAAATGCCAGACCAAAATCTTTCCGATTTGTTGCCTCTAAATAATTGTTTTCGTTTTAGCAAGCCATCAAATGAGAGTTCACAAACCTTGAAGACCAGAGCCAATGTCAACTGCCAAGGACCTTGCAATGGTGGCCACTTGGCCCAGAGAAGTCTGACCCAAGGGATGAAAGCAGATATGGTCAACAACCCCAAGCCTAGGATGACTTCCGCTATGCGACTCAAGGTCAATCGCATCAAATGCAGCCTTAACCATTGCTAATACAGCACTTCTCAAAGGACATGAATCGGAGGGCGACTTCTGAGCCAATCTAGACACAACTGTGTAGCCAACCCTATTGTAGATTTCATCTTCGAACTTGTTGAGCACTGCTGCTTCTGGAAATTGTTTAACTGCTCGTTCAATTGCCTCGAGTGCAGACCTGTTTCGGCTTTCAGAGATGTATACCTTGCAGCAGGCAAGCATCATTTTTAACATCTCTGGCAGCTTCACTCGCCTTCAAAAGCTGAAACAGATAAAACCAGATGATGAAATGCCGCCCCCATTAGCAATGGTGGCTCTCTTGTTGGTGACCACATACTCATAATCCATTCCATACTTACCAACTCAGTGGAGAAGAGTGCTGGAGCAGAAACAACCAAAACTCAGCATGAACTTACCAAAAGCACTGAAGCCTGAAATGCATCATGTTTACAAATTCAGTTCCTAAATACTAAACATTAAGAGTCTTCGCTGGCTTTTCTTCAAACATAGATAGCGCAAGTACCACAAATAATTCATGATTAGCTAAACCGGTCATTCGGTGACTAAACTTTCCGAATTCATGACAATGGCAATACCCCCTTAATGCAACTCAATACAGATTCTTTCCACAAAGCAAAATCTAAATATTTCGGAGTAAATCAACATTGCTGACCCGGCAAAGAAACAGAACTTCAAAATCTCCTCTTCAACTCAAATCACATAACTTTTCCCATAACAATGACAGACCATTGTTGAAAATCGACACGATCAACACGAAAATACCGGGAATTCAGAATCTTTTTCATCGATTTCCGATTTCCCCACAGAATGATAAGAAAAGCACATTCATTCTCATGCGACAAGGAGAAGCCCGCCAACGCAAGCATGTATCAAGAATAACTCATCCATTTCACAAATTCCCTAACATCTTCAATGAAGACAACCTTAGGGGGGCTTCGAATTACCATAAAGCATCAACCTTTGAGAGCCCAGAGGCCATCCAAACACGGCCACAACCAATGCTTTCAAAACTTCACATCCTTATTATCCACCCCCTTTAAATACCCCCTGTATTCCAATTTTGCCCCCAGGCTCGCGCACACGGCCCTGAACTTCAACCGCAGATCCCCCACCATCTCCTGCACCCGCTCGTCCTCCGGCTCCGTCGTCGGGTGCCCGTCCAGCAGTGCCTCCATCGTCCGCACGCTCTTCCGGACCCGGGCCGAGTACCGGGTCGGATCGGCCCGGATGGGCGAGACCTATACCCCGACCTCCTCGCCGGTCTCGAAGCCCGTCTTGAGGCCCACCTGGCGGCCCTCCTCCCTGCCGGCGGCAACGCCGTAGCCTTCCCGGAAGTGAGCGTCCTCGAGGTTGAGGGAGGAGTCGAAAATGTCGGAGCTGGTGTAGGCGGGTTCGGGTCGGACGTCCATGCTGCGATCGGATGGAGCTTTCCCTTCGCGACCGTTTGATGGAGATGCCGTCGAACACGAACCTCCATGTTATCACGCCCGAAAGCGAAAGGCCTTATTCAATTAAGCGGCTGTCGATCGTAAAAATATCTCTGATCAAATGACATGTACAATGGAATGTTACAATTTTCAATTTGACGTAACAACCTAATTACTGTCTGAGCTCCTATGCGATGCACCTCAACAATTTTTTGACCAAAAATGGCTAAAAGGATTATATTGAGAATTCGTACAAAAATTTAGGAGTTAATTAATCAAATTGAAAAGTTTAATCCGTAAAATAAGTTAGAATTGCTTAGACAATTTTCAAAAAATCCATTTATGTGAAAAATGAATTCTACAATTATTTCACTAAAAGGATGTGCAAAATGGACCGTTCAAATCAAGAACCACTTAAACTGAGGCCAACTGAATTGACCGAGTTAGTTTGGTTCTCGAGAGCGTTGTTTGACTCCTAGTTCCTAAAAATGGGACCGGTGTCCAATGGGAATTTCAAGGGGGAATCCGGTATTTTTTTTTTCATTCTTATTTTCAAAAAAATTGTGGGTTTAGTTTATTGTGCTAAGGTAACAAGAGCCTATAATTGAAATATAATATTTGTCTCGAGCTCCAAATTTATTCTTGATCATCATTTGGATAATAAGATGTCCTAATGGAAATACGGAAAAAAAAAATAGCAATTGGTTCCGTTGGATCGGAATTGGATCAGACAAAGGACCGATCACTCCTAATGAACAACCTTTCACCAGATGATAATATTTTGTATTTTTTTTTTATGATGAAATTTGTTCAAAGGTTATTTTCAGTCAGCAATTCGATTGGAGTAGCAGCAAGGATGAAGACCACTAAATTTAAAAATAGAATAGTTTAAATGTTGGAAACTGAAATGAAACTAATATTGATATAATAATAAAAATATCTTGGAAATTTATTCTTGATAATTGTGGATCCTCCAAAGTAGTTACGCAATGTCTTTTCTAATCTACCAAACATAATTGTCATAAGCAGTCAATACCCCAAAGGAGGTTCCAACGGCATTTTCATAACTTTAGGCTCCTTGTTCGTAGGTCGACCCTATTTGCAAGCGGTTACAACTCCTAAAGTGCCCTGAATTAACCGTTTTATTGATATATTTGTTTTTAAGCAAGCATGTCTATTTTCCGCTTTATCCGACACTTAGCCAATAGATATTAATATTGGCCGTATCTTGGGTTTGTTATCGTAACAATGTGCTCGTCCACCAGATGCCACCGCACATCAAGAATTGCATTTTATGGTCATCTATAGTCATTGATAAGTTCTTTCATAATCGAAAACTTACTGATGACCACATTAGTCTCATCGCTGAGCTCTATATTCGTTCAAATCAATTTTATGTCGATTATAAGGAGTTGGCTATTTTCTAGTGTAAGCATCGGTATTGATTGAGTTTTGTCGGATGCTTCATATAGTTATTAGGGGTGTGCAACCGGACCGGGTATACCCTGTTCCCGGACCGGCCCACCTAGAAAACAGGGTCGGGAACTAGTTCCCATTGAAACCGGTTCGGGAATAGGTTCCCAAAATTCAGAACCGGTTTAAACCGGTCCGGGAACAGGGTCCGAGTGATTACCCACCCGAAAACTGGTTCCTGGACCAGTTTTGGAACCGGTTCTTGGACCGGTTTTGTAAGTAGAGGTCAAAAACATTTTTTTTTCTTCCGATTTCTATTTTTACTCTCGCAATCACATGATATTTTTCCTCTTAGCTCTATCAAACACGCATAGCACTTCTCCTTTGTCATTCATCTTCCTCACTTGCTTCCCTCCCTCACCGGCTCCCTCTCGCACCGTCTGATGGACGAACGGTGTTTGTCGCCACCAAATTCTTGTGTATCACATGGATTAGCTCGCCTAATTTCTCTTTTGTATAAAGAGTTATGCTTGAATAAATGAGTAGCTTCATGTAGTAGTTGTGGGAATAAGACTAATATTAGACCCATGTTTGATGTTAATTCTTTGTCTTATGATTTTATTTATTATAATTAGCCCTATGGATCTTTAATTTTTCGTTTATTCCAAATGTTCATGTATTAATTTATTACCAGTGCTTAATATTTCAATATAAATTAGGAGGATTGCGTTATTTTCTCGCTTATTAATATAAAATTCAAAGTCGTATAGGATATCGGAAGATTGCAAAACAGGTTCCAATGGAAACATGGTTGACCCTGGAACCAGATCAGAAAAACATGGTGAGTCGGGTACAGGATCCAATACAAACAGGGTCGGGTATAGGGTCCAGAAAAGAGGAACTTGTTATAACAGGGTCGGGTACATGGTCCAGGTCTAGACCCTACCCACCCTGGACCGATCACCCCTAATAGTTATATCATTTTACCATTACCCACTCTACTTTTTTTCTTTTTTGATGATAAAAGATGCAAAAGATGAGTAGCTCCTACTTTACCGAATTAAAGTCTATGGGAGGAAAATAAAGGAGAGCGTTTTGATTTGCATTTGGTGTCGCCTTGATTCCGCTAGCCAATTGGCAGATTGATTGCCTTCTTGAAAGACATGTTCATTTATTGATTTGTTTGGCTATTTTTCATATTTATATATCGAGGTAAATTTAAAATATTGGAATAATCATCGTGTTCTTTCTTCTCGGTTTAAGATGCATTTATTCAGTGAAAAATGAACGATTTAAAATATATCAAGATATGTTTAAAATGTTGCGTTTATGTGAAGAAATAGAGAAGAAAAAAAATAAAAAGGAACGGTGACATTGGCAAAATCAAACGTGAGGCCGACCATTAACGAGACCGAGAAATTCTCCCTAATCCCGAACATGGGTTTTGCGTTCCCGTGTCTAGTGCACGAAATGTCAACTACATTCGTGAAATTGCATTCAAATTTTCTGACAATTTAAAAAAAAAAATTCACCGTCACCTTCGAAGGACAAAAACATTAAAAAGAAAAAGAAACAAATAATGATGATTTTGCAAAAGAAGTTGGATTTTTCTTGGTCCCAAAAAACTCCAGCTTTAAATGCACGAGTACGAGTAGGTTAGATTAGATCGGTCCATTAAATTACTGCGATTCGGCTCGATTCTTTCCTTAATTTTTGCTAATGTCCTTGTCAGATCTAGGTGGCTGCGCTGTGCATGCTACGGTAGGAAGCAAGCGAGTGACCTTTTTGGAATTTGAAGAAATCGTTTCTTCTTTGCAAGAAAAAGGCGAAGGTTGCTTCTTCATCTCGTCAGGGACACTTTAATTTATCATTGATGTTAAAAATTGATTTTTATATCAGTGACTAAAAGTGTACTCCTTAATTTAACATGATTCTCACTCAAGCATTCGATTTCTCATTCTCATTCTCCCTTCATGTACTATGTTTTTATCCCGTGATGATTTGAATAATATGTTGTGCTGTGTGAATGATTTATTATTCAATCAGTGAATTCTCATGTAAGAAAAAAAACGTCAGGTTTAAGTAATCTCGATTCCGTTTACTAGAGATTTAATATTGAAAAATATATGATTGTATGACTTGTCTATTCCTTATTCCTTTAAGAGAAAAATGATGTGAATCCAAGTATTATTATATTATTTACTTTACAAATGAAGTAAATTGCGGGTTTATGATAAAAATCAGTGCTTGAGAATTGTACAACTTCTTTATTTCTACTTAATCACTTAAGAAGTGCACTAGATGTATTTGGAATCGAAATTTTCCATTAAGGGCTTATATGATAACCCAAATTAGGTGCTGAAAATTTAACATTTGATGAAATTAATAACATTAAATGAAATTGACTTAAATTATTCAATTAAGTCGAAAATCTATGTGGCTGGCAATTAATAATTAGAATCTTGTTCAACATATTTTGAAAACTTATCATAATAACCTTTCTTTATTTTTCTATGCTTGATCAGGGATTAATATTAGTCATTTATAACTTCGTAGCTATCACCAACATTTGAGAATATCAAAGTGTCAAACTATAAAGTGGAAAGAGACAACCAAAAAATAAAAAATAAAAAAACTGTTCAAGAAATTAAATGAAGATTGGGAAAACGCAAAAAGCCAAGCAAGAAAGTCTTCCAACCTGTCCAGAATCGGCGCCCTAGGACACAGTTCCCATGCATCCTCTTCAACCTCACCTCCCTCTAGAGAGAGAAATTTCTAGAGAGAGAGAGAGGGGCTGCAGTTGCATCATGCATGTTCCATTTCAATCTTTGACATCATAAGCAACCAAAGATCTCTACCCTTAGACACGCCATAAGACGCTCCTCCACACACGCTCTCCCTCCTTTCTTTTTCTAACCCTCAAGCTCTCCAAGTCTCCATTTTTGTACTCTGAAAGTAGAGAGAGAGAGAGAGAGATGGGGTCGGGGTCTTTCAAGGGCAACCTTGGAGGAGCGCAGAGAGGGCGGCCGTACGGGATGATGCTGCTTCTGGCATTCGGGGCTGCTCTCATCGGGGTCATGGCCCTTCACAAGCTCCGAGAGAGACGCATCTCCAATCTCCTCCTCAAGGACAAGGACCGGGAACTCTTCTCTCTCCAACTTCTCTTGCAGGTCCTCTCCCTCTCTCTCTCTCTCTCTCTCTCTCTCTGTGCATGTCTCTCTTTCGGGTGACCTTCACGTGTTCGAACTGGCGATCTGCATGCATGACGCCTCTGAACCCATCATCCCCACAAATTTCGTTGCTTTAGAATTTTCACGGTCTTAGCAGTTAAAGTAGGAAAAAGAAGTTTTTTAATCCTCTTGATGGTCAAGAAGTCGAAGAAACAGCTCCTACAAGCAGCTTCCACGTCCTCTGTCCTCCATTTATTTTTCTCGTCCTGTTCTTGTTCCAGAAGTGCTCGACCCAAAAGATTTTTTTTTTGGTCGGACGACCCAAGAGATTTACATGCCAACAACTGATTGTAATTTTGTAATTTTCTGGTTTTTCAAGGTTTTCTTAGGTGTAACTGTTGCAATAATTTGTACCCCTTCAGCTTTGAACTGCAACTAAACTGTTTTCTTGGCTGGCTTTTTCACGTTCCAATTAGTAATAATTGCTTCCGATTGTTGATGAGATTGAATGCTGATGATTGTCCCGGAGCCTGACCGTTCCATCAAAATTTTACCATGTGTAGCGAGAAAGAGACCACAACACCGAAATGAAAAGGAAATTTGAAGGGATGAAAGAGAAGATGTACGCCTTCAGGACGCAAAAGATGGAGCTGGATGGTGCGGTCCTCGAGATGCAGTCTACAGTCGGCTCGCTGAAGGATGAGATGCGAGCGATGGAGTCGGCACTTCAAGAAAAGGACAACGAACTCAGAATGCTGCGTGAAAAAAATATGGAGGCAAGCCAAAAAGATCCCGAGGAAGTTTCTTTGAGAGAGATCTTGAAGCTGAAGGAAGCAGAAATTGAGGATTTGAAGCAGCGTCTCGAGAAACAGGTCAACATCGGCTCAGCCAGCTCCAATGACCCGTCGAGTCTGCCTGGGAATTCCAGTTTACAAGCAGGCGAGGTGCAGAAGGTTGAAACAAGCAATGCGGGTGCCAAAGAAAAGGGCGAGGTAGCAAGCGAATCAAACAGGACTTCCTTGATCGAGAGCAAAAATGAAGTCCTGGATGGCGAAGTTGCATCAAGATCTGACGAGGGTTCTGAAGGCAAACTGGGTTCTGCTGAGAAGATAGGAGTGACAGAGATGGAGAGGTTGCGGGGGAAGGGAGATAGCTCAGGTGAACATCAAAAGCAAGAACGAGTTGCCAGTGAAGGGAATGGGATAGAGAACCGTAGAGAAGGTATTGATGGTCTCCAAGACGAGCAAAAATTCGATACTGGAGAGGGAACGAACACTCCAAATGGGAGAAGCACATCACACGGTGCAGATGAGGTCTCGAGAAATATGAGTGAAAATGGTGATGCGGAGACCGTCAATGTGAAGGAAAGTCTAGAAGAGAGTGGAGTAGGCAAGGGTGGTGTGAAGTTGGAAACTTCAGAAAATTCCCACGGCAGTGAATCAGGCTCTGTTGTTACAGGAAAGCAAGGCAGCCTGTATGTGAGTAAGAAAAGGGGAAAGAAATGGAGGATGCTTGCGAGAAATAGGAGGCTCGAGAACAAGGGGAGCAGAAAAAGAAGACTCATTGGAGATGCGAAAGAAATCGAACGATACCGGAGTGAAATAGAAAATCAGTTGGAGAGCTCCGAAAGGAACCAGCAAACTGGTACCCACTTGAGAAGAGATGAATCTGAGCAGAGAGAAGAACAAGGGAGGAAAGAAAATCGAGATCAAGTTGAAATCAAGAGTGTACCAGCAGACTCAAATGAAGACAAAGTAAACGGAGGAGAGGAAAGCGACAGGAGTGGAGGAAGCATGGGTAAGGACTCGAAATTCTCGGATGCTAAGTTGATTAAGTCTGAAATTACTGAAAATAAGGGAGATGTAGAAGGGAGTGCAATGAATGGCGGCGAAAAAGGTCCTCTCAAGGATGAAGAGGAAGAGATGAAGAGTGGCAATTCGCTGACGAACGGCGAAGTCTCAACCAATTCTGCTTCAAAAGGCAAAGCTAATAACATCACAAATGAAGGTGCAGAACAGGAAGCGAATGTAGAAATCCGAAGACAAGAATATCAAGGAGCCACAGAAGTTGAAACTGGCGGAGCAGGACTTGCAGCTGACAAAGAGAGACTGGCTGCTGACAAAGAGAAAGTTCGTTACAGAATCGAGGAGCCAAGACATTCAGAAGATGAAGACTCAAAAGAATCAAAGGCAGATGGCGCCGGCCAGGATCTCTCACAGGAAAATGATGATTCCAGTTCGGAAAATAACGACGAGTACAAAGCAGAAACCGATGATTCTGGGTTCTAGTTATGTAACCCAACTGTGCTGTAAACTATAGAGCCTCTGCGTTCCTATCAACTGTCGTTGGGTGTTCAGACAATCGAATTGAGTCTTTATTAGATATCACCCATCAATTCATAGCGTATGCTAATAGAGAAACACGTAGGCCACTTGGTCGGCCATCGCAGTACTTCTCACTTCTCAGGTACAGAACTCGGTGAAACAAAATTTGTGTGAATCTTGAATGAAAATGTAAATATATATACATGTGCAATGCTTAATATTTTGCTAACCCAATTAAAATAAGCAATGTTTTAGACTTGCAGATAGTTCTCATCGCATGTTCATTTTGTTCCAAACCGTTCGCGAGCATCTATCTGTGTCTTGGTTTTTTACCCGATCTAGATGTCAAAACCATTCTAGACCCCGCTTCAGCTCTCGTAGAAGGTCTCTTAGAAGTTTTAAAGCAACCCCGGCCTAGAAGTATCAACGTGTCACAGTCATGAGATTCCTGTGATCTAGGAGGGACCGTGCATTATTGAGGAAGACTTATGAGATTCCCGTGATCAAGGGACTGTGCATTATTGAGGAAGACTTCCAAGATCACTCAAAGATTGAGGAAGACTTATGAGATTCCCGTGATCAAGGGACTGTGCATTATTGAGGAAGACTTCCAAGATCACTCAAAGTTCCCACAAGAGCTTCCACAACATTCCTAGAGACGGGCAAGACAGTAATTGTGCCGAGAATCTAAAACTTTCTCGGCATAAATATCGGTAAGTGATAAATTAAAATCGGATAAAAAAACGATCAATAATTATAGTTCAAGGACCTCAATTATAAGAAGGGTGTCCTCCCCTCATTGTAATCATCCAACCATTTCATAATTAAAGTTCCATTCTTTCATTTAGTACTTCTCTCTCTAATATTTCTCTCTACGATCTGGGTTAGCGAGCAATGACTTTCACTCCCTATGATCCAGGTTAGTGAGCAAGCGAGCGAGCGATTCCAAGAAAGGCTTGGCTTAAACAATCCAAACGATCCAAGAGAGCTTGACATGCTTTTTGAATTTGCAGAGGATACAAAAGATTAAGAAGACTGGGTTATGAAGTGATGTAAAGTACTGCGAGCAAACATTCGAACAAATAGGCCATATCAAAACGATAACGGATCTATGATAGCAAAACAGTCATGCTGTCCACAGTAAAGCAAACGATTTCTGCTATTTATTCCCCATAAGTTCCTTGGAAACTAATGAAAGAGAACTTCTCCAATAAGGAAAAATGCATTCTCAACAAATACAGTCGATTGCCTTATCAGCAGGAAACTTTAGTGAAATTATGCAATCCAAACTTCAATGCGCTGCTTCCACCAGTTTCTGCAAGCAAAAGACAGTCATGAAATGACTCGGTTAGAAAGAAATGGGAAGGTCGAAAATCTCTAAAGAAATGAAGAGACAAAAGACAGTCATGAACTGACTTGGTTAGAAAAATGTTATCATTACACCAATACATTTAGTCACTGACCACCTCCTTTTCCGGGTAATTTTATGCAGCACATCGACTTTGTGTAACATGCATAGTATTGCCAATCCAAGAACCAAACATGGCTCCATACTACCAGCCTGAGACTTAATGAGCTCCAAATCATCCGCTTGATAAGTAATTGTCTAATTCTAGCCACCAGCCTTAATGAGGCTTCAAATCATCTACTTGATAAGTAATTGGTTTATTCTACACTAAGTCTAAGTTCATTTTCTCACGATCAAGCAAAGTGAGAGCAAGAACTCCATGTGTGTGAGCGCATCGAAGTGCCAACAATTCTGACCTCATAAGTTTACCAGAAGCCAAGATAAATGAAAAAAAAAATCAATCACAGTAGCAGACTTCTTTGAGAACGGTGGAGAAGCTACTCTGAATACAGTAAATTGCTGCAAGCTGGACTAGTAGTACCAAGGCACGCACACTCGCCTTTTTGCTCTATAAATGTTATGCAAATCTAGTGTGGAACAACTACAAAACTTGATAGACTGCAATTGGTGTACAAGAGCCAATGATACAATCAATTTTAATGATACAATCAATTTTAAATGATTAGCACCATCAATTTTAAATGATTAGCAATCTCAAACGTGCATTACCTATGCATAGACAATGACCAAAATGAATACAAAGCTACAAGTGTTATACTATTACAGCTTGTCCTCTGAGCAGGCACAGCCACACATACACAAAGCTAATAGTTACTTGACTTCATTTTAACATGTGCAAATATGCTTCTAAGGTAGCTAGGCAACCCCACCCACTGTGCATGGGCCAAAATAACACTCCCTTTCCACAAATCCATCTAAAACAAGTAATATACTAAATCTGCTAGATCTGTCACCAATGGAAAGGCGGAAGCTTCAGCTTATACTCTAGCAGCAGCAATATACAAGCTTGGGTAACATGAAGAAAATAGGATTTGCACTGTGTGAACAATCTATTGGCTTTGTTCTTCAGTATCCATTTGAGTGATATTCAAGATCTACCATAGAGTGTAAAGAAGGACGACAAATTGCAAAGATCCTTTTGGGCTAAACTAGTCACCAAACATATTTAATGTTGAGTTAAAACTTATGAAGATATGATACCATGATAAGGAATCAATGTTACCTCTTCCTTCTTATCCTTTTTGCCCCCAGTGAAGAATTTGTACCCTCCATAGATTAGCACACCCCAACCAGACAAAGACACAATTACAAACTGCAAAAGATAAAAGTTAAAAAAAATCAATTACCGACAGAGGTTCCCTTAAGCCATGTACATTAACACAAGAAAGAACACAACAATATTTTTTTTTTAATAAGTAAAAAGAACAGAACAAGATGATTCCAAAGCACACATGACGTCCAGACTGACATAATCAAGTGTATGAATTGAAGCACTTCTTACCATGCCAAATTATAGCAAAACTATATATCTAAAGTCTAACTATAAATTAGTAAAGACTTGCTCAAAACAATAAACTGACGAGGTTATAAAAGATCAGATTTCTACTTCTTATCTACCCAAGCAGAATTACATGATGTGCTGATCAGAGAAGGATGACCACTTCAACAATATTATGTCATGTGCATATACATCTTGCAGAGGCCAAAAACTCATAAAATAGTTAAGCATAAAGACAAAAAATATAACCTAGCAGCAAAAACGAAACACCTTTTAAATATTTCCACCACGATGGAAGCTCCAAGTATCTTATTAATCCCATTTCAGCAATTAGAAGATAACTCTGATGATCCAACAAACTGAAATGAAAAAAAAAAAAGAGAGGACAATAACTTACATGCTCTTCCTTCCATTTAGATGGACTCATAGGGTCATCCCAAACATTAACCCTTGGTGGTCCATGGTGATCTGTATGACATAAAAAAGCGAATCAAGAAAATGAAAAGAGCAGATTGTAATACCAGGATAGTATCAGAACGAAAAAGAAAAAAATAGTATCAGGATTAAATAGAAAGATAATGAGAAACCATCTACTTTACAGATTTACTTAAGAAGTCTCGAGATATTCTATACAACTTAACAACACGATCTTCATCTAGAGAAATGCTTAAAGCAAAGATTCTAGAATTGGCCATTGTCTAGTAGCAAAACAAATTTTTGTCTTGGCAACATCATCAAGGTCCCTGATTGACGCTTGACTAGAGTTGGAAGCAACAAATCTTGCTACTCCAATTCCCCCACTGACCTAAACGAGTAACATCCATCGAATTTCACATGCTACGTTCACCGCTAATCTTTTTCATTCCCACTTTCGATCCCGAAGATCGAATTATGACCCTAATGGGTTCTTCACAGACTACCCAGTAAGTCAATCAACAATCAGCACAACCACCACTGAACCGGCATTTTCCCCTATATCCGCCTATCTCTCTTGCCATGCCAGCAGAAGTCATACACACCCATCTTAAAAATCCACAACCGCGTAACGCGGATTCAGGAGATAATTTCCACCATCCAGCTGGGAATAGGCCAAAACCAAAATCAGATGATATTCAGAAAAAAAAAACCTAACTAGAGACACCGTCGTCTCGTCCTTCCCGGAACTTCCCGACCAGGAATAGCGAGGCCGCGATGCAAAAGGGACTAGTGACACTGCGGATCCGAATTGAATCGCAAACAATCATACAGTTCCGACGCGTGATCCTCGAGCATTCCAAATGCGAATTCGTGGGGGGCGGGGGAGCTTACCCGCCGCGCCGGCGAGGCCGCGCCGCTGGGCAAAGGCGGCGCCTTGGGCCGATAGTCCCGGAGAGGAGGCGCGCGAGAGAGCGGCGGCCCGGCGAGCCGCGATCGCGGCTAACGTAGTAGCCATGACTGGAGAGAGAGAGAGAGAGAGGGATGAGAGTGTGCTGCGCGGTTTGGAGACTCCGTTGAGTTTTGACGGGGAGACGGAAATGGGGGAGGCGATCGGGCTTTTAACCATAGGAGGAGAGGGACGCCGTCGTTTTGGGGTACGCAGGGCCAAAAAGTTGTCGAGTAAAAACGAATATGCCGCCGTTGCCGGGGATCGAACCCGGGTCTCCCGCGTGACAGGCGGGGATACTCACCACTATACTACAACGACCGATTTGCTGCGCTTGTCCATTATAAATTTATTAGTAGTTATCTAAACCAGAGACGTCGCTTTACCGTTTTGCCCTCGAGCGGAACCTCTCTCCTCGTCGAAACCCTAATTGAAGCGGCTTCTTCCTATCACAGTCACTCGCTTGCCGCCTCTCTCCCCCTCTGTATATGTGTATATATAGGCGGCTCTGCGTTGTGCAATCGCTCATCTGATTCCGAGAGCTAGCTCCTCCTCCTCCTCCTAGGGTTTGTCGTCGTTCTCCTCCTCCTCCTCCTCCTCGGGTTTGTCGTCGTTCTCCTCCTCCTCCTCTTCCTAGTTATGGTCTTCTCTTTTCTGTTCTTTTGCTTCGATGAATAAAGATTTCTCGACGGTACGCTCTGCGAGTTATGTTTGATCTCGAACGGGATTCGCTAGGCGGCCGTCGCTAGGAATCTGGATCCGACGCGATGCAACGCGCCGCACGATGCATACCCCGGGCTTCTCCGAGTTTCAGGACGCTGACGATGGCAAGCCCCAATGCTCGTGCTAGATCGAGGGCGCCGTTCGTGTTGCAGGCTAGCTTCACTTCTGTGTCCATAGCTTGATCTGTGTCAATTCAAACGGCTACATCTCTCAACGATTGCTCTCGCTTTTGTTTGTTTGTTTGTTTTTTTTTTTTCTGAGCAAAAGTTTTGTTTTTTATTCGACTGCGGTTTTGTTGTCTGTGGAAAGGAGTTGCGAAGTGGCGGTCGGCGATGATTACAAATTATCCGCGCTTCTGAGTGTCTACGATGAAGCACAGAGGATAAAAATAATGGTTGAATTTCTTGATATGAGCCGATACGTTTTCGGATTCATATAAAAAAATCGATTTTGTTTTCATTGAAAACGGCGGTGATGATCGATGTACAGCTTCAAATGCCAGTTCTGCTTCAGAAAATTCTTGATTGAAAGAGCTGTTTATATTGTCTGAGCCCTTCTCATCGACAACCTTTTGAATTTCCATCTCTTATTGTTTATATTCGTTGCTTCATGATTTTGGATTGTTTTCGTTTCTTTTTTCTGAAAATCTGGCCTGAGTTGATGATGATATGATCCGCCTTGTTGAGGTGTAGATCGCCCCAAGCCCTGTTTACAGGGGAACCTACTTGGGGTCCTACACCATCCATGAAAATGCTGGATCTGACTGAGACCCTCCATTAGTACTTCCATTCCAAAAGAAAGGTCTGCCTGATGTTTTTGTTTGGTCATTATCAAAATTTTCAATTTGAGTCTGTTTCGAGGTGGGTCAAGAACTGCAATTGTTAATTGATGTGCTGTGTTGTCCTATCAAGAATAACCCATATGCATGATGTCGAGCGGATTAAAATTAGAACGAGGCGTGCCAATGCTGAGTGTTTGTGCATCTCTTCTTGTGCTTGTGTGGATGGTAATGAGGTTGTGCAGCAAAGTTTAGGGTACCAGCCATAGCTGGCTTTCTGAAAAGTACCACTGGAGTTTTGAGTTTCAACTATACTCCTTGCCTTTTCTATGTTGTGGGCATTGGAGTCTGAAAAAACTCACAGATCGGGTGTTGTCTATCAGCTTCTTCTCTCGAATATCCCACGAGTTTGGAGTTAAATAACAGCACAACATTTATCCTGCAGCATTGCTTTCTTAAACCACGTTATGCTTGTGCTTTTGCGTACATTGACTCCTCATAGTCTCGGGCGTGTGCACGCTGGTTACTTTGGCAGGGAGATGTTCCTGAAAATTGGCATGTATATGTTGACATGCTTGAGCTATTCGGGTATCCTGGAAGATGGATACAGGATAACTGATGGATCCTTGCCAAATTGATCCTAGAGTGAACTCAAGGAATCAACCCGGTATTAGAGACCATTCTTGTGCATGAAATATGTTGTTGGCTGATGGTAGCTGGGTTGTACCAAAAGTCATGCTTTGTTTGAGACCTGCACGAGTGCTCGGCTAGCAGTTGGCTAGTTGGAGACATCTGTGGTTTTCTCGGATCGAAATCAAGGTGCCTGTCTTTCTTGGAGATAAGATTAAGACTGCATTGACGAAACTAAAATGTCCGAAGACACGCAATAAGCAAAAATAACGTTCTCCCTGCAAAATTCAAAGAGAAGCTCCAAAGAGGAGATGAGCAGCAAAAGTTACAAGATCATGGAGCCAAAGCAAATTCACAGAAACGCGGACAGAGGTGGGACTGGGAGCCCCCTTAGAATGTGATTCGGTTTCAATAAATTTTAAGAACAATCCCATTAACACTTCACTCCGAAGTCGAACATAGTCTTGAGTTCGCTCGGGTTTTCTGTGGTTGCAGTGGCTGTTGAACGGTGCCTTGACTTTTTGAGAAATTGGATAAAAATCACAGATACAGCTGTAGTATTGGAGTGTTAATTTAATGATGGGAGAAGTAATTAAATTAAAAACAAAGATAATGATTATGTTGAATATAATATTTTATGAAGGTTCTAATACTGACAAATAATAATCGTCGATATACTGTAATTATAAGTAATCATAGTATAACATCTCGAGAAGATTTAAAAATAATCACTCGAATCATTTAAAATAATAAATTAATAAAAATATTTTCATTATTAATTGTAATTTATATTTATGCATTTTTATAGGTAATAAAAATATTTTCCGTTCATTAATTGTTATGAGCAAAATAATTAACCATTTTTAGAAAGATATTTTGAAAGTCGTGAATCAATCATTTTAAGGAAAAATGGTTTAAAACCATTCACTTCTTCACTAAAACAAATGGAGCCGTGATATAAGTTGATTATTTCATGTGAAAGTGTTCGTAAGGATTTAAAAAAAAAAGTACATAGTAATAAATCCAAAAGAGCAGAGGAGGGTTTAATAACCCAGTTTCTAGGAAGACAACCCAAACGTTGAGCTTTACTAACCAATCGATCACTCTGTTGGTATTATGGCTACAATAGGCGAAAGTCACTCCCGTAATAATCTCCAGTTTGTGCTTGGCCCGGTCCATGAGAGGCTGCAGTGACCGGCTTAAAGTAGGTGAGGAGAGAACACTCTCCACTAGCATATGACAATTAGATAGAACTACTATTTCTTTTTTTAGGGAATTCGGGGTGAGCTTCGAAAGTTAAAATCTAGGGTTTCGATTAAAGCTACGGCCTTCGCTTGTTCAGTTGAACTCACCTCAACATTTTTTGCAAACCCATCTCTTATTCGGCCAAATGAGTCTTTACAGATGCAAGCAACAGCAACCCGAGAAGATTTAAAAAGAAAAAAAAGAGTGAAATAATTGGCTGTTTGTAAGGATAAACTTTATCTGTTTTAGATTTTTATTTTAACTACCAAACACAGTCTAAAAGCACAAAAAAATGTATGCTTTTACTTTAGTGCCAATTTTTTTTTTTTGGCTTGCTTAGTGCCACTTAAAAAAAAATCACTTAAGTGCCAACTCTAATTTGAATCCTTGAAAATCTATGTTTAGGCTAAGATTCATCTGCGTTGAGGGTAGGGCCCGAGGGTGACATACCCTGTTTTATTGGTATTCGAGCGGGATTAATATCTAGAGTGATAAGGTGCATGAGATATGAGATAATTAGTTAGGAAAACACCACAAATTATCCAAATAAATCCTCAAATTATTACACTTTTATCAATTCAATCATAATCCAATTGAGTTCTAATCTTTTTAAAAATTTGGCAATATAGTCTATCTGGGCAATTTTTGTTGGAAATAGTTGATGTGTACGCTGGCTATTTTATGTAACATGGCTAGTGTTGACGTTGACACATTTTATTAAATTTTGTTACTTTTTTTTTGAATTTTTTATATTTAAAGTTTTTTTTTTTTCATTTTATATTTTGGAGAGTTCCTTTATTAGATGGTTATACTACTTTGTACGAGGTGATGAAAATAATCTAATTCGTAAAAAAATTTATAATCAATATTTGTATATTCTTGTAGCCAAATTTGACTTAATTTTGACCGAGCATAAATTTTTCTGATGTCTAGTTGACTCAATTTATGTGCCTACGAAAAGTCCAAGACTCAATTATCTAAAAAAACAATTTGATATGAAAAAAAAGTGTTAGGCATGCAAATATCCAAAAATTGGACCAAATGGGTAGACATGATATTTTCATCATTAAAATTCGATCACCGTGATTGAACGTAAGTAAATTTAGATAATTAGAAAGCTCTTAACTTCACAAGGTCAAGTATTTTAAATCATCCAATTTGGTAGAATTATGAAAAATAATATTTATCCCTTTTTTTTACCCAAATTTGGCCAAACTTTCACTAGGCATAATTTTCTATTCAATGTCCACTCGATCTTCACATGTACAAAAGGTCGTTTCCTGATTGTTTCAAAAATCCAATTCAATTTTTTAAAATATTTATTATTTTTATCTAAATATGTAATGAAATAAATATGAAAATGCAACTTCTATATGCTTCCTGCTATAGCACAGTATATACTATTTAAATCAAGCTTGGGAACATCACTATAATAACTAAGCCCGAAAAAGAGCAAAAGAGTTCAAAGAGCTTTTCCATTAAAGATTAAAACAGTGCATCCATTTTATCTCTAGGAGTCCAAAGCACCAAAAAAAAAAAAAAACACAACGATATCTCTCCCCCGAATTTTTTCAGGCAGATGGGTCATTCACGGGTAATATGGTGGCCGAGTCGATTTGGTGGGTCATGATGGAGCATGAGGGCGAGCCGATAAGGGCCATCGCACAGGCCATGAAGGGTGAATAATTTGAATCTATATAAAGTCTACTTACCAAATTAATAAGATCTCTTTTGCATTGATTATTTTCCCCTTGGTTCGAGGCAGGAGTGTCCTTTTCATTGCTGCTCTATCGGATTCGCCGATCGAATCTCCGATGGAATCTCATTCGTCGCCAATCGTTGGAGATCCGGGTATTTGATCCATGATGCTGCTAGTTCGAATCGATATACCATGTTGTCAAGAAAAGTATTTAGGTATTGTGTGTAGCAAAGGTAAGCCCATTCATACTTAAGTGACACGTACTTGCATACTTTACTGAAGAAATGTGCAACATCCTCATTACTCATACCATAATTCAATATGACTTTATGATCACACAAAAGTTTGAAGAAATGTGCAACATCCTCATTACTCATACCATAATTCAATATGACTTTATGATCACACAAAAGTTTGTACATCGGTCATGAGACATCCCATAAACATGGCATAGGCGATTATATGCCCGTTCCATTGGCCACCAGACAGTTACCATATTAGGGAAGAAGCAACTGAAAGGATTATCTTTACATGAACAATCTACTAGGTGGCTATTGGCCATTGTAGAAAATGATCCAATGAGTATAAAATCTAAAATTGATATTTGCGTATTTTTTTAGCTAAATTTGACTTAATTTTGACCGGACATAAATTTTTTGTTCGACGTCTAGTTGACTCGATTTTTGCACCTATGAAAAGTCCAAGACTTGATTATCTAAAAAATGCGATTCGATATAAAAATTGTGTCAAGTTTGCAAATGTCTAGAAATTGAACAGAACGGACAGTCATGATTTTTTCATTATTAAAATTTGATCGCCGTGGTTTTTTGTTTTTTGGTCGAAATATGTATCGATTATTCATTACTAGCCCATTAAAGGGACATTTTCAGTTTGTACATCTAAACATAATATTGAAATTAACGGTTGAGGGGGATAAACTAACCAATTACTCGGAAGATAATTCGCTCGGTGAGCTCTAGCGACCTAATCCGCAGCTTTGTTTGTTTCGCGGGGCCCATATACAATCGAAACTTCAGTTAGCTGAGCCATTAGGCTTTTGCAGTCGTCCACAATGGGCTGGGCCGGCCGGGGGTCTTAAAGGCTTGATAAACAGCAAACCAGCGGTAATTTATCTATTGATGCAGTGACTCTTAGATCGGTTTCCAAATAAGCCTCCAGATCAGTTGCATTCGTGTGTTCCAGTTTAGTTTTTTCATCGCTTTTCTGCTTTACCCACAAGAGGGCTTCACACACGGCTAGGGTTTCGGCTACCCAAGCTAATGTCACGTGAACTGATTTGGTGAACCCAGTGATGAAAATGCCATTAGCGTTCATGCACACTCCGGCCACCGATTAGTATTTTAAATCATCTAATTTGGTAAAATTTCGGAAAATAATATTTATCTATTTTTTTACCTAAATTTGACCAAATTTTCATCGGGCATAACTTTTTTGTTTTACGCCCAATTGATTTTTACATCTAGAAAAATCTCCTTAGTTTCAAAAATCCGATTCAATAGTTCTAAAAATATATATTTATCTTTTTCTACCTAAATTTGCAATGAAATCAATATGGAAATGTAGCTTCTAATTGCTTCTCGTGATTTGGGATGATTGTACTACAATAAAGTATAAACTGTTTGAATCAGGAAAATTCAATCATGCGTTGTCACGAAAGCATTTAGGATTTGTATGCAGCAAAGATAAGCCTGTTCATATTTAAAGGACTTGTTTAAAATTACAATGAGCTATGCTACATAACATCCTCACAGACTTAATTGGAGAAGTGTGCAACATTCTCATTCCTCATTCCATGATTTAAAGATGAGTTTACAATTACACAAAAAGTTGTACATTATCGACCATGGGAATAACATGTCCATGAACATGGCATAAGCGGTTAAGTGCCCATTCCATTGGTCCTGACATTGTTCAAAGGCGGCCATATTGGAAAGAATATAACTAAAAGGATCATTTTTATATGTACAATCTACTAAATGGCTATTGGTTGTTATGCGAGGTGATGAAAATAACCTAATTGGTAAAAAAATTTAAAATTGATATATGTATTTTTTAGCCCAATTTGACTTAATTTTGACGAGCATAAATTGTGCATTTAATGTCTAATTGACTCGATTTTCACACCTACGAAATGTCCAATACTCAATTGTCTAAAAAATGCTATTCGATATGAACAAAGTGTCAGGTTTTCTAATATCCAAACTCTTGTTTAAGTTTCCACACTTCGGAGTCGATGTTTGAAGATGTTATCCATGGGTAGGATAACAAGAGATTGAATGCAAGAACCGTGAGTTTTTCCCTAAAATTAGTCATTTCACAAGCAACATTGGTTATTGTATTTGGTGCCTATTCAAGATCGGATATAAATGGAATATAAATTGAATAAAATTATCCTATAAAGAGGTGGGATAAAGGTGGATATGAATTCTAATATCTATAATAGGAAATTTTTTTCTCAAATAACAACTTTCTTAAAATTAACAAACTAAAATTATATTTCAATATAAATAATACTTGAATTCTAATAAAAGAAATTCAAAATAACAAAATATAAAATTTTAGTTTATTAATTTAATCTTATTTTCACTTATATATTCAAATTAATTTCTATCTTATAAAATATATTCAATATATATATATATATATATATATATATATATTACATATATTAGGTGTTTTAGTATTTTAGGTATATTAGTACAATTTTCTATTTAATAAGATTTTATTAGAGAATGACGGAAGGAGAAGAAAGAAATTAAAAATAATTTAATTAATAAAGAAAGGAAAATAAAATAAAAATAAAATATACAAGAGTGTCGTGAGAGATTTTTACCATCTCTATTTGTAAAATTTGTGGTTCATATTTGCGTTTATACCAAATAATATATAATATGATGTGAATATATCCGATTTTATTATTACAATAATTAAATGATTGATAGGATATAGTAAAATCCTTTGCATTTCATATCCTTTTTTATTCAATCCTATCATAGTTAGAAATTCAGACAACTAAACGTAACCATTAGCCAAGCTTGCTTTTATATTAAATGGGAAATTGATGAGATGCAGCAAGCAAATCCCACTAGAGTGTTTTATTCTTTTTAAAATGATGGGAAAAAGGGAAAGGTGAAAAATAAGAAAGAAAATAAAAAGAAATTATATAAGTACCTTACTATAAGAATCGTCAATTTTATATAAATAACAATGAGCTAAATATTTTATGGATAAATAATTCTAAATAGAAATTTTTGGAAGCAAATGAACGTGAGATTTCAGCTCTTGGATTTGAGTCTTTTCATCAAGAAAAGTTTAAGGTTGCGTTTCGTTGTTCGGATTTGAATTGGGATAAAATAGCATAAGGTCGGACTAAAAATTCTCTAAATTTCCTTCATATTGTAGAAAATCATATTATATGTTTTGTGTAATTCAAAATAGGATAATTTTTCTTTTTTGAAATTTCACTTGCCTAGCACAATCTCCCTTTATATTCAAGACTGACGGTCTTGGTTTGGTACTCGAGACAACATAAATCAGTTTTTTTTTTTTTTTGTCTTTCTCAAAATATCACTTGCCCAGCACAATGCTCATGATCGATTTTGCTATTTCAATCTGGTTCCTTGCTAGGAAATGAGAATCAAACCGTTTATTTCCAATTCCAAAAATTCGAAACTAGGCACCATCCCTCACCTAGTTGAGTAACCACTTCTCCTTAATGCATAAAGACATGAAAACAAATTATGCTAAAGATGTAGCAGGGAAAATTTTAAATAAGGGTGTGAAGTAAATATTATTTTAAATAAAGGTCTAAAATATCATCATCTTCTCAAATAAGAGCATGAAGTACTAAATTAGTTTCAAAGAAGGGTTTGACCTTACTACTGCATTGAAGGTATTTTTGTCATTTACTTTTTTTAAAGAAATTTCTTTCCTTTTTTGTTTTTCTATTTTTTCTTCATTCAAACTGTGCGAGGGCCATGGCCCTCCCTACCTTTGGGCGAGGGCTTGCAACCCTTGACTGGGCTTGGGCTAGGGCCAATGACCCTTGCCCAGATTTGGGAGAGGGTCGAGTCCCTCTCTCGATTTTGGCAAGGGTCACTAGCTCTCACCGATGCGCCGACAGCAAGATCGTGTGCTTCATTTGAAATAAAGTTTACTTTAAATCTTTATTTAAGAAAAAGAATGCATCTCAGGTCTTTATTTAAAATATTCCTCAAGACAGCAGGACCGTGTGCTTCATTCACGCTTGTCTCGCGGGCTTATTGATGCTGTTGCTGACGTCTTTCCATCTTTTTTCTTTACCTTTGCCCACATATATTTCTTTGCATTGGATTTGCCTTGAAAAGTCACGACGACGTTTAGAGGGACGGGACACAAGCGTGTTTTACGCTTTCACGTGTCCTGTCATTTTCTGTGGGATTCCAATTACGATGGAGTTACGACGAGAATCCACTACCCGAGGACTGTCCCAGGACAAGTGAGCCTTTTTATTTAGGTCAACCTATCATCTGTACGTTTCTCTTAGGAAATTAACTTTTTTCGGTTTATAAAACAGTAGGAAAATTTTGGGATGATCTTACATATTAACGTTCGAAAAATTGCTTTTGTTGCATTGGATAATTGTGTGCATAGGATAAGTAATTGCATGAGAAAGTAGATGGATTGAAAAATTACTAACAGTGTTAGATTTCATTTGTTTCATGAAAACTATTTTTATCCTTTTTGGCGATTGGATCATTTAGGAAAATAAGTCCATGAAAAATATTTCATCACTAAGCTTAAATTTCGGAAAATAATTTTCTTTTCTAAAAATTGACAATCGTTTTCTAAAATACGACTAGATCTTGAACCTAAAACTCTAAATTAAGACACATAAATATCATCGCTCATTCTCAAGCCCTTAACAATGAGTGAAGCCAAATCCTAGTGCATAGGTTCAGGTCCATCGAGGTCAGGCTCAGGACACCCGAGTAAGACCCCCGCATCTTGATCTGTCAACGTCAGACTAGGGCGCAAGTTGTCAGGGTTTGAGGCCGAGCTTCGATTGGCTTAGGCATGGGTGGTAAGGTTTCGAGTTTGACCTCGATGGACCTAGGCGCAAGCACCGGCACCGGCTAAGGAGTCCCAGCTTGGCGTTGGTTGACCATGCCCTATGTGATGGGGTTCCGGTCCACGCGCGTGCGCATGGGAACATTGGGAAGAACGGGAAGAATCGACTTGTTAGCTTAAAATACACAAAGTCGTACTTTAGCGTAGGAAGAAATTGCTGTCGTCGCGCCACGCGTGCGGGCGCGGTTCGGTCGGGCAAAGCCGGGGGCGTGCAAGAAGAAAACGAACCGATCTCGCGAGGAAAGAAGTGGATGAATCATGAAGCGACAGAAGCGACTGGTCATCGGCTGATCGTAGGAAAAGGGTCGGGGAAGATAAAGGAAGACAAAAGGAACGGAGGCTATCCGCTATCCTTTTCGCGTCAAGTCGTCAGCGTCAATCTCGGATCACGACAAGATGCATTTGCTCCACGGTTCACGCTTTTTTCTCTCTCTTCTTCATCTTCTTCCCCTCTCGACTTCTTGCAACTCGCAAGTCAGCTGAACGGACACTCTCCCGCGCGCGCAATCCGAGGCGGCTTCTTTCCTCTTCCTCCTCCTCCTCCGCCGGCATGACGATCTCGTCCTTCTTGAAGAGAGCTTCGGGCTACCTCCATGGCCACCCCGCTGGCTTCAAGGCTCTGGTTCTCGTCACTCTCAGGTACCCCGGCCCCCTCTCCATTTTTTTTTCTCTCTTCGTCGTCCCCTTCATTCCCGTCGCCGTCGCTGCCTTCTCTCTGTGTTTCTGAGCTCTTGACCGAGTCCGGTCGCGTTCGTTGACTCGCTGGAGCTCTTTAGTCGGGCACCGCGTTTGTTGGGGGTGGCTTTGAATGTGTGGCGAGCGCGAGCTGTAGTTCGTGATCTCGAAACAAGCCGATGTTTGAAGCTTCTCAGTTAGATGACTGCGATCGGTGCATCTGGTTACGTGAGAAGACCAAGCGAGGTTCCGAATTTTGGGGTTTCTATTGTTGAGAGAGTGGAAAGTGTGAGTTGATATTCCGTCGACTATGATTTGGTGGGTTTTCCGGCATTGATCGTCTGCTTCTTTATTACGAGAAAACAGAAGCAGGGTATGTTTTGGATTTGCTCGGCGCAATCTATTTCGGTGTCTTGGATGCTCAGATTGTAAGCATGAAAATGTGTGATCGGATCGTAAGCATGAAAATGTTAGCATCTTTTTGCAGCATCCTTTTCGTGGGTGCATATGTCCCTGTAGCAGTATATTATTTAGTATGCTTGATCTTGCAAGCGCTACCGAGTCATCAAAATAAGATCTCATCACAGCGAATCCCCTTTTCTTAATTTATTGCAGTTTTCTTTTACTGTTGATGAATTTCTATCGATTCCATGACTTTCTTAATCTTGTGTAAATATGATGAATCTTGTATTTTTCTGGGGGATAACGCAATGTGCTTCTTGTTTGATCAATTACAGCATATTGTGACAATGTGTATCCTGTCATGTGCATTTTTGCAGTAGCGGGAGTTTAATAGCTTATTCCGATTCTCAGTCAGAGACTGATCGAGTTGGTCTTGGACCAAATCAGAAGGAGCAAAAGAAGAAGAAAGTGGTGGTGCTTGGAACTGGATGGGCTGGTACTAGTTTCCTCAAGGATCTCGATGTTTCATGCTATGAAGTTCAGGTTGTTTCACCCAGGAATTATTTTGCATTTACACCTCTGTTACCTAGTGTCACATGCGGAACAGTTGAAGCACGGAGTATAGTAGAGCCAGTTCGAAATATAATAAAGAAGGTAATTTATTGTGCTCAAAGCCTCAGATTTTTCATTTTTGCTACTGTTGTTATTTGCCATATAGAATTGCATTTTTAAGCTTCACTTTGCCATGCAAGTTAGTATGGAAAAAAAGTACTTCAGTTGCAGTCTAGATTGATATTTATGGTAAAGAAACAAGGATACATTGATTGCCATTATGTAGTATTATCTAGTCACTAATTGCTTCTTGAATGCATAAGAACAGTCAATTTTTCATGGTTCACATGCCAGAAAGAAAACAAATCTTATGCTACAGTGACATGATATGATGCTCACTTGATTATTTTCATGTATGCGTTGGGCTTAATAATTAAAATAGCTCACTCGGTCATTTTGTTGGACGTGTAAATTCTAAAATTTCGTCAAGGTCTCGAAACTAGTTCAAAATGCTATAGCTAGATCGCATTGACTCTTATTCTTCTCATATTTTTGAAGTTGTGATTCCTGCATATATCGGATGTCAACCCGGTTTCATGAGGATTGCCTGAAACAATCTTATAGCAACCATTTTTTTTGCTTTTGATAAACCAGGACAAAAGGATTGTTTACTTTGTAAAATTGGTGAATCAGACTAAACTTGATATATGCCCCTGCTTCAGCAATACACACTTTTAGTCATCTCAAGTAGATATTATTTATGGCATTTGATTTTTAGTTAGTCTTACTATTAGACAAAATAAGACTATTGCCATTCATCATGTAGATACACTGGAAAAAGTGTACTATGGAGTAGAGGGATATCTTAAGATTTTATCTTTATTATGGGGTCTATCACAGTGATATTGGGTGCAACTTAGATGAGGTATATGAAATGCTGATACTCGATTCTACTACATTAGGGTTGGCGAAAGGAATGCCTTGTTGCAGTTATTTCTATTCAAAACGGATACATGTCATTTAGATCCAGCACCACTAGTGATCCCATTGTTCTTGCAGACGTTTTTATTTTCTCTATTTTTGACAACATCCATACTAGGATGCCTTATCCTCCACCTCGTGATTATATCTTATTGCTCTTTTCCTTTGTTTTTTTCTGTTCTATGTCAGCTATTCTTTCGGGTCTTCATTTGGTCCCACTGGCTTTGTTCATGGGTACTTAACATATTTTTGTCGCGTGCCTTGATATCAGAGAAATGGAGAGATTCAGTTTGTTGAAGCTGAATGTCTGAAGATTGATGCCGCAAATAATAAAGTTCTATGTCGCTCTAATCTGGACCAAAACTTGGGAGGAAATGGGGAATTCTCCCTGGAATATGATTACTTGGTTATAGCAGTTGGAGCACAAGTAAATACTTTTAACACCCCTGGTGTAAGGGAGAACTGTTACTTTCTGAAGGTTCGTAAGTTTTCTGTTGTTGCAGAAATATTATTTGCTTCTTAAATTGCAATGCTTGCAGGTGGTTTTTGCAGATCATTTTGCTGTTAGTCCTCATTTTGTAGGTTTTGAGCTTTCAATGCTTTAATGGGTATTTAGTGCATGTCATGCAGGAAGTGGAGGATGCACAGAAGATCCGTGCTGGTGTAATAGATAGTTTCGAGAGGGCCGTCCTTCCAGGCTTGAGTGAAGAAGAGAGAAAAACGCATCTTCATTTTGTGATTGTCGGGGGAGGTCCCACAGGTGTTGAATTTGCTGCAGAGTTGCATGACTTCATACAAGAAGATCTAGTAACCATCTATCCGATGGTCAAAGATCTAGTTCGGATAACACTGATCCAATCAGGAGATCACATCCTAAACACGTAAGGAAATTTCACTGCATTATTTTTCTATAATGTTTTTGAATCATGCTCAAGGCTTAGTATTCAAACTATTCTGAAACCATGGATGCAGTCAGTGTCAGGTCAAGACAACACAATCTTTTGGATTTGGAGTTGCATAAAGGAGAATTTTTTATCTGTCAAACACGAAATAAGCCTGAACTTTTTAAGGGCTGCTGCTCTATTTGAACTATTCATTGTGCACATGCTATATCAAACATCCACGAAGTCAAAAGTGTCAAACAGGAATGACCATCAAAATTTATAACTTTGTGGTTTGCTTTTTGTTTTCAATTAAGCTTGTGCGTTTTTCCATAATTTTCTAGTTGAATGCAATGTGATTGAACTCTATTATTGTCCCTATGTCATGTTAATCACTAGCAAATTGTTTAGCTTTTTAACTTGGATAATGAAGAATAACAGAAAGGCAGGACTGTTTGATGTGTTCTCTCCCTTTTTTCATCCTATCATTACAGCGAAAGGTCTGTCCAGTATTGTGGTGATCTCAGCTCAAATTGTGTTTTCTCCTTAAATTTGCTTTTCATATGGCATGAAAATTTAGTTAAGATGCTTGTGTAGGAGCCATATGCAGATTGAAAGTTATTAATGGGAACATATTCTTTGAGAGCTACAGAATATGGACTCCTGCCGCTTCAGAGGTATAGAGAATTGTTTCAGGATGATATATCAATAAAGTTTGATTTGTGAAAATTTGGAGTGTACACGCCATAAGTTTGGAAGGTGATACTTTGTGGTGGACAGTCAGAGTACCAATGTTTGAAAAGGCCGAAACATTTTGCCTTTTATACATATGGTAACTGGGGTTGGCATCTATGAGTAATTTGTAAGAAACGCAATTTTTGTTTATGAAAGTTGAAATGTTTGTTTTTGTTTTTTTTGTTCTTTCAAATTCTCAGGTTTGATGAAAGAATCAGTTCATTTGCTGAGCAGAAGTTCCGAAGGGACGGCATTGATGTCCGTACTGGTTGTCGAGTTCTTGGGGTTTCAGAAAAGTCGCTTTCTGTGAAGGTGAAATCCCATGGAGAGGTTTACTCGATTCCTCATGGATTGGTTGTTTGGTCAACTGGTGTAGGGACTCGTCCAGTAGTGAGCGACTTCATGGAGCAAGTTGGTCAGGTTTGTGACATACTGCCACGCATGCATGAAATGGACTCTAAGAAACCGTGACACTGAACGTGCAGGATTATATCTATTGCCTTAGTGCCCTCAACCTACGGCTACACATCGATTCCTTCTCTTGCCGTGTCTCAACTACTGATATGCTGTATCATTGTTCTTAGCAGAATGATTTGAGATTTTGCTCAATCTGCAGGGTGATAGACGAGCTCTTGCAACTAATGAATGGCTACGGGTGAAGGGCACTGAAAATGTTTACGCCCTAGGTGATTGTGCTACAATAGACCAACGTAAAATAATGGTATATTTTTAACTGATGTCTGTTTTATCGTATGTTCATATGGCTGGATGTGTCGGTCTCTGTCAGTTAGCAGTACTTACACTTAAAAGTAACATATCTCAGTCATTCCTGTCCAACTCACTGGGAGATCGAAGAGCGGTTTGTTTGCGCTTTGCACCCCAGCCCCCAACACTTAAAAGTAACGTATCTCAGTCATTCACATGGATGGCCTCATTGTGGAACTTGCATGAAAATGCTTCTCATGTGAAACATCAGATTGGTTAATGTCTTTGGAAGTTTATTTTCAGTTCGTATTAATTGACCACATTATGTCATGCATGGGTTTCTTGATTACCACATGGCTCCCCTTTGAAGGAGCATCTCGATCCTGTCCCATTTATCTTATTCTTCTCTAGCGGATATACATGATAAGTTGCCCATCTCTAACATGTAGCATGAACGTACTTGGTGAAATATATGTATTTATCTTCCGCAATGTGATGTGGCTGTCGTACAGCACCAAATAGTGCTGATCATTATTACTAGCTTAAATAAAGCAAAGCTGCATTTTTCAAACTCTAATTTTCTATTGATGGTAATATTGACCTTAGAGATGGTATTTATCATCATTGTACTCTTGTTTTCTCCTTCTAATTTGTGATTACTACATTTGATATACTCAGGAGGACATCTTGAGCATATTCAAGGCTGCAGACGAGGATAACTCTGGCACTTTAACTGTCAGTGAATTTCAAGATGTTGTGGATGATATCCTCATACGGTATCCCCAAGTGGAAGTATACTTGAAGAGCAAGCATTTGAAGGATGTAACAGATCTGCTGAGAGATCCAGAAGGCAATGAGAGAGAGAGTGTAGATATTGAAGAATTCAAATTGGCCCTTTGTCATGTGGATTCGCAGGCGAAGAGTTTGCCAGCCACTGCTCAGGTGATGGTTTTGGAAGTCTCTTGAGTAAAATTTGCTGTGGCTTCTCTCTTGCCACCATCATAGAGGCACTTAAATCATCTAATGCTTTCCTTTCCAGGTTGCTGCTCAACAAGGAGCTTATCTTTCAAGGTGCTTCAACCGGAGACAGCAGTGTCAAGAACATCCTGAAGGTCCAAGACGTTTTACTGTTGCCGGGCAGCATCGATTTCGTCCTTTTCGGTATTTTACATTTTCACTATGTTTATCTTTTTTCATCGATGGGAATTATAGATTGAGTTTGCAATATATATATTGACGTATATATATTTGTTTCCTTTCCACTCCCGACAACTGGTTTCTTTTTATGTGGCCAAAAAGGTACAAGCATTTTGGAACGTTTGCTCCTTTGGGAGGAGAGCAAGCTGCTGCTGAACTTCCCGGAGACTGGGTATCTATGGGTCATAGTACTCAATGGCTCTGGTATTCTGTATATGCGAGGTGCAAAATCCCTTCATACATTGGTAAAAATATCATTTGATGTTTTGTGTTGCAGACATATAAAGCTTTTCCCTTTTTCTTCAGCAAGCAAGTAAGCTGGCGCACACGGGTGTTGGTTGTATTCGATTGGACACGAAGATTTGTTTTCGGAAGAGACTCGAGCCGTATTTGAGGCGACGAACGAGACATGTAAATGATGTCGAGAACCAAAGGAACGTCGCTGTTGGACATGGAAGACTGCTTTTGGCTTCTTCTTCCAGGTGTGATTGGCCATGTGATCTTCTGTCTTTCTGCAAGTTCAGTGGGAGGTGAAAGCATTGCCCCTCAAATCATGTCATGTAGTAAGTAGATCAAAAGTATGTTGTGATGTTGTCGAAAAGTTTAGTTGAATGCTCTCGGACAAAGGTGCTCATCGTGTTTGCGAAACACGTATTGGCTTTGTTGATTGTGACATTGGGGGTCTCGGTGAACTTGTCTAGTTGACTGAATCTGTGTAGTCATGCCACTACCGTGTGAAGGCAGGCGTCCTGCTAGAGAACTGGATACCAGGACTAGTAAAATTCCAGACAAATATGGTAGACTGCCACATTCCTTCTTTGGAGTTGAGACATCTCTAAATGAATTGCATTATTGTTTGAGAAGAGAGAGGAGAAAGAGGGTAATGCGACATTGTTAATCGAACTTTAAACTCTATTAATATTTCAATTAGTTGTTTGATTGCTTTTTTCACAGGCTAATGGTAATTTTGGCTGAATTATTCAATCTGAATGCATTCGGATTAAGGGTGATTGGTTTCAGCATGGATAGCTTCCAAAATTAAAAACTGAAATTAGAAATTTATTTTGTCAGGCCAGTTCCAATTTTTGATAGTGGAACCAACCCAGTTCCAAACTGACCGGTTTTAGGATCGATCCGGAAGTTGGCTGAGTTTCTTCTTCTTTTGTTCCCTTTCATTTTATTATATGAATGATGTGCATTTGTGGCAAATTTGAATACAATTCTTTCTAATTGAAGATACCATGTCGACAAATGTTTAATTCTAATAAATATTTTTGTTCCAAAAGAAAGAACCTTTCCTAACAATCTCTAAAATCGGCGAGGGGAGAGAGAGAGAGAGAGCACCAACTTTCTTCCATTTAGTTCCGCATTTTCGGACCCTCTTCAACATCAGAATTTCCGAATCTTCCCGTGTTTAAAGGAAGCAACTTCATGTTGCTCCTTTTCATTTTTCAAGTCGTATCATCCTTTTTCTCATCGGTCCTCGAGGAAGACGGTGTATAGTATCCCTCGGACTGTCCCATCTTTAGTTGGACAAAGTGTCAAGTCAATCTCGCGGTCTTGTTTAGCCTCATAACATTCATATTCCAAGCGCTTTGTATTCCCGCATTGCGGGAAAAGTACCAAAAAAGTCATAAACCTTTTACATTAGTACCAATTCAGTCATAAATTTTTTAATTGGACTAATTTAGTTATAAACCTTTTGATATTGGTACTAATTCAGTCCTTCCGGCCAATTTTGGCCGGCCGGCGCTGATGTGGACGTCGGCCGGACGCTGACGTGAAAATTTTTCTGATTTTTTTTTATTATTTTTTCGATTTTTTTTATTTATTTATTTATTTATTTTTTGCCTTTTTCCTTTTCTTTTCTGGCAGTGGCCGGGGAGCCTCCGGTGAGGCTCGCCGGCCACTAGGCGAGGGTCGCGCGCCCGGCGGGGTCGCCCCTCGCCCCCAGCCATAGGTGGGACCATCAGGCGGGGGCGAGGGACGCGAGGCCGCCATACCGACGAGGCGGCGAGGTCTGACCGGCTCGCTTGCCGATGGCCTCGACCGAGCCAGCCGAGGCCCTCGGCGGCTGGCCTCGCCTGGCCGCCCTTCGGCGATGGCCGCCGATGGCCTCGCCGGCGGCCTAGGGAGAGGCCGGGCGAGGGCCGCGACCCTTGCCGGCGGCAGGCGAGGGCTTCACGGCCCTCGCCCAGTGACCGGCGAGCCTCACTGGAGGCTCGCCGGCCACTGCCGGAAAAGGCCAATAAAAAAAATTTAAAAAAATAAAAAATAAAAAAAATAAAAAAATCGAAAAAATAATTAAAAAAATCATAAAAATTTCCACGTCAGAGCCGGCCGGCCAAAATTGGCCGGAAGGACTGAATTGGTACCAATATCAAAAGGTTTAGGACTAAATTGGTCCAATTGAAAAGTTTAGGACTGAATTGGTACCAATGCAATAGATTTATGACTTTTTTGGTACTTTTTCACCCTCCTTGCTAGATGTGTCATTCCACCTATCTTTCCCCTTCTCCTCACATAGAGAGCTCTAGTAGTAAAAATTATCCAAAAAATCTTAACCTCATTGTATTTACCAATCTAATTTTAAACATTTTAACTATATCAATTGAGTCATGGACCTTTTTATGTTTTGCTAATTGAATCTATTCGATCAATTTTGATAAAAAAAATCACTGATATGGATGCTGGCTACCTTATGTAACATAGACATTTTTAACAATTTTTTTTTAATTTTTTTTAATTTTATCTTTTCTTTCTCTTTATTTCCATTCTTTGTTTAGTTAGTTGTCGGGCCTCTTTGATAATCGGTGATTGGCTAGAAACAAGGGCCGGTGAGGTCAACCTCAGGTGAGCCTCGACCTTGCCATCGCTAGGCGAGGCTCGACTTCACTAGATTCATGGAGTCTCATCTCATCAGGAGATGAGGCTGAGGCTTGACCTTGCTGGCCACTGTTGAGGTCAACCTTTCTAGCTGTAATGTTGAGCCTCACTCGCCCTTGGCCCTAGCAATGGCAAGGTTCGACCTTGCTCAAGGCTAGTAAGTGCAAGCTTCACCATCTCACCAGCCCTCGCCTTTGGCCAATCATTGGGCTTACATCAACGTTGGTTGCGCCACTTAGGACGAGCAACGTCCATGTAATGATTTCTAATTAAAATTGATGGGATGAACTCAATTAGTAAAACATGAAAATGTTTGACTCAATTGATATAAGCAAAATGTTGAGAGTTAAATTGGTAAAAGTGTAATAAGTTTAGAATTTTTTTTTTGATAATTTTTCGTAAAAGAAATGCTATTATTAGTGGATGAAAAAACATGGGAAAAATGTTAGAAAAGTCCAAAACCTATTGCATAAATGTCAATTTAGTTATAAATCCTTTGAACTAGTGCCAATTTAGTCATTAATCTTTTGACTTTGTGCCAATTCGATTCTAAACCTTTTAATGTCCATGTTGGCAAAATCAGGCTAATTTTATTTTCTTTATTTTTCTCTCCTTCATTTTTTCTTCCTCTAGATGGTGACCAGCTAGTAGGCGACAGCTGGGTGAGGCCAAGCCCCTGTGAAGCTGAACCTCCCCTAAGCGAGGGCAACCTCGATGAAGGCTCCCCTCACCAAATTTGACAAGGGCAACCCTTGCTTAGGCTAGGGCAACCTTGCCGAGGCTCGGCCTCGCCTTGGTTGGGCGAGGTCAGCCTGCCCAGTGGCCAACCATCTCTTGTCGGTTAGCCACCGCCTTAAGGAAGAAGGAGGGAGAGAGAAAAAAATAAATAAAGAAAAAAAAAGAACAATTTCTTTTTTTTAGAAAAATAAAAAAAATGGAAAAATTATTAAAATAATTTTAAAATTCGTCCACGTTAACACTAGACAACGCCATGTAAGCCGGTTGACGTCCATACTAACAAAATCCGGCTAAAATTAGCTGAAATAAGTAAACTGACATCAAGTCAAAAAGTTTATGACTAAATTGGCATAAATGCGATAGATTGATAATTTTTCTGATATTTTTTCCAAATAAATATAGATGAAGTGTGCTTGGAAAAAGAAAAACATAAATTATGGAAACTGCCATCTCTCGCTCGATCTATACAAGGTGACTGACCCGACTCATCCATCCCATCCCGATTCCTAGCCCGATCAAAGCGGGTCCCGAGCTATCGGGGCCACCGGGCTGGGGACCCGAACGAGCAAGCGCGTCCAAAACCCAGAAACAGCTCCGAACTGTACGGACGCCCTCGCCCCCACGCGGCGACACGTGTCGGGAGTCAAGGTCAAACGGGGAAATCAAAGATTAAAAATAAAGACGAACAAAAAAGGAAAGGACGGGAGGGGGGCTCGCTCCCCTCGATCTTTTCCCGCGGCGGTTACGCATGACGTCACCGCGCTTCCCCCCTCACGGAAACTTTGCCTTTCTTCTCTCACTATATATTCTCTTCCTCCCCTTCTCTCTCATTCTCTTACCGTTTTCGTTCTCTCTTCTCTCTCTACATCACTCTCTGTTGCTTGATCGACAAGGAAGGAAGGAAGGAGAAGCAGCGCCTTAGGGTTCGGGCTCCGCCATGGGCAGGTTCGCCTTCTACGAGAGGATCTTCCGAGCGTTCCACGACCGCCGTTCCCTCTCCAAGCTCCTCCTCGTCTCCACCGTCAGGTGCCGCTCTCTCTCTCTCTCTCTCTCCTCCGTAGCCGCCGTCCTGCTGCGCTCGCCGTTTTACCTTCCGACGCATGCGAACGCTGCGTCAGCAATGCCGGTCCGCTTGCCCGCGTGCTGCTCCGGAAAACCGACGGCGATCGCGATCGTTTTCTCGCAGCTCGGTGTTCGTTTGTTTCTTTTGTCGTGGAGATCTCTCGCAGGGATAGAGAGAAAAATTCACGTTTCTGGTGTTTTCCTGCACTACTCGATCGAGTTTTGTCCATCGTGATGAGCGATGTAGTTGCGCGTCTTGCTTCGGTCGACGAGTCGTGGATTTTGCTCATGAATGCCTCGTGACGCTTGCGTCGGTTTCGGTTGTTGCTGTTGTTATTTGCATGTTGTTTAGAGTAATGGTTTTGCGAGGTGTTTGGAACGTAAAGTGAGCCGCAATCACAGCTCACCGCTCGCAAACGGCTCTATTCGGTTATTTTACTGTTATATCAAATGAATTAGATACTCGTTAGTGGAAATTGAGCTGGGTTCGCAATCCGCCGCTCTATGTTGAAAAATGTCACTGAATCAACTTCTGAGTTAGTCTTCAAATGTCAAGCTCTCTCTGTAAAATTAAGCTCTTTAAATCCGTAAATGTTGCCGATAATGCATGTAGCTACACAGTGATCTCTGTTCTCTCACAGCGAAATTGATGTCTGTTTTGTTGCAGTGGTGGGGGTATAGTAGCATTTTCGAATACGACTCCATTCCCTGTCGCCTATGCCGATTCAGCGCAAGGTCAATGCCCCAAAAAGAAGGTGGTTGTGCTTGGAACCGGATGGGCTGCCACCAGCTTTTTGAAGAATTTGAAGAATTCATCATATGAAGTAGAAGTAGTTTCACCGCGTAATTATTTTGCGTTCACGCCCTTGTTACCGAGCGTCACAAATGGCACAGTGGAAGCACGCAGTATTGTCGAACCAATCCGAAATATCGTTAACAAGGTAGTTGTCACAGATGACTAATGAAGTGCTTTCAGAGATTCCGGAGAGAATTATGAGCTTCTTCTTCTTTTCATTTTCCAGCACAAATTGTGTTGCTCCTACAGGATGGATATGTATGTTTGATAAGTTTTGACAAAATGTGGATCTCATACTCCTTTCAGGCTCCTTGTTGGGTCATTGTTCAGATAAGTTGGGGCGATAGACTGAGCTGTTCCTTTTGTGTCTAATGGCAGAAAGGTCCCCATTGTGAATATAGAGAAGCTGAATGTTACAAGATTGATGCAGAAAAGAAGAAAATTTACTGTCAATCTACTCAAGCTTCGAACCTAGGAGGGAAAGAAGAATTTGCAATAGATTATGACTATCTCATAATAGCTGTGGGAGCCCGTGCAAATACATTCAACACACCTGGTGTCGAGGAGAATACCCATTTCTTGAAGGTATATATCACCAAGATAAGATGTTGATTTGGTTTTCTTTGTCATCAGATCAATGTGCTTCTCAATTGGATAGTGGGTTGAGTAAAAACATAAATATGCTTCTCTTCACTCAATTCCACTCCATATCGTTCCCAGCAATTATTAAGTAAAGGTGAGACGATTTTCTTTTATGCAGGAAGTAGAAGATGCTCAGAAGATCCGTCAGACAGTGATAGGCTGCTTTGAGAGAGCAAGCTTACCGAGCCTTAGTGAAGAAGAGAAAAAGAGGATTCTGCATTTTGTTGTCGTTGGTGGTGGTCCAGCAGGGGTGGAATTTGCGGCAGAGCTTCGTGACTTTGCGATTGAAGATCTTTCCCGGCTATATCCGGAAGTCAAAGACCTTGTGAAGATTACACTTCTTGAAGCAGGAGATCATATTTTGAACATGTGAGTAGAATTATGTGATTTAAAGTTCATCTGTTTCTGTGTGTGGACTACGCTTTTGTTTCTTAGGTTAGCATCAAATTTTTTTTTTATCAAGTGGAAAGTTTACTCCCGGTTTTGCTCATCCCGTTGATGGAGAAATTCAGCACTTCACAAAGTAGAAGTCTCCAGTTTACCCTCTGACCAGCAGTGACCCTTTCAATCTATATTTTCTTTTTATACCCTTTTTTACTAAATTCATTCTCCATTTTAAAAGCTAGCTTTTCTTCTATATTTAAATTGCTGACCGATTGGAATAAATCACGAGCTGCGGATTAGCAAAGAGGGAGTTCCAAAGAAAAGGCGTTAACTGTAATTGCCTCTTTTGGTTCTATTAGCAGTAACGTAACCGGTGATCAGTGGCTTTTTTTGTTTTGCTTGAATGATCCCCTAATATCTCACTCGATGAAGTCGGCTGTCTTTCATTTGTGGCTAATGCTTCTAAGCCTTGCTTTTTCAGGTTTGACAAAAGAATCACTGCTTTCGCGTTACAGAAATTTCAAAGAGAGGACATCAATGTCAAGACGGGCTCCATGGTAGTCAAAGTGTCCGAGAAGGAAATCTCCATAAAGGAAAGAGGGACTGGCCACATTGTTTCTCTTCCTTACGGAATGGCTGTCTGGTCTACTGGTATCGGGACTCGGCCTTTCATTATGGAATTCATGAAGCAAATTGGGCAGGTTTGTTACTTAGCAATTGGTTCTTCCTCCATCTACAGCTTTCTCTTGCTTGTGAACATCCCTTTTGCCATTCGTGATTAGACTAACAGGCGTGCGATTGCCACTGATGAATGGCTGAGAGTTGATGGTTGTGATAGCATATACGCTCTTGGTGACTGTGCAACGATCAATCAACGAAGAGTCATGGTAAGAAATCTTGCTTTTGCATAAACGTCCGTCTTAAACAAAGTCTTCTTTTAAGTGCGCCACTTAGGTTTGTAAGACGTTAGAATTTGATTTTCTTATTTAAAAAAAAAAGGTTTTGGTGCTTTCTCCAAAAAAGTAGCAGGACATGTATGCACTGAACTTATTGGCATCACCCTTCTCCTGTCTTTTCATCATTTTGCTAATAAATTGCAACTCTTTTTTTTTTTTTTTTTAAGAATTTATTTATTTATTTTATTTTTGCTTAATAACATAATTTAAAGTTCTTCTCATATTAGTTAGTAGATAAAAATTTCTATCATTGTTTATGTACATTTTGGAAATAGTATAATGTTTACGATATATAATATTATGTATCACGTTTGTGAATTTTTACTTATCTATTAATTAATTTTTTGTAATTTGATGTTTAGTTTTATGTGTACCTTTTACGGCTAATTTTACGTTAAAATCATGTTGTATATATGCTAAAATATTTCCCACTCTATTTTAGTTACATTTTTATATAATGATCTGTGCAACGCCCAGCCTAGATAAACAACTAGTTTCCAATATTCTAGGTCTTTCCTCTCTAGTCACCTATATCTTGAATATTTGTACAAAAGAAAACATGTTTTTCATATTGACCAGTTAGAACCTTTTCTAACAAGGGGACACAATTCCTGATTTTGCTTCATTCAGCCTTTGTTCACTACACTCAACTAATTCGAGTTGGGATAGTCGATATCAAAAAACTGCATTGTCAGACTGAATGAGGTTATGTCAAACCGTTGTTGTAATGTGTCATGGTTTATTCAGAATGTTAGAGTGGACTGAGCTCATATTTTTTGGATTACTAGTTTTGAGTTTGTACAGTTTAAGACATTTTTCTCTCAGCAGTTGTTACTTCATCAAATTTATTTTTGTTAAGTACTCCTTTCTTTTCAGGAAGATATTACGGTGATATTCAGTAAGGCAGATAAGTCTAAGACAGGTAAGCTGAGTATACAAGATGCAAAAGAAGTTGTTGCGGACATCTGCGAACGGTATCCACAAGTGCAGCTATACTTGAAGAAGAAAAACATGAGGAACTTTGTTGATCTACTCGAGCAGGCTGACAGCGAAACACAAACTCTCCAGCTGGATATTGAACTGTTTAAGTTAGCCCTCGCTGAAGTGGATTCTCAGATGAAAAATCTTCCTGCAACAGCTCAAGTACAATTACTCTCTTCTCCTTTCTTCTTTTTGTCGTTCTTGTTTTATAGTACCAACATCTACATGTGCTGTAAATGACAAAGGTGGCTGCTCAACAAGGTGAATATCTCGCCAACTGTTTCAATCGCATGGATGAGTGCGAAAAGAATCCCGAAGGTCCTCTGAGGTTCAGGGCATCGGGACGTCATCGGTTTCATCCCTTCAGGTACAATAAGCTTCTCTTCCAGGAAAACAAGTGCTTTATGTTACAGTTGTACTACAGAATGAACCTCAACAGGTTAGATTATTTAAGTAGATCTGTCATAATCATGAATAGGTCCATTGTTCTTATTGACACCATCTCCACCAACCAATATGTTCTCTTGATGCATAGACATACTGGTTGGGATATGTATGTCGCTCTGTTGTTTCTTTTATATCATCAAGCCTCCCATATGTAGTCTTTCTTTTCCCAGTCAAACACAAATAAGAGAATAATTAGCCTTTCTTCGAGGTACATCATTTGATGCTAATACTGCATAAGGATCATCGCAGACAAACAGGTCTTAATTTTGATGAATTATTTTGCAAAAGAAACATGTGTGTTGCAAAATAGATAGCGCCGATGTGACATAACATCAACCGTTGCATGGTAATACTTTTCTCCAACCCACATATTAGAAGTAGACGGTGGAGTTGTCCCCGTGATGGTTGAAAGTCTAATCATTCATTAAGGTACAAGCATTTTGGACAATTTGCACCCTTGGGAGGAGAACAAACTGCAGCTGAGCTACCAGGGGATTGGGTCTCGATTGGCCACAGTACCCAGTGGCTCTGGTATTCAGTTTATGCAAGGTAAGTTTGTAATTTGCATATGCAATTGATGTACTGATTCTTAGTACACTCAATCCTCTGATGGTGTTGTGAAACTTGACAGCAAATTAGTCAGCTGGCGCACCAGAGTGCTGGTGGTCTCCGACTGGGGACGGCGATTCATTTTCGGCAGAGATTCGAGTCGAATTTAAGAAGAAAATCACGTCTAAAGAGAACGTGTCATAACAATGTTGTCCACACGTCATCTTAGTTCACTCACACGCAGTACACACAAGAAGAAGATTTTGTTTGTTTTATTTCAGTCTCTTTCTTTAGAAGATTCTTGATCTTTCTAGTGATCATTGGGACTCTTACCTTTTTTTACCCCTTTATTTGGCCAAAGCGACCATTGGATTATTATATTGTAGCATCGATGAATGATGCCACAATCTCTCTGACTGTTGCGTGTGCCATTTGAGCACGTCTTTCCACTGGCCAACTACGAAAATTTCCCGATCCTTCGGGTGCGCATCTGTAAGAATTCTATTTGTCGGGGATTTTAGCTGTTTTTCAAATTCATTTGCCTTTGAGGTGTCAAATCTTATTTGATTCTTGTGTAACACTCATAGTGCGCCGGTATAGCATCTTATGTTGTTATCAAAGAAAGAGAAATGTAGATGGCTTGTGTTTGAAGGCGACTGCCATGAAGTTTGGAGAATGGGAATTGGGACGGGATTTGTAATTGAGATCAGAGAGAGAGAGGAGTTCCCTCACCTTGTAAATGTGCGGTATCTTCTCTGCGGAATGCGTGATGAGATCAGGCCGTGGAGCAAAATGTCGACAAACAGGAAACCTCGATCCAGGATAAAACGGTGGGAGTTTGGGGATACTTAGCACTTAGCAGGCTAACGTCACCCGTTGTAAATTCTGAACTTCCGGATAAGTTGGATTCAATCGTGACATGGTTGGTCGTCTTTTGTTTTCTGTGGATGAGGGGTGTGATTTAAAGTGATCGAGGTTCTGTTATGGTTTAAACTTGTGACTCTGTTACTCGGCTTCGACTTCGACTTCAGCTTTGTCGCGTTTGTTTACTGAATTATTTTGTTTAACTTCTAAAAGATACTTTTGTGATAAAGTTTCCAATGAAAACTTACAGTTCAAAGAATGAGTACAAGTTCAATAATTGTCTGGAGGTTGACTAAGCGAAGCTAATGCAAATTGCAGCAATTGGAAAGATAAGTTGGTTAAACATCATATCTTATGATGCAGCTTTCTTAAAGAGTGGTTGGGATGTGGAAAGGAGTTGGGCAGTGAACTGTTTGGTTTGAGTTGGGTTTGACAAAGGTCACACGCTTTGTGAACTGACTCAAGGTCTAGTTTGTCGCTTTGTGAACTGACTCAAGGTCTAGTTTGTCGATTTCACTGATATTGATAATTGACGAAAATATAATTATGTTCATAACTATGGAGTTAATATTGATGATAGTTTTTTATTAGTGACGTGGTAGAGAATTTATAAGGGAACAAAGTAATAATTGTGCGTTGAAGGTTATGGGAGGAGGAAATATAGTTTTATTATGAAAGATTACAAAGCCTTTATAGGGTCAATAAAGGACAAAACACATTCAATGACTTTTCAGGGGTGTGGGAATAATTTGAAGTGAAGAGTTGTTAACGTGCATAATATCTATCTCTACAGTGGAGAGATTTTCTTTTTTTGCTTTCATTGCTCCAAATAACATTATTAGATTAGACTAGAGTTTTGTCCGGATACTAGATATTTCTATGTAACAATCAAGATGATAGATATTTCTCGAAATTGAATCATGAACTAAATCTTGATCAAAATCTTGACGCAATCCGACCGCTTCAGTACCTCACGTGCTCTCGGCACGTCCTCCAATTTCATCTCGTGGGTCAGAAGTTCATCGAGGGGGATCTCCTGCAGAACCAGAGAAAGCAAAAGTTCAGTGGCTGTGCGCGTAAAGGTCTGAAACTGGTGGGGGCGTGAGAGAGCTTGATCAGAACCTCGTCCTTGGATTTGTGGATAAGGAGGGGCAGGTGGGTCTTGCTTTTGAGTCCTCCAAAAATGGTTCCCTTCAACGTTCTGCCCGCCAACAGCTCCATGAAATTAATCTCCACGACATGTTTCAGCCCTGCCCCCACTGCTACTGCCTTGCCTTTCCCCTGACCACATCAAATCAGACAGTTAGGAGACTTGCCGAGATGAAGTTTAGCCGTGCGCGAGTGCGCGTGCGCGATTGTGATTTTGTCGATCATGCGATGACATGGATTCATCACCACTTTGGTGGCTTCTAGGGCCTGGTTGATCAAGTTGGGTACTCCGCTGCACTCGAAGCAGTAGTCCACGCCAGCTCCGCCCGTCAAGTCCTTCACCATCTCGGAGATGGACTTTGAATCCGTGCCATCGGAAGACTTGTGATCGTCTGGATTTATGAAATGAGTCATTCCAAAGGCTTCTCCCTTGTCCTTTTTCATCCCGTTTTTGTCCACGCCGATTATGGTAGTCGCCCCTTGCGCTCTTGCTCCTCCTATGGCCTGCTCGTGATCAAATCAAGTGAACTGTTGCCGTGCTTTCTCTCTAATTAATCCTCTCAAAACGGCATTCATATATTATACATGTAAGTTAGTAACGCAAACGACCGATCACATACCCCGAGTCCAACAGCACCGAGGCCGATCACAGCCACGGAGGAGCCGCTCTCGACCTTAGAGTCCATCCAAGCAGCGCCGAACCCAGTGGAGAATCCGCACGACAAGAGGCTAGCGTGCGGGAGAGCTACATCAGGGTCGACCTTGACGACGTAATTGGCGTCGGAGACCGTGTACTCAGACCAGGTGGAGCAAGAGAGGAGGTGGTACAGGGCCTGGCCTCGGATCGACATTCTGGACGTGCCATCCGGCAACACGCCATTTATAGAGAGCGGATATCGGAGGCACAAGTTTGTCTTCTCGGATTTGCAGTTCTCGCACTCTCTGCATTCTCCAACATACGCGGGAATAACCACATCTCCTTCCTTCAGCTCCTCTACTTCCTCTCCAACACTCTCCACAATCCTGCCATGTCATGTAGAGATCAGCTGTAACTTGTGCTGATGGAAAGCAACGCCTCATCGACAAAACTAACAAGGAAGAATTGGTAGGAATCAAATTAGAGAGAAGGACTTTACCCAACACCTTCATGGCCGAGAACTCGAGGGTAAAGCGGCTGCAACAACGACAAAATCAGAGAAAGAGTAGGCAGTGGTACTGTAGAAGAGCAGAGAGAATAATACGGAGAGAGGCGAAGGGATATATGGAAAAGGATGAACCGACCAAAGGGAAACCCTGGGAGCATAGGAGATCGGAGTGGCAAATGCTGGCGAACAGCATCTTCATCCTCACTTCGCTCCCCTTGGGGGGATCCACTTGAATCTCCTCCACCCTCCATTCCTCCTCTGCTCCCCAGCACACCACCCCTTTGCACGTTATCGCTCGCTCGCTGCCGCTCTTGCTCCCCATCCTTCTCCTTCTCTCTGTTATGCTCTGCTTCTCTCTCGCCACAAGTATCAACGTGCTTAACCTGGATGACTATATATATAGATATGCAGATTGATGTACAGATCATCACCTTCGTTCCTCCGCATGATCAACGCGTGTCACATGATCTACTGGGGAAATGCGCCTTTCGCACTACAGGTCCTCGATCGACCCAAAAAAATAATAATACTACGGGTCCCTGCGCTGCTCTCAGTCAAGTATACTTTCTTTTTCAATGCTTGCCAACGTGTTTCACGACCAGACCTGTGCTTTAATTGACTAAGATTAAGTGCATGAAACATGTTTGATTTTCTCTCGTGGGCTACCTCGCCGATATGCCATTAATCCCATGCTTAAATCATGCATCCGGCCAACTGGACTTTGGCTTTGCATCTTATCTTATTCAAGAAACTAGAAAAATCTGACAAACTTGATGGCCAAATTGATCACTCAACCTAAAATTGGTGCTTTTTTTTTTTTGGAATTAGCTTATAAAGGTACTAGATATAATAAGCAGATATGTAGAAGAACCATTGTAAGCTTGGATATATTAGTTTCTTGATAAATGGATTATTTAAGACACTACAATTCAATAGAGTTTGAATAGAATAAAAAGAGAATGTGGAGATTTACTGTAGACGTTCAAAAGATTGGTTAAAAGTGATACTTTGAAGAACATGAACGTAAAAGGGAAACAGAATTTAAATTTGTGAAGAAGCTAATAATTTTCAAAATCTTCTTTTTCGATCCATTTACGACACATCTATTATGCAAATGTTGAATTTAAACTTTCTAGCAGCATTTTCTATTTTCAATCTAATGATGTCTTTTATTTGGTATTGCTTACCATCAATGATTACAACCTTAAATAATATATACAAAAAAAAAAAATCACATCTATAAGTAGATTATTGACATGCCCATACAAAGTGCGGGCCCCGTAACTAGCCGGTGTTACGGAGCTGGGGTAGACTCGGTTCCGAATCCTTGGCACTGGAAAAAAAAAATGGTGATACAATGTCATTGTCCAAGACAATAACTTTTATTGTTTTCTCTGGGAGCGTCGCTCTCGCCACATCGGAGTCTTGTGCGTCAAATACAAGGTTTTCGAATTGTAGGAGCAATCCTCCTCAGCAAGTAAAAATTTACCCAATCAGATATTATTTGCCTTAAAAATAATCATCGCACCTAGGTGAGACTAAGAGACGGAGGAGTCTACCTTCCCCCGTGGGCTCCCTATTCCTAGGTGAATTGTCTTCCACCTAGGAAGAATACTTCCAAAATTTTACGTCACAAGTTCATATGAAGTAGTTTATGTATATACTTAGGTTCTTGCATGTAATAATTTACTCAACCAAATATAATTTGCCTTGAAAATAATTGCCGCATCCCAGTGAGACTAAGAGACAGGGGAATCTACCTTTCCCCTGAAAGCTTCCCTCGTTTCTAGGTGAATTTCGTCTTCCACCTAGGAAGAATATTCCCGAAATTTTACATCTTAGAGTTCGGATGAACTAATTTATGAACATACTCAGGTCCATGCATATAATAATTTACTCTACCAAAATATTATTTACTTTGAAAATAATCGGCCTCTAGTATTCAATGGCTATCTTTATCTTTTGGTGTTTAGTTAAGATGTTTATCAGTATTGAACACCTTGAATCCATAAAATTATTTGAAAAATCAACTTCATTTAAAAATTAAAATGTGTTGTGAAATATTGTGTTGTCAATATATAATAGAGAGAATAAAGAGATTGATAAAAGAAAATCAGACACCAGAGATCGTAGAGAAAGTCAGATGAGAGAATTTTATTTCCAGTATATCACACTGTATGTTTATGACAAAAACTAAGTTTCTATTTATAAGAAAACAATGATGTACTTATCATTAATATCAATGTATCGAATAATACATTTATTGGATAGGGAGATGAACATTCATTGTATAAGGAGATGTACTTATAATGTTTGATACGAATGCATCATAATAAATAAATTAGATAAGATGAATATAATGAATATTCATTCATGTATTTCATAACACTCCCCCTTGAATATTCATTGTATTCATTACGAATGTGTATCGAATGATACTGCCTCATTAAAAACTTTAAGTTGGAAAAATCTAGTGGGACAAAAACTGGACAAAAGGGAAAAAGAGTGCAGAACACAAATTTTGTGATCTCTCCCTTTTATGTCGCTCTCGCCACATCGGAGTTGTTGACACCTAAATTTTTTGCCAAAAAATCATTTTCGAAAAATGGAAACTTGTTTTTTCACAAAAATATTTAATGTTAAATTCATGCATATAGATTATTTAGGCATTTAATATAGTGTTTTCAATGGAAGATGTTTTTCTTTTAAAAAAAGAAAAAAAGAAAAAAAGTTGGAGCTTATGATCTGAATGTGACGAGCCAAGCCCAGGAGGTCATATTGTAATTAAAACGGCAAGTTGGGGCCAAAATGTAATTTTCAAAAGTTGGACCAATTCGCAAATTTCGTAAAATCTCGCCGGAGCCCTTAAATCATCATCTTGGTCCCCAAGGCGGGTCATATGGGAATGAAGCCAGAACACTTGGCTTTTTAGCTCAAAAAGACTTGAGCCAGGTTGAATTAATCAAATCGGGCCAAAATGACCAAATTTGCATTGAATTGAGTATTTTTGGATAAGAGACTTGCCAACTTTGAGGGACTCTTTTGCAAAATTGGGTGGACAAAATTGCAAAAGCTGGTTGAGATCTTAAACTAATATACATGAGTTTGCTGATTGATAAAAAATCGTAGCCAAATTGATGGATTAAAGTACCCAAACCAGCTGACAAATCTAAGTCCACAAGTTGGTCTGAATTCGAAGCTGCTGAGTAAGCAACTTAGTGACCCCACCATATCCTCCTCAGTTGCCCAACTAGTCTGATCTTTGCACGTGATGGAAGACCATAATTAGTAGTGCAAGTCGAAAAAGATGAGCCAATGATAAGCTACTGAAAGCACAGGAAAATCGCAGCAAAATTCGCACACTCAACAGCTGCAAAATTTGAAAATTTTGGCTAAGTCAGAAAGTGGGTGAGCTGGGTCAATTGGCAGGCTTGGCAGGAGGGCAAAAAGCCGATCAAGAGATTGCTTAATGAAGTGGATAAGATTTATGAAGCACGCTCTTTCAAGGAATGAAAAATAGGAGACAATAAGGAGATGAGAGAGCTCACGGTTGTCCCCCAAAGACGCCCTCAGAAGCAACTCCAAAAAAGCAAAACTCAGAAATTCCAAACCTACCTTGGCAAAGAAAAGTGAAATTTCCATAAACTTGCAGCCAAAATTAGCCAAAAACTTCAACTAGAGAGTGAAACTTCACTCAAATATCTTTCCAACCATAGGTTACACGTCCAAAATAGAGATCGGAAAGACCTCCTAAAGCCCCCTGAAAAGATACCTTTCTAGCGGGATCAGAAAGACCTCCTAAAGCCCCCTGAAAAGATACCTTTCTAGCGGGCTAAGGGAGTCCTAAAATTTTTCTAGGTGTTAAGCTCAGTTGGTCACGAGTGAAAGAAAACGAGTATTTTGGAGAAAATTGAGAGACAAATGAGGAAAATATTGACTTTCACCCCAAACTAGAATACATATAGTTAGGTTTTGTGTTAATTTTTCCAACAAAAGAGGTATTAAAGTCTAATTTTAGAGGTCAACGAAAACCTTCGTTGTCAGTTCTTGTTTCTGCAGATCTCATTTCCAATTTGAAGGAGCCAACTTCCATGTGTGCCCCAAGGATAATTTCTTGGTTTCCTTAGCCAATAACCACTTGCAAAAGAATCTAGGAAGCAAGGTAAGTATACTAGATGTATTTTTGTTCGATTTTGAACGTGTTTTAATAGTGAAAAATTAAGAGGAAAACCAGCTCGGAAAATAGATTTCTGAGGCTGAAATGTTTCCAAGTGTTTGAAGCCTCTTCAAGAGCCATACATGTTTGACTTGCTACTCTCCTTTGCATGTGTTTTTTATCTTCACGAGCTTGATGAATGTTGTATGTGAGTACAAATGATGCTGAGGTCAGCTTGGTTTGGTCTCTAAACCCCCGTGTGAACTATGAGATCGTTTAAAACTTTGGCAAAAAACCAAACCTATCCACATTGATTCATGGCTGGTCAGTGTGGACTTTGCATGTATGCTTCTTGGAGATGTCGTTTTGATGTGTTCGGTTGGTAATTCTCTATGATGTTTATCGCATTTGAAAGCTCATGTTACCTACTTTCACTTGGATCAAGTAATGTTTCCCTTAGATCTCGTATATAATGAGTGTCAGGGCTTGAATATGGGCATGCAACCTGTTTGCTTGACTTGGGTTCAAACCCATATTTGCAAAATCAATTCAAACCCGTATATTTGAGACCGATTTCAACTTAGTTATTTTGTGTTTTAAGCTATGATTTCTATCTAATATTGTTCCTTGAACGTGTTAGTATAATCTTGATACTTTAGTTCCACGCGAGATTGCTTATGGGTTGAGATTGAAGGCCGCAAACATGACTCGAGGAAGCTGGTTTGGGGTGATTTGATGCATGCCAAGTGTTCGACGAAATGCATAAACCAAGTTTTGATATTGAAACGGTCGATTTGAGCTTGGTTCTTGTTATATTCATGTACCGGGTAGTCCCATATTAGTGTAAATCAGCATATATCGGTTTAGGGAATTAATTTTAAATAAAAATTTAAAAAATGAAAAAAAATGAAAATTTCAAAAAAATTATAAAAATGATGGATGGTATCAAATTATGATAGAAATGACATCTGTGAAATTTTCCTAATTTCAAAAGGACATTTTCTTAATTTAATGCTATTGTGGTATTTTATAACCATTTATGTAAATAATCCATTTTGGGTAGATTAAAATTATTTAGAATAATTTCATGCATTTAGAGTAATTTCATGCACATTTTGCTCATTGGGGTCTTGTCCCGGGGCGTGATAACAAGGCTATGTAATAATATTTGCTCGACTTGTATTGGGTTTCCTTTTTCCGCATTTATTTTCAAGTCATTTCAATTTCTTGGATGTTTACTTATGCACCGCTTTTCATTAATTTGAGTGTAAATTTCTCTTCTAAATTATGTTAGGATTAGTTTAGACATTAAGGAAAACAAACCTACAAAAAAACATTTGCATTGACGCTTAGCGGTTTTAAGGATTATAATTGGTAATCAAGAGTGTGTGGCCATTTAGATAAACAACCTTCCAAGTTAGTGGTATCACAAGGGCGCTAATAAAAACATTGGCATAAACAAGTCCTTATTCCTAGAAATTTCTGATTGCGTAGGAATCGAGACAACACTCTCGGGTCTTGATTGGTTTCTAGCCGACTCCAATAGGCTAGTGGTGACTCCTAAAAATACATAGGTTGTTAAGAATTAAAATTCAAAATCCAATGTCGCGCGAGGTATGCGCTTGGAAGAGCCCGCGCCTAATCTAAGGTCGTTGGTCCGCCTCCATAGGCAAATGCCCCCTAAACCTTCTTCCTTTTTCCCCGAACGGAAAAAGAGAGGTCACAACAAGAGTCTTGTGCGTCAAATACAAGGTTTTCGAATTGTAGGAGCAATCCTCCTTAGCAAGTAGAAATTTACTCAATCAGATATTATTTGCCTTACAAATAATCATCGCACCTAGGTGAGACTAAGAGACAGAGGAGTCTACCTTCCCCCGAGGGCTCCCTGTTCCTAGGTGAAAATTTTGTCTTCCATCTAGGAAGAATACTTCCAAAATTTTACATCAAAAGTTCAGATGAAGTAGTTTATGGATATACTTAGATTCTTGCATGTAATAATTTACTCAACCAAATATAATTTGCCTTGAAAATAATTGCCGCATCCTAGTAAGAGACAGAGGAATCTACCTTTCCCTTGAAAGCCTCCCTTGTTTCTAGGTAAATTTTGTCTTCCACCTAGGAAGAATATTCCCGAAATTTTACGTCTTATAGTTCAGATGAACTAGTTTATGAACATACTCAGGTCCATGCATGTAATAATATACTCAACCAAAATATTATTTGCTTTGAAAATAATCGGCCTCTAGTATTCAATGGCTATCTTTATCTTTTGGGGTTTAGTTAAGATGTTTATCAGTATTGAACACCTTGAATCCATAAAAATATTTGAAAAATCAACTTCATTTAAAAATCAAAATGTGGTGATTTTTTTCATAATTTTGAAGAACTTAACATAATTTTTTAGACTAAAAAGATATAAATCAGGGTTCCATTTTTTTTTTTTACTTTTTAAGGAGTAAGCTTTCCTTTTATGAATATCTCATTGATAACTCAAAGAAGTTAAAAGTCCAAATTATTTTCCTAATTCCATGGTTCAATTAAGTCGCCATACATATTGAATTTTGTTTATTTATTGAAATAAAAGACAAGTAATGATTTTAGGAAATCTAATTTGATTCGAATTTGAAATTCACATTCAGACAAAACCTAATCTAAAGGATATTCTTCAAACTGACGGGCTTCCTGCAATTCTGGATGTCTTGAATTTTTTTATTTATTTTTGGGTGTAAAATGCATCCTTCTATTTCATTTAAGTAGGAAAAGAGAAGGAGCAGCCCAACTGAGCATCAGTACATATAGTAATCCAAAAGGGACTACGGGGTTTGGAAACGCAGCAGCGTGCGGATTTGGGCTTTAGCGACTTCTGCTAGGCATCGCTCCGCAAGGAGTAGTTAACGGTTGCATTATCCTTTTGTAGGAAACTTTGGAACCAATATGCCGAGTGCTTCATGTATCGCTTCAGTTCATTCCCATAATCCACGAAAACGAGGCCATATCGGGTTGTGTAACCATCCGCCCACTCGAAGTCGTCTAGGAAACTCCACACAAAGTATCCTTTTACATTCACTCCTTCCCTGTCAACAACGAATTCGTGTGTATGGTACTTTTTTTATTATCAAATATCATCATTGTTTACCGTCTATGCATTGCCCAATACTGATATCGAATTACTTACTCGATAGCCCTGGAGAGATTTGAGAGATGCATCTGAAGGTAACTTATTCTCAATCTATCTGTAAGTGCATCTTCAAGCGGCAACGATCTGTTATTTGCATCTGCCATTCCTGTGGTTGGACAAAACAACGCATAGAAGGCAAATTACTAGGTGACCCGTCAACCCAAGCAAAGTCGCCGTCGGTGACATAGATACAGTTATTTACCATTTTCGGTCACATAAATGGTCGGATCCTGATAGTTTTTCTTCACGTAGTGCATCAACTCTCTGATACCCTTTGGGTATATGTACAGCCACTCCACGGCAGTCTGCAATTTTGTTCAGTTGATATCTATATTAGCATTATGCTTAGCATGCGATTAATGCGTGAACAGTTGATTATGTATAAAATTCTTTCTCATGCTTGTGTAGACATATTACCGGTTGGCCGATCGGAATTCCATCTTTCTCAGCTGGAAGCATCACAGATAATAAACAAAGTTCGTTAGGGAATCAATTGAAGAAGAACACTAGGGGATAAAATATTTTGGCAATGGTGGCGCATGCTTACTGGTCATATTACACTGACAATCGGTGGTGTAACTTAGATTGAGAGCGGTAAAAGGGGATGCGGATTCATCCACGTATCTCGCCGTGTAATAATTTACCCCCATGTAGTCATGAGAACCCTTTAGCGCCTCCGACTGTGCTTTTGTGAATTTGGGTAACCGCTCGCCCACATATCTCCTCATTGACTTTGGGTAGTCACCATAGGTAATAGGATGGGCAAACCTTACATCATCAACGCGCAATGCACTTACTAACGGGACACACAAAATTGCTGAGGAACTCGTTCGTTGAGGTACAATTGCTAGATCAGTCGCTTCTGCGACTCGTTCATAATGCTTATCTAGCATCTTATAAAGGCTACCTACTTTCTTATAAATAAAATACATACCATCCAAACTGAAAGTCAAAAGCTCTAGAGGCAGCCTTCCTACTGACGTTCGTTGAATACTTAGGGGTCATCCAGTAAGTTGCAATGATCATGCCTATTTTCCCATTTTGAGCAGCCTGATTGTGTATCAATACACGAAACGATTAGTCAAGTCCAAACATGCATATCCAACTCAGTAGTTTGCCGAAAGAATAAGGGGAATACACCGAGATAGGTGTCCATGTACCTGATAGTTGTCCCTGTACAGTTTCACTGCTGCTGCGTGAGAAAGAAGCAAATGGTGCGCAACGATGTAAGGTTCTGTTGCTGAATTTCCGGCTGTGCAGTTATTTATGTAACTAGAACATCGACCGGGTGCATAGACGCCCATCGCATACCCAAACTCCGTAAAGTAATTGGGCTCGTTTAATGTCACCCAATGCTTCACTCTATCACCAAACTCTTGAAAGCAAAAGTTTACATAATCGACGTAGTCCTCCCTAGTGAATAACCCAAATGATCCAGGTGTTACTTGATGAAGATCGGCAATTAGTTCAAGGGATGCGTGTACACACAATTTTTAGAAACTCCAAGTCAACAATATTTGAAGGCTTACACAATATTAAGACTCAGGAACCCGCCATACTCATCTTCAAGTGCTTGGGGAACATCCCAATGGAACAATGTCACAAAAGGTTGGATGCCTGCTCAAAGTTTAGTACACGTTGGAAAGAGCAATTCAATGAGTCGTGAAGGACTAGACAGTAGGGGTTACCCTCAGCAAGTAGGCTGTCGATGAGATTGTTGTAAAAGGCGACACCTTGTTCATTGACTCCCTTGCTTATCTTCCCCTCTAGTATACAAAAGATACCATCCGAATGATTTAATTATACGCTTCATGGTGCATAAACAAGAGCTGAGTACGGGGCAAAACCGCAGTTCATATTTGTTTCGGCATGACTAATTAAAAATGTAGAGAGACCAAAGAGAATATATAGTAATCTGTTGTGGGCACAATGGTCAGGAAGGCACATAATTACATGCATCGAGTCATTAACGATGTGTGATGTGTGAGTCTCGAACCAAATGGTGTTGGTCTACGTGGTGTACGGAGGATCATATTTTTCCTTGATGTTGACAGGAGAAGCCTAATCATGTCGGAATACAATGGTCAGGAAGGCACATAATTACATGCATCGAGTCATTAACGATGTGTGAGTCTCGAACCAAAAATGGTGTTGGTCTACGTGGTGTACGAAGGATCATATTTCTCCTTGATGTTAACAGGAGGAGCCTAATCATGTCGGAATAAGACAAAAGGAGGGTGCATGAGAGTGAGCTTACGAGGTGCAATACGAGGCCACGAGATGGAGAATCTGATGAAATCCCATCCCATTGCTTTCAACAAATTTATATCCTCCTATATATACAAAATTTGCACCCATATATAACTTGTCAGGAAATTGTACATCCACATGACTGTTAAGGAACACACATGGAAGAAAATCAATTATTAAGCAACAACACATGACTCAACAGATTATTTCTATAAACTACTTGTGGTGTCGATTGTTATGGTTTGCAGCTACCAGTCGCTTTGGAAAGGAGACAAGGGCATGTATCGCGTGCATTAAGTTAGAAGGGAGGGATAAGTGAAGCAAATGGAAAATGTTAGTAAAGCCTCCGTCGCCGTCTACAAAGACGACGACCCAAATGTGGTCCCACACTGCAATACTGCATCTCGAAATGACTTCTTTAATTTAGCGCACGTTACCTGGAACCGGTAGTAGAATTCATCAGCTATAGAACCGGAAGAGTGGTCGCTAATCTTATCTGGGGAAGAAGGGGAAACGACAATTACATTTACCTGTGCGTTGAAGGTAAAAAAAAAAACCGTATGTTCGTAGTGTGCATCTAACCTGGAAAGAGTTCGGTGAAGGTGTCCCAAATGCTCGACCCTCTTCCATGTTCGTCCGCTGCTCCTTCAGACTAGTTACGCAAAACCCGACAAATTAGAAGAAAGCATTTGATCCAGCAGTGCACGTGCGTACAGTCTCAATGCATCAACATTGCATGCCTCGTCCATCTTCACGCTGATTACCTGGTAGGCGCTTGATCCCACTCCAAATACGAAATCAGATGGGAAGTTCGTCCGGTTGATGATCTTGTCGTCTCCCCCATTGACTCCAGCCACACCAGGATCCTCACGACCATAACTGCGACCCAAGAAAGTGGCCGTGATCATCAACAAGCTGATGCACCAGGAGGTGGAGGCGGAGGCGGAGGTGCCGCGAGTGATAGCATATAGATAACCGTGTGGATGCTGCTTCTTCAGCTCCATTTTTTTGAGTATGCTTCATCCCAGGGATGTCACGTTGGGGGACTCTCGACAATAAATAACACGAGTCGAGAGTGTTGGGGGGGAGTAGTTGGACCTTCACTTTGAAATCTCAACTAAAAGTCAGTGTGGTGTAGTATTTGTTGATGAACACGTGAAGGCTTGGATTTTCTCCATCCTCCTCCCCTTTAATTCCCCCATTCTCTCCGTCTTCACTTATAATAAATGGAAAAGAAAAGAAGAATATAAGATGCCCGACTTCCTTCCAATGTGCAAGATGACGAACCAGAACTGTTCTCAACTACATGCTTGTGGGCATCATTCTTTCGAAGTTCTCAAATCGGTTTGGTCGATAATATGAATGCGAGCCACTTACCTGAAGGTCCACAAGGAATTCAACCTATCGATTAGTATATCAACTGACGATGGGACATGTGGAACACCGATTGAAATTACGGCTCTATACCATGTGATGTCGGGACGTCTGAAATGCCGATTCAACTAGAAGCACTGATAATGCTGGATGTGTCGAACAAATAGTTAAATAAAACTTTTATCTCATCTTGGTAAGGTTGATTGCGCCACTATTATGGAGGATATAATAAGGAAGAGACTAGATAATTTAGACCTCCCGTAACCGAATAACCACCTTGCCAGGCCACATAAAGGATACAGCAGTCTCTTGGTCACTCAAGAACCCTAGAAATCCATCAAAAGGGGCAGAAAGAAAAATGAAGGGAAGATAACGAGGGACAGTTTCCAAGACGTTTATCGGATAGTGTTTATCATAACAAAGGACTCGAAGCTTAGCTACCTTTTAGTAACCTCTAAACAAAGAAAAGATAACCAACCTAAAATACGAAATTTCGATAAGCAACAACATTGTCAAATTCTTATTCTAGATAAGAATAATCCTAAAGAAATAAAAATCCTAACTCGCAGCGAAGAAGGCATCAATCCCCTAAATTTACTGAATTATGCTAGGAAAAATAACATAATCCTATTGACTACTAATACTAGAATATGACACCAATTGGGCAGCAATTCTTTGGCAAATCTAAATGCTATCTTGATCATCTCCCGCGTCACCATTTTTGTAAACAGGGAAAATTGTCCAAAAAGTACTTAACCTATTTTACGTTTACCAGTTTACTTCTAAATATTTTAATTATGATAATTGAGTTCTAAACCTTTTTAAATTTTTCCAGTTGAGTCCATTGGCTAGAAATCACTATTGACAATCCTACATGATGCTGCTAGCACTGATGTGAACAGTTTTCAATAATTTTTGTAATAATTTATATTTTATTCGTTTCTTTTCTTTTCTTTCTTTTATTTCTTCCCTTCTTCCTCTAGTTGATCGCTAGGCCTTGGCGATGGTTGATGATTGGCTAGAGGTGAGGACTAGGGAGGTCGACCTTGCCAGTCTCGAGTGACCTTGCCATCTCTAGGAGAGGTCGGCATTGTCATGGCTGGGTGATTTGGTAAGGCTTGCCGTCACTGTCGTTGAGTGAGGTTGGCCTCACCATGGCTAGACAAGACTTGCCTTTGCTAGTGGCCGACAAGGCGAGCTTTGCCAAAGGCCAACGAGGTTGACCTTGTTATTGGCCATCGCCTTTAGCCGATCATTGATGCACAGCGACTAGCTAGAGAATGAAGGGAAGAAACAAAAAAGAAAATAAAAATAAAAAATATTAAAAATTATTAAAAATTATCTATGGTAATGCTAATTGTGCCTTGTAGGATGACATGCTCCCACATCAGCGATTTCTGACCAAATTTGCTTGGATGAATTGAATTGACAAAACGTGAAAATTGAATTGACAAAAGTGTTATAAGTTTAAGATTTTTTGGACAGAAATAGCAGCTCGTTGCTCCACCAAAAGTAAATATGTTAAAATTCATAGTCAAGAAGGAGAAAGGTCCATTTGTATTTTGTTCTTATGCGGGGTTCATCAAAATAGCAACCAACACCATCCATTAATTCTCCCACTCATTATAATTTTGGCTTGTCCTCTTACTCGCATAAAATCGATTTTAATGGATGGTTGACTAATTGGTCTTAAAACCACGTGAGCAAACAATTTCACATTCTATCCATCGTAAAGTTGTATGGGTATGTGCAAACTATATGTGAATTGAACGGAGCGTTATTGAATCTAGCTCAAATGTGGATGATTAGCTAGAATGGCTAAAAGTTATCAAAAAGGCCATCCAACCACCTTTATGAGCCGATTAACAGGGAACTAACCGGTGAAAGGCTTGTATGCACAAGGCAAACCATGGAAGGCAAAGCGATCGATCGATTATTTAAAGCGAAAGCTCCCTCGAAAAGGAAACGAGTTAAATATAGTCTTGTCTCTTGGCAAATATGGGAGGGGCAAATATCGCATGCATGCAATCAATCAAATGTATCATTCATTGGTCCCCGGTCCCAAGGCTTTAATTTGGTCCCTACCCTCGGGTTTGGTGGAGGCAAGGCGGGGGCTTGCCTCATTAAGAGTGTGAGTAGTCTGTTGACGAGGAACCTCTTGGACCACAAGTTCTCCAAAAGCTCTATTCAACGCACTCTTCAACTCCACATACGTTGCATGGTTGACAGCTTCCGCGTTATTGGGGGCGTCATTCATTAGTGGTTATCGCTATTCACATTCCCATAAGACGACGAAATATTAGCTTTCCTAGAAGAGAAAAATCACATTATTAGATGAGTGAGATGAGACTTGAGACTTTCTCTCTCACCATCCAAAAAGAAAATCATAGCTTGGGAAGCTCCCTTTCGATCTGCATCCGGTCCTGAATTCGAGACCATTTGGTTGGTGAGTTTGGTAATTCCAATTTCAAGTTTTAACATAGTTCCATCAAATCAATCACTGATTTAGACTTTAATTTGGTTTACACAAATATCATACTAATCATCAATGAATGTTAATTCTCATATGCAAATTGTCTTACCGAGCAATGGTCTAGACCAAGCGAGAGAGAGAATTTGAAGTAGGCCAGTTTTGTCTTGCTCATGAGCTATGCGTCCCCCACAATTATGTCAAAATGCAAAATAAAAAAGGAAAACATCTAGGTCCGTGGGCCCACTCTTTAGATAACCTAAACCCCCTCTCTCTCTCGTTTCTTTCTCTTCACCATTTATTCACCTTTTCTCTGTCCTTTGTTTTTCTTTTTCTTTTTTCTTTATTTCCGTTTGGCCTATAGTCGGTGATTGGCCATAGGTGAGGGCCGGCGAGGGTGTCATGGCCCTCACCTATGCCGGTCCTCACCTATGGCCATGAATGAGCATTAGCATGCTCATGAGTGGTTCATCCATTGCTAGTCAGTGCAATTGAGTAGCATCCATGGCCTTAGAAGGCAAAAAGAAAAGGAAGAAAGCAATAGTGAATAAGAGAGAGAAACGAAGGAGAGAGAGACAGGATGTTTGACAATAAAAGAGTGAAAGCAAATGGAGAGAGAGAAAATGTGGCTAGTGAGAGTTTTAAACATTTATGACTTGTGAGCCTGGGTACGACACGTGTTGCAAAATAAATTGACCAATATTTTGCTGAGTTGGCTACAACTTGGGTGCCCAATATTTTCTCGAGAAACTAAGGTTGACGACATTGGAGACCATATTACAGGCCGTGAAAGTCAAAATTCACACTTGAAACTAAATTATCATCAACCCAATCCTTCCTCAAAAAATGGGGATTCGAATTCTTTACCTTCCATTTTCCATATAAAAATGATGGCCACTAAGGTAAATCCCAGTAACTAAATAATAAGTGTATCGAAAGTGTCAAAACTTGCTGTAAAAGTACAATTGAAATATAAAACTTTTAAAAAATACAATCAAATTTTAAAACTTATTAAATTGATACAATCTGCCTTTTGGGTGAACACCGTCAATTTGCCTAATAGAAAATATTGACATGACATTTTTTTAATTAATTTTTCTTTCCTATATGGCATTTTTATATTATTTTCTTTTCCAAATCTTAGATTAAAAAACTAAAAAAGGCTAAAAAATTAATTTAAAAAAAACCAAAACTAGAAAAATAAAATAAAAAGAATGGCAGACCCCTTGTTGGTGGGGCACCACTATCACCGCCCATCGCCAAAGGGGCTAGTTAGCCCTAAGCGAGGGTGGCTGGCCCTTGCTAACCTTGGGTGAGGCCTCGTCAACCCAGGCAAGAGTCGACAACCCTCATTAGGCTTGGGTGAGGCTCACCTAGATATGTGCAATGCCAAACCTTGCTACGGGCTGAAGAGGACCAACCACCCTTGCCCAAGGCTGACAATCTCCATTGGCCCCTCCAATGATAGGCAACGGCAAAAGCGCTTAGAGAGGCCTTGCCATTCCCTTCTTTTTTCTTTTTTCTTTTTTCCTTTTTAATAATTTTTTGCCCCTCTTTACTTTTTCTAATCTAAATTTAAACAAGATTTGGAAAAGAAAATAATAAAAAAAAAATGCCACAATTTTTTTTTTTAATATTCAATTATACTTTTGCAATAAGTTTTAGGTCCTCTAGTGCACTTATATATCTCATTAATATAACTATAGATCAGTTTTCCCGCAAGAGAAAAATCACATTAAGGGTGAGTGAGAATTGAGACACTCTCTCCACCATCCAAATAGAAAATCGTGAGTCGAGGAAGCTGCCTTTAGATTTGCACTAGTTTCTGAATTGAGTACCATCCAGTTGGTGACTTCGGTTATCTCGAATTTCACCTTTTGACTCAGATGGTTTTGTTACGTTTGTTTCAATTGAATCAATCACTGGTTTGGAGGACTTTCACTGGGTCTATAGAGATATCGTACTTATCACCAATGACATGTTACTCCCAGATGCCATGACAAGATAAATCAATGCAATAGGCTTACGGGGCAAGAGCCTAGACCGAGAGAGACAAAGAGAATCTGAAGGAGTCTAGTCCTGTCTTAGTTCAGGCTGTATGTCCCCCTGCAAATTCCATCAGAATGCAAAATTGAAGGAGAAACTTGGGCCGACATTCAAAATGGTCCATATTACCACAAGGCTTGAACATGATCAATAGCTGGAGAAATGCCTAAGCGCGAGGCAACGCTCCATCCAAAGGCATCAATTACTGATGACCTTATAGCAATGATAATAGTCATCCGCCACATCGATAGTGCTTGCATCCTCTATTTTATTCGCATTCCAGATTTCAGTAACATCTTATAATAATATTCCCTATCCAAAATGTTATTTACTGAAGAGATATATGGTAAAGAGAGTGAGCCTATATGTTATTAACCGTCTGCCCCTATTCCACTAGCACCATCAGTAAAGAAATTGGCCAAAATCCATCTAACAAACTTGTTTTGATTAGTTGGTAATGACTTATATGCAAAGGTTGAGGTTGTGGTTGATTGATGAGGAGTTTGAGAGGCTCAGAGGATTCTGCCAAGGCAAATATATCGACAAATTGGTCAGAAAGGCAAATGAATAACACTCACGCAACAAAAATGAGTGCAATTAATGCTCTCTCTCCTCGTTATTTAATTCAGTTTCAAGCAGAGACGTGAAGCAGATCTACTTCTCAAGCACAGGCTTTTGCTATTATAAATCTGACCAGGTAATCCTATGGAGCATCCAGAGGCCATAACGTTAGAGAAATAATCCTGCTTTGTTTTTTTTTTTTTCCTATGTATGCTTCTCTGGGTTATCATATTGGGAACAGCTGTCGGTTCCCGTTAATAATAACAAGCAGTCTGCTCTCATCTGTTTAATGTTTCAAGCGAACCAAAGAGTCTAAAGGCGCGTTTGGTAACGATTCTATTCCCGGGAACATATTCCGATAAGAAATGATTTTTTTTTATTCTGTTCTCGGAAACAATTTTTAAGCATTTTAAACCGTTTGGTAACTTTCTAAAATTTCTGATTCTGGAATAGAATTGCGTTTAGTACCGTGCTCATTGATTATGTTCCAAATCAATTTCTTTTAATTTTTTAATTTTCTTTTCTTTTCTTTTTTCCTTTTTCCCCCCCTTTTTCTCCTATTCTTCTTTTTCTTGTGGCTGGTCGCCAGACTGGCGAACGGCTAGACGAGGGCCGACAATCTCACCGAAGCGTCGTTGACCCTCGGTGAGACCAACCCTCGTTGGCCGAGCCACGCCGGTGGCCAGGCTGGCCTCGCCGGGGCTGGGTGAGGCCTGCCTGGCCACCGGCAAGGTTGGGTGAGCCTCGCCGGGGCTGGGTGGGCCTTGCCGGGGTAGGGCGAGCCTCGCCGGAGCTTGCCCTGGCCTAGCGAGCCTCCGGCAAGCTCGCCGGACCGGTTGCCAACAACTGGCGGTGGCGCGGGATGGCGGTCGATAAAGAAGAAGAAAAGTTTGTTTTGATTATTTTTTTTTTGTTCTCGGAACAAGAATCAATTTTTTTATTTTATTTTACTCCAAATCTGTTTCTAGGAACACAAATTTTACCAAACATGATTCTATTCCTAAACTGATATCAGAAACAAAAAATCAGAATCGAATATTGTTTGGACGTTTCCAAATAGTGTCTAATAGGTGTTCCGAAAGTATGGCCTACTTTGTTCATATGCCTGCCCGGTGCTTACAACATTCAAAAGCTTTTTAAGCGGTTCAAAAATTTGAGATAAGTTGGCAGTACGTTGGAAATGACACCTCGTCAAGTCAGCAAGTCAATGTAGAATAGCGTGACGTGTGCTGAGAGGAAGAGAGAAAGTGTGAAGCCGGCGCTGTTGGAATGACATATTTGGGTCATCGTGGGCTCATCATGGTTCATTGTATGGAGTGTCCACATCCAAATCATTCGGGGCATGTTTGGTAACCGTCATAATAATATTAGATTCTGATTTTTTATTCGCGAGAATAATTTTAGAACAAAATTACGTTTGGTAAAATTTATGTTATTGGGAATAAATTTCTACTTTTTTATTTCTAGAAGTAGATTTGGAACAGAATCAAGAATACAAAAAAAAAAAAAAGAAGTTGATTATTGTTTTCGAGAACAAATCTAAAAATCAAGCCCATATTTTCTCTTCTTCTTCTTCCGCCACCGCCGCGGTTGCCGTCCGTCGCCCACCGTCGTCGGTTGTCGACAATCGGTTCGGCGAGCTCGTCGAAGGCTCGCCAAGCCAGGGCAAGGTCCGGCGAGCTCGCCGAAGGCAAGTCCAGCCACTGGCGAGCCTTGCGATTTGGCGAGGCCAAGCCTCGCCGGTGGCCAGAAGGGCCTCGCCTAGCCCCGACGAGGCCACCTAGCCATTGATGAGGCTTGGCCAATGAGGGTCAGCCTCGCCTAGCTGCCGGTGAGGCTCAGCCGACGAGCGCCAGCCTCGCCGAGGGCCGGCGACGCTCTAGTGAGGTTGCCGGACCGGCAACCAGTGACTTGAAGAAGAAGAATAGGAGAGAGAAAGTAAAAAGAAAAAAAGAAAAAAAAAAGGAAAAAAGTAACAAAAATTATTTAAAAAATAATAGGAAATGATTTGGAGTAGAAATTTTGAGTACGGTACCAAACGTAATTCTATTCCAAAATTATAAATTTTGAACAGTTACCAAATGTCTTAAAATGCTTAGAAATTGTTTTCAGGAATAGAATAAAAAAGAATAATTTCTAATTAGAAATTGTTCCCGGGAATAGAATCATTACCAAATGCGCCCTCAGTGTTCACGCATTATCTTGAGTATCTAGACTAAAAATATAATATAATAGGCAAATTGTCTGTCTTAATAGACACTTTTCTCCAATGATTATTGGGCTTTGGCTTTTGGGTGGACCATTGATCTGTCATCGTTTGGCGACCTTGGCCCTGATAATCTCCGCTTGAAGTTCATCGCAGGACTCTCTTTATTCCTGTTGATCAAGAAAGCCATTTTGTATGCCTCATGATCCCTAATGTCCAACAATTATAACTCTGTAGCTTTCTATTTCATTGTGCCTCTCATCTACCAATCCTCTGAGCTTTGCTTTCGTCAGTTTTGGCGTGGTCAATCACCAGCGTCACAATTAGGATGCAGCCAAAGCTGTTTTGCCTCAAATATGGGCAGAAGTGAACTCTACACAACGGACAACAAGTCAAGCAATAACACATCTTCTTCTTCTGTTCCTACTGCAGTTACATGTTCCATTGGCCGTCCGCAAGTTGATTTAGATGCTTGTAACCTATTTACATGTAATTTACAGCAGTCAAGATCAATAAATTGCGAATCATTGGTTTATGATCATTCAGAAGACCAGCAGTGCCTTGCTCTTCAGTCCCATGATGATCCTCGTGGAAACTCCATTTACCAGCAGCTGCTATTTCTAGTAAAAGAAGAATTAGATGGACTAAGCATCTCCACAACCAATTCCATGAATGCGTAAATCGTCTGGGAGGAGCTGAAAGTAAGTAATGGATAGAGAATGTCACTTTTGAGTCAATGTCTATATTAATTCAACTGACGTCCAAGTCATGATTTATTGGACAGGCACAGGAGCAAAACCAAAGTTAATTTTGAAGCTGATAAATGTCAAGGGGTTAACAATCTTTCACATTAAGAGTCACTTGCAGGTACTGCAACATAATGACTTTTCATCTATTAGCTGAAAATCAATGCCCATACTTAACATTTTGTCTCAGAAATTCAAACCAAAACTTTGTTTGTCCATTGCATTAAAGAAATATCTCATCACGAAGTGCATTGCAGAATCTAAAGAAGTTTGTTCTTTGCATCCACTACGATGAGCACAAATGAACATTCCTTGCAAGAGACAGGAACTCTGTTATTATTGAAGACAAATCCAAGCGTAACTAGTCTTTGTTTGGCAATAGGACAACCTATTTTATGTGCATGAATCATATTGTACGTGAAGGAAAATCAGAGAAGAACAATTTTGACACAAAACCAGTGCATGACCTCAAAATGTAAGCTTTGACTTGTTTGTTGTTTATTAACTCAGTGTACACACTTAAGAAGAGTGCAAAATAAGCACTATTTATGAGAGGATTGCATCCTTCAAATGTCCACCGTCTGCCTTAAAGTAGGAATTCATGATATGAGGAAACTAAGCCCATTGAATATTTGTTGGCAACAGAGGCAAGCTGATTGCAGAAGCTTATTATAGAATCTTGCAGATGCAGCTGAATGTACAAAAGCGACTACTTCAACAGTTGGAGGTTGCTATTCTGAAAATGTTACCTTCTGTCACATTGACACATACACACATCTGAACTTTCAGAAGTCTCCACATGAAAACAATGATATGAAAGCAAGTTTTAATTTCATCCTCCTTAACCGTACAGATGCAGAGGAGTCTACAGATGAATATTGAAGAGCAGGGAAGGCAACTGAAACGCTTCTTAGAGCAGCATCTTCACAACGAAAATTCAGCACCTCACTCAGATCCTCCTAAAACCTAGGACTTCTAATGTCTTATTTGAAGTACAAGCAAATATCTTCCTTTGCATCTGCCAACCTCAGTGCTCTTAGAGTCCAACATGTGTCGGATGCACAATAGAAGGAAGCATTAAACTCCAGAATGTTTGGCCTTGGTCTTACACTATCGTACTTTAAAGAGATCAGATTCGAAATTCTTGTAGTCTTGACTAAGAGATTGAGTTCTATGGTCAAAACTTGCAGCTGTAATATTCCATCAACTATTGGTTAAGCTTGGAAATTAGATTGTACTTTTTCTCAATCTTACTAGAGATAAATTTGATGAGAGGGGAGACTTCTATATTAATGCGTTGATCATGCTATGGAGATGGTATTTTGTTCATTGATTGTCTCATGTGGCAGTAACGAGTAAAGCACCAAGCTAATCAATGACAAGATTTGTCAAAATTTGTTGATAAAGGTCGTTAAGATTCATACTATGTGAGTATCATGATTCGCTCGTCACACCACGTCAGCCGGGCAATTGATATGTAAAATAGTTTTTAAAGCACTGCAATTATGGACCATACAAGAAAAATGCTAGTTCAGGATAAAATCATGAAATGACTTGGATCAGTTGTTTGATCTGCTGTCGTCACAATTTACATACTAATAGTCCTCTATGGAGTAAACGAAATGTGAGAATAGGTGGAACGATCTGAATTCATATTCATGACACAGAATACAAGAAGAAGATGAAATAAATGAATTCATCAGCTACAGCTTGAGGGTCTTGATGATAGGAACCACATCATCAAGCTTGCAGTTTTAGAAGCTTTGCAAGTATTCAGAGTGCGAAAGGGTTTGGTAGAGAGGGGTGAGTCCAGTGGCGGCGAGGAGCTGTGGAGAAGATCCAACTGGAAGAGATGGGCTGGGATAGCAGAAGGTCACTATGGACGCCCTCTCCTTCTCTTTGTTCACCACCGCTCTATGATCCAGTGCTCTGTAAACCTCCCTGATTTGACCTAAATTCACGACAATGCTGTTAGGAACGGGTGGAAATGTGACCCAGCGGCCGTCCCTGCTGAGGACCTGAAGGCCAGGCATGTTGCCGCACTCCATCAACATGGTGATCCCTGAGTCGTCGGCATGTGGCGATAGGCCCATTACTCAGGTTCCGGGCATGGTGGGTAGTAATTCATCCTGACCTCGTAACTCCCTTCTCGGAAACTTTTCATCAACTGCGGTTCACCCTCATGAACCCCCAGTGCCATTCCAATGTACTTCACTACCGCCACTGCCGCTTTCCTCAACCTTCGCCGTACCGATAGGTTAGGTATTCGTAGTCAACATCATCTGCTTAATTTGTCTCCATTCTCTTTCTTCCATTCTTGCAAGAAAAAAGCCCCATCTTGGATAGCCAGGGCTTCCGCTTGAAATGGCGAGAGGGCCCTGATCTGTTGTGCAAAGCCATCGAGAAGTTTTCCTGCAACATCACGCCACACGCCAGCCACTGCACTCGTTGTAGAACCGGCTATGAAGGCGGTGTCCACATTGAGCTTAAATGCTGCATTCTCCGGCGGCTTCCAGCATGTAGAATGTCAAGATTGCAGTGTACCGTCCATGTTGAAAGTGTTTAGGAGATGTTGGACGTGGCTTTTACTTTGATTTTTCTTGCATATATAGTTAGCCGGACGTGCCTTTTACTTTGATTTCTCTAGTATATATAGTTAGCCATGACTCGTTCCTTCACGTATCCTAATCTTCATCTACAAGAATTCTTAATTGTCTCTAGATTTGCACTCTATTTAAAGATAATTTGTAACCACTCTTGATCCTTAGTCACAGTTCTCCCTGATGGATACATTTTGTCTTGAACTTCAACTTTCCTCCATGATTCAATTGAATAGATTGCCGGCACGTGTCATGGACTTCACTTAAACCCCGCTTATAGAAAAATCATGATTGACCCTTCAAAAATTCCATTTAACGAGCTTTCTGGACCAATTGTATTGTCATGACTTTTATGATCGACGAACTTATTAAATATTCTATGGAGTGAGCCTTACGAGTTTAATTGCAATGTCATGACCCGGATTGGACCATTAATTTCTATACCAACAAGCCCAATTTTTAGGTCAGGTGTCAACAATCCCTTAATAAAAATGCAACTTTTTTCTTTTTTGCTTAAAAATTGCAATTTTTTCATTAAAACTCTACAATATTATTTATTTCAAATTCTGATAACTATAAAACGATTAATAAATGACAGGTATAAAAATTACTAAATCCCTCTCCGAAAAAGAAAAAGAAAATACTGAACTCGCATTCGATGTTGGCGAAAGGTTCTTAGAAAATTTGGAGTCGATGGCCATCGTCACGATCCATTGAAACCATCTCGAGTTTTGTCGGGATCGGGAGCGGCGGGAGGTTGAAGATGGATCAAGTGAGGCAGGTCTTCTTGGTGGATCTCCTCAAGAGGTTCGTGGCCTGATCATGTGCGTGGCCGCCGGTGATGACGTGATCGTCCTGGGGTTGGGCAAGGGATGGGTCATCCGGCATGATTTTGACGTCGAAGATTCTCACTGTGAGGAAGTGATGTAGAACAACATGCAAATGCTTTTATGGAAACATTGGAGTGTCATAAGAGTAGGCAGTCCCACAAATCAATGAGGATTGTGTGATCTTTGAGATTACAAGTGGGTTACAATATTTGATTCGCGCGTTTCGTTGATTTCTGAGATCTCACAGATTTTAGACACGCTTTGCAAATTTTCTAGTTATGTTTTGATTAGTTTCCCTTTTATCAATATCTTTTCCTTAATTTTGTTATTTGATTTTAGTTATTCTCTAGATGACGACCTCCCTATAAATAAGTGCCTAAGATATTGTAATATGCACTTCTTTATTCAAAATAAACACTATCTTTTGGAATCCTTTCCAAGCATAACTTCCTCTACGTCATTTGGTATCAGAGCAGGTTTCTCCTGTGATGATGGCTAATAACGTTAATGACAATCTCCCCGTAGCTGAAGGCCATAGAAACATTACACGGGATGAGTTCAACCAATTTGCGGAGCAAAATGAACGGAGGTTTCAAGAATTACTTGTCGCCATCCGGCATTTGTTTACCAACCCCATACCTAGTAATCTTTTGGCTGAACATGCTCAAATAGCTCATGTCACGCCCCGATCCTCGGGCACGCGCCCATCCCTCACCTTGGTCGATTAATAACGTGCAATATCCCAGGACTATGTATCGTCGACCCTTTTTGTTTATTATGCGCATGCGGAAGCAGTTATAAATCCCCAGACAATAAAACAATAGGATAGAAAAGCAGGCCATATTTTTCATATTGAAATTCACAACCACACTTTTATTAAACAGCACAACTCATAGTATATTTACAACACTATTTACAGCATATAGGTCTCACACCTATCTACACTAAGACGAGATTCACAAAAGGGATGGGATCTCAATCCACATCCGGGTTGTACTCAAGATCCCTCTCTGGATCATCTTCTTCTTCAAAAATCTTTATTCTCCTCAGGTTCCTCCTTCTCAGCTCCTCCTTAGGGTCTTGAAATGTTGTCCCACAATCGAGATGGCACTACGTCTCAGCAAGTTCTACCCCCTAAGACTCGATTAGTAAGCCAATACACTATGGGCTGCCTAAACACGCACAGGTCAGAGGACTTACCTTGACCTCAGATTCCACTTGCAAATCAATACAATTCATAATAGACACCCAACTACTCTTAACAAATCGAACCAGTCGATTACATATCACAGAGCACACGTGCATTCTCTAAGGCACTAGTTCACCAAAGTGATGCATCAAATCACCAAGCCCACGTGTCTCTCCCAAGATGCCTCACTTAATTCCCTAGGCCCACGTGCATTCTCTAAGACACTCGTTCACCAAAGTGATGCATCAATTCACTGAGCCCACGTGCCCTTTTAGATGCCACTCTCAAGATTCAATGGCTTTACGATCCCACCCGACCCTCTCAAGATCTAGTGGCTTTACGGTCCCACCCGACCCTCTCAAGATCTAGTGGTTTTATGGTCCCACTCGACCCTCTCAAGATCTAGTGGCTTTACGGTCCCACCCGACCCTCTCAAGATCTAGTTTAGGAATGAATCTTAAATTCACTCATAAATTACTTTAGCACTAAATAAAGCTCAAATAAATAAACGGACTGCACCACGACGATCAGCACGAAATTCCGGTCACTAGCCATCCCGGTTGAATTTCCGGAAAAATAAATAATTAAATAATTAATTTCGAAAATTAAATAAATAAATATTAAAAATCCAATTTAGGCCCGTAATGCCTGATTGGAAGCTAAGACGAGCCTGGAAAATTACCGAGACTTGTTCAATAAATAACAGAACATGTCTACTTGCTAATGTCTATTTCTAACTACCTAACATGCATCATTAAGTCTCTAATTTAATTTATCTAAATTAATCTAACCACCTAATTGCATTTAATTAAATCTAACCAACCCTAAGTATAATTAGCAAACTAAGAAAGCATTAGTGAGTAAAACTCACTTGCACAAAACGAAGAACAAGACGCGGCGACGACGACGCAACGGCGGCCGAAAACGGGCTCGCGCCAACTCCCATGGCTTGGACCGGGCCTTGACCTTGGCCTGACAAATCTCAGCCCAACTGAGATTTGTTCTTGCGCTAGACTTGGCTTCCTTTAGACTAGGCTGAACTCAACTGGGCTTGCGGCTTGCTGGACTTGAAATTGAACTGAAAATGGGCTGCACTCCTTGGGCTGAACTTGTTGGGCCAAAGATTCACTTAATGGGCTGCACCTGTGGACTTGGGCTTCAACTAAATTAAACCAACTTGGGCTGAGCTTGCTAGGCCACTTGGTCTTGTGGGCTGAAGTTCACTTGGGCCGAAGTTGGCCCGAATCCCAATGGACTGAACCACGGGTTTGGCTTGCGGGCTGCAGAGAGGAGACCAATGGCTTCTACGGCCAAAACGGACCGATCGGAGCTCCGGCGAGCGGGTGGTTGGCAACCGGTGGCTCCCAGGGGTCTTGGAGATCTTGTGGGTAGATGGAATGGGCAAAAGAAGGGCGGAAATGGGGCGAAACAGCAAGAAAACGCAAAACAGTACCGGCGGGCAGCTCCCAGACGGTCCGGCGAGCGGCGGACTCCAGCGGCCGTACGGGACTAACGGAGGCTCCGTTCGAGGTGATTTTGGTCTTTCTGGAACGGTATGGATGTCCTCTTCACGGAGATATGTAGCTCGTTCTCTGGTTCATCCGGGAAGACTACTTTTGACTCGAATATTTGACGAAAGGTCGGCTGGAGCAGAAACCGGCGGTGGCGCGGGTGGAGGCGTGCGACGGCTGCAGCTCCTTCTGCTGGTCTTCTTGTTGGCTTGAGGGCTTCGAAAATGAAGAGGGGAGGGTCTTGGATGGTAGGGAGGTGAGAGAGATGGAGAGGATAGAGGTGAGGGAAGAGATAAGAGAGATGAGATAGAGTTGAGGTGGGGCCTTGGCTTGATATTTTCCAATCTTGCTCCCCAAGATTCATCCTAGGCCAAGTAAAATCCCTTGGCCTCCATTGATCTACACCAACACCTCTCATGACTTCACTTTTGGTCCATTTGGCTAGGGGGAAGGGAGAGTTACGAATTTTTGCAAGAATTGTCTTCAATTGGTGGCTTGATCCACTTCAATTCTATCTCAATTGGCCTCCATAAAATCAATCGGTCATCCATCGACCATCTCGATATTTTTCCTCACCCATATATCCATCTTGCTTCCCAATTTTGCTATCAAAAATAATCACTGGCTTTTTCTGCATAGAAACAACTAGGCGACGACTTTTTCCCAAAAAGTGTCAGGTGTCAGAAAAATCTTCTGAAATTGAGTCGACGCTCCTAGAATTTGTTGTGACATGACAGAATCTTCAATTTCTGAAATCGGACTCGAATTGGCGGTTAATTTCTATTCAACGCATTTTTAGCGTGACATAGGCTACTGGGTAACTTTCAAATATTTTTAAGTGCAATTGACTCGTGGTCGATTTTCTTCAAGCCACTATTGACTCACTCGACTCATTGGCGACTCTCGATTGTCATGGAAATCCCGAGTATCTAAATACGGACATAGGGTACCAAAACAATAAGAAAATCAGTCTAGTGCCGGTCGACTTGAATTTTCTAATTTAGTGGTGTCACCCACGATTAGCCATATATCACTGTCGATCCAGTCTATCTCTGATTTCAAATCGATTTTTTACTGTGCCGTAATGACCTCTAAAGATGGACACGGTCGAGAAGTCGATTTCTGGTCGAATTCTCAAGTCTATTGCCTTAAAATTTCTTAATAATTTCCCCAGATAGTCTAGTTATCTCAAGAATGACCAGTTCTGAGAATAACCCTATAAACACGTCAATGAAACGCCCGATTCAATCAGAAGGAAACAGAACCGAAAATTCGGGATGTCATAGCTCGAGACCTGGAAGTAGCTATGGAACGTGGGGGCAAATCCTCGACAGAGGCAACAAGCCTATGTCGAGGACTCTAAAGGAGAAGAAGAGTTCCTGGATCGGCCAGTTCGTGGAGGCTACCGGAATAGGGGATATTGACGAGACCCCCGAGCAATATCAACTTAAGGTTGACCTTCCGACCTTTAATGGCAATTTGAATATTGAAGACTTTTTGGATTGGCTATGGGAAGTTGAGAAATTCTTCAATGCCATGGAGATTGAAGAGGATCACCAGTGGCATACAAATTGAAGGGCGGCGCCTCAGTGTGGTGGGAGCAGACACAAGTGACCCGACGTCGACAAGGAAAAGCTCTCATTCGAACATGGAATCGGATGAAGGAAATGTTGAAGGTTCGGTTCCTCCCAACCAATCATGAACAATTATTATTTCAACAATTTCAGAATTGTAAGCAGATAAGCCGATCAGTCCAAGCTTACACAGAGGAGTTTCTCCGACTTTGCGCTTGTAACAACTTGGCTGAGTCAGAGGCACAATAGACCGCCGGGTATATTAATGGTTTGCGACTTAATATTCAAGACCGTGTTTCACTACATTGTTTGTTCTCCGTTGAGGATGCTCAAGAGATGGCCCAAAAGGTTGAGATGCAATTAGAGAGAACTAGCCTCATTAATCGGGCCAACAATTATTCCACTCGAGGATCATTTGGAAAGGGGAGACAACTAGATGTTCCAGAATCCTCCAACCAGCAAACCAATACTATGAACCGAACTCCAGGAAGTATTACTAGGGTGCGCAAGGAACCGGTCATTGCAAACAACCGTAACGCCAATCAGAATGCCTATAACCTATACGCTAAGCCACCACCAATCAAATGCTACCAGTGTAATGAACTGGGACATCGTTCGAATGATTGTCCACGGCGGAAGATGGCCAATGTTGTTGAGCACGACGATGATATATACGAAGATGACTGGATTGATGAGGAAGAGGTGGCAAATGAAGAGGGCGAGCATGTCAATTGCGTTGTTAGGAAACTATTGCAAGCTCCGTGAAGAGAAGACACGCAGCGAAATAGTCTTTTTCGTGCCCGTTGTACAGTCAACGGCAAAGTTTGCGATGTCATCATCGATAGCAAAAGTTGTGAGAACATAGTGTCCAAGGCTTTAGTGGACCATTTACAACTAAAGGCAGAGTTACATCCCTCCCCTTATACAATCGGGTGGATTCGTAAAGGGGCCAAACTCAAGGTGACACAAGTTTGTCCTTTACCTATTTCAATTGGAAAATCTTATAAGGACACCATAATTTGTGATGTAGTGGAGATGGATGCATGCTATGTCCTACTGGGACGACCATGGCAATACGACGTTGATATCACTCATAGGGCTCGAGAGAATACCTATTCTTTTGTGTGGAAAAAGACGAAGATTATTTTGAAGCCAATGAGTAATACTTCCCAAGCTCCAAAGAAGCAACATGCAGGGATTATGCTAAACGTTCGTAAATGTGAGGGCATGTATATGATCGTCAAGAAAATCAATGACAATGCCTATGTTGTTGATCTTCCTAGTGACCTCAACATCTCCCCGACATTCAATGTAACGGACCTATTTGAGTATCATTCTCCAGATACTCCTCTTTATCCTAACCATAACTCAAGGTCGAGTTCTTCTAAAGTGGAGGAGACTGATGTAGAACAACATGCAAATCCATTTATGGAAACATTGGAGCGTCATAAGAGCAGGCGGTCCCACAAATCGTAAATGGGCGGTATCTTCTCTACGGAACGCGTGATGAGATTAGGTCGTGGAGCAAAATGTCGACAAACAGGAAACCTCGATCCAAGATAAAATGGTGGGAGTTTGGGGATACTTAGCACTTAGCAGGCTAACGTCACCCATTGTAAATGTTGAACTTTTGGATAAGTTGGATTCAATTGTGACATGGTTGGTCGTCTTTTGTTTTCTGTGGATGAGGGGTGTGATTTGAAGTGATCGAGGTTTTGTTATGGTTTAAACTTGTGACTCTGTTACTCGGCTTCGACTTCAGCTTTGTCGCGTTTGTTTATTTAATTATACTGTTTAACTTCTAAAAGATACTTTTGTGATAAGAGTTTCCAATGAAAAATTACCGTTCAAAGAATGGGTAAAAGTTCAATAAACGTTTGGAGGTTGACTAAGCTAAGCTAATGCAAAGTGCATTTTGGAAAGATAAGTTGGTTAAACATCATATCTTATGATGTTTAGCTTTCTTAAAGAGAGGTTGGGATGCAGAAAAGAGTTGGGCAGTGAACCGTTTGGTTTGAGTTGGGTCTGACAGATACTTGACATGAACATGGAAGGTCGCACGCTTTGTGAACTGACTCAAGGTCTAGTTTGTCGATTTCATTGCTATTGATAATTGATAAAAATATAATTATGTTCATAACTATGGAGTTAATATTGATGATAGTTTTTTATTAGTGATGTGGTAGAGAATATATAAGGGAACAAAGTAATAATTGCGTGTTGAAGGTTATGGGAGGAGGAAATATAATTTATTATGAAAGATTACAAAGCCTTTAAATAAACGATAAAACACATTCAATAACTCTTTAGAGAAATCTTAGTGTGGGGATAAAAATTTTGGTGTGGCGACAAAACACATTCAATGATTCTTTAGGGAAATCTCGGTGTTCGGTGTGGGGATAAAAATCTTGGTGTGGCGACGAAACACATTTAATGACTCTTTTAAGGAAATCTTAGTGTGGGGATAGAAATCTTGATGTGGGGATAATTTGAAGTGAAGAGTTGTCAACGTGCATAATATCTCTACGGTGGAGAGATTTTCTTTTTTTGCTTTCATTCTAGGCCGTGTGCTCCAGACTAGAGTTTTTTTTTTTTTTTTTTTCGGATACTAGATATTTCTATGTAACAATGTAGATGCTAGATATTTCTTGAAATTGTATCATGAACTCCAACAATAATATCTGAATTGAGTTTCACATAAGCGAGTGCAACAGTAAACAAAAGCACGGTCAGTATCGTACTAGGAAGTTCGACAAAGTAAGGGCAGGAGGCAATAGACAAACTATAAAGAGTAAGTGCATTAGAAGTCCTAAAACTTATCATGAAGATGTAATTGAGTCCTAAAACTTTTAAAAAGTGCAATTAAGTCATAAAACTTATCACCAAAGTTCAATTAATTCCTAAAACTTTCAAAAGATTCAATCAAGTCATAAAACTTGTCTCCAAAGTGCAATCGAGTCCTAAAACTTTCAAAAAATGCAATCAATGAAAGGACTTAGATTGAACCACTTTGACAAGTTTTAGAACTTGATTGCACTTTTTGAAAGTTTTAGGACTTAATTGCACTTTTTCAAAGTTTTAGGACTTAATTGCACTTTTTCAAAATTTTAGGACTTAATTGCATTTTCATGACAAATTTTAGGACTTTCAATGCACGTATCCCAAATATAAAATAGGGCACTAAATCTTGATCAAAATCTTGACGCAGTCCGACTGCTTCAGTACCTCACGTGCTCTCGGCACGTCCTCCAATTTCATCTCGTGGGTCAGAAGTTCATCGAGGGGGATCTCCTGCAGAACCAGAGCAAACAAAAGTTCAGTGGCTGTGCGCGTAAAGGTGTGAAACTGGTGGGTGCATGAGAGAGCTTGATCAGAACCTCGTCCTTGGATTTGTGGATAAGGAGGGGCAGATGGGTCTTGCTTTTGAGTCCTCCAAAAATGGTTCCCTTCAACGTTCTGCCCACAATTAGCTCCATGAAATTAATCTCCACGACATGTTTCTGCCCTTGCCCCACTACTACTGCCTTGCCTTTCCCCTGACCACATCAAATCATATAGTTAGGAGACTTGCCAAGATGAAGTTTAGTTGTTCGCGAGTGCGTGTGCACAATTGTGATTTTGTCGATGATGCGATGACATGGATTGATTACCACTTTTGTGGCTTCTAGGGCCTGGTTGATCAAGTTGGTTACTCCGCTGCACTCAAAACAGTAGTCCACGCCAGCTCCGCCCGTCAAGTCTTTCACCATCTCGGAGATGGACTTCGAATCCGTGCCATCGGAAGACTTGTGATTGTATGGATTTATGAAATGAGTCATTCCAAAGGCTTCTCCCTTGTCCTTTTTCATCCCGTTTTTGTCCACGCCGATTATGGTAGTCGCCCCTTGCGCTCTTGCTCCTCCTATGGCCTGCTTGTGATCAAATCAAGTGAACTGTTGCCGTGCTTTCTCTCTAATTAATCCTCTCAAAACGGCATTCATATATTACACATGTAAGTTAGTAACGCAAACGACCGATCACATACCCCGAGTCCAACAGCACCGAGGCCGATCACAGCTACGGAGGAGCCGCTCTCGACCTTAGAGTCCATCCAAGCAGCGCCAAACCCAGTGGAGAATCCGCACGACAAGAGGCTAGCATGCGGAAGAACTACATCAGGGTCGACCTTGACGACGTAATTGGCGTCGCAGACCGTGTACTCAGACCAGGTGGAGCAAGAGAAGAAGTGGTACAAGGCCTGGCCTCGGATTGACATTCTCGACGTGCCATCCGGCAACATGCCATTTATAGAGAGCGGATATCGGAGGCACAAGTTTGTCTTCTCGGATTTGCAGTTCTCGCACTCTCTGCATTCTCCAACATAAGTGGGAATAACCACATCTCCTTCCTTCAGCTCCTCTACTTCCTCTCCAACACTCTCCACAATCCTGCCATGTCATGTTGAGATCAGCTATAACTTATGCTGATGGAATGCAACGCCTCATCGACAAAACTAATAAGGAAGAATTAGTAGGAATCAAATTAGAGAGGACTTTACCCAACACCTTCATGGCCAAGAACTCGAGGGTAAAGTGGCTACAATAACGACAAAATAAGAGAAAAAGTAGGCAATGGTACTGCAGAAGAGCAGAGAGAATAATACGGAGAGAGGTGAAGGGATATATGGAAAAGGATGAACCGACCAAAGGGTAACCCTGGGAGTATAGGAGATCGGTGTGGCAAATGCTAGCGAACAACATCTTCATCCTCACTTCGCTCCCCTTGGGGGGATCCACTTGAATCTCCTCCACCGTCCATTCCTCCTCTGCTCCCCAGCACACCACCCCTTTGCATGTTATCGCTTGCGAGCTGCCGCTCTTGCTCCCCATCCTTCTCCTTCTCTCTATTATGCTCTGCTTCTCTCTCGCCACAAGTATCAACTTGCTTAACCTAGATGACTATATATAGTGTTAAATTAATGTCTCAAGTTTGAATTCGGATGATGATTTATTATACCGAATTTTGTTGATAAAGATTTCTCAAGTAGAAGAAAATTCGCTAGACTGCACGAAGGATTACAAAGAAAAAAAAAAGGAGCAAAGTTTTTCTCTTTGAGTCATCTGTAGGAGGAGGGGCCGAATTCTTCTATCCATGGTGGGGCCCCACGCCATGGGCTTTCTTCTTTTAGTCGATGGAATTAAAGGGAAAGAGCTCCCTGCACGTAAAGGCAATTGTTGGTGGGCCGAGGTGAAACTTTTGACCTTGGGCACACCTATATATATATAAAAGGTGAAGTCTCCAAAAGTTTTTTTTAGTTGTTGCAATCGCCGTTAAAGTCCGCCGAAACCCTACGAGAAACAGGGAGCCGCACGTAGGAGGAGAAAAGTTGCACATCCACAAAGCCGCAACTCCTCCGCGAGAAGCTTGAAGAGATACACGATTTTGTACGTACGCGAACCAGGCGTACGTAGAGCATTGTATTTTGAGCTTGAACGCACGGTAATTTTGTGCCTTGAGTTTATACCCAAGTGAGTTGTTTATTTATAAACACATTGGGTTTTTGGTTAAATTTAGGTGTAGGAAACACTTGAGCGTGTGAGTGATTGTAAACTCTGATTCTCCGATTATAGTGGATTATTTGCTGCTGGCTCTCCCCGTGGACGTAGGTACCGATACTCGGACCGAACCACGTAAATTTCCGGTGTCCTTTTTTTTTCTCGTTTATTTCTCCGGTGATTTCGCGTTGACGTAATTTGCAAGATCCTGTCGTTTCCATGTATTATATCCCAATAATTGGTATCAGAGCTTGGGGTTGGATTTCTTGATTGTGATTTGGAGCTTTTGCTTGTCTGATTATTATCTGGAAATTTTGTTACTGCAATTATGTCTGAGAGGAAATATGAAATTGAGAAGTTTAACGGTGGGGCCCCACACCATGGGCTTTCTTCTTTTAGCCGATGGAATTAAAGGGAAAGAGCTCCCTGCACGTAAAGGCAATTGTTGGTGGGCCGAGGTGAAACTTTTGACCTTGGGCACACCTATATATATGTACAAGGTGAAGTCTCTGAAAGTTTTTTTAGCTGCTGCAGTCGCCATTAAAGTCCGCCGAAACCCTACAAGAAACAGGGAGCCGCACGTAGGAGGAGAAAAGTCACACATCCATGAAGCCGCAACTCCTCCGCGAGTAGCTTGATGAGATACGCGATTTTGTACGTACGCGAACCAAGCGTACATAGAGCATTGTATTTTGAGCTTGAACGCACGGTAATTTTGTGCCATGAGTTTATACCCAAGTGAGTTGTTTATTTATAAACACTTTGGGTTTTGGGTTAAATTTAGGTGTAGGAAACACTTGAGCGTGTGAGTGATTGTAAACTTTGATTCTCCGATTATAGTGGATTATTTGCTGCTGGCTCTCCCCGTGGATGTAGGTACCGATATTTGGACCGAACCACGTAAATTTCTGGTGTCCTTTTTTTTCTCGTTTATTTCTCTGGTGATTTCGCATTGACGTAATTTGCAAGATCCTGTCGTTTCCACGTATTATATCCCAATAATTGGTATCAAAGCTTGGGGTTGGATTTCTTGATTGTGATTTGGAGCTTTTGCTTGTCTGATTATTATCTGGAAATTCTGTTACTGCAATTATGTCTGAGAGGAAATCTAAAATTGAGAAGTTTAACGGGAGCAACAACTTTGTGCTATGGAGCATCAAGATGCGGGCATTATTGACAACACAAGGTTTGGCCAAGGCACTGGATGGTGAAAATGAGTTGCCTATTATCATGAAAGCTTTTGAGAGGGTAGAGCTAATGGAAAAAGCAAAAGGTATAATCCTATTAAATTTGACGGATGAAGTCTTAATAGAGGTTGCTGAGGAAAAGGATGCCGCAGTATTATAGGCAAAACTTCAAGCACTCTATGTGAAGAAAGGTTTGAACAATCGCTTGTACATGTTGAAGAAGATGTTTCAATTTAGATATACTGAAAGTACGTCTATCAGAACCCACCTAGATGAATTTAATAAACTCACGTTGGATCTAAAGAACGTCGGTAAGATACTTGATGATGAAGAACAGAGCATGATGTTGTTAGCCTCTTTACCCGAGTCATGGGAGCACTTTACTAATTGACTATTGTAGGGGCGTACTACAATTACCTTAGAAGAGGTAAAGTCCGCCTTATTCTCTAAGGAGTGGCAGAGAAAGTTGCGAGATGACGGTCTGGTGCATGGAGCAGTGCATGGAGCAGCGCAAGCACTGACGATTCGGGGTAAAGAACAACATTGAGGGCCTAGTAGTAGTAGAGGTAAAAGCATATCGAAATCACGCCATAGAAAGTCCAAAGGACTTGTGAAGTGCTTTGAGTGTCACGAGAAGGGGCACATTAGGAGAGATTATCCAAAGCGGAGGAATAAAATTGATAAGCAGAATGCCACAAGCAGTGTGGCAAACGTTGCTGAGGAGAGCGCTAGTGATGCAAAAGCTGTCTTATGTGTGACTGCTACTTTGTCAGGAGATGAATGGGTGCTAGATTCGGGGTGTTCTTATCATATGACGCCTCATAAGAACTAGTTTACTGCTTACCAGATTGCAGATGGTGGTAGGGTTCTTTTGGGGAATAATGCAGTTTGTAAGGTTGTGGGGATAGGGACAATTCGGATTTGGATGCACGATGGGGTGGTACGCACATTGACAGATGTGAGGCATGTACCAGAGCTCAAGAATAATCTTATTTCTCTGGGGACACTCGATGACATCGGGTGTAGGTACACCGCTGAAGGTGGAGTACTGAAGATCTCTCGAGGTGCCATGACAATGATGAAAGGGAAGAAAGTGAATACTCTCTATCATCTACTGGGAGAGACCGTGACCGGAACCGCTGTAGTTTCATCAGGTGAGTCAGATTCTGACTTGACTCAATTATGGCATATGCGTTTAGGGCACATGAGTGAGGCATGTATGACAATGCTGAGTAAAAGGGGGTTGTTGAAGGGTCAAAAGACAGGAAAGTTGGACTTATGTGAGCACTGCATCTATGGGAAGCAGCACCGAGTTAAGTTTACTACAGCTATTCATTCGACCAAACGACCAGTTGAATATATTCATTTAGACGTTTGGGGCCCATCTTCGGTTCCTTCGAAAGGAGGTGCCTGATATATGCTGACATTTATCGACGATTATTCGAGGAAGGTATGTGTTTACTTTCTGAAGCACAAATATGATGTGTTTGATCGGTTCAAGAAATTTAAGACATTGATTGAGAAGCAGTCAGATAAACAAATCAAGTGCCTGAGAACCAATATTGGCATGGAGTTCTGTGATAAAGATTTTACCGAGTTCTGCGAGAAAGAAGGTATTGTAAGACACCGCACAGTACCTAGGATACCACAGCAGAATGGCGTAGCAGAACGAAAGAACAGAACTCTACTTGAGCGAGCTTGCTGCATGCTTTCGTATGCAGGACTTGGCAAGGAATTTTGGGCCAAAGTAGTAAACATGGCATGTTACCTGGTAAATCAATCTCCATCATCCGCTATCAAGTGGAAGACTCCTGAGGAAGTGTGGTCTGGGAAACCTGTTGATTATTCCGAATTACGTATATTCGAATGTCTTGCGTATACTTATGCGAGTGATGGTAAGCTTGAGCCGAGGGCGAAGAAGTGCATATTTCTGGGTTATGCACATGGGGTGAAAGGCTACCGGTTGTGGTGCACCGATCCCAAATCACCCGATTTTCTAATAAGCAGAGATGTGATCTTCGACGAGACTGTAATGCTTCAACAGAGGAGTTCTGAGACACAACCAGCAGATAAGACAGATCATGGTGTCAATAGTGAGGTGGAGCTTCAGGTGGAGACTCTGGAAACCTCGAAGGTAACATAAGTTGAGACTGCAGATGAAGCCGCAGTTCCTGAAGTTGGTGATAGTGAACAACCAGCAAAGCCACAGCAGACTATAGCCGCAGATAGACAGAGAAGGCACATTAAATCACCGGTACATTATGGTTATACATATATTGCTTATGCATTGACTATAGGTGATGGGGTGGAGACAGATGAGCCTTTGTCTTACTCTGAGGCGATGGCTAGTTCGGAGCCGTCGCAGTGGCTAGGGGCTATGAGTGAAGAGATGGAATCTCTCCATCGAAATCAGACATGGGAGCTGGTTAAAGTACCCAAGAGCCAAAAGATTGTCCGAAGTAAATGGGTCTTCAAATGAAAATAGGGCATTCTCAGTGTCGAGGCAGCAAGATATAAGGCGAGACTTATGGCGAAGGGATATACATAGCGTGAGGGCATTGACTACAATGAGGCGTTCTCTCCTGTGGTAAGACATACTTTTATTCGTGTTTTACTTGCCTTAGTTGTTTCGCAGGATCTCGAGTTAGAGCAGCTAGATGTGAAAACTGCGTTTCTTCATGGTGAGTTGGAGGAGCAGATTTACATGAGGCAACCAGAGGGATTTGTTATTTCGGGTAAGGAAGATCATGTTTGCTTGTTAAAGAAATCTTTGTATGGGCTGAAACAGTCTCCTAGGTAGTAGTATAAATGTTTTGATGCTTTCATGGTTAGTCAAGACTACTTGAATAGTCAGATGGATAGCTGCGTTTACTATAGGAGATTGGAGAATGGTTTTTTGATTTATCTACTTTTATATGTTGATGACATGTTGATAGCAGCTAAGAATATGTCTGATACTGATGTGCTGAAGAGGCAGTTAAATGCTGAATTTGAGATGAAAGATTTACGTGCTGCAAAGAAAATTTTGGGTATGTGATGTCGAGACGTCTGAAATGCCGATTCAACTATAAGCATTGATAATGCTGGATGTGTCGAACAAATAGTTAGATAAAACTTTTATCTCATCTTGGTAAGGTTGATAGCGCCACTATTATGGAGGATATAATAAGGAAGAGACTAGATAATTTAGACCTCCCGTAACCGAATAACCACCTTGCCAGGCCACATAAAGGATACAGCCGTCTCTTGGTCACTCAAGAACCCTAGAAATCCATCAAAAGGGGTAGAAAGAAAAATGAAGGGAAGATAACGAGGGATAGTTTCCAAGACGTTTATCGGATATTGTTTATCATAACAAAGGACTCGAAGCTTAGCTACCTTTTAGTAACCTCTAAACAAAGAAAAGATAACCAACCTAAAATACGAAATTTCGATAAGCAACAACATTGTCAAATTCTTATTCTAGATAAGAATAATCCTAAAGAAATAAAAATCCTAACTCGTAGCGAAGAAGGCATCAATCCCCTAAATTTACTGAATTGTGCTAGAAAAAATAACATAATCCTATTGACTACTAATACTAGAATATGACACCAATTGGGCAGCGATTCTTTAGCAAATCTAAATGTTATCTTGATCATCTCCCGCGTCACCATTTTTGTAAACATGGAAAATTGTCCAAAAAGTACTTAACCTATTTTACGTTTACCAGTTTACTTCTAAATATTTTAATTATGATAATTGAGTTCTAAACCTTTTTAAATTTTTCCAGTTGAGTCCATTGGCTAGAAATCGCTATTGACAATCCTACATGATGCTGCTAGCACTGATGTGAACAGTTTTCAATAACTTTTTTAATAATTTATATTTTATTCGTTTCTTTTCTTTTATTTCTTTTATTTCTTCCCTTCTTCCTCTAGTTGATCGCTAGGCCTTGGCGATGGTTGATGATTGGCTAGAGGTGAGGACTAGGGAGGTCGACCTTGCCAGTCTCGAGTGACCTTGCCGTCTCTAGGAGAGGTCGGCATTGTCATGGCTGGGTGATTTGGTAAGGCTTGCCCTCACTGTCGTTGAGTGAGGTTGGCCTCACCATGGCTAGACAAGACTTGCCTTTGCTAGTGGCCGACAAGGCGAGCTTTGCCAAAGGCCAACGAGGTTGACCTTGTTATTGGCCATCGCCTTTAGCCGATCATTGATGCACAGCGACTAGCTAGAGAATGAAGGGAAGAAACAAAAAAGAAAATAAAAAATAAAAAATATTAAAAATTATTAAAAATTATCTATGGTAATGCTAATGTGCCTTGTAGGATGACATGCTCCCACATCAGCGATTTCTAACCAAATTTGCTTGGATGAATTGAATTGACAAAACGTGAAAATTGAATTGACAAAAGTGTTATAAGTTTAAGATTTTTTGGACAATTTATCCTTTGTAAATAAATAGCAGCTCGTTGCTCCACCAAAAGTAAATATGTTAAAATTCATAGTCAAGAAGGAGAAAGGTCCATTTGTATTTTGTTCTTATGCGGGGTTCATCAAAATAGCAACCAACACCATCCATTAATTCTCCCACTCATTATAATTTTGGCTTGTCCTCTTACTCGCATAAAATCGATTTTAATGGATGGTTGACTAATTGGTCTTAAAACCACGTGAGCAAACAATTTCACATTCTATCCATCGTAAAGTTGTATGGGTATGTGCAAACTATATGTGAATTGAACGGAGCGTTATTGAATCTAGCTCAAATGTGGATGATTAGCTAGAATGGCTAAAAGTTATCAAAAAGGCCATCCAACCACCTTTATGAGCCGATTAACAGGGAACTAACCGGTGAAAGGCTTGTATGCACAAGGCAAACCATGGAAGGCAAAGCGATCGATCGATTATTTAAAGCGAAAGCTCCCTCGAAAAGGAAACGAGTTAAATATAGTCTTGTCTCTTGGCAAATATGGGAGGGGCAAATATCGCATGCATGCAATCAATCAAATGTATCATTCATTGGTCCCCGGCCCCAAGGCTTTAATTTGGTCCCTGCCCTCGGGTTTGGTGGAGGCAAGGCGGGGGCTTGCCTCATTAAGAGTGTGAGTAGTCTGTTGACGAGGAACCTCTTAGACCACAAGTTCTCCAAAAGCTCTATTCAACGCACTCTTCAACTCCACATATGTTGCATGGTTGACAGCTTCCGCGTTATTGGGGGCGTCATTCATTAGTGGTTATCGCTATTCACATTCCCATAAGACGACGAAATATTAGCTTTCCCAGAAGAGAAAAATCACATTATTAGATGAGTGAGATGAGACTTGAGACTTTCTCTCTCACCATCCAAAAGGAAAATAATAGCTTGGGAAGCTCCCTTTCGATATGCATCCGGTCCTGAATTCGAGACCATTTGGTTGGTGAGTTTGGTAATTCCAATTTCAAGTTTTAACATAGTTCCATCAAATCAATCACTGATTTAGACTTTAATTTGGTTTACACAAATATCATACTAATCATCAATGAATGTTAATTCTCATATGCAAATGGGCTTACCGAGAATTGGTCTAGACCAAGCGAGAGAGAATTTGAAGTAGGCCAGTTTTGTCTTGCTCACGAGCTATGCGTCCCCCACAATTATGTCAAAATGCAAAATAAAAAAGGAAAACATCTAGGTCCGTGGGCCCACTCTTTAGATAACCTAAACCCCCTCTCTCTCTCGTTTCTTTCTCTTCACCATTTATTCACCTTTTCTCTGTCCTTTGTTTTTCTTTTTCTTTTTTCTTTATTTCCGTTTGGCCTATGGTCGGTGATTGGCCATAGGTGAGGGCCGGCGAGGGTGTCATGGCCCTCACCTATGCCCGTCCTCACCTATGGCCATGAATGAGCATTAGCATGCTCATGAGTGGTTCATCCATGGCTAGTCAGTGCAATTGAGTAGCATCCATGGCCTTAGAAGGCAAAAAGAAAAGGAAGAAAGCAATAGTGAATAAGAGAGAGAAACGAAGGAGAGAGAGACAGGATGTTTGACAATAAAAGAGTGAAAGCAAATGGAGAGAGAGAATGTGACTAGTGAGAGTTTTAAACATTTATGACTTGTGAGCCTGGGTACGACACGTGTTGCAAAATAAATGGACCAATATTTTGCTGAGTTGGCTACAACTTGGGTGCCCAATATTTTCTCGAGAAACTAAGGTTGACGACATTGGAGACCATATTACAGGCCGTGAAAGTCAAAATTCACACTTGAAACTAAATTATCATCAACCCAATCCTTCCTCAAAAAATGGGGATTCGAATTCTTTACTTTCCATTTTCCATATAAAAAGGATTTCCACTAAGGTAAATCCCAGTAACTAAATAATAAGTGTATCGAAAGTGTCAAAACTTGCTGTAAAAGTACAATTGAAATATAAAGCTTTTAAAAAATACAATCAAATTTTAAAACTTATTAAATTGATACAATCTGCCTTTTGGGTGAACACCGTCAATTTGCCTAATAGAAAATATTGACATGACATTTTTTTAATTAATTTTTCTTTCCTATATGGCATTTTTTTTATATTATTTTCTTTTCCAAATCTTAGATTAAAAAACTAAAAAGGCTAAAAAATTAATTTAAAAAAAAAAACCAAAACTAGAAAAATAAAATAAAAAGAATGGCAGACCTTGTTGGTGGGGCACCACTGCCGCCGCCCATCACTGAAGGGGCTAGTTGGCCCTAAGCGAGGGTGGCTGGCCCTTGCTAACCTTGGGTGAGGCCTCGTTGGCCCAGGCAAGAGTCGACAACCCTCATTAGGCTTGGGTGAGGCTCGCCTAGATATGGGCAATGCCAAACCTTGCTACGGGCTAAAGAGGACCGACCACCCTTGCCCAAGGCTGACGACCTCCACTGGCCCCTCCAATGATAGGCGATGACGAAAGCGCTTAGAGAGGCCTTGCCATTCCCTCTTTTTTTTTCCTTTTTAATAATTTTTTTTGCCTCTTTTACTTTTTCTAATCTAATTTAAACAAGATTTGGAAAAGAAAATAATAATAAAAAAATGCCACAATTGTTTTTTTAATATTCAATTATACTTTTGCAATAAGTTTTAGGTCCTCTAATGTACTTATATATCTCATTAATATAACTATAGATCAGTTTTCCCACAAGAGAAAAATCACATTAAGGTGAGTGAGAATTGAGACACTCTCTCCACCATCCAAATAGAAAATCGTGAGTTGAGGAAGCTGCCTTTAGATTTGCACTAGTTTCTGAATTGAGTACCATCCAGTTGGTGACTTCGGTTATCCCGAATTTCACCTTCTGACTCACATGGTTTTGTTACGTTTGTTTCAATTGAATCAATGACATGTTACTCCTAGATGCCATGACAAGATAAATCAATGCAATAGGCTTATGGGGCAAGAGCCTAGACCGAGAGAGACAGAGAGAATCTGAAGGAGTTTAGTCCTGTCTTATTTCAGGCTGTATGTCCCCTGCAAATTCCATCAGAATGCAAAATTGAAGGAGAAACTTGGGCCGACATTCAAAATGGTCCATATTACCACAAGGCTTGAACATGATCAATAGCTGGAGAAATGTCTAAGCGCGAGGCAAAGCTCCGTCCAAAGGCATCAATTACTGATGACCTTATAGCAATGATAATAGTCATCCGCCACATCTCCAGTGCTTGCATCCTCTATTTTCTTCGCATTCCAGATTTCAGTAACATCTTATAATAATATTCCCTATCTAAAATGTTATTTACTGAAGAGATATATGGTAAAGAGAGTGAGCCTATATGTTATTAACCGTCTGCCCCTATTCCACTAGCACCATCAGTAAAGAAATTGGCCAAAATCCATCTAACAAACTTGTTTTGATTAGTTGGTAATGACTTATATGCAAAGGTTGAGGTTGTGGTTGATTGATGAGGAGTTTGAGAGGCTCAGAGGATTCTGCCAAGGCAAATATATCGACAAATTGGTCAGAAAGGCAAATGAATAACACTCACGCAACAAAAATGAGTGCAATTAATGCTCTCTCTCTCCTCGTTATTTAATTCAGTTTCAAGCAGAGACGTGAAGCAGATCTACTTCTCAAGCACAGGCTTTTGCTATTATAAATCTGACCAGGTAATCCTATGGAGCATCCAGAGGCCATAACGTTAGAGAAATAATCCTGCTTTGTTTTTTTTTTTTTCCTATGTATGCTTCTCTGGGTTATCATATTGGGAACAGCTGTCGGTTCCCGTTAATAATAACAACCAGTCTGCTCTCATCTGTTTAATGTTTCAAGCGAACCAAAGAGTCTAAAGGCGCGTTTGGTAACGATTCTATTCCCGAGAACATATTCCGATAAGAAATGATTCTTTTTGATTCTGTTCTCGGAAACAATTTTTAAGCATTTTAAACCGTTTGGTAACTATCTAAAATTTCCGATTCTGGAATAGAATTGCGTTTAGTACCGTGCTCATTGATTATGTTCCAAATCAATTTCTTTTAATTTTTTAATTTTTTAATTTTGTTTTTTTACTTTTTTTTCTTTTCTTTTTTCATTTTCCCCCCTTTTTCTCCTATTCTTCTTCTTCTTGTGGCCGGTCGCCAGACTGGCGAACGGCTAGACGAGGGCCGACAATCTCACCGAAGCGTCGTTGACCCTCGGTGAGACCAACCCTCGTTGGCCGAGCCACGCCGGTGGCCAGGCTGGCCTCGCCGGGGCTGGGTGAGGCCTGCCTGGCCACCGGCAAGGTTGGGTGAGCCACGCCAGGGCTGGGTGGGCCTTGCCGGGGCAGGGCGAGCCTCGCCGGAGCTTGCCCTGGCCTAGCGAGCCTCCGGCAAGCTCGCCGGACCGGTTGCCAACAACTGGCGGCGGCGCAGGATGGCGGTCGATAAAGAAGAAGAAAAGTTTGTTTTGATTCTTTTTTTTGTTCTCGGAACAAGAATCAATTTTTTTATTTTATTTTACTCCAAATCTGTTTCTAGGAACACAAATTTTACCAAACATGATTTTATTCCTAAACTGATATCAGAAACAAAAAATCAGAATCGGATATTGTTTGGATGTTTCCAGATAGTGTCTAATAGGTGTTCCGAAAGTATGGCCTACTTTGTTCATATGCCTGCCCGGTGCTTACAACATTCAAAAGCTTTTTAAGCGGTTCAAAAATTTGAGATAAGTTGGCAGTACGTTGGAAATGACACCTCGTCAAGTCAGCAAGTCAATGTAGAATAGCGTGACGTGTGCTGAGAGGAAGAGAGAAAGTGTGAAGCCGGCGCTGTTGGAATGACATATTTGGGTCATCGTGGGCTCATCATGGTTCATTGTATGGAGTGTCCACATCCAAATCATTCGGGGCATGTTTGGTAACCGTCCTAATAATATTAGATTCTGATTTTTTATTCACGAGAATAATTTTAGAACAAAATTACGTTTGGTAAAATTTATGTTCTTGGGAATAAATTTCTACTTTTTTATTTCCAGAAGTAGATTTGGAACAGAATCAAGAATACAAAAAAAAAAAAAAGAAGTTGATTATTGTTTTCGAGAACAAATCTAAAAATCAAGCCCATATTTTCTCTTCTTCTTCTTCTGCCACCACCGCGGTTGCCGTTCGTCGCCCACAGTCGTTGGTTGTCGGCAACCGGTTCGGCGAGCTCGTTGAAGGCTCGCCAAGCCAGGGCAAGGTCCGGCGAGCTCGCCGAAGGCAAGTCCAGCCACTGGCGAGCCTTGCGATTTGGCGAGGCCAAGCCTCGCTGGTGGCCAGAAGGGCCTCGCCTAGCCCCGACGAGGCCACCTAGCCATTGACGAGGCTTGGCCAATGAGGGTCAGCCTCGCCTAGCTGCCGGTGAGGCTCAGCCGACGAGCGCCAGCCTCGCCGAGGGCCGGCGACGCTCTAGTGAGGTTGCCGGACCGGCAACCAGTGACTTGAAGAAGAAGAATAGGAGAGAGAAAGTAAAAAGAAAAAAAGAAAAAAAAAAAGGAAAAAAGTAACAAAAATTATTTAAAAAATAATAGGAAATGATTTGGAGTAGAAATTTTGAGTACGGTACCAAACGTAATTCTATTCCAAAATTAGAAATTTTGAACAGTTACCAAATGTCTTAAAATGCTTAGAAATTGTTTTCAGGAACAGAATAAAAAATAATCATTTCTAATTAGAAATTGTTCCCGGGAACAGAATCATTACCAAATGCGCCCTCAGTGTTCACGCATTATCTTGAGTATCTAGACTAAAAATATAATATAATAGGCAAATTGTCTGTCTTAATAGACACTTTTCTCCAATGATTATTGGGCTTTGGCTTTTGGGTGGACCATTGATCTGTCATCGTTTGGCGACCTTGGCCCTGATAATCTCCGCTTGAAGTTCATCGCAGGACTCTCTTTATTCCTGTTGATCAAGAAAGCCATTTTGTATGCCTCATGATCCCTAATGTCCAACAATTATAACTCTGTAGCTTTCTATTTCATTGTGCCTCTCATCTACCAATCCTCTGAGCTTTGCTTTCGTCAGTTTTGGCGTGGTCAATCACCAGCGTCACAATTAGGATGCAGCCAAAGCTGTTTTGCCTCAAATCTGGGCAGAAGTGAACTCTACACAACGGACAACAAGTCAAGCAATAACACATCTTCTTCTTCTGTTCCTACTGCAGTTACATGTTCCATTGGCCGTCCGCAAGTTGATTTAGATGCTTGTAACCTATTTACATGTAATTTACAGCAGTCAAGATCAATAAATTGCGAATCATTGGTTTATGATCATTCAGAAGACCAGCAGTGCCTTGCTCTTCAGTCCCATGATGATCCTCGTGGAAACTCCATTTACCAGCAGCTGCTATTTCTAGTAAAAGAAGAATTAGATGGACTAAGCATCTCCACAACCAATTCCATGAATGCGTAAATCGTCTGGGAGGAGCTGAAAGTAAGTAATGGATAGAGAATGTCACTTTTGAGTCAATGTCTATATTAATTCAACTGACGTCCAAGTCATGATTTATTGGACAGGCACAGGAGCAAAACCAAAGTTAATTTTGAAGCTGATAAATGTCAAGGGGTTAACAATCTTTCACATTAAGAGTCACTTGCAGGTACTGCAACATAATGACTTTTCATCTATTAGCTGAAAATCAATGCCCATACTTAACATTTTGTCTCAGAAATTCAAACCAAAACTTTGTTTGTCCATTGCATTAAAGAAATATCTCATCACGAAGTGCATTGCAGAATCTAAAGAAGTTTGTTCTTTGCATCCACTACGATGAGCACAAATGAACATTCCTTGCAAGAGACAGGAACTCTGTTATTATTGAAGACAAATCCAAGCGTAACTAGTCTTTGTTTGGCAATAGGACAACCTATTTTATGTGCATGAATCATATTGTACGTGAAGGAAAATCAGAGAAGAACAATTTTGACACAAAACCAGTGCATGACCTCAAAATGTAAGCTTTGACTTGTTTGTTGTTTATTAACTCAGTGTACACACTTAAGAAGAGCGCAAAATAAGCACTATTTATGAGAGGATTGCATCCTTCAAATGTCCACCGTCTGCCTTAAAGTAGGAATTCATGATATGAGGAAACTAAGCCCATTGAATATTTGTTGGCAACAGAGGCAAGCTGATTGCAGAAGCTTATTATAGAATCTTGCAGATGCAGCTGAATGTACAAAAGCGACTACTTCAACAGTTGGAGGTTGCTATTCTGAAAATGTTACCTTCTGTCACATTGACACATACACACACATCTGAACTTTCAGAAGTCTCCACATGAAAACAATGATATGAAAGCAAGTTTTAATTTCATCCTCCTTAACCGTACAGATGCAGAGGAGTCTACAGATGAATATTGAAGAGCAGGGAAGGCAACTGAAACGCTTCTTAGAGCAGCATCTTCACAACGAAAATTCAGCACCTCACTCAGATCCTCCTAAAACCTAGGACTTCTAATGTCTTATTTGAAGTACAAGCAAATATCTTCCTTTGCATCTGCCAACCTCAGTGCTCTTAGAGTCCAACATGTGTCGGATGCACAATAGAAGGAAGCATTAAACTCCAGAATGTTTGGCCTTGGTCTTACACTATCGTACTTTAAAGAGATCAGATTCGAAATTCTTGTAGTCTTGACTAAGAGATTGAGTTCTATGGTCAAAACTTGCAGCTGTAATATTCCATCAACTATTGGTTAAGCTTGGAAATTAGATTGTACTTTTTCTCAATCTTACTAGAGATAAATTTGATGAGAGGGGAGACTTCTATATTAATGCGTTGATCATGCTATGGAGATGGTATTTTGTTCATTGATTGTCTCATGTGGCAGTAACGAGTAAAGCACCAAGCTAATCAATGACAAGATTTGTCAAAATTTGTTGATAAAGGTCGTTAAGATTCATACTATGTGAGTATCATGATTCGCTCGTCACACCACGTCAGCCGGGCAATTGATATGTAAAATAGTTTTTAAAGCACTGCAATTATGGACCATACAAGAAAAATGCTAGTTCAGGATAAAATCATGAAATGACTTGGATCAGTTGTTTGATCTGCTGTCGTCACAATTTACATACTAATAGTCCTCTATGGAGTAAACGAAATGTGAGAATAGGTGGAACGATCTGAATTCATATTCATGACACAGAATACAAGAAGAAGATGAAATAAATGAATTCATCAGCTACAGCTTGAGGGTCTTGATGATAGGAACCACATCATCAAGCTTGCAGTTTTAGAAGCTTTGCAAGTATTCAGAGTGCGAAAGGGTTTGGTAGAGAGGGGTGAGTCCAGTGGCGGCGAGGAGCTGTGGAGAAGATCCAACTGGAAGAGATGGGCTGGGATAGCAGAAGGTCACTATGGACGCCCTCTCCTTCTCTTTGTTCACCACCGCTCTATGATCCAGTGCTCTGTAAACCTCCCTGATTTGACCTAAATTCACGACAATGCTGTTAGGAACGGGTGGAAATGTGACCCAGCGGCCGTCCCTGCTGAGGACCTGAAGGCCAGGCATGTTGCCGCACTCCATCAACATGGTGATCCCTGAGTCGTCGGCATGTGGCGATAGGCCCATTACTCAGGTTCCGGGCATGGTGGGTAGTAATACATCCTGACCTCGTAACTCCCTTCTCGGAAACTTTTCATCAACTGCGGTTCACCCTCATGAACCCCCAGTGCCATTCCAATGTACTTCACTACCGCCACTGCCGCTTTCCTCAACCTTCGCCGTACTTCTCTAGTGCTATCCCGATAGGTTAGGTATTCGTAGTCAACATCATCTGCTTAATTTGTCTCCATTCTCTTTCTTCCATTCTTGCAAGAAAAAAGCCCCATCTTGGATAGCCAGGGCTTCCGCTTGAAATGGCGAGAGGGCCCTGATCTGTTGTGCAAAGCCATCGAGAAGTTTTCCTGCAACATCACGCCACACGCCAGCCACTGCACTCGTTGTAGAACCGGCTATGAAGGCGGTGTCCACATTGAGCTTAAATGCTGCATTCTCCGGCGGCTTCCAGCTTGTAGAATGTCAAGATTGCAGTGTACCGTCCATGTTGAAAGTGTTTAGGAGATGTTGGACGTGGCTTTTACTTTGATTTTTCTTGCATATATAGTTAGCCGGACGTGCCTTTTACTTTGATTTCTCTAGTATATATAGTTAGCCATGACTCGTTCCTTCACGTATCCTAATCTTCATCTACAAGAATTCTTAATTGTCTCTAGATTTGCACTCTATTTTAAGATAATTTGTAACCACTCTTGATCCTTAGTCACAGTTCTCCCTGATGGATACATTTTGTCTTGAACTTCAACTTTCCTCCATGATTCAATTGAATAGATTGCCGGCACGTGTCATGGACTTCACTTAAACCCCGCTTATAGAAAAATCATGATTGACCCTTCAAAAATTCCATTTAACGAGCTTTCTGGACCAATTGTATTGTCATGACTTTTATGATCGACGAACTTATTAAATATTCTATGGAGTGAGCCTTACGAGTTTAATTGCAATGTCATGACCCGGATTGGACCATTAATTTCTATACCAACAAGCCCAATTTTTAGGTCAGGTGTCAACAATCCCTTAATAAAAATGCAACTTTTTCTTTTTTGCTTAAAAATTGCAATTTTTTCATTAAAACTCTACAATATTATTTATTTCAAATTCTGATAACTATAAAACGATTAATAAATGACAGGTATAAAAATTACTAAATCCCTCTCCGAAAAAGAAAAAGAAAATACTGAACTCGCATTCGATGTTGGCGAAAGGTTCTTAGAAAATTTGGAGTCGATGGCCATCGTCACGATCCATTGAAACCATCTCGAGTTTTGTCGGGATCGGGAGTGGCGGGAGGTTGAAGATGGATCAAGTGAGGCAGGTCTTCTTGGTGGATCTCCTCAAGAGGTTCGTGGCCTGATCATGTGCGTGGCCGCCGGTGACGACGTGATCGTCCTGGGGTTGGGCAAGGGATGGGTCATCCGGCATGATTTCGATGTCGAAGATTCTCACGGTGAGGAAGTGATGTAGAACAACATGCAAATGCTTTTATGGAAACATTGGAGTGTCATAAGAGTAGGCAGTCCCACAAATCAATGAGGATTGTGTGATCTTTGAGATTACAAGTGGGTTACAATATTTGATTTGTTAAATATAAAAGAAGAAAAGAAGAACAGCATCTTCGTCTGGCAACTGAAAGCATGATCAACGATGAAGATCAGCTTAACTCAACATCAATGAAGGAGAATGGAGGAGACACCTGAAGCATGGAAATGACTTGGATCATGACATGGATCATGACATGGATCGTCGAGACTAACACGTGCACTATGAGCTGTATTCTGTTAATAGTAGTTTGCAGTTACTAAACAAACAACTTTCTATTTTCTGTTAGGACTCTCTCGCATCTTGCTTATATAACTTTAGATGAGAAGTTTGAGAGAAGTTAAGAAAACAGAATAACGAAAGTAGCCTTTAAGAGATAGAGAGGAAGAGAGGAAGAAGGAGGATCATCCATTGATGTTTAGCATAACAAAGAAGCTGAAGAGATGAAGATCATAGTCTGCTGAAGATACAAGTAAGATTGAAAAACAGAGCAAGTAGTTCTGGAGTCTGTATTTTCGTTTGCTGTTCATGATACATTGTACTTTGAAGATCTGTAAATACAATGAAAGCTTGAAGCTCTTTTAGAGTGATTACTATACAAATCTTCTCTGTCTATTGTTCATATCTTCATCTGGTTCAACAATTTCACATGGTATCAGAGTAGGTTTGATATCTGTTCTCAAAGCTGAAACTTTGTGATAATGGCAATAAGAACACCAAAGCATCCTTTCCCAATACATGTGAACATCTCGAATTTTGTCACAATCAGACTTACTGAAGGAATCCAGAACTACTTGCTCTGTTTTTCAATCTTACTTGTATCTTCAGCAGACTATGATCTTCATCTCTTCAGCTTCTTTGTTATGCTAAACATCAATGGATGATCCTCCTTCTTCCTCTCTTCCTCTCTATCTCTTAAAGGCTACTTTCATTATTCTGTTTTCTTAACTTCTCTCAAACTTCTCATCTAAAGTTATATAAGCAAGATGCGAGAGAGTCCTAACAGAAAATAGAAAGTTGTTTGTTTAGTAACTGCAAACTACTATTAACAGAATACAGCTCATAGTGCACGTGTTAGTCTCGACGATCCATGTCATGATCCATGTCATGATCCAAGTCATTTCCATGCTTCAGGTGTCTCCTCCATTCTCCTTCATTGATGTTGAGTTAAGCTGATCTTCATCGTTGATCATGCTTTCAGTTGCCAGACGAAGATGCTGTTCTTATTTTCTTCTTTTATATTTAACATTCCCCCGCAAATTGGGAAGGGTAAAGAATCCCATTCCCAATTTGAGACGAAGAGACATATGAGCTGATTGTGAGAGTGGTTTAGTGAAAATATCAGCTACCTGAAGATGACTAGGAATATAGTGGATCTGAATGGAACCAGAAGACACTTTTTCACGTACGAAGTGAAAATCAATTTCAATGTGCTTTGTCCGAGCATGTAAGATTGGATTAGCTGTGAGAGAGATAGCTGATCTGTTGTCACAAAATAGAGAGGTTGTTGCTGGAAGAGGGATGCCAAGATCACGTAACACAAAGCTGATCCAAGTAAGTTCAGTTGTGGTAGAGGCAAGTGCTCGATAGTCTGCTTCTGTGGAGGATCGGGAAACAGTGGATTGTTTCTTGGCTGACCAAGAAATCAAATTAGAGCCAAGAAAAGTACAAAACCCTGTAGTTGAGCGACGAGTAAGGGGACATCCTGCCCAGTCAGCATCTGAGAATCCATAGAGATGAGTTGAACTCCTAGAGTGAAGATAGAAGCCAAACTGGACAATGCCTTTGACATATCGAAGTACTCGTTTTAATTGTAGAAAATCTGCTACTGTTGGATGTTGCATCTTTTGACAAAGAAGATTTGTAGCAAAAGTTAGATCTGGTCGAGTGATAGTTAAGTATTGAAGACCACCTACCAGACTTCTGTATTCAACAGGATCAGTAAGTTGAGTTGCAGCTTTGTCCAAGAGAGCTGATCTAGGTGGCAAGGGTGTTGCAATTGGTTTGCAATCTGTCATATGAGCTCGTTTGAGGAGATCAATAGCATATTTCGTTTGACAGAGGAAAAGATGCTGTTCTGTACGTTTAGTTTCAATACCTAAGAAATAGTGAAGGTAGCCAAGATCCTTCATATGGAACTGAAGGCTTAGAGTCTGAGTTAAGGAGGTTAGAAGTTGAGAAGAGCTACCTATCAAGATGATATCATCGACATAGAGCAGCAGAAAAACTGTATGTGACTCAGTATGAAGAACAAATAAAGAAGGGTCAGCTGTACTACAGAAAAAACCAATTTCAAGAAGGAAATTGCTGAATTTGTCAAACCAGGCTCTTGGAGTTTGTCGAAGACCATATAGTGATTTGTGAAGTAGACAGACATGGCTGGATTTGTGAGGATGTATAAAGCCAGGGGGTTGTTCCATGTAGACAGTTTCATTCAAGTCTCCATGAAGAAAAGCATTCTTCACATCAAGTTGATGTATTGGCCATTGTTTTGTTAGAGCTATGGACAGGACTATGAGAATTGTGGTATGTTTCACAACAGGACTGAAGGTCTCAGTGAAGTCAAGTCCTGCTTCCTGATGAAAACCTTTTGCCACTAGTCGAGCCTTTAGTCTGTCTAGAGTTCCATCAGATGCTAATTTGGTCTTGAAAACCCACTTACAGCCTACCACATTCATCTGTTTTGTTCGAGGAACTAATGTCCAGGTGTGATTGTCATATAGAGCAGTCATTTCATCTTGCATTGCACTATGCCAGGCTTTATCAGCCAATGCTGACTTAATAGATCTTGGTTCCATAGGAACTTGATACTCAACTAAGCAAGCATATTTTGGGTTTGGCTTGATAATACCTGTTTTGAGTCGAGTCTGCATATGATGAACCACAGGATTACTTTGAAGAGTTGAGCCAGAATTGATGTCTTCTGATTGAGGGCTACTATTAGTGGATAGTTGAGATGGTGAGGGTGGTGAACCAGAAGCTGGTTGTGGTTCTATGATATGTTCAGTCTGCAGTGGTGTTGATGAAGTGACTGGTGACAACTGATCATTGTAATCACTCTCCATTACAGGGTGATATTGACTTTTGTATGCTGACTGAGGAGATGAACTAGTAATTGTTGTGTCAGTACTTTGAGGGTCGAGCCACTGAACTTCTCCAATCCACTGTCTGTATAATGGTGTGTTCTGTCCATAGTCATTGATCACCCTTTTTGTGAAAGGAAAGAGTGTTTCATCAAAGATTACATGTCTACTGATATAGACACGATTATTAGTAGGTACAAGACATCTATAGCCTTTATATTTGTTTGGTACAAGATTACATGTCTACTGATATAGACACGATTATTATTTGTTTGGTTTCATTAATGGTGATATTTCTTCACCTTCTCGATTGCTGCAAAATGATGATGAAGGTTGTGAATCTGAACTTGTTAACCCTGACTATGCTTATTGGACAAGAACAGATCAGTTGGTATCATCTTGGATTAGTGGAGCTGTCACTGAGAATATTTTAAGTCTAATCATTGGCTTAGATACTTCCTTCGAAGTATGGCAGACTCTTCTAAAGCGATTTACACAGAAGTCTATTGCTAGAGAGTTTGAACTCAGAGGAAAATTACAATCTTGCCAGAAACTTGATCAATCTCTCTCTGCCTATCTTAGAGAATACAAATCCATATGTGATCAGTTGAATGCAATAGGTAAACCAGTGGATGAAGTAACCAAGATCTTTGGTGTGATGGAAGGTTTAGGTTCTGAATATGAAAACCTTCGAACCACCATTTATTGCTTAAAACCTCAACCTGATTATGATGAGGTTATTGCTCAGCTAGAAAGATTTGAATCAAGAATGAAGACTTATTCCAGAAGTCAATTTAATCCAAATTTGGCTTATTTTGGACAAAGACAATCTCAGATACAGCCAAAGGAGAACACTGATGGAGATTATGTTTCTCAAAATTCTGGTTTTATAGCTCAAAGAGGTAGCTACAGAGGTGGCCGCAACTATAGTCGTGGCAGAATTGTTAACAATAGAGGTCGAGGTTCTGGTTATACTAAAAGAAGTTCAAACTATAGAGGAGAAACACCAATTCAAATGCAAGGAGATCAACACTTTAGACAGAGAAATAACTTCTCTAATTCTAATCAGGGGTTTCGACCCTATGCCAACTATTCTCAAAGGTACCATAATACCAAATCCTATCCTCTGTTCTCAGGAAATTCAAGTAAAAATATTCAAGATGAGAAAGATATAGGTTCTGCTAGATTGGAATGTCAAATATGTAAACGTCCTGGTCATGATGCTCTTCGTTGCTGGTATCGCTTTGACAACTCTTATCAAGTGGAAGATGTTCCAGCAGCATTAACAGCAATGCATATCGAAGATCCAAAAGGGAGTGAATGGTACCCTGACACTGGTGCTACAGCCCACATCAGCACTAATCCTGGTATTCTTCACACCCTCTCTAAATACCAAGGATCTGATACTGTGATGGTAGGAAATGGGTCATGTTTACCTGTTACACATATTGGTAACACTTGTTTAAATACAAAAGGTAATACATTGCCTCTTAATGATGTTCTCATAGTGCCAGAAATAAAGAAGAATCTTATCTCTGTTTCAAAGCTCACAGATGACTATCCTTGCTCATTTATCTTTGACAAATTTGGTGTTTATGTAAAGGACAACAATACCAAAGCAACTGTCAAGCTCGGAAGGAAGACTAGAGGTCTTTACCAAGTTAATACAGAAACAACAACAGCTTTCTTTACTCAAAGACAGAAGGTTGTTGGTAAAGACATATGGCACCAGAGGCTAGCTCATACGAATTCTCAAACAGTGCAACATCTTCACCAACATAAGCTAATCCAATGTAATCCAACTTCTTCCAGTGTTTGCAGTAGTTGTCAAATAGCTAAAAGTACAGCTCTCTCTTTTCCTCTATCAGATTCTACATCAAACTCACCATTAGAAAAGATTCACTGTGATATCTGGGGACCCTCACCAGTTAATTCATTTCAGCAGTTTAGATATTATGTGATTTTTGTTGACAGTTTCTCACGATATAGCTGGCTATATCCTATGAAGTTGAAGTCTGAGTTTTATAATATCTTTGTTCGATTCCAGAAATTAGTCGAGAAACAGTATAATCATCAAATCAAAATTTTCCAAAGTGATGGAGGAGGAGAATTTATCAGTAAGAGTTTTCAATGTCATTTGCAAAGCTGTGGTATAAAACAGCAGCTCTCTTGTCCTCACACTCCAGAACAAAATGGGATTCCAGAGAGAAAACATCGTCACATTGTAGAACTGGGGTTAGCCATGTTATATCACTCCAAGGTTCCTCTGAAATATTGGGTAGATGCTTTTGTCATAGCTAATCATCTTGTCAATATACTTCCAACACCAAAGTTACAGATGGATACACCCTATAACAAGATTCATAATAGTCAGCCACAGTATAATCATTTGAGGATATTTGGTTGTGCATGTTATCCATGCTTAAGACCATATACAAAACATAAATTTGATCCTCGATCCCTTCTCTGTATTTTTCTGGGATATAGTGATCTACATAAAGGCTATAGATGTCTTGTACCTACTAATAATCGTGTCTATATCAGTAGACATGTAATCTTTGATGAAACACTCTTTCCTTTCACAAAAAGGGTGATCAATGACTATGGACAGAACACACCATTATACAGACAGTGGATTGGAGAAGTTCAGTGGCTCGACCCTCAAAGTACTGACACAACAATTACTAGTTCATCTCCTCAGTCAGCATACAAAAGTCAATATCACCCTGTAATGGAGAGTGATTACAATGATCAGTTGTCACCAGTCACTTCATCAACACCACTGCAGACTGAACATATCATAGAACCACAACCAGCTTCTGGTTCACCACCCTCACCATCTCAACTATCCACTAATAGTAGCCCTCAATCAGAAGACATCAATTCTGGCTCAACTCTTCAAAGTAATCCTGTGGTTCATCATATGCAGACTCGACTCAAAACAGGTATTATCAAGCCAAACCCAAAATATGCTTGCTTAGTTGAGTATCAAGTTCCTATGGAACAAAGATCTATTAAGTCAGCATTGGCTGATAAAGCCTGGCATAGTGCAATGCAAGATGAAATGACTGCTCTATATGACAATCACACCTGGACATTAGTTCCTCGAACAAAACAGATGAATGTGGTAGGCTGTAAGTGGGTTTTCAAGACCAAATTAGCATCTGATGGAACTCTAGACAGACTAAAGGCTCGACTAGTGGCAAAAGGTTTTCATCAGGAAGCAGGACTTGACTTCACTGAGACCTTCAGTCCTGTTGTGAAACATGCCACAATTCGCATAGTCCTGTCCATAGCTCTAACAAAACAATGGCCAATACATCAACTTGATGTGAAGAATGCTTTTCTTCATGGAGACTTGAATGAAACTGTCTACATGGAACAACCCCCTGGCTTTATACATCCTCACAAATCCAGCCATGTCTGTCTACTTCACAAATCACTATATGGTCTCCGACAAGCTCCAAGAGCCTGGTTTGACAAATTCAGCAATTTCCTTCTTGAAATTGGTTTTTTCTGTAGTACAGCTGATCCTTCTTTATTTGTTCTTCATACTGAGTCACATACAGTTTTTCTGCTGCTCTATGTCGATGATATCATCTTGACAGGTAGCTCTTCTCAACTTCTAACCTCCTTAACTCAGACTCTAAGCCTTCAGTTCCATATGAAGGATCTTGGCTACCTTCACTATTTCTTAGGTATTGAAACTAAACGTACAGAACATCATCTTTTCCTCTGTCAAACGAAATATGCTATTGATCTCCTCAAACGAGCTCATATGACAGATTGCAAACCAATTGCAACACCCTTGCCACCTAGATCAGCTCTCTTGGACAAAGCTGCAACTCAACTTACTGATCCTGTTGAATACAGAAGTCTGGTAGGTGGTCTTCAATACTTAACTATCACTCGACCAGATCTAACTTTTGCTACAAATCTTCTTTGTCAAAAGATGCAACATCCAACAGTAGCAGATTTCCTACAATTAAAACGAGTACTTCGATATGTCAAAGGCACTGTCCAGTTTGGCTTCTATCTTCACTCTCGGAGTTCAACTCATCTCTATGGATTCTCAGATGCTGACTGGGCAGGATGTCCTCTTACTCGTCGCTCAACTACAGGGTTTTGTACCTTTCTTGGTTCTAATTTGATTTCTTGGTCAGCCAAGAAACAATCCACTGTTTCCCGATCCTCCACAGAAGCAGAGTATCGAGCACTTGCCTCTACCACAGCTGAACTTACTTGGATCAGCTTTGTGTTACGTGATCTTGGCATCCCTCTTCCAGCAGCAACCTCTCTATTTTGTGACAACAGATCAGCTATCTCTCTCACAGCTAATCCAATCTTACATGCTCGAACAAAGCACATTGAAATTGATTTTCACTTTGTATGTGAAAAGGTGTCTTCTGGTTCCATTCAGATCCACTATATTCCTAGTCATCTTCAGGTAGCTGATATTTTCACTAAACCACTCTCACAATCAGCTCATATGTCTCTTCGTCTCAAATTGGGAATGGGATTCTTTACCCTTCCCAATTTGCGGGGGAATGTTAAATATAAAAGAAGAAAAGAAGAACAGCATCTTCGTCTGGCAACTGAAAGCATGATCAACGATGAAGATCAGCTTAACTCAACATCAATGAAGGAGGAGAATGGAGGAGACACCTGAAGCATGGAAATGACTTGGATCATGACATGGATCATGACATGGATCGTCGAGACTAACACGTGCACTATGAGCTGTATTCTGTTAATAGTAGTTTGCAGTTACTAAACAAACAACTTTCTATTTTCTGTTTGGACTCTCTCGCATCTTGCTTATATAACTTCAGATGAGAAGTTTGAGAGAAGTTAAGAAAACAGAATAATGAAAGTAGCCTTTAAGAGATAGAGAGGAAGAGAGGAAGAAGGAGGATCATCCATTGATGTTTAGCATAACAAAGAAGCTGAAGAGATGAAGATCATAGTCCGCTGAAGATACAAGTAAGATTGAAAAACAGAGCAAGTAGTTTTAGAGTCTGTATTTTCGTTTGCTGTTCATGATACATTGTACTTTGAAGATCTGTGAATACAATGAAAGCTTGAAGCTCTTTTAGAGTGATTACTATACAAATCTTCTCTGTCTATTGTTCATATCTTCATCTGGTTCAACAATTTCACATGATTCACGCGTTTCGTTGATTTCTGAGATCTCACAGATTTTAGACACGCTTTGCAAATTTTCTAGTTATGTTTTGATTAGTTTCCCTTTTATCAATATCTTTTCCTTAATTTTGTTATTTGATTTTAGTTATTTAGTTATTCTCTAGATGACGACCTCCCTATAAATAAGTGCCTAAGATATTGTAATATGCCCTTCTTTATTCAAAATAAACACTATCTTTTGGAATCCTTTCCAAGCATAACTTCCTCTACGTCATTTGGTATCAGAGCAGGTTTCTCCTGTGACGATGGCTAATAACGTTAATGACAATCTCCCCATAGCTGAAGGCCATAGAAACATTACACGGGATGAGTTCAACCAATTTGCGGAGCAAAATGAACGGAGGTTTCAAGAATTACTTGTCGCCATCCGGCATTTGTTTACCAACCCCATACCTAGTAATCTTTTGGCTGAACATGCTCAAATAGCTCGTGTCACGCCCCGATCCTCGGGCACGCGCCCATCCCTCACCTTGGTCGATTAATAACGTGTAATATCCCAGGACTATGTATCGTCGACCCTTTTTGTTTATTATGCGCATGCGGAAGCAGTTATAAATCCCCAGACAATAAAACAATAGGATAGAAAAGCAGGCCATATTTTTCATATTGAAATTCACAACCACACTTTTATTAAACAGCACAACTCATAGTATATTTACAACACTATTTACAGCATATAGGTCTCACACCTATCTACACTAAGACAGGATTCACAAAAGGGATTGGATCTCAATCCACATCCGGGTTGTACTCAAGATCCCTCTTCGGATCATCTTCTTCTTCAAAAATATTTCTTTTCCTCAGGTTCCTCCTTCTCAGCTCCTCCTTAGGGTCTTGAAATGTTGTCCCACAATCGGGATGGCACTACGTCTCAGCAAGTTCTACCCCCTAAGACTTGATTAGTAAGCCAATAAACTATGGGCTGCCTACACACGCACAGGTCAGATGACTTACACTGACCTCAGATTCCACTTGCAAATCAATACAATTCATAATAGGCACCCAACTACTCTTAACAAATCGAACCAGTCGATTACATATCACAGAGCACACGTGCATTCTCTAAGGCACTAGTTCACCAAAGTGATGCATCAAATCACCAAGCCCACGTGTCTCTCCCAAGATGCCTCACTTAATTCCCTAGGCCCACGTGCATTCTCTAAGACACTCATTCACCAAAGTGATGCATCAATTCATTGAGCCCACGTGCCCTTTTAGATGCCACTCTCAAGATTCAATGGCTTTACGATCCCACCCGACCCTCTCAAGATCTAGTGGCTTTACGGTCCCACCCGACCCTCTCAAGATCTAGTGGCTTTACGGTCCCACCCGACCCTCTCAAGATCTAGTGGTTTTATGGTCCCACCCAGACCTCTCAAGATCTAGTGGCTTTACGGTCCCACCCGACCCTCTCAAGATCTAGTTTAGGAATGAATCTTAAATTCACTCATAAATTACTTTAGCACTAAATAAAGCTCAAATAAATAAACGGACTACACCACGACGATCAGCATGAAATTCCGGTCAACAGCCATCCCGGTTGAATTTCCGGAAAAATAAATAATTAAATAATTAATTTCGAAAAATAAATAAATAAATATTAAAAATCCAATTTAGGCCCATAATGCCTGATTGGAAGCTAAGACGAGCCTGGAAAATTACCGAGACTTGTTCAATAAATAACAGAACATGTCTACTTGCTAATGTCTATTTCTAACTACCTAACATGCATCATTAAGTCTCTAATTTAATTTATCTAAATTAATCTAACCATCTAATTGCATTTAATTAAATCTAACCAACCCTAAGTATAATTAGCAAACTAAGAAAGCATTAGTGAGTAAAACTCACTTGCACAAAACGAAGAACAAGACGCGGCGACGACGACGCAACGGCGGCCGAAAACGGGCTCGCGCCAACTCCCATGGCTTGGACCGGGCCTTGACCTTGGCCTGACAAATCTCAGCCCAACTGAGATTTGTTCTTGCGCTAGACTTGGCTTCCTTTAGACTAGGCTGAACTCAACTGGGCTTGCGGCTTGTTGGACTTGAAATTGAACTGAAAATGGGCTGCACTCCTTGGGCTGAATTTGTTTGGGCCAAAGATTCACTTAATGGGCTGCACGTGTGGACTTGGGCTTCAACTAAATTAAACCAACTTGGGCTGAGCTTGCTAGGCCACTTGGTCTTGTGGGCTGAAGTTCACTTGGGCCGAAGTTGGGCCGAATCCCAATGGACTGAACCACGGGTTTGGCTTGCGGGCTGCAGAGAGGAGACCAGTGGCTTCTACGGCCAAAACGGACCGATCGGAGCTCCGGCGAGCGGGTGGTTGGCAACCGGTGGCTCCCAGGGGTCTTGGGGATCTTGTGGGTAGATGGAATGGGCAAAAGAAGGGCTGAAATGGGGCGAAACAGCAAGAAAACGCAAAACAGTACCGGCGGGCAGCTCCCAGACGGTCCGGCGAGCGGCGGACTCCAGCGGCCGTACGGGACTAACGGAGGCTCCGTTCGGGGTGATTTTGGGCTTTTTGGAACGGTATGGATGTCCTCTTCACGAGGATATGTGGCTCGTTCTATGGTTCATCCGGGAAGACCACTTTTGACTCGAATATTTGACGAAAGGTCGGCTGGAGCAGAAACCGGCGGTGGCGCGGGTGGAGGCGTGCGACGGCTGCAGCTCCTTTTGCTGGTCTTCTTGTTGGCTTGAGGGCTTCTAAAATGAAGAGGGGAGGGTCTTGGATGGTAGAGAGGTGAGAGAGATGGAGAGGATAGAGGTGAGGGAAGAGATAAGAGAGATGAGATAGAGTTGAGGTGGGGCCTTGGCTTGATATTTTCCAATCTTGCTCCCCAAGATTCATCCTAGGCCAAGTAAAATCCCTTGGCCTCCATTGATCTACACCAACACCTCTCATGACTTCACTTTTGGTCCATTTGGCTAGGGGGAAGGGAGAGTTACGAATTTTTGCAAGAATTGTCTTCAATTGATGGCTTGATCCACTTCAATTCTATCTCAATTGGCCTCCATAAAATCAATCGGTCATCCATCGACCATCTCAATATTTTTCCTCACCCATATATCCATCTTGCTTCCCAATTTTGCTATCAAAAATAATCACTGGCTTTTTCTGCATAGAAACAACTCGGTGACGACTTTTTCCCAAAAAGTGTCAGGTGTCAGAAAAATCTTCTGAAACTGAGTCGACGCTCCTAGAATTTGTTGTGACATGACAGAATCTTCAATTTCTGAAATCGGACTCAAATTGGCGGTTAATTTCTATTCAACGCGTTTTTAGCGTGACCTAGGCTACTGGGTAACTTTCAAATATTTTTAAGTGCAATTGACTCGTGGTCGATTTTCTTCAAGCCACTATGAACTCACTCGACTCATTGGCGACTCTCGATTGTCATGAAAATCCCGAGGATCTAAATACGGACATAGGGTACCAAAACAATAAGAAAATCAGTCTAGTGCCGGTCGACATGAATTTTCTAATTTAGTGGTGTCACCCACGATTAGCCATATATCACTGTCGATCCAGTCTATCTCTGATTTCAAATCGATTTTTAACTGTGCCGTAATGACCTCTAAAGATGGACACGGTCGAGAAGTCGATTTCTGGTCGAATTCTCAATTCTATTGCCTTAAAATTTCTTAATAATTTCCCCAGATAGTCTAGTTATCTCAAGAATGATCAATTCTGAGAATAACCCTATAAACACGTCAATGAAACGCCCGATTCAATCAGAAGGAAACAGAACCGAAAATTTGGGATGTCATAGCTCGAGACCTGGAAGTAGCTATGGAACGTGGGGGCAAATCCCCGACAGAGGCAACAAGCCTATGTCGAGGACTCTAAAGGAGAAGAAGAGTTCCTGGATCGGCCAGTTCGTGGAGGCTACCGGAATAGGGGATATCGACGAGACCCCCGAGCAATATCAACTTAAGGTTGACCTTCCGACCTTTAATGGCAATTTGAATATTGAAGACTTTTTGGATTGGCTATGGGAAGTTGAGAAATTCTTCAATGCCATGGAGATTGAAGAGGATCACCAAGTAAAATTGGTGGCATACAAATTGAAGGGCGGTGCCTCAGTGTGGTGGGAGCAGACACAAGTGACCCGACGTCGACAAGGAAAAGCTCTCATTCGAACATGGAATCGGATGAAGGAAATGTTGAAGGTTCGGTTCCTCCCAACCAATCATGAACAATTATTATTTCAACAATTTCAGAATTGTAAGCAGTTAAGCCGATCAGTCCAAGCTTACACAGAGGAGTTTCTCCGACTTTGCGCTTGTAACAACTTGGCTGAGTCAGAGGCACAATAGACCGCCAGGTATATTAATGGTTTGCGACTTAATATTCAAGACCGTGTTTCACTACATCGTTTGTTCTCCGTTGAGGATGCTCAAGAGATGACCCAAAAGGTTGAGATGCAATTAGAGAGAACTAGCCTCATTAATCGGGCTAACAATTATTCCACTCGAGGATCATTTGGAAAGGGGAGACAACTAGATGTTCCAGAATCCTCCAACCAGCAAACCAATACTATGAACCGAACTCCAGGAAGTATTACTAGGGTGCGCAAGGAACCGGTCATTGCAAACAACCGTAACGCCAATCAGAATGCCTATAACCTATACGCTAAGCCACCACCAATCAAATGCTACCAGTGTAATGAACTGGGACATCGTTCGAATGATTGTCCACGGCGGAAGATGGCCAATGTTGTTGAGCACGACGATGATATATACGAAGATGACTGGATTGATGAGGAAGAGGTGGCAAATCAAGAGGGCGAGCATGTCAATTGCGTTGTTCGGAAACTATTGCTCGCTCCGTGAAGAGAAGACATGCAGCGAAATAGTCTTTTTCGTGCCCGTTGTACAGTCAACGGCAAAGTTTGCGATGTCATCATCGATAGCAAAAGTTGTGAGAACATAGTGTCCAAGGCTTTAGTGGACCATTTACAACTAAAGGCAGAGCTACATCCCTCCCCTTATATAATCGGGTGGATTCGTAAAGGGGCCAAACTCAAGGTGACACAAGTTTGTCCTTTACCTATTTCAATTGGAAAATCTTATAAGGACACCATAATTTGTGATGTAGTGGAGATGGATGCATGCTATGTCCTACTGGGACGACCATGGCAATACGACGTTGATATCACTCATAGGGCTCGAGAGAATACCTATTCTTTTGTGTGGAAAAAGACGAAGATTATTTTGAAGCCAATGAGTAATACTTCCCAAGCTCCAAAGAAGCAACATGCAGGGATTATGCTAAACGTTCGTAAATGTGAGGGCATGTATATGATCGTCAAGAAAATCAATGACAATGCCTATGTTGTTGATCTTCCTAGTGACCTCAACATCTCCCCGACATTCAATGTAGCGGACCTATTTGAGTATCATTCTCCAGATACTCCTCTTTATCCTAACCATAACTCAAGGTCGAGTTCTTCTAAAGTGGAGGAGACTGATGTAGAACAACATGCAAATGCATTTATGGAAACATTAGAGCGTCATAAGAGCAGGCGGTCCCACAAATCGTAAATGGGCGGTATCTTCTCTACGGAATGCGTGATGAGATTAGGTCGTGGAGCAAAATGTCGACAAACAGGAAACCTCGATCCAGGATAAAATGGTGGGAGTTTGGGGATACTTAGCACTTAGCAGGCTAACGTCACCCATTGTAAATGTTGAACTTTTGGATAAGTTGGATTCAATTGTGACATGGTTGGTCGTCTTTTGTTTTCTGTGGATGAGGGGTGTGATTTGAAGTGATCGAGGTTTTGTTATGGTTTAAACTTGTGGCTCTGTTACTCGGCTTCGACTTCAGTTTTGTCGTGTTTGTTTATTTAATTATACTGTTTAACTTCTAAAAGATACTTTTGTGATAAGAGTTTCCAATGAAAAATTACCGTTCAAAGAATGGGTAAAAGTTCAATAAACGTTTGGAGGTTGACTAAGCTAAGCTAATGCAAAGTGCATTTTGGAAAGATAAGTTGGTTAAACATCATATCTTATGATGCAGCTTTCTTAAAGAGAGGTTGGGATGCAGAAAGGAGTTGGGCAATGAACCGTTTGGTTTGAGTTGGGTCTGACAGATACTTGACATGAACATGGAAGGTCGCACGCTTTGTGAACTGACTCAAGGTCTAGTTTGTCGATTTCATTGCTATTGATAATTGACAAAAATATAATTATGTTCATAACTATGGAGTTAATATTGATGATAGTTTTTTATTAGTGATGTGGTAGAGAATATATAAGGGAACAAAGTAATAATTGCATGTTGAAGGTTATGGGAGGAGGAAATATAATTTTATTATGAAAGATTACAAAGCCTTTAAATAAACGATAAAACACATTCAATGACTCTTTAGAGAAATCTTAGTGTGGGGATAAAAATTTTGGTGTGGCGACGAAACACATTCAATGATTCTTTAGGGAAATCTCGGTGTTCGGTGTGGGGATAAAAATCTTGGTGTGGCGACGAAGCACATTCAATGACTCTTTTAAGGAAATCTTAGTGTGGGGATAGAAATCTTGATGTGGGGATAATTTGAAGTGAAGAGTTGTCAACATGCATAATATCTCTACGGTGGAGAGATTTTCTTTTTTTGCTTTCATTCTAGGCCGTGTGCTCCAGACTAGAAATTTTTTTTTTTTTTTCCGGATACTAGATATTTCTATGTAACAATGTAGATGCTAGATATTTCTTGAAATTGTATCATGAACTCCAACAATAATATTTGAATGGAGTTTCACACGAGCAAGTGCAACAGTAAACAAAAGCACGGTCAGTATCGTACTAGGAAGTTCGACAAAGTAAGGGCAAGAGGCAATAGACAAACTATAAATAGTAAGTGCATTATAAGTCCTAAAACTTATCATGGAGATGTAATTAAGTCCTAAAACTTTTAAAAAGTGCAATTAAGTTCTAAAACTTATAACCAAAGTTCAATTAAGTCCTAAAACTTTCAAAAGATTCAATAAAGTCCTAAAACTTGTTTCGAAAGTGCAATCGAGTCCTAAAACTTTCAAAAAATGCAATCAATGAAAGGACTTAGATTGAACCACTTTGACAAGTTTTAGGACTTGATTGCACTTTTTGAAAGTTTTAGGACTTAATTGCACTTTCTAACAAGTTTTAGGAGTTAATTGCACTTTTTCAAAGTTTTAGGACTTAATTGCATTTTTATGACAAATTTTAGGACTTTCAATGCACTTATCCCATGACGAAACACATTCAATGGTGGGGATAAAAATCTTGGTGTCGCGACGAAACACATTCAATGACTCTTTAGGAAAATCTCGGTGTGGGGACAAAAATCTTGGTGTGGCGACGAAACACATTCAATGACTCTTTAAGGAAATCTTGGTGTGGGGATAGAAATTTTGGTGTGGGGATAATTTGAAGTGAAGAGTTGTTAGCGTGCATAATATCTCTACGATGGAGAGATTTTCTTTTTTTGCTTTCATTCTAGGCCGTGTGCTCCAGAATAGAGTTTTTTTTTTTTTTTTTTTCTGGATACTAGATATTTCTATGTAACAATGTAGATGCTAGATATTTCTTGAAATTGTATCATGAACTCCAACAATAATATCTGAATGGAGTTTCACACAAGCGAGTGCAACAGTAAACAAAAGCACGGTCAGTATCGTACTAGGAAGTTCGACAAAGTAAGGGCAGGAGGCAATAGACAAACTATAAAGAGTAAGTGCATTAGAAGTCCTAAAACTTATCATGAAGATGTAATTGAGTCCTAAAACTTTTAAAAAGTGCAATTAAGTCATAAAACTTATCACCAAAGTTCAATTAATTCCTAAAACTTTCAAAAGATTCAATCAAGTCATAAAACTTGTCTCCAAAGTGCAATCGAGTCCTAAAACTTTCAAAAAATGCAATCAATGAAAGGACTTAGATTGAACCACTTTGACAAGTTTTAGAACTTGATTGCACTTTTTGAAAGTTTTAGGACTTAATTGCACTTTTTCAAAGTTTTAGGACTTAATTGCACTTTTTCAAAATTTTAGAACTTAATTGCATTTTCATGACAAATTTTAGGACTTTCAATGCACGTATCCCAAATATAAAATAGGGCACTAAATCTTGATCAAAATCTTGACGCAGTCCGACTGCTTCAGTACCTCACGTGCTCTCGGCACGTCCTCCAATTTCATCTCGTGGGTCAGAAGTTCATCGAGGGGGATCTCCTGCAGAACCAGAGCAAGCAAAAGTTCAGTGGCTGTGCGCGTAAATGTGTGAAACTGGTGGGTGCATGAGAGAGCTTGATCAGAACCTCGTCCTTGGATTTGTGGATAAGGAGGGGCAGATGGGTCTTGCTTTTGAGTCCTCCAAAAATGGTTCCCTTCAACGTTCTGCCCACAATTAGCTCCATGAAATTAATCTCCACGACATGTTTCTGCCCTTGCCCCACTACTATTGCCTTGCCTTTCCCCTGACCACATCAAATCATATAGTTAGGAGACTTGCCGAGATGAAGTTTAGTTGTTCGCGAGTGCGCGTGCACAATTGTGATTTTGTCGATGATGCGATGACATGGATTGATTACCACTTTGGTGGCTTCTAGGGCCTGGTTGATCAAGTTGGTTACTCCGCTGCACTCAAAACAGTAGTCCACGCCAGCTCCGCCCGTCAAGTCTTTCACCATCTCGGAGATGGACTTCGAATCCGTGCCATCGGAAGACTTGTGATTGTATGGATTTATGAAATGAGTCATGCCAAAGGCTTCTCCCTTGTCCTTTTTCATCCCGTTTTTGTCCACGCCGATTATGGTAGTCGCCCCTTGCGCTCTTGCTCCTCCTATGGCCTGCTTGTGATCAAATCAAGTGAACTGTTGCCGTGCTTTCTCTCTAATTAATCCTCTCAAAATGGCATTCATATATTACACATGTAAGTTAGTAACGCAAACAACCGATCACATACCCCGAGTCCAACAGCACCGAGGCCGATCACAGCTACGGAGGAGCCGCTCTCAACCTTAGAGTCCATCCAAGCAGCGCCAAACCCAGTGGAGAATCCGCATGACAAGAGGCTAGCATGCGGGAGAGCTACATCAGGGTCGACCTTGACGACGTAATTGGCGTCGCAGACCGTGTACTCAGACCAGGTGGAGCAAGAGAGGAAGTGGTACAGGGCCTGGCCTCGGATTGACATTCTCGACGTGCCATCCGGCAACATGCCATTTATAGAGAGCGGATATCGGAGGCACAAGTTTGTCTTCTCGGATTTGCAGTTCTCGCACTCTCTGCATTCTCCAACATAAGTGGGAATAACCACATCTCCTTCCTTCAACTCCTCTACTTCCTCTCCAACACTCTCCACAATCCTGCCATGTCATGTTGAGATCAGCTATAACTTATGCTGATGGAATGCAACGCCTCATCGACAAAACTAATAAGGAAGAATTAGTAGGAATCAAATTAGAGAGGACTTTACCCAACACCTTCATGGCCGAGAACTCGAGGGTAAAGCGGCTACAATAACGACAAAATAAGAGAAAAAGTAGGCAATGGTACTGTAGAAGAGCAGAGAGAATAATACGGAGAGAGGCGAAGGGATATATGGAAAAGGATGAACCGACCAAAGGGTAACCCTGGGAGTATAGGAGATCGGTGTGGCAAATGCTAGCGAACAACATCTTCATCCTCACTTCGCTCCCCTTGGGGGGATCCACTTGAATCTCCTCCACCGTCCATTCCTCCTCTGCTCCCCAGCACACCACCCCTTTGCATGTTATCGCTCGCGAGCTGCCGCTCTTGCTCCCCATCCTTCTCCTTCTCTCTATTATGCTCTGCTTCTCTCTCGCCACAAGTATCAACTTGCTTAACCTAGATGACTATATATAGTGTTAAATTAATGTCTCAAGTTTGAATTCGGATGATGATTTATTATACCGAATTTTGTTGATAAAGATTTCTCAAGTAGAAGAAAATTCGCTAGACTGCACGAAGGATTACAAAGAAAAAAAAAAGGAGCAAAGTTTTTCTCTTTGAGTCATCTGTAGGAGGAGGGGCCGAATTCTTCTATCCATGGTGGGGCCCCACGCCATGGGCTTTCTTCTTTTAGCCGATGGAATTAAAGGGAAAGAGCTCCCTGCACGTAAAGGCAATTGTTGGTGGGCCGAGGTGAAACTTTTGACCTTGGGCACACCTATATATATATAAAAGGTGAAGTCTTCGAAAGTTTTTTTTAGTTGTTGCAATCGCTGTTAAATTCCGCCGAAACCCTACGAGAAACAGGGAGCCGCACGTAGGAGGAGAAAAGTTGCACATCCACAAAGCCGCAACTCCTCCGCGAGAAGCTTGAAGAGATACGCGATTTTGTACGTATGCAAACCAGGCATACGTAGAGCATTGTATTTTGAGCTTGAACGCACGGTAATTTTGTGCCTTGAGTTTATACCCAAGTGAGTTGTTTATTTATAAACACATTGGGTTTTTGGTTAAATTTAGGTGTGGGAAACACTTGAGCGTGTGAGTGATTGTAAACTCTGATTCTCCAATTATAGTGGATTATTTGCTGCTGGCTCTCCCCGTGGACGTAGGTACCGATACTCGGACCGAACCACGTAAATTTCCGGTGTCCTTTTTTTTTTCTCGTTTATTTCTCTGGTGATTTCGCGTTGACGTAATTTGCAAGATCCTGTCGTTTCCATGTATTATATCCCAATAATTGGTATCAGAGCTTGGGGTTGGATTTCTTGATTGTGATTTGGAGCTTTTGCTTGTTTGATTATTATCTGGAAATTTTGTTACTGCAATTATGTCTGAGAGGAAATCTGAAATTGAGAAGTTTAACGGTGGGGCCCCACGCCATGGGCTTTCTTCTTTTAGCCGATGGAATTAAAGGGAAAGAGCTCCCTGCACGTAAAGGCAATTGTTGGTGGGCCGATGTGAAACTTTTGACCTTGGGCACACCTATATATATATGTAAAAGGTGAAGTCTCTGAAAGTTTTTTTTAGCTGCTGCAGTCGCCGTTAAAGTCCGCCGAAACCCTACGAGAAACAGGGAGCCGCACGTAGGAGGAGAAAAGTCGCACATCCATGAAGCCGCAACTCCTCCGCGAGTAGCTTGATGAGATACGCGATTTTGTACGTACGCAAACCAAGCATACATAGAGCATTGTATTTTGAGCTTGAATGCACGGTAATTTTGTGCCATGAGTTTATACCCAAGTGAGTTGTTTATTTATAAACACTTTGGGTTTTTGGTTAAATTTAGGTGTGGGAAACACTTGAGCGTGTGAGTGATTGTAAACTCTGATTCTCCAATTATAGTGGATTATTTGCTGCTGGCTCTCCCCGTGGATGTAGGTACCGATACTTGGACCGAACCACGTAAATTTCTGGTGTCCTTTTTTTTTCTCGTTTATTTCTCTGGTGATTTCGCATTGACGTAATTTGCAAGATCCTGTCGTTTCCACGTATTATATCCCAATAATTGGTATCAGAGCTTGGGGTTGGATTTCTTGATTGTGATTTGGAGCTTTTGCTTGTCTAATTATTATCTGGAAATTTTGTTACTGCAATTATGTTTGAAAGGAAATCTGAAATTGAGAAGTTTAACGGGAGCAACAACTTTGTGCTATGGAGCATCAAGATGCGGGCATTATTGACAACACAAGGTTTGGCCAAGGCACTGGATGGTGAAAATGAGTTGCCTATTATCATGAAAGCTTCTGAGAGGGTAGAGCTAATGAAAAAAGCAAAGGGTATAATCCTATTAAATTTGACGGATGAAGTCTTAATAGAGGTTGCTGAGGAAAAGGATGCCGCAGTATTATAGGCAAAACTTCAAGCACTCTATGTGAAGAAAGGTTTGAACAATCGCTTGTACATGTTGAAGAAGATGTTTCAATTTAGATATACTGAAAGTACGTCTATCAGAACCCACCTAGATGAATTTAATAAACTCACGTTGGATCTAAAGAACGTCGGTAAGATACTTGATGATGAATAACAGAGCATGATGTTGTTAGCCTCTTTACTCGAGTCATGGGAGCACTTTACTAATTCACTATTGTAGAGGCGTACTACAATTACCTTAGAAGAGGTAAAGTCCGCCTTATTCTCTAAGGAGTGGCAGAGAAAGTTGCGAGATGACGGTCTGGCGCATGGAGCAGCGCAAGCACTGACGATTCGGGGTAGAGAACAACATTGAGGGCCTAGTAGTAGTAGAGGTAAAAGCATATCGAAATCACGCCATAGAAAGTCCAAAGGACTTGTGAAGTGCTTTGAGTGTCACGAGAAGGGGCACATTAGGAGAGATTATCCAAAGCGGAGGAATAAAATTGATAAGCAGAATGCCACAAGCAGTGTGGCAAACGTTGCTGAGGAGAGCGCTAGTGATGCAAAAGTTGTCTTATGTGTGACTGCTACTTCGTCAGGAGACGAATGGGTGCTAGATTCGAGGTGTTCTTATCATATGACGCCTCATAAGAACTAGTTTACTGCTTACCAGACTGCATATGGTGGTAGGGTTCTTTTGGGGAATAATGCAGTTTGTAAGGTTGTGGGGATAGGGACAATTCGAATTCGGATGCACGATGGGGTGGTACGCACATTGACAGATGTGAGGCATGTGCCGGAGCTCAAGAATAATCTTATTTCTCTGGGGACACTCGATGACATCAGGTGTAGGTACACCGCTGAAGGTGGAGTACTGAAGATCTCTCGAGGTGCCATGACAATGATGAAAGGGAAGAAAGTGAATACTCTCTATCATCTACTGGGAGAGACCGTGACCGGAACCGCTGTAGTTTCATCAGGTGAGTCAGATTCTGACTTGACTCAATTATGGCATATGCGTTTAGGGCACATGAGTGAGGCAGGTATGACGATGCTGAGTGAAAGGGGGTTGTTGAAGGGTCAAAAGACAGGAAAGTTGGACTTATGTGAGCACTGCATCTATGGGAAGTAGCACCGAGTTAAGTTTACTACAGCTATTCATTCGACCAAACGACCAGTTGAATATTTTCATTCAGACGTTTGGGGCCCATCTTCGGTTCCTTCGAAAGGAGGTGCCTGATATATGCTGACATTTATCGACGATTATTCGAGGAAGGTATGTGTTTACTTTCTGAAGCACAAATATGATGTGTTTGATCGGTTCAAGAAATTTAAGACATTGATTGAGAAGCAGTCAGATAAACAAATCAAGTGCCTGAGAACCGATATTGGCATGGAGTTCTGTGATAAAGATTTTATCGAGTTCTGTGAGAAAGAAGGTATTGTAAGACACCGCACAGTACCTGGGATACCACAGCAGAATGGCGTAGCAGAACGAAAGAACATAACTCTACTTGAGCGAGCTTGATGCATGTTTTCGTATGCAGGACTTGGCAAGGAATTTTGGGCCGAAGTAGTAAACATGGCATGTTACCTGGTAAATCGATTTCCATCATCCGCTATCAAGTGGAAGACTCCTGAGGAAGTGTGGTCGGGGAAACCTGTTGATTATTCCGAATTACGTATATTCGAATGTCTTGCGTATGCTTATGCGAGTGATGGTAAGCTTGAGCCGAGGGCGAAGAAGTGCATATTTCTGGGTTATGCACATGGGGTGAAAGGCTACCGGTTGTGGTGCACCGATCCCATATCACCCGATTTTCTAATAAGCAGAGATGTGATCTTCGACGAGACTGTAATGCTTCAACAGAGGAGTTCTGAGACACAACCAGCAGATAAGACAGATCATGGTGTCAATAGTGAGGTGGAGCTTCAGGTGGAGACTCTGGAAACCTCGAAGGTAACAGAAGTTGAGACTGCAGATGAAGCCGCAGTTCCTGAAGTTGGTGATAGTGAACAACCAGCAAAGCCGCAGCAGACTATAGCCGCAGATAGACAGAGAAGGCACATTAAATCACCGGTACGTTATGGTTATACATATATTGCTTATGCATTGACTATAGGTGATGAGGTGGAGACAGATGAGCCTTCGTCTTACTCTGAGGCGATGGCTAGTTCGGAGCCGTCGCAGTGGCTAGGGGCTATGAGTGAAGAGATTGAATCTCTCCATCGAAATCAGACATGGGAGCTGGTTAAAGTACCCAAGAGCCAAAAGATTGTCCGAAGTAAATAGGTCTTCAAACGAAAATAGGGCATTCTCAGTGTCGAGGCAGCAAGATATAAGGCGAGACTTATGGCGAAGGGATATACATAGCGTGAGGGCATTGACTACAATGAGGCGTTCTCTCCTGTGGTAAGACATACTTTTATTCGTGTTTTACTTGCCTTAGTTGTTTCGCAGGATCTCGAGTTAGAGCAGCTAGATGTGAAAACTGCGTTTCTTCATGGTGAGTTGGAGGAGCAGATTTACATGAGGCAACCAGAGGGATTTGCTATTTCGGGTAAGGAAGATCATGTTTGCTTGTTAAAGAAATCTTTGTATGGGCTGAAACAGTCTCCTAGGTAGTAGTATAAATGTTTTGATGCTTTCATGGTTAGTCAAGACTACTTGAATATTCAGATGGATAGCTGCGTTTACTATAGGAGATTGGAGAATGATTTTTTGATTTATCTACTTTTATATGTTGATGACATGTTGATAGCAGCTAAGAATATGTCTGATATTTATGTGCTGAAGAGGCAGTTAAATGCTGAATTTGAGATGAAAGATTTACGTGCTGCAAAGAAAATTTTGGGTATGTGATGTCGGGACGTCTGAAATGCCGATTCAACTATAAGCATTGATAATGCTGGATGTGTCGAACAAATAGTTAAATAAAACTTTTATCTCATCTTGGTAAGGTTGATAGCGCCACTATTATGGAGGATATAATAAGGAAGAGACTAGATAATTTAGACCTCCCGTAACCGAATAACCACCTTGCCAGGCCACATAAAGGATACAGCCGTCTCTTGGTCACTCAAGAACCCTAGAAATCCATCAAAAGGGGCAGAAAGAAAAATGAAGGGAAGATAACGAGGGATAGTTTCCAAGACGTTTATCGGATATTGTTTATCATAACAAAGGACTCGAAGCTTAGCTACCTTTTAGTAACCTCTAAACAAAGAAAAGATAACCAACCTAAAATACGAAATTTCGATAAGCAACAACATTGTCAAATTCTTATTCTAGATAAGAATAATCCTAAAGAAATAAAAATCCTAACTCGTAGCGAAGAAGGCATCAATCCCCTAAATTTACTGAATTGTGCTAGGAAAAATAACATAATCCTATTGACTACTAATACTAGAATATGACACCAATTGGGCAGCGATTCTTTAGCAAATCTAAATGTTATCTTGATCATCTCCCGCGTCACCATTTTTGTAAACATGGAAAATTGTCCAAAAAGTACTTAACCTATTTTACATTTACCAGTTTACTTCTAAATATTTTAATTATGATAATTGAGTTCTAAACCTTTTTAAATTTTTCCAGTTGAGTCCATTGGCTAGAAATCGCTATTGACAATCCTACATGATGCTGCTAGCACTGATGTGAACAGTTTTCAATAATTTTTGTAATAATTTATATTTTATTCGTTTCTTTTCTTTTCTTTCTTTTATTTCTTCCCTTCTTCCTCTAGTTGATCACTAGGCCTTGGCGATGGTTGATGATTGGCTAGAGGTGAGGACTAGGGAGGTCGACCTTGCCAGTCTCGAGTGACCTTGCCGTCTCTAGGAGAGGTCGGCATTGTCATGGCTGGGTGATTTGGTAAGGCTTGCCGTCACTGTCGTTGAGTGAGGTTGGCCTCACCATGGCTAGACAAGACTTGCCTTTGCTAGTGGCCGACAAGGCGAGCTTTGCCAAAGGCCAACGAGGTTGACCTTGTTATTGGCCATCGCCTTTAGCCGATCATTGATGCACAACGACTAGCTAGAGAATGAAGGGAAGAAACAAAAAAGAAAATAAAAATAAAAATTATTAAAAATTATTAAAAATTATCTATGGTAATACTAATTGTGCCTTGTAGGATGACATGCTCCCACATCAGCGATTTCTGACCAAATTTGCTTGGATGAATTGAATTGACAAAACGTGAAAATTGAATTGACAAAAGTGTTATAAGTTTAAGATTTTTTGGACAGAAATAGCAGCTCGTTGCTCCACCAAAAGTAAATATGTTAAAATTCATAGTCAAGAAGGAGAAAGGTCCATTTGTATTTTGTTCTTATGCGGGGTTCATCAAAATAGCAACCAACACCATCCATTAATTCTCCCACTCATTATAATTTTGGCTTGTCCTCTTACTCGCATAAAATCGATTTTAATGGATGGTTGACTAATTGGTCTTAAAACCACGTGAGCAAACAATTTCACATTCTATCCATCGTAAAGTTGTATGGGTATGTGCAAACTATATGTGAATTGAACGGAGCGTTATTGAATCTAGCTCAAATGTGGATGATTAGCTAGAATGGCTAAAAGTTATCAAAAAGGCCATCCAACCACCTTTATGAGCCGATTAACAGGGAACTAACCGGTGAAAGGCTTGTATGCACAAGGCAAACCATGGAAGGCAAAGCGATCGATCGATTATTTAAAGCGAAAGCTCCCTCGAAAAGGAAACGAGTTAAATATAGTCTCGTCTCTTGGCAAATATGGGAGGGGCAAATATCGCATGCATGCAATCAATCAAATGTATCATTCATTGGTCCCCGGCCCCAAGGCTTTAATTTGGTCCCTGCCCTCGGGTTTGGTGGAGGCAAGGCGGGGGCTTGCCTCATTAAGAGTGTGAGTAGTCTGTTGACGAGGAACCTCTTGGACCACAAGTTCTCCAAAAGCTCTATTCAACGCACTCTTCAACTCCACATACGTTGCATGGTTGATAGCTTCCGCGTTATTGGGGGCGTCATTCATTAGTGGTTATCGCTATTCACATTCCCATAAGACGACGAAATATTAGCTTTCCTAGAAGAGAAAAATCACATTATTAGATGAGTGAGATGAGACTTGAGACTTTCTCTCTCACCATCCAAAAAGAAAATCATAGCTTGGGAAGCTCCCTTTCGATCTGCATCCGGTCCTGAATTCGAGACCATTTGGTTGGTGAGTTTGGTAATTCCAATTTCAAGTTTTAACATAGTTCCATCAAATCAATCACTGATTTAGACTTTAATTTGGTTTACACAAATATCATACTAATCATCAATGAATGTTAATTCTCATATGCAAATGGGCTTACCGAGCAATGGTCTAGACCAAGCGAGAGAGAGAATTTGAAGTAGGCCAGTTTTGTCTTGCTCATGAGCTATGCGTCCCCCACAATTATGTCAAAATGCAAAATAAAAAAGGAAAACATCTAGGTCCGTGGGCCCACTCTTTAGATAACCTAAACCCCCTCTCTCTCTCTCTCGTTTCTTTCTCTTCACCATTTATTCACCTGTACTTTGTTTTTCTTTTTCTTTTTTCTTTATTTTCCTTTGGCCTATGGTTGGTGATTGGCCATAGGTGAGGCCGGCGAGGGTGTCGTGGCCCTCACCTATGCCGGTCCTCACCTATGGTCATGAATGAGCATTAGCATGCTCAAGAGTGGTTCATCCATGGCTAGTCAGTGCAATTGAGTAGCATCCATGGCCTTAGAAGGCAAAAAGAAAAGGAAGAAAGCAATAGTGAATAAGAGAGAGAGAGAAACGAAGGAGAGAGAGACGGGATGTTTGACAATTAAAGAGTGAAAGCAAGTGGAGAGAGAGAATGTGGCTAGTGAGAGTTTTAAACATTTATGACTTGTGAGCCGGGTACGACACATGCTACAAAATAAATAGAGCAATATTTTGCTGAGTTTGCTACAACTTGGGTGCCCAATATTTTCTCGAGAAACTAAGGTTGACGACATTGGAGACCATATTACAGGCCGTGAGAGTTAAAATTCACACTTGAAACTAAATTATCATCAACCCAATCCTTCCTCAAAAAGTGGGGATTTGAATTCTTTACCCTCCATTTTCCATATAAGAAGGATGACCACTAAGGCCCTGCATGATAACATTTCTCTTCCTCAAAATTTCTGTTCTTTTGTTCCCGGGAACAGAAAAAGAACAGAAACCTGTTTGTTAACGCCACATAATTTTTCTGTTCCCGGGAATAAAAACCTAGCTCAGAAATGGTTTGGGAAGAGAAATGAGAAACAAAAAAAAATCACTTCTCTTCCCGGGAATAAAAATGAGGAACAAAAACCTAATTCCTCTTTCTCCCCCCCCCTCAACTCACGCTCCTTCTCAGCTCAGCTCTTCCTTCCTACACGACCTCTGTCCGATTTCTGAAACCTCCCGTCGCCGCCGGTCCCGTCGTCGCCGGTCCTTCGTCGCCGGTCCAGTCGCCGCCGCTGGTGAGGTCGCCGCTGGTCCCGTAGCCGCTGTAGCTCACCTCTTCTGAAGCCCGTGACCTCTGCCCGAGAGAAATCACCTCCCGTCGCCGCCCGTCCCGTCGCCCCTGCCGGTCCCGTCGTCGCCGCTGGTCCCGTCGCCGCTGGTCTGGTCGCCGCTGGTCCGGTCGCCGCTGATCATGTTCGGATTTGGAGCGGTGGAGATTGATGCTGAGGAGATCGCGATTGGGACTCGGGAGCATCGTTTTGATGTGATTGATTGCCTCGGACTTTGGCTGCTGGTGTATTTCTTGTGTTCAATTTGTGTCGGGACGGAAAAGCGAGGCTCTTGAAATGGAGCACCTAGCTTTGCTAACCGGTTTTACTCGAGAATGGCAATACTAATTCCAGCGGATATAATCTGAGAAACCGGTCTGCAGTTTGATTGAGCTTTGCTGTTGTGGTTTTGAGCTGCTGATGAGCTTGATTGAAATTGTGAATTTGCGTCCTGTCATGTGGTCTTTGATCTTGAGTACGTTGACTTCATGTGAAGTCATTTTTGAGCATGATTTAAATTATTTGAATGGCCTAATTGAAGTACTCAATCTCAAGCTTTGAGGACAGTGAAGGCGGAGTAGTAAATTCTCTCTACCGATTGACTTGTCACCATGCCTTCAATGGAGACAGAAGCACTTCTCTTCCATCTTGTTGGATAGATAGGAGGATTGACAGAAAGCTCCTTGAAACTTAGACCGCTGCTTGCCCCTTCAGCAATTGGTTGCTTCCATCAGTTTCATGCCAAAAATTATAGGTTGCTTAAGTTGCTCTACCAGAACACAAAACATTCCCTATAGACTTGATAAGAATGTTGTGGCTATACAGATCAGACTTCTTGGTCTCTAAGCACAGTCTGATACGCGATCCTGCGATTTCTTTAACATATTGACAATGGTGATAAGAATACCTCCACATGCCGTAGCTCTGTCCTGAGCTAGTAGGACAGCGGAATTCTTCGGTGGGTTCCCACTTTTAAATGATCCACACCCTTCTATCATTCTGGTATTGGCAAGTGGACCGGCAGCCCTCGCTTCACTCTGCTTTTATAGTTGGCTGAAACACTTTTCATGGAAAATCACATTAACGGAAGTGCTGAATGTCATTCAAGGCTAGACTAGAGCTAGCTGTGTTTGCTTCCTCGTAACATTGATAAGGCTAATTGTTACTTGTGTGCTATGGGAACTTACTGGAGCAAGTATTGTTGAACGCTATATCCATTCCACGAGTTTATTTATGTACTAACGTTTTCTTTTTCAACGTTCATGCTCCTTTAGTACTTTCATGTTGCTTGTCATGGAATTGTTTCCTATTTTGTCGTTCTTTGTTATTATCTAGGGGCATTTGGATTTTCTCTTTTGAGATTTGTTCCAAAATATGCAGTGAAATTACTATTCTTGATGTCCCTCCTTATTCTCTTTTTCCCATAACCGAGACTAAGATAACTACCATAGATCGTCGATCTCTGCTCTGTTGCTGACAGAAGAACCTTTTGAACCAGGTTTTGCACATGGATAGGAATGACTATTATGGAGGAGAGTCAACATCACTTAATCTCATTCAGGTCTGCTTTCTTCGTATGTTCCCTGCAATTTGCTGCATTGTTGCCTTATCTTTATTGCTATTGGTGACTTGCAGCTCTGGAAGAAATTTAGGAATAGCGATAAACCTCCTGCGCATTTGGGTTCTAGCAGGGATTATAATGTTGACATGGTCCCGAAGGTGCAATTCTAAACTTTGTTAATTGGCCTACACTTTAAGCTCTGCCAGATTGTTTATCCCTATTTATTCTTTGCTGACTAGTGCCCCTGTGTAGTTTATGATGGCAAATGGTACTCTGGTGCAAGTTCTCATTCATACAGATGTTACCAAGTATCTGTACTTCAAAGCTGTGGATGGCAGCTATGTCTTCAGTAAGGGAAAGGTATGGAGAAGGACCCTATAATAAAGCATACATTTGCAGAATCATTGCAAGTCTGCCTGGTTTTCCTTACTTCTTCAACAATATGGTACTGCCAATGACAGGTTCACAAAGTGCCTGCTACTGATATGGAAGCACTTCAAACTCCACTCATGGGCATGTTTGAGAAGCGTCGAGCTCGAAAGTTCTTTATATACGTACAAGATTATGATGAAAATGATCCAAAGACACATGAGGGGATGGATCTGACATGTGTAACAACGAGGGAACTGATAGCGTATGTATTTAAATGTTTTCATGGGTTGACATGTCAATTCAATTTCTGTAAACTATATTAATGCTGCACTGCAATTGTAAAGTCTTTTGGCTAGAAGTTCCCCTTCTCAGAACTGATCAAATGATAAACTAAATTTTTTTTAAAGAGTAAAAACTTAGTTCCAAGGAAATCACTACAAATTAATTTGGCTAACAATATCCAATGTGCTTTTTCCGTAATATTTGCTATACCAAACAACAAATTCGCAAAAAGATAATATATTCTTGAGAATTATAGTTCAAAACGCTACCGAAATTCGCAAAAAGATAATATATTCTTGAGAATTATAGTTCAAAACACTACCTAAATTCAATAGGCTATAAACTACGTGAGTGAAGATACTCACACACATATATAAGATAATAGTTCACGTTCCATTACAATACAACTTCATCTTCGACTAGAATTCTTACCCCTAAGTAAATGTATTATTATTCTAATAATATTTTGATCTTGTCAATTTTATGTAATATCTAATCTATTCCTTTTTCTTATTTTTAATTTTTTTAAAAAAATTAAAATTTGGAATAGAAATTTTGTGCAGTTACTAAACAGGTTTCTGTTCTTTTTTTGTTCTAGAAATAGAAATTTTGTGTAGTTACCAAACAGGTTTTTTTGCTCAGAAATTGTTCTCCGGAACAGAAATAGAAAAGAACTATTTCTGAAAAAAAACTCTCCCCAGCCAAGAAATTTTATCATGCGCAGCCAAAGGTAAATCTCAGTAACTAAATAATAAGTATATCGGAAGTGTCAAAACTTGCTGTAAAAGTACAATTGAAATATAAAACTTTTAAAAAATACAATCAAATTTTAAAACTTATCAAATTGATACAATCTGCCTTTTGGGTGAACACCGTCAATTTGCCTAATAGAAAATATTGACATGACATTTTTTTAATTAATTTTTCTTTCCTATATGGCATTTTTTTTATATTATTTTCTTTTCCAAATCTTAGATTAAAAAACTAAAAAAGGCTAAAAAATTAATTTTAAAAAAAAAACCAAAACTAGAAAACTAAAATAAAAAGAATGGCAGACCTTGTTGGTGGGGCACCACTGCCGCCGCCCATCACTGAAGGGGCTAGTTGGCCCTAAGTGAGGGTGGCTGGCCCTTGCTAACCTTGGGTGAGGCCTCGTCGGCCCAGACAAGAGTCGACAACCCTCATTAGGCTTGGGTGAGGCTCGCCTAGATATGGGCAATGCCAAACCTCGCTACGGGCTAAAGAGGACCGACCACCCTTGCCCAAGGCTGACGACCTCCACTGGCCCCTCCAATGATAGGCGATGACGAAAGCGCTTAGAGAGGCCTTGCCATTCCCTTTTTTTTTTTTTTCCTTTTTAATAATTTTTTTGCCTCTTTTACTTTTTCTAATCTAATTTAAACAAGATTTGGAAAAGAAAATAAAAAAAAATGCCACAACTGTTTTTTTAATATTCAATTATACTTTTGCAATAAGTTTTAGGTCCTCTAGTGTACTTATATATCTCATTAATATAACTATAGATCAGTTTTCCCACAAGAGAAAAATCACATTAAGGTGAGTGAGAATTGAGACACTCTCTCCACCATCCAAATAGAAAATCGTGAGTCGAGGAAGCTGCCTTTAGATTTGCACTAGTTTCTGAATTGAGTACCATCCAGTTGGTGACTTCGGTTATCCCGAATTTCACCTTCTGACTCACATGGTTTTGTTACGTTTGTTTCAATTGAATCAATCACTGGTTTGGAGGACTTTCACTGGGTCTACAGAGATATCGTACTTATCACCAATGACATGTTACTCCTAGATGCCATGACAAGATAAATCAATGCAATAGGCTTACGGGGCAAGAGCCTAGACCGAGAGAGACAGAGAATCGGAAGGAGTCTAGTCCTGTCTTATTTCAGGCTGTATGTCCCCTGCAAATTCCATCAGAATGCAAAATTGAAGGAGAAACTTGGGCCGACATTCAAAATGGTCCATATTACCACAAGGCTTGAACATGATCAATAGCTGGAGAAATGTCTAAGCGCGAGGCAAAGCTCCGTCCAAAGGCATCAATTACTGATGACCTTATAGCAATGATAATAGTCATCCGCCACATCTCCAGTGCTTGCATCCTCTATTTTCTTCGCATTCCAGATTTCAGTAACATCTTATAATAATATTCCCTATCCAAAATGTTATTTACTGAAGAGATATATGGTAAAGAGAGTGAGCCTATATGTTATTAACCGTCTGCCCCTATTCCACTAGCACCATCAGTAAAGAAATTGGCCAAAATCCATCTAACAAACTTGTTTTCATTAGTTGGTAATGACTTATATGCAAAGGTTGAGGTTGTGGTTGATTGATGAGGAGTTTGAGAGGCTCAGAGGATTCTGCCAAGGCAAAGATATCTACAAATTGGTCAGAAAGGCAAATGAATAACATTAAGCTTTGTTTTCTTGCTTAGAAACAATCACACGCACGCAACCAAAAAGAGTGCAATTAATGCTCTCTCTCCTCGTTATTTAATTCAGTTTCAAGCAGAGACGTGAAGCAGATCTACTTCTCAACCACATGCTTTTGCTATTATAAATCTGACCAGGTAATCCTATGGAGCATCCAGAGGCCATAACATTAGAGAAATAATCCTGCTTTGTTTTTTTTTTTTCCTATTTATGCTTCTTTGGGTTATCATATTGGGAACAGTTGTTGGCTCCTGTTAATAATAACAAGCAGTCTGCTCTCATCTGTTTAATGCTTCAATTGAACCAAAGAGTCTAAGGGCACGTTTGGTAACGATTCTATTCTCGGGAACAAATTCTGATCATAAATAATTATTTTTTATTTTGTTCCCGGGAACAATTTCTAAGCACTTTAAACCGTTTAGTAACTGTCCGAAATTTCTGATTCTGGAATAGAATTGCGTTTGATACCGTGCTCAAAATTTACTCCAAATCATTTCCTATTAATTTTTAGATATTTTTTTTTTACTTTTTTCCTTTTTTTTTTTTTTTTACTTTCTCTCTCCTATTCTTCTTCTTCGAGTCGCCGGTCCGGCGACCTTACCGGAGCTTCACCGGCCCTCATTGGCCTAGCCTCGTCAATGGCCAGACGGCCTCGTTGGGGTTGGGCGAGGCTCGGCCTATCTAAAAATTAATAGGAAATGATTTGGAGTAAATTTTGAGTACGGTATCAAACGCAATTTTATTCCAGAATCAGAAATTTTGAAAAATTACCAAGCGGCTTAAAATGCTTAGAAATTGTTCTCGGGAACAGAATAAAAAAGAATCATTTTTTATTAGAAATTGTTCTCGGGAACAGAATTGTTACTAAATGCGCCCTCAGTGTTCACGCATTATCTTGATTATCTAGACTAAAAATATAATATAATAGGCAAATTGTCAGTCTTAATAGACACTTTTCTCCAAATGATTATTGGGCTTTGGCTTTTGGGTGGACCATTGATCTGTCATCGTTTGGCGACCTTGGCCCTGATGATCTCCACTTGAAGTTCATCGCAGGACTCTCTTTATTCCTGTTGATCAAGAAAGGCATTTTGTATGCCTCATGATCCCTAATGTCCAACAATTATAACTCTGTAGCTTTCTATTTCATTGTGCCTCTCATCTACCAATCCACCGCCAAGTTGAGTCTTGTGAATCATATTTTTCGCAGCATATGGTGATGAAGAAAGAAACCTCTGGCAGCAATAGCTCTAATATGAGCACCGCAAAAAGTAACGATCAAGAACAGAGCCCCTGTACATCCTCTGAGCTTTGCTTTCATCAGTTTTGGCGTGGTCAATCACCAGCGTCACAATTAGGATGCAGCCAAAGCTGTTTTGCCTCAAATCTGGGCAGAAGTGAACTCTACACAACGACAACAAGTCAAGCAATAACACATCTTCTTCTTCTGTTCCTACTGCAGTTACATGTTCCATTGGCCGTCCGCAAGTTGATTTAGATGCTTGTAACCTATTTACATGTAATTTACGGCAGTCAAGATCAATAAATTGCGAATCATTGGTTTATGATCATTCAGAAGACCAGCAGTGCCTTGCTCTTCAGTCCCATGATGATCCTCGTGGAAACTCCATTTTACCAGCAGCTGCTATTTCTAGTAAAAGAAGAATTAGATGGACTAAGCATCTCCACAACCAATTCCATGAATGCGTAAATCGTCTGGGAGGAGCTGAAAGTAAGTAATGGATAGAGAATGTCACTTTTGAGTCAATGTCTATATTAACTTCAACTGACGTCCAAGTCATGATTTATTGGACAGGCACAGGAGCAAAACCAAAGTTAATTTTGAAGCTGATAAATGTCAAGGGGTTAACAATCTTTCATATTAAGAGTCACTTGCAGGTACTGCAACATAATGACTTTTCATCTATTAGCTGAAAATCAATGCCCATACTTAACATTTTGTCTCAGAAATTCAAACCAAAACTTTGTTTGTCCATTGCATTAAAGAAATATCGCATCACCAAGTGCATTGCAGAATCTAAAGAAGGTTGGTCTTTGCATCCACTACGATGAGCACAAATGAACATTCCTTGCAAGAGACAGGAACTCTGTTATTATTGAAGACAAATCTAAGCGTAACTAGTCTTTGTTTGGCAATAGGACAGCTTATTTTATGTGCATGAATCATATTGTACATGAAGGAAAATCAGAGAAGAACAATTTTGACACAAAACCAGTGCACGACCTCAAAATGTAAGCTTTGACTTGTTTGTTGTTTATTAACTCAGTGTACACACTTAAGAAGAGCGCAAAATAAGCACTATTTATGAGAGGATTGCATCCTTCAGATGTCCACCGTCTGCCTTAAAGTAGGAATTCATGATATGAGGAAACTAAGCCCATTGAATATTTGTTGGCAACAGAGGCAAGCTGATTGCAGAAGCTTATTATAGAATCTTGCAGATGCAGCTGAATGTACAAAAGCGACTACTTCAACAGTTGGAGGTTGCTATTCTGAAAATGTTACCTTCTGTCACATTGACACATACACACATCTGAACTTTCAGAAGTCTCCACATGAAAACAATGATATGAAAGCAAGTTTTAATTTCATCCTCCTTAACCGTACAGATGCAGAGGAGTCTACAGATGAATATTGAAGAGCAGGGAAGGCAACTGAAACGCTTCTTAGAGCAGCATCTTCACAACGAAAATTCAGCACCTCACTCAGATCCTCCTAAAACCTAGGACTTCTAATGTCTTATTTGAAGTGCAAGCAAATATCTTCCTTTGCATCTGCCAACCTCAGTGCTCTTAGAGTCCAATATGTGCCGGATGCACAATAAAAGGAAGCATTAAACTCCGGAACGTTTGGCCTTGGTCTTACACTATCGTACTTTAAAGAGATCAGATTCGAAATTCTTATAGTCTTGACTAAGAGATTGAGTTCTATGGTCAAAACTTGCAGCTGTAATATTCCATCAACTATTGGTTAAGCTTGGAAATTAGATTGTACTTTTTCTCAATCTTACTAGAGATAAATTTGATGAGAGGGGAGACTTCTATATTAATGCGTTGATCGTGCTATGGAGGTGGTATTTTGTTCATCGATTGTCTCATGTGGCAGTGACAAGTAAAGCACCAAGCTAATCAATGACAAGATTTGTCAAAATATGTTGATAAAAGTCGTTAAGATTCATACTACGCGAGTATCGTGATTCGCTCATCACACCACGTCAGCCAGGCAATCGATATGTAAAATAGTTTCTAAAGCACTGCGATTATGGACCATACAAGAAAAATGCTAGTTCAGGATAAAATCATGAAATGACTTGGATCAGTTGTTTGATCTGCTGTCGTCACAATTTACATACTAATAGTCCTCTATGGAGTAAACGAAATGTGAGAATAGGTGGAACGACCTGAATTCATATTCATGACACAGAATACAAGAAGAAGATGAAATGAATGAATGCATCAGCTACAGCTTGAGGGTCTCGATGATAGGAACCACATCATCAAGCTTGCGGTTTTAGAAGCTTTGCAAGTATTCAGAGTGCGAAAGGGTTTGGTAGAGAGGGGCGAGTCCAGTGGCGGCGAGGAGCTGTGGAGAAGATCCAACTGGAAGAGATGGGCTGGGATAGCAGAAGGTCACTATGGACGCCCTCTCCTTCTCTTTGTTCACCACCGCTCTATGATCCAGTGCTCTGTAAACCTCCCCGATTTGACCCAAATTCACGACAATGCTGAATGTGACCCAGCGGCCGTCCCTGCTGAGGACCTGAAGGCCAGGCATGTTGCCGCACTCCATCAACATGGTGATCCCTGAGTCGTCGGCATGTGGCAATAGGCTCGTTACTCAGGTTCCGGGCATGGTGGGTAGTAATTCGTCCTGACCTCGTAACTCCCTTCTCGGAAACTTTCCATCAACTGCAGTTCACCCTCATGAACCCCCAGTGCCATTCCAATGTACTTCACTACCGCCACTGCCGCTTTCCTCAACCTTCGCTGTACTTCTCTAGTGCTATCCCGATAGATTAGGTATTCGTAGTCAACATCATCTGCTTAATTTGTCTCCATTCTCTTTCTTCCATTCTTGCAAGAAAAAAGCCCCTGCACTTTGTTGTAGAACCGGCTATGAAGGCGGTGTCCACATTGAGCTTAAATGCTTCCTTCTCCGGCGGTTTCCAGCTTGTAGAATGTCTTGATTAATGTAGTGTCATTCTTGATTGCAGTGTACCGTCCATGTTGAACGTGTTTAAGAGATGTCGGACGTGCCTTTTACTTTGATTTTTCTTGTATATATAGTTAGCCATGACTCGTTCCTTCACGTATCCTAACTTTCATCTACAAGAATTCTTGATTGTCTCTAGATTTGCACTCTATTTTAAGATAATTTGTAATCACTCTCGATCCTTAGTTACAGTTCTCCCTGATGGATACATTTTGTCTTGAACTTCAACTTACCTCCATGGTTCGACTGAATAGATTGCCGGCACATGTCATGGACTTCACTTAAACCCCGCTTATAGAAAAATCATGATTGAGAGCCCTTCAAAAATTCCATTTAACGAGCTTTCTGGACCAATTGTATTGTCATGACTTTTATGATCGACGAACTTATTAGATATTTTATTGAGTGAGCCTTATGAATTTAATTGCAATGTCATGACCTGGATTGGACCATTAATATCTTTAGCAGGAAAAGTTCCAAAATAATCTTAAACATTTTATAGTGGTACAAAGTCAGTCCTAAACTTTTCAATTGGACCAATTTAGTCCTAAACCAATTTTGGTTGGCCGGCCAGTGTCCTCACCGGCCAAGGGCTAAAGAAAAAGAAAAATTAAAAAAAAAATTAAAAAATCTGAAAAAAAAATATATAATATATAAAATTTGTCCACGTGGCGCCACGTAAGACCGCTGGTGGCCACATCAGCAATTTTCGGTTTAAATTAATCGGATGGACTGAATTGGTACCAATATGAAAAGAGTTAGGATTAAATTGGTCAAATTAAAAAGTTTAAGACTGACTTGGTACCGATACAGAAGGTTTATGACTGTTTTGGTACTTTTCCCGACGTTTTCCTGTAGCATCACACCACGCGCCAACCACCGCACCTGTTGTAGAACCAACTATGAAGGCGGCGTCCGCATTGAGCTTAAAGTCTTCCTTCCCTGACAATTTCCAGCTTGTAAATTGTCTTGAGTAATGTAGTGCGATTCTTGCTTGTAGTGTATCGTCCATGTTGAATGTGTTTAGATATGCTGGACGTGCCTTTTACTTTGATTTCTCTTAAATACATAGTTAGCCGTCACTCATTCCATCACGTACCATAATCTTCATATGCAAGAATCCTTAATTATCTCTAGATTTACACTCTATTTTAAGATGATTTGTAATTACTCTCGATCCTTAGTTACAGTTCTCCCATCCATTATTGATGGATACATTTTGTCTTCCTTCTTGATTTGACCGTATAGATCTCCGGCACGTATCATGGACTTCACTTAAACCCTGCCTCTAGAAAACTCATGATTGACGAGCCCTTCAGAAGTTCCATTTGACGAGTTTTCTCGACTAATTGTATCGTCATGACCTTTATGATCGGCAAGCTTATTAGGTATTTTATTGAGTGAACTTTACGAGTTTAATTGCAATGTCACAGTCTGGATTGGACCATTACCGTCGACCGCCGATCGCCACCGCCTCCGCTCGTCACTGTCCGCTACCGTCGCTGCACGACTGCCGGCCGCCAACCACTGCCGCACAGCCCATCGGCCGCTGCACGATCGCCGGCCGCCGCACGATCGCCGGCCGCCAATTGTCACCGCCAACCACCTCCGCCCGTCACCGCCTGCCACCGCCGGCGGATGGGCAACCGGCAATTGGCGGTGGCCGATGGGCTGTGTGGCGGTAGTCGGCGGTGACGATCAGCGGTTGGCGATTGTGTAGTGGTGGCGGTGGGCGGCGACAAGCAACAGTCGGCGATCCGTGAGCAAGAATAAACTCTTTTGTGTAGTTATTTAACACATTATTTTACTTAGAAATTATTTCCCGGAGTAGAAATAAAAAATAACTATTTTTGAAAAGAAACTTTCTTCAACCAAGAAGTATTATCATGCGCACCCTTAATGTCTTTATAAATGAGTCCAATTTTTAAGCCTGGTGTTAATAATATCTTAATTTCATTACAACTCGACAATATTATTTATTTCAAATTCTAATAATTATAAAAACGACTAATAAATGATGGCATCAAAATTACCGAACTCGCGTTCGATGTTGGCGAACGGCTTGGATTGGACCATCAACGTCTTTACAAATGAGCCCAATTTTTAGGCATGGTGTCGAGTGTCGACTTACGTTAATGAACATGATGCAGTTTTTTCATTACAACTCTACAATATTATTTATTTCAAATTCTGATGACTATAAAAAAAACTAAGGGATAAGTGTTCCAGAAGTCCTAAAACTTGTAGCGAAAATGCATTTTAGTCCTAAAACTTGCAAAAAGTGCATTTAAGTCCTAAAACTTGTCAAATTGTTTCAAATGAGTCCTAAAATCAACGCCGTTAGCCTTTTCCGTTAAAAATGCTAACGTGGCATTTTAAATATTTTTTTTTATTTTCCACGTGGATTTTTTAATTATTTTTTATTCATTTTAAATATATATATATTTAAAAACTAAAAAAATTAAATTTATTCATTTTATCTTATTTTCACCAAAAAATTACAAAAAGTTAAAATATTTATTAAAAAAAAAAAAAAAAAACGGCTCCTCTCCGGCTCCTCTCCCCCAGGCCGCCGCCCATCACGGAGCCGGGCGGGGTCGCCGGCGCAGGGGGGCCGGCCTCACCGCTTTGGGCAGGCCCGGCCGGTCGGCCTCTGTGGCTGCGGCCAGGCTCATGAGGGCTCACCCGCGACGGGAGGCGGACCTCGGGGGATATGTGTATCACCCGGAGGCAGGCAGGCGGTGGCTCGGGTGCCCGTGCGCCTCGATCGCCGGCGACCATCGCAGGCATTCGCTGACGGAAGGAGCCCTGGCCGGCGCCGGCCAGCCTAGGGCCGCGACCATCGCTCGGCCCCTCCGGCGATGTGCGGCGGCGGCGGGAGAGAGAAGCCGTGTTGGTTTTTTTTTGTTGAAAATAATATAAGAATAAATTTATTTTTTTAGTTTTTAAATCTACTTTTTTAAAATAAAAAATAATTTAAAAAATACACCTGGAAAATAAAATATTATTTAAAATGCCACGTCAGCATTTTTAACAGAAAAGGCTAACGGCGTCAATTTTAGGACTCATTTGAAACAATTTGATAAGTTTTAAGACTTAAATGCACTTTTTGCAAATTTTAGGATTAAAATGCATTTTCGCTACAAGTTTTAGAACTTCTGGAACACTTATCCCAAAAACTAAAAAACTAATAAGTAAAAAACACAAAACCTCCTCTCCTCAGGTACCCTTCGTCAGTCGTCTCGTCACCCACCTCCGCCGCCCGCCGCTCGCCTCCGCCGCTCGCCGCCGAGCCGCCTCCGCCACCAGACTCGGCCACTCGCCTCCGCCGGTCGCTTCTAAGCCGTCTCCGCCGCCCGCCTCTGAGGCTCGCCTCCGCCACTCCCCCCCGAAGGTCGACGAGCTTCAGCCTCACCCCGTGAAAATCCAGCTGAGGACATTGTCGATTTTTGCCTCGATAGCGCTCCTCGGGCGTTCCTCATTGATTGGTAAGGAATCTGCGAATTCGATTCTCTCGCGCGGCCTCGTCTCTTGCTAGCTCGTTGACTCCGCGCCTGCTTGAAATTGGAGGAAATCGGACGTAAATCTTGTCTGCCTTCTGTAACGCGTGAGAAGCTTGAGTGTGGAGCATCTCTTTTGGATTTGGAGGGGTTCGGGGATGAAGAATACTGAACTCGCGTTCGATGTTGGCGAAAGGTTTTTAGAAAATCTGGAGTCGATGGCCATCGTCGCCGGGATCCATTGAAACCATCTCGAGTTTTGCTGGGATCGGGAGCGGCGGGAGGTTGAAGATGGATCGAGCGAGGCAGGTCTTCTCGGTGGATCTCCTCGAGAGGTTCGCGGCCAAGGGACGCGGCCTGATCACGTGCATGGCCGCCGGCAACGACGTGATCGTCCTGGGGACGAGCAAGGGATGGGTCATCCGCCACGACTTCGGCGTCGGAGATTCTCACGGTGAGGAATTTTTTTTTCTTCTTTTTTTCCCCCAATCGATTCCTTCCTTCCTCCCTCCTGTGGCATTCTGGATTCCCGGTTTCGCGAGCTCCAGTTTTTGCGTGCCTTCTCCCCTTTTTCGTCGTTCGTTCGGTCGAGCTGATTCGTAGCTTCGGTTTAGCTCGGAAGTTGAATTCGTTTGGAGCGGTGGTAGTTTGAAGAGATTGGGAAGCTCGTGGTCTCGTGCGTCGTAGCTGGAGAGCTGGAGATGAGGAGGTTCCGTGATTGCCATTGCAGAAAAAAAAAATTCGAATTTTGCGTGGTTCGGCATCTCGAAATAATGTTAGTGGGTATGGAAGGGATAGAGAGCTATTTTATGACAGAATTGGGCAATATGAATTGTATTCTACGAGCAATGAAAGATCTTTTGCTCATCCGGTTAAGATATAGAGAAGGCAGATATGATTCTGCAGAATTGACCCAGGTTTGAGTAGTTTATGTAGTTTGTTTGGCTGGTGTGCCGAGTCTTCATTCCTTTTGAAGCGATTGTGCTACGCGGCAATTGAATGGATGTGTATTCCGAGTTGGGTCCTTTACGGCAACGAAGCAGGTCTAATGTCTTAGAAAATTTTATCACACAAGTGTTGTTGGATTCGAATGACTTCAGCGTAACTAATGGACGTGCACTTGAACGTCCAGAATTTGATCTCACGGTGGGTCGTCCTGGGGAGCAATCTATCCACAGGGTTTTTGTTGATCCTGGAGGAAGCCACTGTATCGCCAGTGTAATTGGCAGTGGTGGTTCCGACACTTTCTATATCCATGCAAAGTGGAGCAAGCCCCGCGTCCTAAGCAAATTAAAAGGTCTTGTAGTGAATGCGGTTGCATGGAATCGACAGCAGATAACAGAAGGTAAGTGTTTGTTTCCTTGATGGATATCTCCAGTTTTTAAATCAAGATAGTGGCACTGTGATCCAGCTTTTTTCATTTGATTTGCTGTTGCGAAAGCAGCTTCTACCAAGGAAGTTATCCTGGGAATGGACAATGGCCAACTTCATGAGATTGCTGTGGATGAAAAGGACAAAAGGGAGAAATATATCAAATTCCTGTTCGAACTGTCAGAACTTCCAGAAGCATTCACTGGCTTGCAGGTATCATTTTGTATGCTTCAGTGGAACTTGTTTCACTCACCTTTCACTGTTCGCTGTGCTAGTTGGTGTCCTTTGCTGATCATAGGGATGTTTATGCCTCTCCTTTCTGATCTCTGTCTCACTTCGAGGGATTACATCATGAGATTTTGTCTAATTTGATCCTAAATAAACAGTCAGTGAAACAAAGGTCAGCTGTTGGTTTGTCAGACATTTGAAAGGATACTTGATGTTTTCATTGTCTGCATTGATGGTGACGCCAAGAAAAAACTGATGCTAAATAGTGGAACCCTCAATCTAATTATTTTAAGCATAAGAAACCTGAACATGGTCTAGTGCAGAAGGGAAGCTACGCTACTGATTATTATATAAGCTATTTGCAGTTAGAATGTCACAAGAAAGCTAACAATGTAGAGTTATTGTTAAGCCCTCATTAGCTGACTCCATGTAGTGGGAGAAGCTTTGAGTGTTGTTGTAAGAAAGAACCTTGAGGCAGCTCTTGTAGCCAGTTCATGGATGTTGCTGCTGACGGTAAAAATGGCATAAGCAAGTGTTTTTTTTTTTTTTTTGACAATGGTGAGCAATGGCATACTCCAAAAGGAATCCTAAGCATTGAATGCTGGCCCATGGTTGACGCCATATTAGTCTCCAATGCAAAAGAGAGGTTCCCCTACGAAGATTCAGAATGGATAATTCTTTGGGTAGCTAGTCTTTAGGTGTGAAGAGGTACAGAAGAAGATGGTCACATCTTCAAGCATGATGCTTATCCTCATCTGAGATTCTGTGTAAAGGAAGAAAGGATAGAAATATTTGGGTAGCATGAACATCTATAATCTAATACAAGTTTCATAAAATATATGAAATCCCCAAATGTTTCTAGTCTCAGATGTCAGGTGCCGGAAGCAGTTAAAATGTAAGTCAGGAAAAATAATGTTGACTGATTGCACTTTAAATTTCTGTTTTTTCTGTTGATGCTAATGTCTGCTTTATAGATGATACTTGCCTTTGCCTTTGATGACTGAGTCATTATTGGGATCTTTTTTGTCTGTTTTCTACAGATGGAAACTGCTAGTGTAAGCACTGGAACTAGATATTATCTGATGGCTGTTACTCCAACACGACTCTATTCTTTCACTGGAATTGGATCACTGGAAGTAAGTGTAGAATAACAAATCAAAATACTTAATATTAATAGCATGGCGATACATTTATACAAAACTTCTACCCCGAGCAAAATAAGTTCATTGAGTTTATTGCAATTAACAAGTGGAATACTCCACTCTCTTGCTCTAAATATCGACTGGGTAGTTGTTTGACAATTACTTGATTGAAAGAAATTTCTACATGAACATTGTAATAATGGCACATAAAATCAATAGTAAGCAATGCTGCTGGTTGATGGAAATTGAAAGTCCAGACTCGTTGATGGAAATTGAAAGTCCTTGAACTTTTCCACATTAACAGTTAGACAATGATGACATTGCTATATTTTGCTAAATGAAAATCAAATTTGTTTGCTGCTTATATTTGAAAGATAAGCCAGATGTTTCTTTGCATGCATGCTATCACTATAAAAATGCCTTTTCGTGAGAGACCGTTTATTTCCACATTAAAGCTTCTGATGAAATCTTTTTGGGTGGTGATGCTATAACTTTCTTGATATAATCATACTATTCAGTTTACGTTTTCTACTTATCCTGTCTGCTTTAATGCATCTTCTCCTTGCCCTTGCTTTATATAGGTATATCATCTGAGAAGGTACTCTTCTAGGCTTTATTATCATCATCTGATTAATCTTTTTTGTGGGCACACTCTAGGCTGTTTTTGCCGAATATTTAGATCGTGCTGTGCATTTCATGGAGCTTCCAGGTGAAATACCTAACAGGCAAGCGGGTTTTCCAATCCCCCCTTCCTCTTTCCCCCCCTGGGCCTTTCCTTCTTTTTATGTTAGTTTCGCTACTTCTGTGTTCTTATCTTATTATTTTACTTGAATTACTTGTCTCAAGAAAAGGCCTAAATTGTGCCACAAGCCTGCAACATCAGAAGCATAAATATCCATTCCTTGGTCATGGATTGATTAGCAGTCTTCTGCACATGGACATGCTTCAAGCTTGCTCAGCCATAGTCCAACATGACCATCTCTTGCAACATAAAATGATAACTTCAGCACCAGTCATTTTCTGAATGTCACAGACACATTTTGTGGCGTAGTTAGCCAAGTACACATATATATGATAAGCCTCCAGTTCAAGATTTATTCAACTATGCAGACCTGTCAAATTTATTTGCTAAATATGAAGTTTTTGGCTTAAGCAGATGTAGTGTCTGGCTTCGAACACTGGGCCTTGGACCAATCCCTGATCTCCAGCCCCAACAATTGGGCCAAAAGGCCCCCATGGCGCAATGTTGAAAGGATTTCTTCATGTTGAACAGTGCTATAATAGATTGGAAGAAGATTCTAAATGACCCTAGAAGGAAGTGAATGTCTAATTAGAAGCTGGAGTGGAAAAGAAAAAAATAAATGACCAACGATTAGTTGCGGAGTCAAAGCTATAAAAGTGGTGCTGCAAGTAGCAAAAACTATGGAAGTGGATGACATGGCATTGAGAGGGTGGATACGATATAATGGTGTTGAACAGAATGAAAATGAATCCCCTTTTGCTCAATCCAAAAATTGGGTTGGATGTAAACATAATTTTTGGGACAATATCAAAGCCAGATCTGTAGATTCTTAGTTGGTGATTCAGCTGACATTCATTCCTAGAGAGAATTATTATGAGTAATAGCCTTTCTGAAATGGTATTTCTCGTGTTTTTGCTTACTTTCAGTGAACTGCATTTCTTCATCAAGCAAAGAAGAGCTGTACATTTTGCCTGGCTTTCTGGAGCTGGTATTTACCATGGCGGCTTAAATTTTGGTGCAACACACAGGTATAGATGATGGCCTTCTGGTGGTCTAGTGGTAGATTGAGAGGCTACCCCTGAATTCATAGCGTCAGGCATCTTCTCTTTTGCAATTGGTTTTGTGAGGATTCACAATTCCCTTGCCTCCTGTTAGTGAAGTTTCTTTTACTAACTAAAGCAGAAAGAAAAAAGTGAGGCTACCAGAGTTATTTTTGGTTGCCTTATTCATTTGTTTGTTGGTACTTGGAAGACTTGGTGCATTGGGTGCCATCCTCAATTTTGGTAGCATCATGTGTTTGATATTGTACCATATTTTGGGTTGTAACATAAGGCCATGCCAACCAAAACTTTCGCAATCTCTGTGTAGTTTTGCTGATGGAGACGAGAACTTTGTGGAGAATAAGGCACTTTTGGACTATTCAAGACTTTGTGAAGGGTCTGAGGCACTTAAACCGAGTTCTTTTGCAGTGTCTGAGTTTCATTTTTTGCTTCTTATTGCGAACAAAGTTAAGGTGCGTTTTTGTTGGTACTTTCTTTTTATCCTTTTAATATTTTTTTCCCTGACGTCTGCATTTCAGTTTTCTGAAAAAAGGCCAGTTCTTGTTACACCTGACTGATATCTTTTCTAGGAGCTACCTTTCCAGTTGTTCCATCACATTCTCCAGAGTGATGGTTAATAATTGCAGAGTAGGAAGAGTCTTGACCAAAAAGAAATCAATTGCTGCCTGGACAGATAGTTTTATTAGGCCCCTAAAAGACTGCTCTTATGGTGGGGAAGTCTCATTCTGTTGTGAAATATAAGCGAGGCTTCTTTAGCTTTAATTGGAGGCAGAAAAAAGGAATCCTTATTTTATAAAAGTACCTTGTTAGGGTGTTCTAGGGGATTCATGGATGGAATGAAAAGATTGATTCTGAGTCTGGCCACTGCATGCTTTCTCTGAAATTTGGATTCTTGAACGAGGATTAGATCTTATATGAAAATATCTCCAAATGTGAGCATAGCTCACTTATGAAAAGAAATTATATATATATAGTGGTGAATGCTCACATAAGAATATTAGGCGAGGCAAGTTTGTTGAATCCGTGTTCATCTCTTGTGTGATTAGTCGCTTCACTATTCACATTCACGAAAGGATATTATATTGCATATTGCTCATTGTGATGATTAATTGGATGGAATCGTCCTTTATCTGAAGCGGATATGCCTAAATGATTTGTTCTATTATTAATTATTAGAAAGAATGGTTGATTGATACCTGATGGTATGACTATTAATAGAGAGTGAGCGGGCAACATGGAGAAGGTTTAGATAGTTCCTTGCAATTGCCAAATTGGAAAATTATAGGTGACGCTGTAAGCTTCATTGTGCTTCATGGTTATTGGCATTGACCGATCCAAGAGATTAGATTTTTGTTCTAGGTCCTTGCACTAAGAGACACATAAACATGATTAGTCATGAATATTTCCAAAAGAAAGTAAACAAAGGTGGCCGACAAGATAATTTGTGATGTTCACAATTTTCATTACTACCTTGCAACTCCTTTTTTCCTTAGAGAGAACATGTTCTCTCCCCTAAAAGTGTTTGGATTTTCATATCGCTTCTTTCATAAGAGTAATCAGTCAGTCAATCACCTTTCTCTTCTCAGAATATCAGCTCCTTTAAAGTTCTTCATGATTTCCTGGGGTTATGACTTAGGAGGTACAAACATGTCTGTGCTTGCACTACAAGCTCATAAACATGGATTGCACAATCAGTCCAAATCTCTCTGTCCTGTTATTTTGCTTGTCAATGTCTATAGTTGTCTCTGTTTAATTCCATCGTGTTCTAGTCTTTAGAAGAGTTTCTCAGGATTTTTTTTCTTTTTGTAGGTTGTAAACAGAATCAGTGAGCAGATAATCGAGGAACTTCAATTTGATCAGACGTCAGAGTCACTTTCAAGAGGTATAATTGGATTATGCAGTGATGCCACTGCTGGGTTGTTTTATGCCTATGACCAGAATTCCATTTTCCAGGTTTGGTCTTTATGACAAGCTCATCTCTTTTATATCCAGCATCTATGCCCTACTCTTCCATTTAGTTTCCGGGTATGAATCCAGGTGTCAGTTAATGATGAAGGGCGAGATATGTGGAAGGTGTATCTGGACATCAAGGATTATGCTGCGGCTTTAGCAAATTGTCGTGACCAGCTTCAACGCGACCAAGTTTATCTAGTTCAGGTCACACCTCATATTCTTGTTGTGATATATGTGATCGTTACATCCATATATGAAGATAGAGTGTTAGCTGGTCTTCCTTTTCCAATAAATTTGGATAGTGTATGATCTCATGGGTCTGGTGCAGGCTGAAGCAGCATTTGCCTCCAGGGAGTTTCTCAGAGCAGCATCCTTCTTTGCAAAAGTAAGTTCTCTGATTCATGAAAGAATTTGAAGTCTGAAATACTTTATTTAATAAGGTTTTACTTGATCAATATCATAATCCACTTGGAATAATTCTGAACCATTTGTGATGCATGAAATTCTCCGATAGATATCACAAGACTTTCCCTATGTAGCTATAATCTATACTCTCAACAGTACTTTTAGCGGTTGCAGCGAACGTTTTAAATACATAGTACCTGCTGGACACAAAATTCTGGAAGTTGTCTTCTTTCAAGCATAGATAAATGGTATTCCATAGGAATTTAAACTGGTATATGGGAATCTCCAAGGTCATTGTAGTATCTGTCATATGCCTTTTAGTCATCCTTGTCTGGTTTATTCTGGAAAAAGCCTGTCTAACGGACAAGTTGAGAACATTATGATGGAATACACTTGCGTATTCCTAAGAAAATACTGACAAGCAAATATTTTGCAGATAAACTACGTATTATCATTCGAGGAGATCACACTGAAATTTATTGGCGTTGGAGAACAGGTTATTGCTGGTGTCTAAACTGTGTATTACTATTTTGTCTCCAGTCATGGCAATATCATGGAGTTTTTCTGGATAATGAATTTATTCCTTTTTTGTCTGGTCTTCATTTTTTACTATGTTTCTTTCAGCCTGCATCAGACATTCTGTCTTCATCTTTTGCAGGATGCTCTGAGAACTTTTTTGTTAAGGAAGCTCGATAATCTTACCAAAGATGACAAGTGCCCAATCACCATGATTTCAACTTGGACTACTGAACTGTACTTGGACAAGGTTTTGCTTCTTTGCTTCAATTTTGTGATTTCATCTCTCTTGGCTGTGCTTAGCCATGCGGAATTTTTCACTAGTCCATTGTGGAAAAGAATTATTCTGATATATTATTCTTCAATAGTAGCTATACTTTTTGAGCATCCATCCTTCTGTGCTATGTTGATTAAAATTTAAGCGATTGATTTCATCAGTAATCTGTAATGAGGGCCTAACTTATTGAAAAGAATTGTAAAAATACTTTGACGACTTTATTAGTCAAGAATGCTATGCTCATGTAATACTTGGCGGCGTAAATTAAATAAAAGCTTCTGTAGAACTTCACTTTCTGTGGTCCCAATATGAAGTTCGATCAGCAGCACGATGTTGGGAAACGATATTTAGAAGTTTCCTCTTATTTGACGAAAGATCAAGTTCATTGCATATCTTCATCTAATCCATATTGCCAATCTACTACCAATATAATGGATAGTGTAGCAGCAATATTGCCATTATACCGCTCCAGACTTGCTGCATAAATCTTCTTTTGAAATCTGTGTTTTAATTCCCACATTCCAATTTCATACTTCATGAATACTCCTTTCCTAATTGATGTCGAGGCATTAGCACTATTTTTGAAATTGAAATACCAGATATCTAATTGTTGGAGATTTCATCTGGTTATTTGTCAGATAAACCGGTTGCTCTTAGAAGATGATATGGCCTTGGAAAACCGTAATTCGGAGTGCTACACAATTATTAAAGAATTCCGTGCGTTTCTAAGTGACTGCAAGGATGTTTTGGATGAGGCAACGACAATGAAACTTCTGGAAAGGTTAGCCATTTGGAGGTGGAAAATATCTGCTGAGGATATATCTCATACATCTAATTAGGCTTCTTTCCTGTTGATTTCCTTTTATCTTTTTTGAGCTTTTGATGTGCTCAGAACTACCATTTGAACACATAGGCTTTCATCCTTAAACAAAAGATGATCATATCTTTTCTAGCACTGTGTTTTTACCTGCCCATGTACTACATGTCTAATTGGTTTAATTCTCTTAATATTAATATGTTTTTCAGGCTTTGATGTGCTCAGAATCATCATTTTGATATAAATATGATGTCCTCTTTACGCAAAAAGTGAATGAACATTTCTTTTGTAGCACTGTCTTTACCTGCCTCTTATATTCTTACACTTAATTCTCTTTCTGTATTTTGCCACTTCAGTTATGGTAGAGTTGAAGAGCTTGTGTATTTTGCCAGTCTGAAGGAGCAGTACGAGATTGTAGTTCATCATTACATACAGGTGAATTGCACTTTCCGTATTCTGTTTAATCACCAATGCATATAGTTATCCATGGGAGTATTATTTTTTTTAATTTCAATAGACTATCCATTACCATGAAAATAGCTTTCAATGCTTAATTTTAACCTCCTCAAGTATCAGATGCAAATGTTCTCTGATCTCATAAAACTATTACATAACGATAGGGCAATTCTGACATACAAAGGAAGTTTTCTGAAGGGACGAACGTAAGCTTAGCTTTCTTTTAGATGAAAATTCAGATGTTCCCCCCATGTAACCAAATGGTTGCATAGTTTCAGAATTCTGTGGGTCCCAACAAGTACTTGATCTTTGTCATTGCGTATGAGTTTATTATGTTAGGCAATCTTGATTGAGAAAAAATTAATTCTCAATGGAAGGCAGGAGACGACATTACTTGTGGTCAAACTATAGAGAGCTGTTTTACAGCCGTTATTGATGCTTGGTCCATTTTACTCTCTAGGAATATGCAAATGACAGTCATTTTTCTTTGTGGACAGAATGTAAGATGTGAATTTTGCAGGATAGGTAGCAAACTATGGACCTCTGATGGAAACACAATGCACTTTTCAACCATACTCTTGTAATCTCATTCATTTTCATAACTGCGTGGTAATTGTTCTTTTTTTTCTAATTTTCATTAAAGCAAGGAGAAGCCAAGAAAGCATTGGAAGTGCTCCAGAAACCTGCTGTTCCAATTGACCTTCAGGTAAAAATCAAACTACTGCTTGTAAACACATGACGGTGCTGCCAAATTTCTTTTTCCTTATTCTCTTATGGCAGTGACCTACTAAATTTTATGGTGACAAAGTCAGCGGATTCATGAAAATAATATGTCATTTGTTGCTCTATTTGCAGTATAAGTTTGCTCCGGACCTCATCATGCTTGATGCCTATGAAACTGTGGAGTCATGGATGACAAGAAAAGACCTAAATCCAAGGAAGCTTATCCCTGCAATGATGCGTTACTCAAATGAACCTCATGCGAAGTAAAACTTTTTTACCCTTTCTAAGCATATAATTTGGGCTGATTGTTGCATATAATATGTGTAAATCAATACGAGCCTAATTACTTGTTCCACAGCAAACTAGGGGTAGCAGAAACGAGATTTAACTTATGGTATTTTTTGAGTGGCGCATTGAGTACTGTACTTTGTCCTGGTCAATGGATACACTTGTAATTTTGAAGAGCATGTAACTTTGTTTTTTAAACTGTTGAAGCATATTTAGTACTTTAGGAATTAGTTACAGGTGATTATTAATTAAGGTAATTAGGGTTTTTGTGAGGTTTTCTCTATTTATTATGTGCATTGAGCAAAAATGAGTTGCCCTGATGTTCCTCTCTTCCCCTTTCTAGTCGATCCTCTAATCTTAACATATGGTCTTAGAGCCAAGTGTTTGCTTCATGTCCCGTTTTATATTTCGTTTTGTGTGTGGTTCCTGCATGTCTTATTCCCCGTTCATCCCTTGTGTCATTCTTTATCTAGTTTGCATGTAAGAGGGGTTATCATATGAATAATACCAATTCAAATTGAATGAATTCCAATACGAGGTTATGCATAATTACGGATCACTATTCTCCTATCTTATCCTTAAATAATAGTTGATTACTTGAAGAGTATGTTTAGATTTGCAAGTTACAAATATTTAGTTACAAGATCGCAATGCAAGTTATTAAATAGTAAAATGAATAAAAATTCACAAATTAAGAGTGTCCTTAAAGGGCCAATCAAGTTCCTAATTTAAGTATGGGATCCTTTTTAATTGTTTTTTTCCAATCACATTAAGATAATTTCCTAGTTTGACCAACTTACCTGTTGTGCAAATAAGATATGGACCCACTCTGTTTGTTACTATTAGGCCCCTACTTTGCTAATCTGCAGACCTCATGTATCTACAAGTTTGTCCAGGCCTTATATGCATGTAGTCTTCATCTGTCTAATACCTTGAAGTTTTTAAATTGGATTTTCTAACACCGTCAAACTTCAACTTCATATTGGATTTTCTTGTATTATTAGCTTTTCTCTACATGCCTCTTCTTTTTGTTACCATTATCCCTTTATAAAAAAGATAGACAATCTGACATTAAATGGAGTTCTCTGCGAAGTCTTGTGTCACTTCTTGAGCAGCTGATGATATTATAATATGATTTATGAACTTTCATATCCGTTTTAGTGATTATTTGCTTCTTCCGCTGACAATGGGGAAGTATGAGACAATCATATGATTCACAAGTTCTTATCTTTATTTTTTGTTATTCCTGGCCATTAAGATCTTTTCTATCACCTGTTACTCTTTTTTGCATGTTAACATGTAGGAACGAAACTCATGAAGTCATAAAATATTTGGAATTCTGTGTCCATCATCTGCATAATGAGGATCCAGGCGTGCACAACTTACTTCTTTCCTTGTATGCTAAGCAGGTGACCCTTTTTCTGTTTTTCAGTTTAAGCTGCTTCGTAATGCTTTTCTTTTCACTGGGTCCCTGTCAATATCCCTCTTTTCTGGTGACAACTGTGTTGTGTTGCTGTAATCAGAATGACATCTTTTTCCCGTGTCATTGTATATGTTCCATTGTAGTCAGTTAAATAGGTACCAGGTAGTGATCAGTCGTAAACAATCAAATTGGTCTTTTCTTGTAATTGTAACTTTTAAGTAAAATGAATTTCTAAGCATATAATAAATCACTCCTGTTTCCGTTCCGATATCATTGATGAAGAAACAAGACCACCTGGTATCATGGTCTTTGTAATGACCTTGGACTTTTGTTTGCATGCTGTCCATTTTTTGATGCCCAAGATCAAGGATAGAAAATATTTAGGCTGCAATGCACATTTACAAGGAGCAGTGCTCCATTTATGAACAAACAGGAGACTTAACATTGATTGACCTGATTATTGGCTTATAGGATGAGCGTTTGGTTTAACTTAGTAGTTGCCTACCTTCCATCCATTTTTTTTGTTTTGTAACTTCCTTCTTCATTGGTAATGTTTCTGCTTCTCAAGGCATCTTATGACGTGCATATCTCCCTTCTATGGTTTGGTCATGAATTAACTTTTAAATCAATGGACTAAGGACATAATTTAGTTTCCAAGTCTTGTAAGTAACTGCTAACTAGTGAAGATGAATGATCTTGCCATTTGAAGTTGCAATGAGAGTTTTCACTCGGTGTAGTGCCATGATTTGTTTAAATGATGGAAGAATTAAGTATGACTATTGGTTTGCTTTATCATGATGATTAGGAAGATGATAGCGCCCTTCTGCGTTTTCTACAATGCAAATTTGGAAAAGGACGAGAAAATGGCCCAGAATTCTTTTACGATCCCAAGTATGCCTTGCGCCTTTGCCTCAAAGAAAAGCGAATGCGCGCCTGCATTCATATATACAGTATGATGTCTATGCATGAAGAAGCAGTTGCTCTTGCCCTGCAGGTATTCTTTGTTCCTAGTCATCATCTGACTTCAATTTTGCTTTTTCCCTGAGGGCTTTCAATAACTGGTTTGTAGCATTCTCTCACATTATCTGTTAGTTTTTTTCTTCTTTTGCCGAAAACTTTATGAGCATTACTCTCTTTTAAGCTGTGTGGATTTAATGTAATCCTTATTTTCCTGGTAGAAGGTTATCTGTCATCATTTTCCCTGAGTTATCTCGTCTTTTGCAACATACGGGAATAAGTTGCTCCCAGAAATTTTTTTGGAAATATATCTTATGCTGGTGGCTCTTATAAGGTTTTATTACCTCGATTATGGTTCTTTCTGTGGTTTTCAGTTGGTTGATACTGATAGGACCCTGTGGAGGAAATCTTCATTAAATTGGCAGACAGCCTCTGATGCTGTTCCCATCAATGCTACTCTTAGCATGTATCACAGAATTCCAAGAAGTTCTATGGTTTTCCATTTCTGTGAACACTTAGTTACTGTAACATTTTGGGCCTTTTTTAATAGCTCTTGGGACTATGGCAGGAACTCTCTTCATTTTCTCCTTGTCATCACATGCTCTTGCTTTACTCTTCTATTTTACTGTCATTACCTCATCTTTTTTTGCGGTACAATCTCCTAGTTTGCCAGAATGATCACAATTACTTGATTGTATAATATCTGCTATGATTGCACTAATCTGTGCTGTTTTAGCAGACTTCTTGTCTCGTGAACCTTTTGGTGGCTGATCTTACTGCTTAAGCTCTTCAAGGATTTTATACTTCGATTGGTTAAGATTCTTCTTTGGTAAATCAGGTTGATCCTGAGCTTGCTATGGCTGAAGCTGACAAAGTTGAAGATGATGAAGATTTGAGAAAGAAGCTTTGGCTTATGGTTGCCAAGCATGTTGTTGAGCAGGAAAAAGGAGCGAAAAGGGAAAACATTAGGAGAGCAATAGCATTTCTCAAAGAAACAGATGGTCTTTTAAAGATAGAAGATATATTGCCATTTTTTCCAGACTTCGCCCTTATTGATGACTTCAAGGTATATATATGTTATCACAAACCCTTTTTCTGCTTCTTACACTTAACTTTTTGCTGAAAGAATATGGTCTGTTACATTTGCATCTGACACTTCATTCACCCTTGGAAAAGTAAACCAAAATGCTATTGAACCTACACTAGGTGTATGTCTAATGGCTTGTATGCGGCTCCCCTATTACTTACATATTAATCTCTTGTCATGATTGAGACTTTTTTATCATGTGCTTAGACTGGCTTATCAATGCATGCCTATTCTAGAGTAATCACGTATATGCCTTCACATGTCTAATTTACTTTGGTCATCTTGAAGTTTTAATCTTATAAATGTATAGGAGGCAATATGTTCATCACTGGAGGATTACAACAAACAAATCGAAGAGCTAAAACAGGAGATGAATGATGCAACGCACGGTGCAGACAATATCAGAAATGATATAAGCGCGCTCGCTCAGCGATATGCTGTCATTGAACGCGACGAGGAATGTGGGGTATGTATTTTATGATGTTCTTGAGGAGTTCACGTATTCATTGACTTCATATGAGGGAACATTTGATTTTTGTATATTCACTAGCCAGGGGGAAAGTTAATTGAAAGGAATTGATTGGATGAGATGCAGTCCTTCAAGATTGAAGTCTAACTTTCGGTTTGACAACTATTAAGACAGTAAAAGGAAATCAATGGGCCAGAGATTGAAAGTACATGAGAAATAGTCAAAAGTTACTAACATATTCTTGTGGAAAGAGCAAATTTTCAAAATTACTAATTATTTTCAACAAGAAGAAAATCTGTTAAAATCATCTATTTTAAGAAAATGATTCATTAATAAGAATTGCATCTGGAGTATACACTCAACTTTTCACTTCAACTGGAGAGAATTTACGTAGAAGAAAGGAAAGAAAGATTTCCTACCATTGATGAGACACAGGGGAAAGTGATGGGTCAAAGCTGAAAGAATATTTTTTTATTAAGTGGTTAGTTATATAAATGAACATGTGATGAGGATTCTATACTTGCCACAAAGAATAAACACTTGCAAAATTAGATGAAAGTTTGTGGATTGGAAGTTAGCTGCAGATAAAATGACGAAAATCTTATCTCTTCTTAAAACCAAGTATATGGCAATACTTGTACTCTAGAATTAGTTGAACTAAAACTTTTGTTGAATGAATAAGTAAACTCAACCTTAAGAGAGTACACAGAGGAGCAACTACGGTGCTTATGATGTTAGAGAGGTGGGACACGAGTGTAAAATAAGCAACAAGAGATCACTGGTTTATCTAGTTGCCATTTGTCTCAGGCTGTTATCAGCTCTCGTATTTGTTTTACGAGCTAGTTATCTCCTTTTACCTTGCGCTGTGAAGGCTTTATGTTGCATCAGTTTTTCCATTAACTTGGTTGATTATCTCTGTCATTTCAAAGCCGCTCCAATCAGAGTTTTAAAGTTACTTTTGCCTGTCTTCGTGTACTTGCTGATTATGACAAATCAATACAACCTACCAGGTTTGCCGACGTAAAATTCTGACTGTGAGCAGGGAGTATCGAATGACTCGGGGATATACATCAACTGGACCAATGGCTCCTTTTTATGTTTTTCCATGTGGACATGCTTTCCATGCGGAATGTTTGATAGCTCATGTCACACGCTGTACCAACGAAGCCCAAGTAAGTTGACTAGGTTCTGCTTATTTTAACATTATATGCCAAATGAGTGCTCTTTCCAGTTATCTATCATTAACTTGACAAAGATGTTCGATATATGTAATGTAAAAAGATCATAGGATTGGATGGTCAAAGTGGAGTTGAAGTTGAAATAATCCTGTAGTCATTTATCTTAATTTAGCTTAAGTCGAAGTATAGATGTTCTTTTTTTCAGTAATTGAAGATGGTATGTGTATCTTCTGAACTTGGAAATTGACAAATGTTATTAGGAGATTTTTCTTCCTCCTGTATCAAGAAAAAGTGAGTTTTATAAATGGACCATGTCTTTCTTAATTAACTTTATCCGCTGTGATCAAGATAGGATAAAGGCATAGTGAAGTTGGAAGTTAGACCTTATAGATAGTTCCTTAGAACTCTTATGTTTTAATTTCCGTCCGATGGTTAGCCTCTCATATTTTGTGAACCTCTTCGAAAAATTTGGTTTTAGAGCTTGTATTATATGGAGTTTCGCCAATAATTTCATTGTTTTCAAACTATTATTTTCCAGGCAGAGTACATATTAGACCTGCAGAAGCAACTTACCCTATTGGGTAGTGAAACCCGGAGAGATCAAAATGGTGGCATAAACGAAGAATCCATCACGAGCGTGACCCCAGCAGAGAAGGTTTACTTTTGACTTATCATGGTGTTCATTTGACAAGCTTTAAAGGATTTTTCAGATTGAGAATTTATGATTATTTCTTATTGGCCATAATAGTTTTGGGTCTTTTGACAAATCTACAGTAACGAGTTCATTTGATCATTCTGTGTTTTGTTTTTAAATCTATAGCTGCGGTCACAGTTGGACGATGCCATTGCCAGTGAATGCCCTTTTTGTGGTGACTTGATGATCCGTGAGATTTCTTTGCCATTTATACTACCGGAAGAAGCACAACAGGTCACTTCGTGGGAAATAAAACCCAGTCTGGCAAATCAAAGGAGCCTCTCTTTACCTGTTTGAGATGACTCGGTGATTCCCAAGAATCTATTGTGCATCTGTATGTATGTATGTATCCTTGGTGCAGAGCTGGACTATATCGTGTAACTGTTGGCGTTTGACAAGGATTTTGATTGTTCTTGACCTTTTTCATATATGTTCTACCGTGACTCATCTATTCAATGAAAGGTTTTGTGTAAGCAGTCGAGTTACTCTTTTTCTTTCCAATATGTTCTTTGTGGGTCAAGTGTGAGGGAATTGAGTATACGAAAAAGCAACAAGATGAAGAGAATATTGGAAATTCTACGATCCACCGAAGTCAACGTCTTGATGGGATTACTATAATTATCTCTGACAGTATTGTGTAGGTAGCACAGCTGCAGAACTCGCCTATTGCTTTGATATTGTGAAGAACATGTTCTGTTTTTCCCTTTGTAGAGGACTCTCTCGAGATAGAATTTCTCGTTGTCCTAAACACAAGTTCCTTAATGAAATGATTGCGATATGCAAGGTCCTTTGATTAAGTTCTGGTAGAGACTATTCTGCTGCAAACGATTTCGCAAGTATCCGTACAAGTTGTCCATCGTGATACACGAGTCACTTTATTGTTAACCAAAAACATGAACTCATTCTGGTATCATAGCTCTTGTGAAAAGCACCGTTTATGGGTAACTTCACTAGGATGTCGTTACAGCTACTTTAACAAGTACTGCCACATTGCCCATTCCAAATTCCTGCTCATTGAGAACTCTAGATGTATGAAGTACAGTCACAATTTTTATTACGTTTTCAAACGGAAAAGGTATGCGTACAAGTCATCGAGAGGCTTGACCTAGGTGAATGAGTTGGAAAAAGGCGCATGAAATGTATTGGAGATGATTCACCGCAAGCTCCCAATGGGCACGAGCTGGGGATAAAGGCAAGAAATTTGCTAGGAGAGGAGAAGAGAATTGAACCACTGCCGAGGGGAAGCTCCATTTCCCCACTTACATAGATATGCTCGGAGGACTCTCGAACTACCTGGACTCACCACCAAACCCAACTCCACCCAAATACTTCTTGGCAAACAGATTGAAATATGCCAAGTTCACAACACTTAGACCAGCAATGACATAGTAATAGTAGTCGAGCCTGCTCTCGTTAAGGTCTCGGCCGCCTATCCATGGCTTCTTCCCATTCATTCCGGTCAGGCTATGGATGGCACTCACGAGAGAAGATGTCAGATAGCTTGCAATCGATAATGAGAGAAAGAAAATCGCCCCACCTACAGTCCTCAAAGTCCCTGGCACATGGGACGTGAGCAATTCCATCATTGCTATAGCTGCGAAAGCCTCTATCAACCCTGACAACGCAAATTGTGGCAAGAGGAATGCAGCACTTAACGGCGCAACAAAAGATCCTTTTTCCAAGGCCAAAGACCGCCGCCTCTTCTCGACAACCCCGGCTACTATCATGCAGAGAATGGCCATTACAATGCCGATGTTGATTCTCTGTTCTATGGTCAGCCTTTTGCATTTTTTACCTGAGAATCTGAGTGAAGCCTTCGGCAACAAAAACTCGTAGATGAAGATCCACACCGAGAGAACGATCATGGACGACACGGTAAACCAGCTTGGTGGGACCTGAAAATGAGGTCCCATTGATTGGTCCATTTGAAACACCTGCAGTATCCCATTTACACCTTGTTGGTCCATGGCTAGCATACACACAATTCCCGATACCCATACAGGTGCAATTGCCACCAAAGACTTCAATAGTTCCACTTGTTGTAAGCTACATAATCTCCAACCGTTCTTGGCTAATCCTTGATCGTTTAACTCACCTGGATTAGCGATCATAGCAGCCCTATCAAGACACCCAAACCTATCCGTATGAGCAAGCTTTTTGACCTGTGGCACCGACTCATCGAGAGGAGGATCATGAAAGGGCATCCTGTGCTCATCTCCATGAGTTGAATGGCCCTTACCAAGAGACGCCACTATCACTTTGGCCATGTTGGAGTAGACACTTCCTTGAGGCTTAATCTTAATATATGTGTTGCGGCCGAGCAAGAAGATGAACACAGAAAGTGCGAGGCAAGTGGTAGGTATGGCAAAACCTACTACCCAACTGATCTTGCTTTGGACATAGATGACGATCAAGAGTGCTACAACCAGTGTGGCAGTGAACGACAAGTACCACCAGTTGTAGAAGCTTTGCATCTGCTCTCTTCCTTTTTCCGTGGTGTCTGCAAACTGATCAGCTCCAAAGGCAATGCAACAAGGTCTGATGGCTCCAGCACCAATTGCAACCAATCCAAGAGCAGCAAATAGGAAGGTCAGGTCACCGGAATCTGGCTGTTGGCAATCGGTTTGAGAATTACAAGGGGAGGGTCTTAGTTGAGGTATAGATGCAGTTACTGTCATCATCCCCATTCCCTGGGAAAGCAAAGTAGTTAGGTAGGTCAGGATTGGATGGCCACTTATATGGTGCAGTCGGTCTGCATGACATTGGAACATATATAACATGACTTACAGAAGCTATTGATTTATCCAGAAAAATGTTCTTCAAAGTATGCGAGGCGACTGAAACTTTTTAGGAACAATTAATGCTTCTAATTTTGATGAGATTTCAAAGCTGGTGGACTGAAAATATACCATGAAAGAAGCTATGCAGCCAATCAGGAGAGTTCGGAACCGGCCCAGATACTTCTCAGCAACAAAAGAACCAACCAGAGGCAGTACATTGCAGCAACCTGACCATATACTGACCAAGTTGATTAAGAACACTCCATACAAGTTGTACTTTATCTTCAAATACACTGGCAGGTTCATAATCAAGCTCATCGAAGCCAGCCTCTCAAAAGACTCATTCCCTACATCACCAAACCAAGACCAACCACAACAAGAAGAGTATCAGAATCGCATTCAAGAAACCATTCCCATAATCCTATTGCATGCTGATGATTTACCAATCGTAAAATGTGCGAACGCTCTTGAACATTACCTAGAATGTAAAATATGGATCTCCACCCTCCTTTTGTTTTTTGGGCGAGGGAAGGTGGAAGGGCTTCGTGTTCTGATGAATCAGAATGAATGGCATTCTCCATATCATGTCTGACCATCTCCGTTTCTTTGTGCCCCTCCATGCCTTCCCACCCTCGTCTCTCTTCCTCTTCTCGCTGTTCTCTCACTTCATCAAAATTTGTAGGCTTGGGTTTACTGTTGTATCGACGTTGATTTCCCCCCAAATCTAGGCAGCACCAGCGCACGTCCAAGCAAACTCCCGGTCAAATATGGGAAAAGGACGAAAATGGTTACAAGAGCGTCGTTATATGGTTAAAGAAGAGAACGGCTATAGAGGGAACTTTCCAAAACTGCATTCCATGATTCGATGACCCGTCAGTCAATTTTTTTCTCTTTGCAATGCTGTTGCCTTTTCTGTTTCATCTCCTTGGGAAGGATTAAATCATCCCACGAATGAGCATGAATATGGTCATCGGTCTTAAACAGAAAATAAATGTTTTTTTCTTCGTACGTTGATCCCAGCGATAAGTTACTAGAAATGAAGAAGGGATACATCATAAGAGCCTCTAGAAAACATTCCGTGAAAACACAGTTATTCTAAGAAAAGTCAAAAGATCAAGAGTTTATAATGAAAATAGGTCATGCATCACCACCTATGAAATCCGGATAGCTCTGGAGCTCATACTTATCCGTGGCATTGTTATCCCCAAATAAGCGAGACTTAGAAGCTAAGCGCTCGTTGTATGATGCAATCTGAACCAATTAACTAAGTGGAATCAATACCGATATGTGACACGCGACACGACATAATACGACATGCTGACACGTTATTTCTAAAAAAATAGAGAATTCGATATGTTAGGATACGCTATATTTATATATGGTCATGCATATGAGAGCGACTATTATTTTATTTTTCTATTTTCGAAAATGAGTTTAGAACATAAATTGTATTAGGTAAAGTAATTTCATTTTTCATTTATGAGACAAATTTTAAGCTCAAAAATATGTTTGAAACATAAATAAAAAATAAAAAATTTCTACCTTATTATTTTCGAAAAAATAAAAATAAAAACTCCTTACAACCACTTGCCCGTATGATTTTCCCACGGACACTTCTAATTCAGGAATGTTTTATCACATAAAAAGTGAAGTACAGTAAACAGAAAAAAGCATGAGAAGAATATTTTTTTACAAAGGCGAATTTCTAATTTGAGGAATCCGTATCATTAAACTAGTCGAAGGATAAAAATAGAAAAATGCCAAACATCCCTCAGCTGTCGAGAATAAGGAAAACAGAGCACCCCGATTGTCCTGGGCTCAATTCAAAAGCTCTCAAATCACTCCATGGCAGATTTACATTACAGCTTGTTCTTCATGAATTGTTCTAGATAGCGTCTCAGTGCCATACGCACGCGACCGTTAACTTGAGATTCTTTCCAACAAAGTTGGAGGATCGACAGCATCTCCCGACATTTCATGTGTTGGTGATCAACGAAGTTTTAACCCTATACAAAATAGCTCGTTACTTAGATCTGCTTCCCTTCGTCCTGTTTTGCTCGCAGAGATATTAGGTCGGAGCATGTAAACGATCCCAGGTAACAACCACTCGAAAAAGTAAGCAAAAACAGAGAGCAAATCGCAGATATATCGAACCCCAAAGAGTCTCTTCTTCTTTTTTGAACTTTTCATTTCTCAAGATATATACAAACCACAAATTCACAACCCTCCACTTGGTTATGTAAAATCTAATCTTCTTCCCCTTCCCACACCCCGGCAAAGTCCGAATGTTTCATCGGCTCGTCATCTACCAAACATCCCGACCACTCAAACCCGGTCAACCCCCGGGTCAACTCAGAGCCTCCCCTGCTTCGGTCCCATCCTCGGGGGCTTCTTCTCTGTTCATCATGGCATCTCCATAAACGTATCAGATCGCTTCCGCGAGAAATTTCGACAAGCTTCAGCTCTGGCCCCAGCAATTCAGGTACATGACGTTCCGCAGCGACTCGTCCGCCTGCCGCCGCCTCTCGTCCCCGTCGGGGCCGCCCCTCGCGGCCGCCCCGTCGAGCTCCGACCCGAAGGCCCCGGCGAGGGGCCGGACGTCCGCCGCGTCGACCCCGGAGAAGAGCCTCCTCTTCCCCTGGTGGATCGATTTCACGCCGGAATTCATCCGTATGCCCTGGTCCGAGTGGCCCTGCACCGCCGCCACGCCGACCGCCATCCACGCCCTGTTCAAGTAACTCATCTTCTTCTTCTTCTTCTTCTTCCGCTGCTGCTTCCTTCTGAGAGAAAAGGTGGGATCTTTATGGATCTCCTGGGAAATTCAGAGGCTGGGTTACGAAGCAAGGGCTGGTTCTCGCAAGTGGGTGGTGGCGAGTGATGACGGATTTTCTCTCGATCGCGTTGCGTCGGGTTGGGTTGAGTTGGAGATGGAAGTGAAGTGAGGGGATGGGTTTACTTATAGAAGGGAAGGGAGCAGAGTGGTTTCCGGGATACCGGAAACCGGAGATGGAGAGAGGGCCGAGGGCGGTTTTGTCATTTTCCGATGTTTATCTAGATGCGAGCAATAATGTTCGCTAGCGTCCAAAACGAGAATTTCGGGGGAGAAATTCGATATATCGTGCCTCCATTTAGTCTCGATTTTTGGGGTTATTTTTGTAATTTTAAGGGTATTTTTTCCAGGCCTGTTGTTTGCTGAAAATGATCGACCACCGTGTTTTTAAGATTGATCGATAAAAAATATTATTATTAATAATAATTTATGTATATTTTTAGTGTTGACAAAATTTATGCATGAAACATTTTAGTAGAAGATGACCAAAATTTCATCCATCCATTTTCACAAGTGATATTTAAAAAAAAAAAATTATACCATGAAATACCTCTAAATTATTATATTAGTGATAAATTTACTTCAAATTATTTTTTTATCATTAAAAACCAAAACCGATACATTTAGATTGAATTTACTTTTTGTTATTTCCATTTAAAGTAGATTAATATTACGAAAAATCAGACAATAAAATATAATTCTAAATTAGTATGATCATCAACTGTCACGTATTATTCAACTTGATGAAAATTAATGTAGAGTAAATTTATTATGAGTGTACTGATTTAAAATTTGTTGAAATAATTTTATTATAAATGTATTTATTTAAAAATTTTATTAATATAAACCCTTGATTATCCCTAATTTTTCTCGAAACAAACAAAAACAAATTACCCACCTACTCTCTTCTTAGCCATCGAATCAGAGAGGTGTTCTCAACTTCACGAAAGGCGGAAGAAGGTCTAGAACGAAAAATATCGCTACTTTATCGCGCACCATCTCGTGGGGTTCGAGATCAAAATAATAACAATAGTAATAATAATAATTAAAAAAGAAAAGTGCGCGACAGGAAAAGAAAAGGGAGGGGGACAGGTGGTGGCTTATCCGAAAGGACATGACATGACTCATCCATCCTTTCCCAACCCAGCGCGTGACAAGTTGCCCTTCCCGCGTGGACCCCACCAGACCTGCATTTCCAGTTTTGTCCCTGGGCTAGATTCCAAAAGCGGACCTTCCCCACCTCGAGAGGGACACGTGCGAGGGCGAGGAGCCCATCGCCCCGTCCCTATCGCCTTCACGTGGGTCGTTGCCGACGTGGCGCCCTATGGTACAGCTCCTACTTCTTCGCGACCTATACGACGTTAAAAAAGAAAAAAAGGGCAGAGGGACAGGACGCAAGAGCAAAATTTGATTTTTAGCGGAGGGACGTTGACAGAAAATTTTAATAAAAAGCCTGAGATTAAAAAGGGTAGGGAAGGAAATTGATTTTTCTTTTCTTTATTTTGCTGATTTTTTTTATTTGATTTGGATGACTGCATTTGTGCTCTGCTCATTTTAAAAAGAAAGACAATGTAATTAAGGACTTAGATTACTTGCAAGCGTTAAAGATTCTAACAAAAAAGAAAATTCACGACTTCAGAGTAGGATCGCAAGGATTAAATTCATTCGTCACTTTATTTTAAATCCAAGAAATGGGGCCTAATCTTCTTCTTACCCCATTATCCCCCAAATTTTTCGTGAATGGTGCTATGAGACTTTGGTTAATTGGATAACTAGTTACTTAATTGATTGTTAATGATTGTTTAGTGTACAATAAGGAAATCTATATTTGGAAAATGTTTGTTCAGAAAGTAAAATCTAAAAATAACAAAAAATATAAATGACCCATTTTAGCTACATTGATTGTTGAGTGTGCGCATTCAGGAAATTTATATTTGGAATATGTCTGTTCAGAAAGCAAAATGTAAAAATAAGTAAAATATAAATGACCCGTTTTTAACTACATTACAGCGTAGTCTATTTTGGTTCCTTTTTCAATTTTGTTTCATGAGATAAGAGGCATGTTGAAAATTCTTTTGAAACATAATGAGAGACATTAATATCAATTTGAGAACATCAGGCAGCTTGCAACCATCCTAAAAGTGTGGGGGCAAACAGTAAATTCCCATTATGCAGTGGAATGGGTATGATTACACACATTGAACGACCGGAATTCATATATTATAGAATGGAATAAAGAAAGAGACTAGTTGCCAATCCTCCCAAAAGTCATTTAATTTTTTAATTATCTCTATGTGGACTGACCTAATTATTTAAAGAACAAAGGACACTTGGGTTTTTTTTTAAAGCATAATAAAGTAGATATGATTTCATCTGCCCCTATAAATAAACCTGATAAAATCTAATTGAAAAGTAAATCTTGCCTATCCTTATCATAGATAGGGACCTAACGAAAATGGACTAATCAGCATCCTTTTACAAATACTACTCAATGCCAAATTGTCAATGTCATGAGCATCTTCCAGGATAAGATCTGCCCTCGCAATTATTCTTTTAAAGTAAAACAGAAGATAAATAAAAGAAAGAAGAGTCTGGACCTTCACTTGTTTCATAGAAAATGATTATTTTTAAAAAAGTATTTCCTTAAAACGATTGATTGTACTGCCACGGCGGCCTAAGCTTCGAAAGCGACAAGTGCGGAGTTAGGGGTGGATTTAGTGTGGTATTTCAGTCAATTTCATTTCTTAAACTGTATATATAATCAAAATAGGAGTGGATTTAATGCGGCCGTCTTATAAAATCGCACGGGCATCGTCAAATTGGTACAACACAATTCTTCGTTTTTTTTCTCTTTTTTCCATTGAGCAATCGAGAACTTCTTGAACGATACTAAATTCTTTGGGCTGCGTTTGGCAGTCAAGATAAAATTCGGGATAGGATATGATTTATTCTATCCTACATTTGGTACTTACTTAGGATATGATAAAGTCTAATATAAGAGGGATATAGATTGGATAAAATTATCCCACGGGGGAGGAGGGATAAAGGTGGATGGAATTTCTAATGTTCATAGTAGGAAAGTTATTTTTCTTGAATAAAAAATTTCTTAAATTAACAAAATTAAAATTATTTCAATATAAATAATATTTTAATTCTAATTTAAGAAATTAAAAATTATTTTTTAATTTAATCTTATTTTAATTTATCTATTCAACTTTAATTCTATCTTATAATAAACATTCAATCTATAAATTATACATTTATATTTATTATATATTTTTTAGGTATTTTTGTATTTTAGGTATGTTAGTACAATTTACTAATTGATAAAATTTTATTAAAGAATGATGAAAGGGGAAAAAATAAATAATAAAGAAAATAATTTTAAAAAGAGAAAAAAAAAAAAATAATAATAATAATAATAATAATAATAATAATAAATTAAGGAATAGTGTCGCGGAGATTTTTACTATCTCTATTTATAAAATTTTAGGTTCATTTACAATGATATGTCATTTATATTAAAAAAAATGTATATGATATGATGTAAATATATCCGACTTTAATACTGCAATTCACCAAACAGTTGATAGGATATAGAAAAATCCCAGGATTTCATATCCTATCCTATCAAGTTCTATCCTGGTTAGAAATCCGGACGACCAAACGTAGTTGGTTCTTTAACAATTATTTGTTCATCTTCTATTGATCTAATTATCCAAAAGTCATTTGTTTAAACTTCTCGCCGGTCAAGGATTGACTTGCCAACTCCAATTGCAGTCGAGTAGTTTAATCTGTTGATACAGTTTGGTTTTTGCATCACAACTTAGATAGAATCTGCATCCAAATTCAAGCATGACCAAAAGGAAACATTGGTGCCTGCACTCTATTGGTTCAACCGCAAAACCCGCTTCATCTAATCTCACTACAAATTCAAACTTTTTCACTGCCGAACTACTGCTATCAGTCACTTTTCATTGGTTTCACGTTGCCAGAAGATCTGTGAGACGGAACGTCGGCGCTTTGGTCTCCTCGTGAAGAAGTCGCAAGCTTAGAATCAATCCATTTGAATCGAATCAAGACAAAGATGCTGCTGTGCCAGGTACCTTTCTCTTCTTTCCTTCTGCAGAGTCGAAAGGGTTATCGTGTGAGTGTCAAGAATATGTACAGGACCAACATATACCGAACCCGGCTTTAGGATCGAATCGGTAAATAAATTAGCAATGGCTCACCCATTCATCTATGACGAGTCCTTCCTTGACAGGGCCAGCAGCGGGCTCTTCTACAGGTATCTTCCGTGTCTCGAGTGCAGCTTCGGCTTCGGCCAGTTGCCGCTTTAGTTTTTCCAGCAACTTCACAAGGAAGAGAAGCCACATTATTGATAAGAAATTAGTAAAAACACATCCTTTGTTGTCATGCATTTGTTATAATCCTATCCTGATGACTAGGCAGAGCAAGCAAGGAAGACGAATGTCAAGGGAGAGTTGAAGATACTTACATGACTCGGTTGCTCTGGATCGAGGAAAACCACCCGTAAAATTTTCTCAACCGTCACTTGATCCCTCTGTTCATCAAACTGCATAAAATTGTGACAGAAGAACAAGTTCAACAGCCAAACCGGTCTAATTTTTTAGGAGTTCATTAGATTCAGGCAAATATTTTGCTCAACCATTCATGCTGGTATTTTAATTACGACATGTAATCCAATTAAGATGCCATTGCGACCATTTGGTCACCCCAACAAGAACCGGGTAAAAAACTTAATGTGTTTGTCAGAAAGATTACAGCATTTCATCCATCAGATACCTATTCAGTTCTAGATGTATTTGAATGAACATGAAAGGGAATGAAGGCCGGTGATGCATACCAATTCGGGGACATATTCCATTTGCCCATTTACTTTTAAGCTCATGATTTTGAACTTAACAATGCTCTTCAAGTTAGCTGGTTTGTCATCATTCTCGGGGAGCTCCACGAATTTGAACACTGCATCAGTCAATAGTTTGAAACAAGAACTGAACAACTTCCATTGGGGTATTGTGCATAAAGCGCTAGAGACATTCTGGTCAAAGTAAGAACACAATGAACTTCTGATTTTCTTGATGTCACTGATGAGGTAAGTCACAATAGTTAAGTTTACCTGTTGCAATGAGATTCTCTCCGGGAGCAAGTACACTCCCCGGAGGCCGCATGTAGCAACTCTTGGGGGCAGTTGTTTGGAACTAAAAAAGTTAAAAGAAAGAGTCAAAACTTTTCAATTACATGTTCAAGCTACTTCAAATACTGAACAATGCAACATTGAAAGCCCACAGGACATTCGCAAAGACAAAGGAGCCCTGCTTATGCAAGTTAAATTTAGAAAGCCAGACTCTCATCAAGCTAAAAGATTCAGCAAGTAAATGACAGAAACTTTCAACTTCTTCAAAGATGCTCTCATACATTTCTTTTCCATTTCCAGTATGCAAATGTCGCCTTCTTACCTTGAATGCTACATGAGTCTTGGACACGTTCTTGATCTCGATGGCACTCCTAGCCTGCTTGCCAGGTTCATCTTCGAGTTGAAAAAAAATAAAACAATTAATTAATAGAAACATCTAAACAACTCGCAATTAACTTAAATTCAGAGGCAACTTCATCCTACATTGTCAGACATGATCAGCAAGCAATGCCTTTAGATAGCATAGAATGACTCAAAAAGGCTTAAATACTTCCAATCCGAGAGACCAAATTGACCACTATGCTATCTACGGACAAACTCAGGAACTTCAGCACCAACTATTTTGAAGACAGAGCAGCAAAAAAAGAACTCAAGAAGAACATGCCCTGATGAAGAACAGAGAAACAAAGGAAAGAACATTATTTCAGAACAGAAGCATCACCAAACCAAATGCCACATCATGCAATACAACGAACGTATCTTTAATAATTAGACCCTTTTTCCCGATAAATTGTATGATACAATTATTGGGAAATACCAGCAAAGAGTGACAAGGACACCAACCAATTATTCCGAAAATTTCAAATACTGACAATGTAATAGAATAAGGGAACATGTCCAGCTAATGAGAGAGAGAGAGAGAGAGAGAGAGAGAGCTCAAAGCCCACCAAGCAAAGAAGCAATCTCACCTGTGGCATGAAAATGAACAACACCCATTTGACTGAACAAAAAGGAAATTCAGTGAAATACAAGCAAGAAACAATTCGAGCTAGAGACCTGTCTCGGAGAAGAACCAAAATCACGTCATAGCCGAAACAAAGGCATGATTTTCACATACTAATTGGACTGGTACAGGACCGGCACAACCAGCGAACGCAAAATTAAGCAAAACAAAGATCTTTGCAATGTTACATGGGGGGAAGAGAGAGAGAGAGAGAGAGTTACATGGGAAAAAGAGCTTGTTCGGAGGATCAAGACGGAGCCTTCGCCTCGCGGGAAGCAGAGACTTCGCCATTGCAGCCACCCCAGTGGCAGAGTGATGATCACCGAGCTGGTGGTGATCGGGGTGGACACTCTGGTTCTGCAGAAACGACGGCGCCGAAGCCGACGACGAGGTCGCGGGCGACGGCGACGACGCGGTCGACTGCCAAAACGGCATCTTCAGGTGCGACCACAGCTTCTTGTGGTCGCCCTCCGCTCTCTCGTGATCGAGGGCCATCGGTCGCCGGCCGCACGCGGGTGTCGCCGGAGGAGAAAGCGGGGCAGATCTCTTCGTACGCGAGCGGAGATAGATTCGCGTATTCTGGAGCCTTAGATATATAGCGAACCCGAAAGATTTCGTTTCGAGAAGAGGCGGGTGGTGAGTCGACACGGAACGGCTCAATCATGAGCGGGCATATGCTTTTTCTGAGGCTGTATCTGACGTTGTTTTCGCTGTACCAGGAAAGACGTGCCGGTCTGCCGAACCCATGTCTCGCAGCTGTTCGCTTTCGTGCGGTCAAAATGAGTCAGTGACACCTGCTTCCTTCTTTCCACTTCGCTTAATTCATGGCTTTTCTAAGCTGGCCACGGAACGTGAGGCTTTCGATACGAACTCCCATCTCTCGGGTACGTACGTAAGGCATCTTCGGTTTAAGGTGGCGGTGGAGAGTATGCTCGGCAAGGTGGACCGATGGTTCGAGGATCTAAGCTCGGCCGACGTCGACCCGGTGCGGTGCTTTCGATGCTCTCAGCTTTGGAGGAGGTGGTGGTGGGGCTGCGGGGATCGAATGCTTGTGCTTGAAAAGAATGGATAAAGGCAAATCCTCCATTGAAATACTACAAACGAGCACGCCATGAAATGATGATGTGCAATGATTCTCGAATTTGTTCCTTTTTCCGCGGTGCTAAAACAGGAAAAATGAGATTGGATGCCCACCACCACCACCACCATCACCACCCGCTCTTTGCTACAGCCAATGGGGCCTCCGTTCTTTCATCAGTAGCAATGCTGAGAAAATCTAAAGAATTGCTTTACCTAGTGATTGGCGTTCCTCTTCCTCGATTAGGGTTTTGCCTATAATCTTTTATACTCGGTACGCTCATCTTTGGAAATCCAATGACATGGTTTATAACAAGAAATGATTGCGTGACAATCTTTAATGTACTGTGAGAATAACGGTCAATTCTAAATCACAAAAAATAAATTTCAAATAATTATAAATTATTGTGGAATCTATTTCTTCAAGAATTTACAGCTTATAATAGATCATGCTTCGATGAAATGAGCTGAACATGGTTTAATAAGAAAGAATCACGTGATTTGTAAGAGGAATTTCTTTATTTTGAAATATCTAAAATCTTTAATTGGTGATACCTCATGCATGATGTATTTGATGTTGAAGAATTTTGTTAGATTGGGTTTGGGTTACAAATATGGGCATCGCCCATCTTTATTTTTGAATCGATTTGCAAATGGATAATGTCCATGTATCTGTCGCTCAAATATGTGAAGAGATGGAGGATGATATGGCCCATTTCTTCATTTGTCAACCCAATTAAATTAGCACTTTGATCAACAACCTTTGAGCAAAGCGACTTGCCGATTATATATCAAAACGTGGTCGATGGATGACGACAAATTCGTGGAATCATTGCTTCAGAACTGATGATGACGTATTATGGGAATCTTGGGCAAAATCGACCCACGCGTGCTAGAGAAATTGACGAAAAATCAACATGTGCCGAGGCGATCCGGCTTCAGATAATCGGAGAGCGATCACAAACTGCTTCGCGGGTACACGTCCGAGCATGAAGTGAGCGAAGTTCAGATGGACTGGTGAAACTGCGATCTAAGTGCATGAAGCATCACTTGTCGGGGGAGCTGCTTGATTTCTCGTGGGGTTCATCTTGATGAAAGAATAGGGGAGACCATTTTTGTTCGTAATAAGAAACATGAAGAAACCTTTTACAGCAAAGACGACACAAGATAGTCTAGACATGGCATGAAGCAGTAGGCATCAAGACCTTACATTGAACAGCAACTCTAGGAAAAACATGCGTTGAAAATGGGGGCGCCACCAGGAAAACTATGATCAAGTCACTCTTTCATGCGATTAACGAGTCCTGGAAATTAGCTTCTTCCCATAATGATTGGCGCGGACAGTAATCGAAAAGCAGTTGGATGCAGAGTGCATGAACCAAAATTTCATTGCTAATTAATTTCGGGCGCGGCGGCTGGCTGCTTTATACAACTTTACAGTCATCTCGACTCCATACAATCCAAAAAAAAAAGGGGGAAAATTGCGCAAAATCTTCATCAGTTAGGAGCCCAGCAGCTGAAGAACATGACTTTCCTCAGGGACTCCTCGGCCTGCTTCAACTTATCGTCCGGCGCGCTGGACATCAGGGGCAGCCTCCTCTGGGCCTGGTACAAGGACCGAACTTGGTTCCTGGCTTGCTGGTGCAGCGACCGGAGGGTGTAGTTCCACCGGCAGAAGCCCTGGTCCTTAAGCGCCTCCACGGCTCCCACGGCCGATGCCACCGCCCAACCTCTTCTCGACGTGCACATCTTTCTCTCTTGCTCTTCTTCGGGATTACTGAGTGATCACTGATCTCCGACACACCGGTGCTGCGTTTGAGGAGATGGGTGGTGGGGTTCTTATATATAGATGTAGAAGATAAGATAAGATAAGATGAGATGAGAATAGACAGTACAGCGCAAGTACTAGATGCATGAATGGGGTGGCGCAAGAGGCCGAAACGAGTTCGGAAAAAACAAGGGGCAGCGGGCTAAGGAGCAAGTACCGACAGATGTGTGACCGAAACCTGAGCGCCCCCCACTTGGAGTTGGATCGAACAAGGAGCACCCGGTTTTCTGAATTTTGAAATCCGACCGCGCCCCAGGTTTTGGAGTCCCAAACAACTAGTGATCTGGTCTTTTGCCTCTGGTGTTTTTGCGCTCTTGTGACGATGTTGTTTGCATCCCTGTCACTGCCTACGGCTATTTTTCGTTAATTTATTATTATAAATAATAAGAGCGATTATTTCCATGAAAACACTTTTCAAATCGTTCATTTTTCACAAAATAAATATACCCTTAATTTCATATGAAATGATTTAGGATGAGATCATTTCCAATCCAGTTTTCATGAGGCTGCACCTTTTAATTTGAAATGATCAAACTAATACTCAACGAAATAATAATAACGTTACTCAAAAAATTTGCTACTTTCCATTCGAAATAGGGTGGAAATTACCTCCAGCATGCGTCTTTTTCTTGATTTATCCATTGACCATTATAAAGTCTTGGATTATAAAGGTGTGCTTCTATAAATATATGTTTTCTTTTTTAAAACAAAGAGTCGGATTTCATTTATTAACCACTCTCGTAGTTGACTTTTTTACCGACCTCATGAATGAATGAGAGCACGATTGCACTTTTTACTTTGAACCTGTCAATTCCAATCGTACTATCATCTTCTCCGTCTATTTTATTTTCTCTCTTGAGTATTTCAATCTTTACTTTGTTTTTCAAATGAGTTTAACCATTTAAAAACGCACATTAATAATTATGTCAAGTATCTTTAATATTGCATGACAAGACAAATTTGCCAGAAAATTTTCATTTGATTTAAATATAGAATCAGAGAATTTTGATATATCGTGAATTCTTTTTTGATCTTGTGGAGCTCCTTTTTTTTTTTTTTTGGGAGCTGGGGCCAGCCCCAACTCTAACCACCTAGCAAGCCCATAAACCCCACTCTCCATTTCCGTGTGAGAATGATAGTCGGTGAGGAAATTCTAATGATTGATATGTCAAGATTCAACATACAATCAAATGATTTTTTTATTAACTTTTATGTGTGGTAGCTTCTAGCAAATACACACTTAATCTCAACAAGAATTTAATCAACTTTGTCTAAAATCATCACGCAAGCTCGCTTGAGAAAATGTAACAATGAATACATGCTCGGGTTGCTACATAACTTGGGATTGAATGGTGCAATATATTTAACTGAAAATATTACAAGATTGTGCAATTTATATATGCATTGGCATTTAAATTTGATTCCCCCTTTTTTTCCCAGAATATCATCTAAATGAAACAAGCTTTTACGCCAACATCGATTTAATGAAAATTTTATGTATGCCATTATATATTCAGCATGATTTTATAACCAGTTCACATGATAACACGAATAAAAAAAAATTCATGACGCAATATTTGGATGAAAACAACAAAAAAATTATTATCTTTTCTGATGGGAAAAAGAAAAACGACAGGACAACAGCACATTTAGCAAACGAAAATGAAACCGTGAAGGAAATTGACAACTATAAAAAGAGAAGGGGGAGGCGAGAGAATGGTCATAATGTATAATTTATTGCTTGATTGAATGGTTCAATTCAAAATTAGGATTAGAATAGTTCCCCCGTGTTTCAAGCGCCAAAAATGTCATGAGACCTGATTTGTTCAGCGGCCCACTTAATTTACGATGGTGGAATGACTTGAAGAAATGAAATTAGTTCGTTTCGACCAACAAAAAAAATCACAATTTTGTACATGGTTCAAAATTCAAATCAAATTTTTGTTTCGACCAAAAAAATCAAATTTACTCCAGTTCGTGTAGAGACGAGCGGGGTCAATCAAAACCGTCGATCAAGTTACATAATGCCTTGCTGTAATTTCAGCATGTATTTACAAGTTACATCATTCTCAGCAACGAGCTTCGATTTCCTTCTCGATCTAATCTACTTATTCAGAGAACCTCAGTAGGGACCCCAGGTGCTCAAGTACAGGACCTTCCTCATCGACTCCTCCGACCGCCTCGCCTCCGCTTCTCCCGCCAGCCTCCTCGAAGCCGCCGCCGCGGACGACGACTGAGGAGATCGCTTCTTGCTACTGCTGTTGGCCTGAGAAAACGAGGACATGGCCCGGTTCTTGGCGCGCTGGTGGATCGACCGGAGGGCGTAGTTCCACCGGCAGAACCCTTGGTCCTTGAGGGCCTCCACGGCGGCGACGCTGGCCGCCACGACCCACGTTCTGCTCGTCGAGCTCATCTTCAGACTTTGATTCCGTTCGATCGCTGTTCTCCTGATGGTGTGCGTTTGAAGTCAAGTGATGATTGGATGGAGAAGACGAGAGCGGGGCGGGGAGCTCTTTTATAGGGGACGGCTTTCCGGCGGCGACGAAACCAAGAGGCGGAGCCCAAGGTTTGTCGCGGTTTGCATTCCGGGAGCAAATGGTTTTGAGGGGCCGGGGCCGGGTTAGGTGGTCGGAATGACGCTTTTGCCCTTACTTCCGATGGCGATTCTGACCGTACGTGGTTTTTTTTTTGGATTTTCCTTTTTCTTTTTTAATTTTTGGCTTTTAACGAAATTCAGCGGCGCTTGAGGTAGAGGAAGAAAACTGGTATTTATATTCTCCTGCACACGTGGCGGACACGGAATGGGCCAATCGGGGTCTCCTGAGTATATATTATACACACGTCTGTTCCCAAATGGCAACTAGGTGCGACGTACGCTTCATTAGTAAAACTAAAAGAAGACGAGAAGCCAAATGCGAGAATCAAAAGAAAGAACAGAGAATGCAGTTTATCCAAACCCGGGAAATAAATGTCGGAGAAAAAAAAAAGAGCCATGTTTGTATTTGGCTGAAAATAAGAATTTCGGCCGGAAAAGTAGAATATTGTTAATTTTGGTTTTTTTTTTTTTGTGGTAATGACTTTTGTATTGATCTTGGACAGAATTTTACTAGGCTCAAAATTGAAAATGGATAAAAAAATAAATTCTTCGAAGTCCACAAAAAAATAAAACACGGTGAACAAAGTACATGGAAAGGTAAGTTTCATAGATTTGATGTCTTGTATAAAAAGGCCCTCCTCTACAATAGACACATCTGATATTTATAATTTATAGGTGATAGTTATGCATAAGCAATTATTTCTCTGCTATGCCCACTTTTGCACTCTCTTTTCGATTCCAGACTTCAATTTTGTATATCAATCTTTCTTGTCCATAAGCAGTTAAAATTTTCCAACTCATCAAGACAACTGTTGCTTGATATCGGTGACACCATTTAGCATTCTTGATCAATACATATTCTATTTTCTCCACACCCACTCAATATGATCTTTAAACTTTTAGTAAATGTTCAATGTAGTCTTTAGACTATATAAAAATATACAATGTTATTTTATCATTAATTTAAGTTTATGGACAATATTGAATATTTTTATATAGCTCAAGAATTAAATTGAACATATACCAAAAGTTCAAGAGTCACATCAAACAAATTAAAAATTCATGGATGATATTACACATTGGTCCAAAGTTAATAGTTAGCTAGCCATCTTTGCCAATGTTGACGATGAAGCAAATGTGTCCGATCCTGAAGAAGTGAATATTGATGTCGTCGATACTGTGGAAGTAGATGTTGTGGATGCCAACCCAACTTACCAAGCTAAATCCCTAGAAGCTCAACCATGGGACTCACCACAAGAGCAAGGGAAAGATTACAATGACTACTTGTCAAGCATTGGTAATTCATACATCGTTCCTTTTGACCTTTTATATCGATAGGTTCAACTATCGTCCTTATCTTTGCCTCTTCGATGTTGTTGTGCTCTTGTGACCACATTGTTTGCCTAGCTGTCCTAACAATTTTTCATTTCTATTCGTAAAATTCTTATTAACTTTTTACAAGTTTAAACCATTATATAAGAACACGTGATTTAATATTTAAATATTCCAATCATGAAATTGCCTTGCTGACCTTCTCTCATGAGTAGGCTATACTTTGGCTCAAAACCAACCATGAAATTGCCCAAGACACTATCTACTCTGGTACAATTTTAAATTATGTGAGGGCACTATTAATTATTCTAAAAGTTTATATAATTCAAAGAAATTCTAGCCAAGTAATTTTTATACTCAGTCCCATACAATATAATTTTCTTTGGGAAGAATTACACTCTTATGAGAGAAAGTATAATTTTCCTGGAATCAAATATCCTTGTATCGTACCACTTTGCTTCTTTCTTTTTCTCCACTCCCACGACCCACTCAAAAAGTTTTCTGACCAAACTTCATTCTTTTATAGACAATTTAAATCAAATTTGCATAAGCTTCATTCACCACGGGTGAGTTTGGTTTAACTTTTTAAATTGGCTTTGGGTGTAATACAAATGCTAAAAACCAAAGTCTTTTGAGAAAATACAAATTGTGTTTGGTAAAAAATATTCACAAAGAGACTTTGAGTTCAATTAGTGTTTGGCAATAGACTTTGGGATATTTTACATATATATATATATATATAATTAAATAACCCAATCATTTCGTCTGAGTTGATGAGCCAGATCAGACGTCAATGATCGTCAGCTAAGGTCTCTAGACCTTGGGTGACCTCCGCAACCCTTGCCTAGGCAACGCACGACCAAAGCAGCCCTCGCTAGGGTGTCATGAGGGTTGCCTAAGGTCACACAAGGCCTAAGTGGCCACCAGCCCTTTGCTGGCCCTTTACTAACCGCTCTTGCATTAAGAAGATGAACAATTGTAAGAAGGGGCAAAATTAGAAACCAAAAATTTAGTAAGGCTAGTTTTGTAAGAAAAAAATATTTTAATTCTAGTTTTAGCATTCCACAAATGCTACTTCGCATGACTAGTGAGAATAGTCCGGAAGTTACGAAGGAAACTTCGAGTTCATATTGATTATGTCATATATTCTATATATCACACTAGATAGATATCATATTCATGGAATACAATTCTACATTCTATATATCACACTAGATAGATATCATATTCATGGAATATGATTCACTTTCAAGATGCCTTGGTGGTGAAATAGTAATTGCGTTTTCAGCATTCCCATTTGGCCTGATGTTTATCAAACGCTCAAATATTTCTTTGAAGTCCCAAAAGCTATTTCAAGATGCTTATCAAAAGTTTCAACATTTTTCAGAGACTCTTTGAAAACTTCTTAGGAAATTAGGAAAATTGAACCAAAAGCTATTTCAGGATGTTTATCAAAAGTTTCAACATTTTTCCGAGACTCTTTGAAAACTTCTTAGGAAATTAGGAAAATTGAACCAAACGCACCTTACATATCCTTGCACGATTGACCCATTTTCCATCTCCGGCTACTCCCTAGTCTCTTTTGTGGACGAAAGTCCTCCTTGATCGTACTTACATTAGATTCTCAGTAGGAAAAAAGTACTTCCTTTAGCACCGTTGATCACGATAGATGTCTGCAAATAAGTACAGTATACATCTATTTCGAACACAGAATTTTCCGTTGCTAACCGAGTAAAAGTCCAATAATTCCTTGCATACCTATGGTTCGCTTATGACAGGGCGATATCTATGCGGCACGAGCCGAGTCGACGAAAGTCGTTGATTCTAAAATAGATGGATGACGAGTATTGGGAACGAGTGAATAAGCCCCGGTGCAAATGGGGAAGTCCTTTCGCATAATATTTATAATGCCTTGCTGTAATTTCAGCATGTATTTACAAATTACATCATCCTCCGCAACGAACTTCGATTTCCTTCTCGATCTACGCTATACTATTCGGAGAGCCTCAGTAGGGACCCCAAGTGCTCAAGTACAGGACCTTCCGCATCGACTCCTCCGACCGCCTCGCCTCCGCTTCTCCCGCCAGCCTCCTCGAAGCCGCCGCCGCGGACGACGACTGAGGGGATCGCTTCTTGCTGCTGTTGTTGGCCTGAGAGAACGAGGACATGGCCCGGTTCTTGGCGCGCTGGTGGATCGACCGGAGGGTGTAGTTCCACCGGCAGAACCCTTGGTCCTTCAGGGCCTCCACGGCGGCGACGCTGGCCGCCACGACCCACGCTCTGCTTCTCGTCGAGCTCATCTTCAGACTTGATTCCGTTCGATTCGTGTGCTTCTGATGGGTGTGCGTTGAGGAGTGAGAGTGATGATTGGATGGAGAAGATGAGGGCGGTGGGGAGCTCTTTATACGGATGGTGAGGGCGACGGCGAAACAAGGGGCGAGCCCAAAACTTGTCGGGACTTGCGTTCCGAGCGCAAATGGTTTTGAGTGGGAGGAGAATCCGGAAACCTGGGGTGGTGGCGGGGTCCGCTGGCTTGGTGCTTTGGAGTGACCTTTTCTCTTTCTTTTTACTAAATTCAACGGCGCCTGAATCGGAAGTAGAAAACCACTATGATATTCCCGTGGAAGTAGATGATATTACACATTGGTTCAAAGTCAATAGTTAACTGGCCATCTTTGCCAAATGTTGAGGATGAAGCAAATGTGTCCAATCCTGAAGAAGTGGATATAGACGTCGTTGATACTATGGAAGTAGATGCCATGGATGCCAACTCAACTTCCCAAGCTAAATCCCCCGAAACTCAACCACGGAACTCACCAAAAGAACAAGGTAACTATTCAATGACTACTTGTCAAGCATTGGTAATTTAGATATTGCTCCTTTTAACCTTGTATATGGATAGGTTCAGCTGTCATCCTTATCTTTGACTCTTCTGTGTTGTTGCGCTCTTGTGACCACATTGTTTGCCTTCCTGTCCTAACAATTTTTCATTTCTATTTGTAAAATTCTTATTAACCTATTACAAATTTAAACCATTAGATAAGAACACATGATTTAATATATAAATATTCCAACATTTTATCTCATGCGATAGGCTGTAATTTGGCTTAAAACCAACCATGAAATTGATCGGGACACTACCTACTTCGATACCATTTAAAATGATGTGAGAGCACTATTAATTATTCTAAAAGTTTAAATATTTTAACACCGGTGTTGACCCTCATCTTTATGCAATTCAAAGAAATTCTAGCCAAGTTATTTTTATACTTAGTCCCATATGATATAATTTTCTTTGGGAAGAAAAATTACACTCTTATGAGAAGGTATAATTTTCCTTGAACCAAATATCCTTTTATCATACCGCTTTGCTTCTTTCTTTTTCTCCACTCCCATCACCCGCTTAAAAAGTTTTTCGACCAAACTTCATTATTTTATAGACAATTTAAATCAAATTTATGTTAGCTTTATTCACTACGGATGAGTTTGATTCAACTTTTCAAATTGGCTCTCGATGTAATACAAATGCCGAAAGTCAAAGCATTTTAGGAAAATGCAAATTGTGCTTGAAAAAAAGCTTTTAAATTCAATTAGTGTTTGGCAATGGACTTTGGGGTACTTTATATATTTTATTTTTTTAATTAAAGAACCCAAACCCTTCATCTGAGTTGATGAGCTAGATCAGAGTCGACAGTCGTGAGTAGCTATACCTCGACTTTAGGTGACCTCTGCGACCTAGGCAAGGGCTATGCGACTCAAGCAACGCGCAACCCAAGCAGTCTTCACTTGGGTATCACAAGGGTCGCTTGAGATCACGAGACCTAGGCAGCCACCAACCCTTTGCGGGCCCTTCGTCAGCTCTCCTTGCATGAAGAAGATGAACAGTTGAAGGAGCGGCAAAATCGAAAAATAAAAAATTTAGCAAGGATTTGTAAGAAAAAAATATTTAATTCTAGTTTCAAGATTTTGCAAATACTATTTCAGAAGGCTAGTGGGATTAGATAGTATTTGGCTTTCAGTATTGCCAATACTAGCATTTGACCAAAAATTATTTTAAAATGTTTACCAAACACTTCAACATTTCCTAACATTTCCCCAACGAACTTGCAGGCTAAAAGCTCCTTAGGAAAATGGAATCGGACTTTAAAGGCTGAAAGTTCCTTAAGAAAATTGAACAAAACACACCTTACATATCCTTGCAGGAATGACCCATTTCCCATCTCCGGCAGACTCCCAAGTCTCTTTTGTGGACGAGAGTCCTTCTTGATCATACTTACATTAGATTCTCAGTAGGGAAAAAGTACTTCCTTTAGCACCGTTGATCACAATAGATGTCTGCAAATAAGTACATCACACATCTATTTTAAACACAGATTTTTCCTTTACTAACCGAGTAAAAGTCCAATAATTCCTTGCACATCTATGGTTCGCTTATGACAAGGCGATATCTATGCGGCAGGAGCCGAGTCTATGAAAGTCGTTGATTCTAAAATAGATGTATGAAAACTATTAGGAACGAGCGAACAAAGCCCGGGTGCAAATGGGCAAGCCCTTTCACGTAATATATATAATGCCTTGCTGTAATTTCAGCATGTATTTACAAATTACATCATCCTCCGCAACGAACTTCGATTTCCTTCTCGATCTACACTATACTATTCGGAGAACCTCAGTAGGGACCCCAAGTGCTCAAGTACAGGACCTTCCGCATCGACTCCTCCGACCGCCTCGCCTCCGCTTCTCCCGCCAGCCTCCTCGAAGCCGCCGCCGCGGACGACGACCGAGGAGATCGCTTGTTGCTGCCGTTGCCCTGAGAAAACGAGGACATGGCCCGGTTCTTGGCGCGCTGGTGGATCGACCGGAGGGTGTAGTTCCACCGGCAGAAGCCTTGGTCCTTCAGGGCCTCCACGGCAGCGACGCTGGCCGCCACGACCCACGCTCTGCTGCTCTTCGAGCTCATCTTCAGACTTTGAGTCCGTTCGATTCGTGTGCTTCTGATGGGTGTGCGTTGGAATGAAGTGATGATTGGATGGAGAAGATGAGGGCGGTGGGGAGCTCTTTATACGGATGGTGAGGGCGACGGCGAAACAAGGGGCGAGCCCAAAACTTGTCGGGACTTGCGTTCCGAGCGCAAATGGTTTTGAGTGGGAGGAGAATCCGGAAACCTGGGGTGGTGGCGGGGTCCGCTGGCTTGGTGCTTTGGAGTGACCTTTTCTCTTTCTTTTTTCTAAATTCAACGGCGCCTGAATCGGAAGGAGAAAACCACCATGATATTCCCGTTCACGTGCGGACACGGAATGAGCAAATCAGAAGGAGAAAAACTATGATCTTCGGAAATCCAATCCGGAATCCGTATCATAAACCGAAAAATATATCTTCTTGCAACTTAGCTTAGCGATCAGAATCCTGTCCTAAAGCATTTATCGAATCATTTCATTATCCTGTAATTACAACATTTTCCAATTCATTTCATAAATTATTTTTCAAATTATTCACAAATAACTAAAAAGCAGTAAATATTTAATCCAAATTATGCAACAAAAAATGTTATTTCACAACTCATAATATATCTAATTTCCATCCCTTCAAAACATGAATTTATAGCACTACTTACTTGAAAATGTCAAAACCAAACTACTAAGGTTACTTGAGCCGATTGACCTCATATTCCTATTAATTAATTGAAAAACTAGATCAAAATCAAGTAAAAAGCTACCTTAACTATGATTCAACTAAACTAAACTTACTTGCCAATAAAATGATTTCTATGCACTATTGAAGAAACGTGCCGATAGTAGATGTTCAAAGTTGTCCACTACACAATTGAAAATGGGTAAAATTGGAGGACTTGCGTTAAGAAATGAACCTTCCAAGGTGGTAGAGTTGATAGACTTTGAAAATGCTGTGGAAAGAAGACCTATTGCAGTCTATGTTTGATCAATACATAGTGACGGAAATTCTAGTCACCTCTTCCGGCCTACCAACTACAGAAGATAAATTGGTTTGATGAGTAATAAATCAAGAAGTTATACGATGAAGAGTGGATATTTGGTGCATAGAAAGAACACAATGACTCCTCGAGATCAACAACCAACACATCCTACCAGGTTAACCCCGACTTATGGAAACAAATATGGAACGGAGCTATACAACCAAAGATAAAGTTCTTCCTATGGAGTGCCTGTCAGAATGCCTTGCTTACGATGGAGAACCTGTATAGAAGAAAAATAGTACCTGCACCTATATGTCCCTTATGTGGCTTGGAACTGGAGACGATAGAACATACATTCCTTCTCTGCCCATGGATAATGCAGATATGGATTGAGCCATCCCTGCAAGTTGAAGTGAATTGAATAGGCTTAACCCGCTTCAATGAATGGTTATGTAAAGTTCACATAAGTTCAAGAATCTCACATAAATTTGAACTGCTAGCGAATGTATTATGGTGAATATGGAAGGATCAAAATCATCATATATTCATAAAGAGTCCCCTCAATTTCCATCACACCCTCTTTAGAGCCATCAGCTCACAAGATAGCTTTGCCACATGGAATCCCAAATCTAAGAATCAGAAGAAGAAGACGACTTACACAACAAATGGCAACCCCCAAAGCCCGGTGTTCTCAAATTCAACATTGATGCATCTTTCGGGCCTGCCTGCATAGATAGATCACAATTAAACTTAAATCAAGAGGTCTCATTGCACAAAATTGAAGGACCTTTAGCATCACCCCCGGAGCCACAATCAACAAGCGAAGAGCTTCAACACTCGAATACCAATTCCTATACCTCTACCTCCCCAAGACTTGATGTAACATGGAGGGTAGTTGTAGAAGACCATGTATTAAGTGTGAATAGTAATCCCCATTTTTTTAGGAGTAGCAGGGCAATGACGCCACCTGAAGCGAATGAGAGAAGTTGGGAACAGCTTCACCTGCACGAAATCAGACAATCAACTAGTTCCACCCACAACCTAGAGGGCTCGCCCCTATCGCCAACAACGATCAACTCGGATGTTAGTAATGGGGTGATTACAGAATTGACACACGAAGTGGCATCTGAAGTATCCCAAATATCCACGAGCCTAGCCCTCACAAAGAAGAAGAAAGGCGAAGACAGCAACAAATCTGCCTCAACTCTGCTCCACAGGTTGCGTAGACGAGCTGATCATACAAGACATAGCAAACAAGACCCAAACAACTTCCGCTTTGACACAGACCCAAGTCCACACAGCAGCTGCAACGTAGAGCAAAGGGGGAGGCTAGATCTGCAATTTAAAGATGGTGAAGGTGCGAGCAAACAACAAAACAGCCCAAATCTGAACAGAAAAGAGGTAGTTGGGATCTCAAGCACCTTGCAGTGACACCCCCTTCCAAGTGGAGCTACACCACGCCTCAACAGGGATGTCAGGACAAATGCTTGCTCCAAATACAAAGGTAAAGACACATCTACTGGCTCTGTTCAACATTCTTGAAAAAGGAGTGGATGTCGTTGCTTGTGAACAAATCGAAATCGCCTATGAGTTTGCACGGCAACTTCATATGTCTTGCATGCCTGACGATGGTAACAAGGGGAAGACAGATCAGCTAAGAGGAAAATTTGTAGGTGGCTAGGAACAATGCTCAAGCTCAAAGTAGTCCAGAGAGGAGCACGACTATTTCACCGAATCTCAGCAGCGACCCCCCCCCCCTCAGAGGAGCTGTAGCTTGCATTTGCAAGGACGATTTGGGAAGAATTATTGATGGCTTTACTAAATCTGTGGAGGTGAGATCGACAGAGTAAGCGGAGGTAATGGCTTTGGTTGAAACCCTAGATTTTATTTCCTCGAAGCTAGCCCTGAATAGAACTGAAAAAGAGATAATCATCCACCCTGACTGTAGTACGATGGTGAATGGGGTCCTCTCTTCGGAGACCTTTAATTGGGAGATTCAACCACTAGTGGACCGGGCAAAGCGTAAACTGGAACAGGTGTCGGGTATTACATTAGCCCATTGTAGTCGAATCACGAACAAGGTAGCTGACTGGTTAGCTAAAGCCCATCGAATGGGCTATCTTATTAGGGATTGGGTTAATAACCCCCCCCCCCCCCATCAGCTCTTTTGGATCTATTGTGTGTTGATGCTAGTGTTGTATTTGCTATAAACGTTTCCTAGTAATGCAATTACGTTTGTTTGTTCAAAACAAAAACAAAAAAGTTGTCCACTATGCATAACTCATGTGTAACACTCAAAAAATTCCTTTTGATCAAATCACCCACGGCTCCACGGCATTCTTAACTATCATCTTCACATAATTTAGAGCTTACAACTTCTAACTTTGAAAATTATGCCTTAACTCTGAAAATTACTTTGGTTCGATGAATAAAGAGCTCAAATTCTTATTAGGTCTTGTGAAATGAACTTAATCTGACTTATCGAGAGTTTCATAACATACATGTACAAAAATCACTTAAATAAATACGGATCTCTCTCTGTTTCATGAAGGCCACCGATATTTATAAGGTAAACTTCTTCGGTAGTGGAAGTATAATTTGCTTACTCACACACCGCGTGTCTATTGTAATCACCAACTAATTGTAAAAATCCCGTTAACCCACTAAAAGTTCAAATCATTTAATAAGGATGCATAATTTAATATTTAATTATTCTAATACACTTATTTTCATGCGTAAAATGTAGCTTACCATAAAATTAACTATGAGATTACTTGGGACAACATATCCTGATACCATATAAAATGGTGTGGAAGCACTATTAATCATTTTAAAAGATTTTTATTCCAACACTACCAAAGTTGACCTATCCTAGTACCACATAAAATGGTGTGGAAGCACTCTCAGTTATTTTAAAAGCTTTGTATTCCGACATTGCAGGTGCCGAACCTCTCGTCTTTATGCAATTGAAAGAAATTTTAGAAATTCTAATCAATCTATGTACTTACTCTCCGTACAATATAATTTTCTTTCCACACGAAAATTATACTTTCTCTCCCATCACCCGCTCAAAAAGTTTTCTGACCAAACTTCATTATTTTAAATCAAATTCACATGTGCTTCATTCACTACATATCCTTGCATGAAAGACCTATTTTCCATCTCCAATGGACTCTCAAAGTCTCTCTTGTGCACAAGAGTCCTCCTTTATCATACTTACATCAGATTCTCGGCAGAAAAAAAAGTAATTCATTAGCACCATTGATCACAAGAGACATCTGCAAGTAAGTTTAGTAAATGAATCTCTGCACAGTATATATTATACATCTAGCTCAAACACAAATTTATCCGTCAATAACCTAGTAAAAGTCCAGTGTTGTCTTGCATATCTATGGTTCGCGTATGACAAGGGCGGTCGACCCGGATCTACGCGGCACGACATGAAAGTCGTTGATCATGGGAAGCCCATTCAAAATACACGCATGACAAGAATTAGGAACGAATGAATAAGCCATAGTGCAACTGCAAATGGGAAATTCCTTTCGCGTAATATATATAATGCCTTGCTGTAATTTCAGCATGTATTTACAGTTTACATCATTCTCAGCAACCAACTTCGATTTCCTTGTCGATCTATACTACTCAGGGATCCTCAATAAGGACCCCAAGAGCTCAAGTACAGGACCTTCCGCATCGACTCCTCCGACCGCCTCGCCTCCGCTTCTCCCGCCAGCCTCCTCGAAGCCGCCGCCGCGGACGACGACTGAGGAGATCGCTTCTTGCTGCTGTTGTTGGCCTGAGAGAACGAGGACATGGCCCGGTTCTTGGCGCGCTGGTGGATCGACCGGAGGGTGTAGTTCCACCGGCAGAACCCTTGGTCCTTCAGGGCCTCCACGGCGGCGACGCTGGCCGCCACGACCCACGCTCTGCTTCTCGTCGAGCTCATCTTCGGACTTTGATTCCGTTCGATTCGTGTGCTTCTGATGGGCGTGCGTTGAGGAGTGAAGTGATGATGGGATGGAGAAGATGAGGGCGGTGGGGAGCTCTTTATACGGATGGTGAGGGCTACGGCGAAACAAGGGGCGAGCCCAAAACTTGTCGGGACTTGCGTTCCGAGCGCAAATGGTTTTGAGTGGGAGGAGAATCCGGAAACCTGGGGTGGTGGCGGGGTCCGCTGGCTTGGTACTTTGGAGTGACCTTTTCTCTTTCTTTTTGCTAAATTCAACGGCGCCTGAATTGGAAGGAGAAAACCACTATGATATTCCCGTTCACGTGCGGAATGAGCAAATCATGGGGCATTCGGAAATCAAATCCGGAATCCGTCTCATAAATTGAAATACATTTTATAAACCAAAAAATACTTCTTCTTGCAACTTAGCTTAGCAATCAGAATCCTGTCCTAGAGCATTTATCGAATCATTCCATTTCCTATACTTGTGACGTTTCGTAATTCATTTCATAAATCAATTTTCAAATTATTCACAAAATATCAAAGAGCAATAAATGTTCAATCCAATTTATGCAACAAAATATGTTATTTTATAGCTCGTAATATATCTAACTTCCGTCTCCTTAAGGCACGGATTTACAAATTTTAGAAAGAGATAGTACTACTCACCTGAAAATATCAAAACCAAACTATGAAAGTTACTTGAGTCAATGAGCTCGTATTTCTATTAATTAATTGAAAAAATAAATCAAAATCAAACAAAATGCTACCTTAATTACAATTCAACTTAACTGAACTTGTTTGTTGATAAAACTATTTCTATGCATCAATGGAGAAATTGGCCGATAGTAAATATTCAAAGTTGTCCATTACATATAACTCACACGTAAAACTTGAAAAATTCTTTTTGATCAAACCACCCACGGGTCCATTGCATTCTAAACTATCATCTTCACATAATTGATAGCTTACAACTCCTAATTCCGAAAATTATGCCCTAACTTTGAAAATACATTGGTGAATAAAGAGCTCGAATCCTTATTAGGCCTTGTGAAATGAAGTTACTCGGACTTATTGAGAGTTTTGGAACACACATGTACGAAAACCTCTCATTTATAAGGATCTCTTTCTCTACTGATATTTATAAGGTAAACTTGTGGAAGTATAGTCTGCTTTCTCATACACCACGTGTCCATTATAAGCATCGACTAATTGTAAAAATCTTGTTAACCTATTGAAAGTTCAAACCATTAAATAAGGATGTATAATTTAATATTTAATTATTCTGACACACTATCTGTCATGTGTAAGATGTAATTTGCCCTAAAATTAAATATGAGATCGCTGGAGATGACCTATGATACCATATAAAATGGTGTGGGTTTACTGTCAGTCACTTTAAAAGCTTTTTATTCCAACACTGCCGGTGCCCAACCTCATCTTTCTGCAATTGAAAGAAATTCCAATCAAGTTATCTTTTATACTTACTCTCCGTACAATATAATTTTCTTTCCAAAGGAAAATTATACTCTCTCCCATCACCCGCTCGAAAAAATTTCTGACCAAACTTCATTATCTTAAATCAAATTCACATGTGCTTCATTCACTACATATCCTTGCACGAAAGACCTATTTTCCATCTCCAACGGACTCTCAGATCTCTTCTGTGCACAAGAGTCCTCCTTGATCATACTTACATCAGATTATCAGCAGAAAAAATTAGTTTCTTTAGCACCATTGATCACAAGAGACATCTGCAAGTAAGTTTAGTAAATGAATCTCTGCACAGTACATGTTAAACATCTATTTCAAACACAGATTTATCCGTTAATAACCTAGTAAAAGGCCGATGTTTTCTCGCACGTCTGTGGTTCGCGTATGACAAAGTGATCGACCCGGATCTACGCGGCACGAGATGAAAGTCGTTGATCATGTGAGGCCCATTTAAAATACACGTATGACGAGAATTGGGAACGAGTGAATAAGCCATAGTGCAACTGCAAATGGGAAATTCCTTTCACGTAATATATATAATGCCTTGCTGTAATTTCAGCATGTATTTACAAGTTACATCATTCTCAATTTCTCAGCAACGAGCTTCGATTCCCTTCTCGATCTAATCTACTTATTCATAGAACCTTAGGAAGGACCCCAGGTGCTCAAGTACAGGACCTTCCTCATCGACTCCTCCGACCGCCTTGCCTCCGCTTCTCCCGCTAGCCTCCTCGAAGCCGCCACCGCGGACGACGACCGAGGGGATCGCTTGTTGCTGCCGTTGCCCTGAGAAAGCGAGGACATGGCCCGGTTCTTGGCGCGCTGGTGGATCGACCGGAGGGCGTAGTTCCAACGGCAGAACCCTTGGTCCTTGAGGGCCTCCACGGCGGCGACGCTGGCCGCGACGACCCACGTTCTGCTGGTTGAGCTCATCTTTGAGACTTCAATCCGTTCGATTCGTACGCTTTTGATGGTGTGTGTTAAAGTGAAGTGATGATGGTATGGAGAAGATGAGAGCGGTGGGGAGCTCTTTATATGGATGGTGAGGTGACGGCGAAACAAGGGGCGAGCCCAAAACTTGTCGGGGCTTGCGTTCCGAGCGCAAATGGTTTTGAGTGGGAGGAGAATCCGGAAACCTGGGGTGGTGGCGGGGTCCGCTGGCTTAGTGCTTTGGATTGACCTTCTCTCTTTTTATACTAAATTCAGCGGCGCTTGAATCAGAAGGAGAAAACTATGATATTCCCGTTCACGTGCGGAAACGGAATGAGCAAATCAGAAGGAGAAAACTATGATATTCGGAAATCCGATCTGGAATCCGACCGAAAAATATATCTTCTTGCAACTTAGCTTAGCGATCATAATCCTGTCCTAAAGCATTTATCGAATCATTTCATTATCCTGTAATTATAACATTTTGCAATTCATTTCATAAATTATTTTTTAAATTATTCACAAATAACTAAAAAGCAGTAAATATTTAATCCAAATTATGCAACAAAAAATGTTATTTCACAACTCATAATATATCTAATTTCCATCCCTTCAAAACATGAATTTATAGCACTACTTACTTGAAAATGCCAAAACCAAACTACTAAGGTTACTTCAGCCGATTGACCTCATATTCCTATTAATTAATTGAAAAACTAGATCAAAATCAAGTAAAACGCTACCTTAACTATGATTCAACTAAACTAAACTTAGTTGCCAATAAAACGATTTCTATGCACTATTGAAGAAACATGCCGATAGTAGATGTTCAAAGTTGTCCACTACGCGGTTAAAAATGGGTAAAATCGGAGGACCCGCGTTAAGAAATGAACTTTCCAAGGTGGTAGAGTTGATAGACTTTGAAAATGCTGTATGAAAAGAAGACCTATTGCGATCTATGTTTGACTAGTACATAGTGACGGAAATTCTAGCCACCCCTTTCGGCCTACCAACTACAGAAGATAAACTGGTTTGGATGAGTAATAAATCAGGAAGTTATACGATGAAGAGTGGATATTTGGTGCATAGAAAGAACACAATGACTCCTCGCGATCAATAGCCAACAACATCCTACCAAGTTAACCTCGACTTATGGAAACAAATATGGAACGCAGCTATACAATCAAAGATAAAGTTCTTCTTATGGAGTGCTTGTCAGAATGCCTTGCCTACGATGGAGAACCTATATAGAAGAAAAATAGTACCTAGACCTATATGTCCCTTATGTGGCTTGGAACCGGAGACGGTAGAGCATACATTCCTTCTCTGCCCATGGATAATGTAGATATGGACTGAGCCATCCCTGCAAGTTGAAGTGAATGGAGTAGGCTTAACCCGCTTCGATGAATGGTTATGTAAAGTGCACATAAGCTCAAGAATCTCACATAAATTTGAACTACTTGCAAATGTATTATGGTGCATATGGAAGGATTGAAATCGTCATATATTCATAAAGAGTCCCCTCAATTTCCTTCACACCCTCTTTAGAGCCATCAGCTCACAAGATAGCTTTGCCACATGGAATCCCAAATCTAAGAGTAAGAAGAAAGAAGACGACTTACACAACAAATGGCAACCTCGAAGCCCGGTGTTCTCAAATTCAACATTGATGCATCTTTCGGGCCTGCTTGCACAGACAGATCACAATTAAACTTAAATCAAGGGGTCTCATTGCACAGAATTGAAGGACTTTTAGCATCACCCCCGGAGCCACAATCAACAAGCGAAGAGCTTCAACACTCATATACCAATTCCTATACCTCTACCTCCCCAAGACTTGATGTAACATGGAGGGTAGTTGTAGAAGACCATGAATTAAGTGTGAATAGTAATCCCCTTTTTATTGAGGAGTAGCAGGGCAATGACGCCACCTGAAGTGAATGAGGGAAGTTGGGACCAGCTTCACCTGCACGAAATCAAACAATCAGCTAGTTCCACCCACAACCTAGAGGGCTCGGCCTTATCGCCAACAATGGGGTGATTACAGAATTGACACACGAAGTGGCATATGAAGTATCCCAAATATCCGTGAGCCTAGCTCTCACAAAGAAGAAGAAAGGCGAAGACATCAACAAATCTGCCTTAACTCTGCTCCACAGGTTGCCCAAACGAGCTGATCATACAAGACATAGCAAACAAGACCCAAACAACGTCCCCTTTGACACAGACCCAAGTCCACACAGTAGTTGCAACGCAGAGCAAAGGGGGAGCCAAATCTGCAATTTAAAGAAGGTGAAGGTTCAGGCAAACAACAAAATAGCCCAAATCTGAATAGAGAAGAGGCAGGTGGGATCTCAGGCACCTTGCAGCGACACCTCCTTCCAAGCGGAGCTACGCCACGCCTTAGCAGGGATGCTAGGACAAATGCTTGCTCCAAATACAAAGGAAAAGACACACATCTGCTGGATCTGTTCAACATTCTTGAAAAAGGAGTGGATGCCGCTGCTTGTGAACAAACCGAAATTGCCTATGAGTCTGCACAGCAACTTCATCTGTCTTGCACGCCTAACGATGGTAACAATGGGAAGACATATCAGCTAAGACGAAAATTTGCAGGCGGCCAGGACCAATGCTCGAGCTCAGAGCAATCTAGAGAGGAGCACGACTACTTCACTGGATCTCAGCAGAGACCCCCCCCCCCTCTCTTTCAAAGGAGCTGTATATTGCATTTGCAGGGACGATCTGGGAAGAATTATTGATGGCTTTACTAAATCTGTGGAGGTGAGATCGGCTGAGCTGTATATTGCATTTGCAGGGACGATCTGGGAAGAATTATTGATGGCTTTACTAAATCTGTGGAGGTGAGATCGGTTGAGCAAGTGAAGGTAATGGCTTTGGTTGAAACCCTAGATTTTATTTCCTAAAAGCTGGCCTTGAATAGAACTAAAAAAGAGATACTCATCCACTCTGACTGTAGTACGATGGTGAATGGGGTCCTCTCTTCGGATACCTTTAGTTGGGAGATTTAACCACTAGCGGACTAGACAAAGCGTAAACTGGAACAGGTGTTAGGTATTACATTATCCCATTGTAGTCGAACCACGAACAAGGTGGCTGACTGGTTAGCTAAAGCCCATTGAATAGGCTGTCTTACTAGGAATTGGGTTAATAACCCTCGTCAGCTCTTTTGGATCTATTGTGTGTTGATGCTAGTGCTATATTTGCTATAAACGTTTCCTAGTAATGCAATTACGTTTGTTTGTTCAAAAAAAAAAAAACAGTTGTCCACTATGCATAAATCATGCGTAACACTCAAAAAATTCCTTATGATCAAATCACCCACGACTCTGCAGCATTCTTAACTATCATCTTCACATAATTCACAGCTTACAACTTCTAACTTTGAAAATTATGCCTTAACTCTGAAAATTACTTTGTTTTGATGAATAAAGAGCTCAAATTCTTATTAGGTCTTGTAAAATGAAGTTAATCTAACTTATTGAGAATTTCATAACATACATGTACGAAAACACCTTAAATAAATAAGGATCTCTCTCCGTTTCAAGAAGGCCACTGATATTTATAAGGTAAACTTCTTCGGTAGTGGAAGTACAATTTGTTTACTCACACACCACGTGTCTATTGTAATCACCAACTAATTGTAAAAATCTCATTAACCCACTAAAAGTTCAAATCATTAAATAAGGATGCATAATTTAATATTTAATTATTCCAATACACTTATTTTTATGCGTAAAATGTAGCTTACCATAAAATTAAATATGAGATTACTTAGGACAACATATGCCATATAAAATAGTGTGGAAGCACTGTTAATCATTTAAAAGATTTTTATTCCAACATTGCCAATGTTGACCTATCCTAGTATCACATAAAATGGTGTGGAAGCACTGCCAATTATTTTAAAAGCTTTGTATTCCAACATTACAGGTGTCGAACCTCTCGTCGTTCTGCAATTGAAAGAAATTCTAGAAATTCTAATCAAGTTATCTATGTACTTACTCTCCGTACAATATAATTTTCTTTCCACACGAAAATTATACTTTCTCTCCCATCACCCGCTCAAAAAGTTTTCTGACCAAACTTCATTATTTTAAATCAAATTCACATGTGCTTCATTCACTACATATCCTTGCATGAAAGACCTATTTTCCATCTCCAATGGACTCTCAAAGTCTCTCTTGTGCACAAGAGTCCTCCTTGATCATACTTACATCAGATTCTCGGCAGAAAAAAAGTAATTCATTAGCACCATTGATCACAAGAGACATCTGCAAGTAAGTTTAGTAAATGAATCTCTGCACAGTACATATTATACATCTATTTCAAACACAGATTCATCCGTCAATAACCTAGTAAAAGTCCAGTGTTGTCTTGCATATCTATGGTTCGCGTATGACGGCGGTCGACCCGGATCTACGCGGCACGACATGAAAGTCGTTGATCATGGGAAGCCCATTCAAAATACACGTATGACAAGAATTAGGAACGAGTGAATAAGCCATAGTGCAACTGCAGGGAAATTCCTTTCGCGTAATATATATAATGCCTTGCTGTAATTTCAGCATGTATTTACAGTCTAAATCATTCTCGGCAACCAACTTCGATTTCCTTGTCGATCTATACTACTCAGAGATCCTCAATAAGGACCCCAAGAGCTCAAGTACAGGACCTTCCGCATCGACTCCTCTGACCGCCGCGCCTCCGCTTCTCCCGCCAGCCTCCTCGAAGCCGCCGCCGCGGACGACGACCGAGGGGATCGCTTGTTGCTGCCGTTGCCCTGAGAAAACGAGGACATGGCCCGGTTCTTGGCGCGCTGGTGGATCGACCGGAGGGCGTAGTTCCAACGGCAGAACCCTTGGTCCTTGAGGGCCTCCACGGCGGCGACGCTGGCCGCCACGACCCACGTTCTGCTGGTTGAGCTCATCTTTGAGACTTGATTCGGTAAGTTCGATCGCGCGATTCTGGATGGGTGTGTGTGCTGGACTGAAAGTGATGATGGGATGGAGAAGATGAGAGCGGCGGGGAGTTCTCTTATAGGGGACGGCGAAATGGCGGCGACGAAACCAAGAGGCGGAGCCCACGGTTTGTCGCGGTTTGCATCCTCGGGAGCAAATGGTTTTGAGCGGGGCCGGCGGCGCCGGCGGGGGGACCACCGGGCTAAGTGCCGGAATGACGCTTTTGCCCTCCCGTTACCTTGGCAATAATTCTGACCGCACGTGGTTTTTGGATTTTCCTCTTTTTTTTTACTCTTTTTTTTAACATATAAGCAAAATCCGAGAATCAAAAGAAAGAGCAGAGAATGCAGTTTAACCAAACCCGAGAAATAAATTCCTTCAAAAAAAACAAAAAAACAAAAACGCCATGTTTGTGTTTCACCGAAAAGGGGAATTTCAACTGGAAAGTATCGTTTGACCAAAACAAAAAACAACAGGAAAATATTTCCGCTGAGAGTTGATTTTGATTTTTTTTTTTTTTTGTGATAATGAGTTCCAAATTAATATTGGACATGATTTCACCTGGCTTAAAATTGAAAGACGGATGAAAAATAAAATGCTTAAGAGTTTGAAGTACATGAAAAAGTGAGACGCAGTGCACAAAGTATATAGAAAGTTAAGTTTCATCCATTTGATGCCTTGTCTAAATTGATCCTCCCCTACGATACACACATATGATATTTTATAATTTACATAGTAACGGCGATAGATAAGCATAAGCCATTACTTCATTTCCACACATCAATCGTTCTTATCCATAAACAGTTACAATCCTCTGGCTCATTAGAGATGACTACCCTTGATAGTTGACATTAGTGCCATCATTTGGCATTCTTGGTCAACACAATCTCCATATTCTACACACCCACCATTTAGTAAAATTAAGGCATAACCAAACAAAAGGTTCTTGAAATTTTAATTTGTTTCATATAGTCTCTACACTTTTTCGTATTCGACAAAAAAAACAAACTTTTGGTAAATGTTTAATATAACCTTAAACTAAATAAAAATATCTAGTGTTATTCTTCAATTAATTCAAATTTAGAGACAACATTAAACATTTTTATATAACCCATAGACTAAATTGAATATATACAAAAAGTTCAATAGTTATATAAAACGAATTAAAAGTTCACAAATGATATTACAGAGCCACTCAAAATTTATGGTTAGCCATCTTTGGCAAGCATAAATGTTTGTGCCGATGAACCTCATTTTTCAATCAAGAAGATAATGAATAGTGCTTTCAATCCGAGTAAGTGCACATGAATTTATTGCTGAAAACAAAAGTTAAGGGGAGTCAAATTGGGGAGTCAAATTTGAGATTTACGTGAAAGTTGATAATTTTTTGGAGACAAAAAAATTTGAGTTAGATTTGTCACTTGACCTAAAATTAGTATCTTTTTTTTTTTTTTTGGAAATTATGCCCACACGATATAAGAAAGTATTTTCTTTAGCACTGTTGATCACAAGAGACAATCTGCAAATAAGTTAAGTACAGTAAATGAATCTCTGTACAACGTATGGTATGCATCAATTTCAAACCCAAATTGATCCTTTAATAACCTAATAATAGAAGTCCGATTTTTCTCTCGCATGTCCATTGTTTGCTTATGGCAGGTCAATGGACCTGTATAAATACGACACAAGCCATGCGAAGCCCATTTAAAATAGATGTTTGACAAGGACTAGGAAAGATCGAATAAGCTGCAAAGCAAATGGGAAAGAAAGTCCTTTCACGTAATATATATAATGCCTTGCTGTAATTTCAGCATGTATTTACAAATTACATCATTCTCAGCTGCCAACTTCGATTTCCCTTCTCGATCTATGTGCTATTCGGAGAACCCTAGTAGGGACCCCAAGTGCTCAAGTACAGGACCTTCCTCATCGACTCCTCCGACCGCCTCGCCTCTGCTTCTCCCGCTAGCCTCCTCGAAGCCGCCGCCGCGGACGACGACTGAGGAGATCGCTTCTTGCTACTGCTGTTGGCCTGAGAAAACGAGGACGTGGCCCGGTTCTTGGCGCGCTGGTGGATCGACCGGAGGGTGTAGTTCCACCGGCAGAACCCTTGGTCCTTCAGGGCCTCCACGGCGGCGACGCTGGCCGCGACGACCCACGTTCTGCTGGTTGAGCTCATCTTTGAGACTTGAATCCGTTCGATTCGTACGCTTCTGATGGTGTGTGTTAAAGTGAAGTGATGATGGGATGGAGAAGATGAGAGCGGTGGGGAGCTCTTTATATGGATGGTGAGGGCGACGGCGAAACAAGGGGCGAGCCCAAAACTTGTCGGGACTTGCGTTCCGAGCGCAAATGGTTTTGAGAGGGAGGAGAATCCGGAAACCTGGGGTGATGGCGGGGTCCGCTGGCTTAGTGCTCTGGAATGACCTTTTCTCTTTTTATACTAAATTCAGCGGCGCTTGAATCAGAAGGAGAAAACTATGATATTCGGAAATCCAACCCGGAATCCGTCTCATAAACCGAAAAGTATATCTTCTTGCAACTTAGCTTAGCGATCATAATCCTGTCCTAAAGCATTTATCGAATCATTTCATTATCGTGTAATTATAACATTTTGCAATTCATTTCATTAATTATTTTTTAAATTATTCACAAATAACTAAAAAGCAGTAAATATTTAATCCAAATTATGCAACAAAAAATGTTATTTCACAACTCATAATATATCTAATTTCCATCCCTTCAAAACATGAATTTATAGCACTACTTACTTGAAAATGTCAAAACCAAACTACTAAGGTTACTTGAGCCGATTCACCTCATATTCCTATTAATTAATTGAAAAACTAGATCAAAATCAAGTAAAATGATACCTTAACTATGATTCAACTAAACTAAACTTAGTTGCCAATAAAACGATTTCTATGCACTATTGAAGAAACGTGCCGATAGTAAATGTTCAAAGTTGTCCACTACGCATAACTCATGCGTAACACTCAAAAAATTCTTTTTGATCAAATCACCCACGGCTCCGCAGCATTCTTAACTATCATCTTCAAATAATTCATAGCTTACAACTTCTAACTTTGAAAATTATGCCTTAACTCTGAAAATTACTTTGGTTCGATGAATAAAGATTTCGAATTCTTATTAGGTCTTGTGAAATGAAGTTAATCTGACTTATCGAGAGTTTCATAACATACATGTACGAAAACCCCATAAATAAATAAGGATCTCTCTCCATTTCAAGAAGGCCACCGATATTTATAAGGTAAACTTCTTCAGTAGTGGAAGTACAATTTGCTTACTCACACACCATGTGTCTATTGTAATCACCAACTAATTGTAAAAATCTCGTTAACCCATTGAAAGTTCAAATCATTAATCAAGGATGCATAATTTAATATGTAATTATTCTAATACACTTATTTTCATGCGTAAAATGTAGCTTATCATAAAATTAAATATGAGATTACTTGGGACGACATATCCTGATACCATATAAAATGGTGTGGAAGCACTGTTAATCATTTTAAAAGGTTTTTATTCTAACACTGCCAATGTTGACTCATCTTAGTACCACATAAAATGGTGTGGAAGCATTGTCAGTTATTTTAAAAGCTTTGTATTCCAACATTGCAGGTGCTGAACCTCTCAGTCTTTTTGCAATTGAAAGAAATTCTAGAAATTCTAACCAAGTTATCTATGTACTTACTCTCCGTACAATATAATTTTCTTTCCACACGAAAATTATACTCTCTCTCCCATCACCCGCTCAAAAAGTTTTCTGACCAAACTTCATTATTTTAAATCAAATTCACATGTGCTTCATTCACTACATATCCTAGCATGAAAGACCTATTTTCCATCTCCAATGGACTCTCACAGTCTCTCTTGTGCACAAGAGTCCTCCTTTATCATACTTACATCAGATTCTCGGCAGAAAAAAGGTAATTCATTAGCACCGTTGATCACAAGAGACATCTGCAAGTAAGTTTAGTAAATGAATCTCTGCACAGTACATGTTATACATCTATTTCAAACACAGATTTATCCGTCAATAACCTAGTAAAAGTCCAGTGTTGTCTTGCATATCTATGGTTCGCGTATGACGGTGGTCGACCCGGATCTACGCGGCACGACATGAAAGTCTCTGATCATGTGAAGCCCATTCAAAATACACGTATGACCAGAATTAGGAACGAGTGAATAAGCCATAGTGCAACTGCAAATGGGGAATTCCTTTCACGTAATATATATAATGCCTTGCTGTAATTTCAGCATGTATTTACAGTCTAAATCATTCTCAGCAACCAACTTCGATTTCCTTGTCGATCTATACTACTCAGAGATCCTCAATAAGGACCCCAAGAGCTCAAGTACAGGACCTTCCGCATTGACTCCTCCGACCGCCGCGCCTCCGCTTCTCCCGCTAGCCTCCTCGAAGCCGCCGCCGCGGACGACGACCGAGGGGATCGCTTGTTGCTGCCGTTGCCCTGAGAAAACGAGGACATGGCCCGGTTCTTGGCGCGCTGGTGGATCGACCGGAGGGCGTAGTTCCAACGGCAGAACCCTTGGTCCTTGAGGGCCTCCACGGCGGCGACGCTGGCCGCGACTACCCACGTTCTGCTGGTTGAGCTCATCTTCGAGACTTGATTCGGTAAGTTCGATCGCGCGATTCTGATGGCGTGTGCGGGACTGAAAGTGATGATGGGATGGAGAAGATGAGAGCGTCGGGGAGTTCTCTTATAGGGGACGGCGATATGGCGGCGACGAAACCAAGAGGCGGAGCCCCCAGTTTGCCGCGGTTTGCATCCTCGGGAGCAAATGGTTTTGAGCGGGGGCGGCGGGGCCGGCGGCGGGGGGACCACCGGGCTAAGTGCCGGAATGACGCTTTTGCCCTCCCGTTACCTTGGCAATAATTTTGACCGCACGTGGTTTTTGGATTTTCCTTTTCTTTTTACTTGTTATTTTTAACATATAAGCAAAATCCGAGAATCAAAAGAAAGAGCAGAGAATGCAGTTTAACCAAACCCGAGAAATAAATTCCTTCAAAAAAAAAAAACGCCATGTTTGTGTTTCACCGAAAAGGGGAATTTCAACTGGAAAGTATCGTTTGACCAAAACAAAAAACAACTGGAAAATATTTCCGCTGAGAGTTGATTTTAATTTTTTTTTTTTGGGATAACGAGTTCCGAATTAATCTTGGACATGATTTCACCTGGCTTAAAATTGAAAAACAGATGAAAAATAAAATGCTTAAGAGTTTTAAGTACATGAAAAAGTGAGACACAGTGCACAAAGTATATAGAAAGTTAAGTTTCATTCATTTGATGCATTGTCTAAATAGATCCTCCTCTACGATACCCACATCCAATATTTATAATTTTTCATAATAACGGCGATAGATAAGCATAAGCTGTTACCTCATTTCCACACATAAGTCGATCTTATCCATAAACAATTACATTCTTCTTGCTCATTAGAGATGACTACCGCTTGACATTAGTGCCATCATTTGGCATTCTTGGTCGACACAATCTCCATATTCTACACACCCACCATTTAGTAAAATTAAGGGATAACCAAACAAAAGGTTCTTGAAATTTTAATTTGTTTCATATGGTCTCTAAACTTTTGGTATTTGACCAAAAAAAAAAACTTTTGGTAAATGTTTAATGTAACCTTAAACTAAATAAAAATATCTAATGTTATCATTCAATTAAAGACAACATTAAATATTTTTATATAACCTATATACAAAAAGTTCAAGAGTTATATCGAACGAATTAAAAGTCATTTTTTTTTTTTTTAAATTATGCCCACACAATATAAGAAAGTATTTTCTTTAGCACCGTTGATCACAATAGACAATCTGCAAATAAGTTAAGTACGGTAAATGAATCTCTGTACAACGCATGGTACGCATCAATTTCAAACCCAAATTGATCCTTTAATAACCTAATAATAGAAGTCCGATTTTTCTCTCGCATATCCATTGTTTGCTTATGGCAGGTCAATGGACCCGTATAAATACGACACAAGCCATGCGAAGCCCAATTAAAATAAATGTTTGACAAGAATTAGGAACGATCGAATAAGCTGCAAAGCAAATGGGAAAGAAAGTCCTTTCACGTAATATATATAATGCCTTGCTGTAATTTCAGCATGTATTTACAAGTTACATCATTCTCAATTTCTCAGCAACGAGCTTCGATTTCCCTTCTCAATCTAATCTACTTATTCAGAGAACCTTAGGAAGGACCCCAGGTGCTCAAGTACAGGACCTTCCTCATCGACTCCTCCGACCGCCTCCCCTCCGCTCCTCCTGCTAGCCTCCTTGAAGCCGCCGCCGCAGACGACGACTGAGGAGATCGCTTCTTGCTACTGCTGTTGGCCTGAGAAAACGAGGACGTGGCCCGGTTCTTGGCGCGCTGGTGGATCGACCGGAGGGTGTAGTTCCACCGGCAGAACCCTTGGTCCTTCAGGGCCTCCACGGCGGCGACGCTGGCCGCCACGACCCACGTTCTGCTGGTTGAGCTCATCTTCAGACTTGATTCCGTTCGATTCGTAGGCTTCTGATGGTGTGGGTTAAAGTGATGATGGGATGGAGAAGATGAGGGCGGTGGGGAGCTCTTTATATGGATGGTGAGGGCGACGGCGAAACAAGGGGCGAGCCCAAAACTTGTCGGGACTTGCGTTCCGAGCGCAAATGGTTTTGAGTGGGAGGAGAATCCGGAAACCTGGGGTGGTGGCGGGGTCCGCTGGCTTAGTGCTTTGGAGTGACTTTTTCTCTTTTTATACTAAATTCAGCAGCGCTTGAATCAGGAGGAGAAAACCACTATCATATTCCCGTTCACGTGCGGACACGGGATGAGCAAATCATGGGGCATTCGCTACATGTATATATCCGTTCCCAGAGAGCAACTAGATGCCACGCACGTTTCTTAGGACCACACAACCTTCTTGATCTTCGGTCGGTTTCCTCGGCCGACCGCGTGATGAGCTTAAGGTACATGAGCAGAGTGTGCCTGAGGGCCGTCCAGGGTCTAATAAAGGACCGTCCTTGGAGCTCGAAGGCCATGTCTTTCGGAATCAAGCCATCCCAAACCAAAAACAACATGGAATCAGCTGGCAAGCCTTCTCAGTTCAGATGGGTTTCCGGCGGTGGAAACGCCACAAAGACAGCGGCCATGATGGAGAAAAGCCGCCAGCTCAGGGAGGCCGAGAAGGCCGACAAGGTCATGCACCTCGTGTTCTGGGGTCCTCATCTGGTTTAAGCTTTGTCTTTCCCGTGGTTTTCTTCGCTTACTCTACCGCCGTATTTAGCAATAGTTAGCCTTCTGTAATTTTCTTCCGCAAGCGCAACGAAACTTGTGCTGTATATAGATATTCCATTTCGTATCTGTCGAATCTAATTTTCAAGCAGACTCGGTTTTGCCACCTTAACTTTGATCGAGTACATAGATACAAGGACCAGAACACGATCTCAAGATGGGGCGTTCTTCATGAAACGAAGCTCCAACAAGATGATAATGACATTACTTGATACAGGGAAAAAAATTCAATGAAATCAGCATCAGAATACCACATGAGTCGGCTAGACAAACTCTACTTGGAGAGATCACACATGTTCAGGCCACATGACTAAGAAATAGTAACGGCCTTCTAAATTTACAAACCATATGGCCGGATGTCATCGAGATAATTTATCGAGAGAAGAAAATATGAACACTGTCAATACAAATGTTTCCAACATACTAATGGCAAAAGGTTTCCAGTTGCATATGTATGAATATTGAAATGAATTACCCAATGTCATTTATTCCCATGATCGATATTTAGAAAAAGAATCAAGGAGAAGGAAACTGAAGAGATCAACTAAGACGACTAATGTCAACCTCATCAGGGATTTTTAAAGTTTGAGCTGCCCCAAACTTCTTGAACTCCTCCCCTGAATCTTCTTCACCACTGTCATTGTCCTCGTCATCGTGGTGGTGGGGTGTGGACGGATCATGGATGCTCTTGGCCCGGCAACCGTGGGTGGCAAGCATGTTCACCTGACCAAGGTGAGAAATCTCCACCACAACAGTGTCATCGTCCAGGGGTAGCGGTTGCTTCCACGGTTCCCCGTCAATCCTCATAAATGTATGATCAGCTGCAACTTTGTGAAACTCAAACCTGATGCGGTGTGCCTAGTACAAATTGGGAAAAATAATTGAAGGACAGTATTTCTTTTTCATCCAACAGCGACACCAAATAAAATCTTAGATTCTAGTCAACAAGAGTTGCTAATATCGAGACTCATCCACTTCCAGTAAGAAAGCAAAAATCCCAGCTTGAGATTTTACCTGAGCAAGACGAGTCCCATGCCCATGTGGAGCAAGCAATACAAGACCGTGCCAGGCATCTCTAAAACCAACAATCTCGAGGTGACCATCATCAACATAAGGTGGGGTCAAGTCCCTCTGCAAATAATGGTTTAATTAGAATAGGTTATAGCAATTGCAAAGGTAGCTTTTCCAATTACTGTTGGTTTAAATGGACAAATGTAGCTCTTTCACTCTGCCAATGATGCACGTCCGTACTAACCTGACTCCGTTTTGTGCTGTTTGGTGTCCCCCACGGATTAAGTCCACCAGAAAAGCTGGGCAAGTTGAGACAGACAATTGACCTAATGCTGAGTAAGAAAGTGCAAGAAGTGTCAGTCTTTTTGCACAGGATCCAAATATATCCCTTGTGTACAACCAAAAAAAAGGAAATAGCTAATTAGTCACAGTTATCATGATGGACAAACTCCTTGTCATGAGCATCAAAGCTTACCGAGAACTTTATAATGCATGGAGATGTCAAAAAAGGAATGCACACATTGAAGGAACCAATTGATAGGACAAGTCTCCTAATGAATGCCTACATATGCTGAATTTCATTTTTGTTGATACATAAATGGTGGCTTAGTTGATTCAATCAGGAAGAGGCGAGATTACCTGTGTGGTATGTGGAGATCTTGCCATTGGCCATGTCTTTTCATAATCTTCACTTTTGCCAGCTGAGCTATATTCCTGTACTGAAAAGGTTATGCTACTTTCACAACAACAACAAAGAGCTGACCATTAACCAAAGTTTCTACCCGGAAGATGGGGAAAAGAAAAGAACTGTAGCAATTAGAAGCTATTAAGCCTATCAAAGAGACAAAATTTCTAAACTGGTTAGCCTACAGATTCCTATAGGCTATGGAGAAGGCGGAAAAAAACTGTGCTATCTCAGCAATGACAATCTTCCTAATATATCTGGACAACAATCCAAACAATTTCGTCAGCTTCCTTATAATGTGAAGCCAAGTGGAGAAATTTCTCCTAACCAAAAGATCTCACAGGAAGATTCAATGGCCTAAAGTTTCTTGAGTAGTAGCATACCCATGGAGATGAACAATTTCATTTTGAAACCAAGTCTCCTCACAGGACTATCATCCATCCAAAGTTATAAACCACTTGCAACTACTCCAAAAGAGCTGATGACCAAAATGTCACCAGTAGAGACAGCATTTGCACTGGGAAACACAGAAAACATCATTGCATCTATATATTTACCGTGAAGAAGGATGAAAAATAGAAGCAAAGAACCATCCTTGAGTAAACCCAAGCTTTGCATAAGTACTCTGCATGTAAAAATAGAGAAGTCAGAGTTACCGATCTCCGTTAAGTTACGTGCACTGACAGGGAAAAGAAGAGCTGATTTTATCACATTGATATGCAGTAAGACCATTTTATCTGCAATATCCATTTAATTCAAGCAACAAACAAAAGCATCAATCCTTCCAACTTCTCCAAAATCCATCCCAGCAAGTGATGAAGACAACAAAAGTACCTGATTAATCAACTGATTTTTGAATTTTTCAGGATGTGCCTTCCTCTCTGAATGAAATGCATAGGATATTTGAGCATCCATGCCTGTAGAAAGTGCTTTTTAAGTTTCTCTTGGATCGAAAAAGTGTTAGGGACAAAAATTACGCATCCACATTATCAGAAGGAGCAAAAGAAAGGGGAAAATATATATATATATATATATATATATATATATATATATATATTTATTTATTTATTTACACACACACATATATATATACTGGCAAAGCTATAAGATCTTACCCATGCTAAAGTAATTCCAGAATCCCCCGCGAAATGTGTGATGACCTTCCTGAAAGTGGTTCCAAGTTGTTACAAGAAAAAGAGCATTACCGAGAAATTTACAGTAATCAGAGAAAATGCAAAAGCAAAAGATACAGATTTCCACATAAATTTTAGATTCTGGTAATCTTCCACCATGGACAGATTGTGAGCTTTTGCTGGGATTGTCCAATAGCTAATTAAGATTTTTCCGAGTCCTTGTCCACTTTGAGATCTAAGGACTGGATTATATATCACATGGCAAAATGATATATATTAATGCACCTGATATAAGTTGAATCCATTCAAGAAAATTAAGTATTTTTACATGTCAATGGTACATTAGAAAAAGAACATCAAGGTAGGATGATATGGAGATGTTACTACATGCATAAAAAGTTCTATAATTCTTTTCTTGAGAACCTGTTGTTGCTCTGAGTTCCAAAAGACACGCAAAAGCTTTATAATCTAAAATTTAGCTACTTTCAGAAGTATATATTACTATGACACCAGCTTTCCTCCCTTTTCCCAATTCCCTCAATAATTTCATTAACTCAAGGTCCTATAGGATAGCTCCTTTGCATTATCCGTATTACGATCAAGCTCGCATTTGGAAGAGCTCATATGCTGTACACAGGTGCAGTCTCTTTGCTTGCCAAACGAATTTTGGCATTGGCATTTAGTTGACTCAGAAACAACATAGGCTATCTTCATCCTAGAAGTGCTTACCAGAGTTGAAAGTTCTAGTTGAGAACACTAGACAAAGAACCACCTTGCATTCTAAGAAGATGCACATTCTTGATAGAGTACGCTTGAAGAATTAAAAACATACAGAGGTGGTGCACAAGGCATGGATAAGTTTACCATGTTCAGTTCATCTGTCGAAGAAACACGTTGGAAAGAATGCAGAGAATGTGGTAGTTCAAGGGGTGCAATGGGATCACAGGTTTCTTCTTTGGGTGTTCTCATCCTCATCAAAATATGCCAGCTGAATTGCAAGAAGCAGTTCGATATTTAATGACATAAATGAACAGAAAAGAGGTGAAAGACAATATTCATCATTAACAGGACCCCTGTTCCCAAAAAGGGCTGCATAATGCAACCAAAATTGTTGTTTAGTTCAAGATCATTCTGATACACTGACTTCATGGTTCATTCAGCAGCAGCTGTATGAGTAGTAATACTTGTAACTGATTTCAGATCGATCAGCAGCAATTCCAGCATGGCATTTAGTACCTGTCGATTTTCATCTCCTTTGCCTCACTCACTTTCTTAAGGAACGACACAACTGATGAACGATCAGTCCCAGGATTCTTCTTACCCTGTGACAAAAGTGAGGTCAATCTTTTACTTTTATACATCAACCTTATAGTTAAACATTTCATGCGACTGTATCATGGTTTAATCAAGAGCATAGAAGTAAACCACTTCTCTTCACTTGTTAATTTGGCATGCATATTAACTTCAATAATAAAGTCGTGAACTCATTTTGACATTGCAGAGGAAAAAAACAGAAGGAAAGAATGGCCAAGAGGAGCAGCCTCCTTAACAAAAACATTTAAGAACTTAATGGATGTGGCAAATAAATGAGGTAGTGATATCAATGTGCTTACCCATCCAAATGAGAAAGGGAGGTTGTTTCCAGTACCCAAGGGCACCGTTGCAATCGCAGGAGGATGAGATAATTTGAGATCGGAGACAACTCCAAGAAGCCAACCCGCTGTCCCATCACCTCCTGCTACCTAGAGTGCAGAAAAGAGTAAGCAAGTACTCAAATCCTTGAAATCATAAGCTGAATGTGACTGTTTGATGAAATCTATTATGCAAGTTAAGAACTCAAGTATATCATACTCACAATTATTTTTAATTGCTGCTGGATCCGAGGGGCAAGCGTGTCCCCGTTTAATCTCAGCTTTTCCAAATTTAAGTAGATTCTGCGGAAAACCTCATCTGGAGCCTCTTCTCCCAGATCAAAAACCTGAAGGAAGCGTTGTTCGTGATTTAAATCAAAGCGCGAATTGCAAATGCATGACCAATTGCACGTGAAGTGCGAATGAAAGTACCTGGTGTTCACCAAGAAGAGAACGATATGTTACGAGGAGGTCACCCCCCAGCTGGCCGCCACTTTTCGAGTTGACAAACACCAACACTGGCCACTGAGGTGCAACCGAATCATCCTTATCCTCTGAATCGGGGACAATAAGGTAACTGGGAATGCGGAAGTCATTTGGAGAAAAGGATTCAGAGTCTGGGTTTGCCATTGCTGCCTTGACTGCAAATTTTGAGATAGCATCAAACCGAAACACAAGGAAGAAATATAACAAGCCATGGATATGTGTTGAAGGTAGTTGATCAACGAGGGGAAAGCGACAAAGAAAGCGTGCCAAATACAGATCATACATCGTCAAGTCCATCGAATTAAGGAGATCCTCATCGGTCACGACATTAAGATTCACAATTAGAATCATTACAACGACCAATCAAAACACAGAATTCCCCTCCAAAAAAATAATCAAAACACAGAATATTCCATATTCTAATCAGCCATACCAACGAAAGGAACTCTGGGTTCTGTTCGCTATCCCTTTAATTTGATCCGAATTTCGCATCGACCGTAGGGAAAGCGAAAAAACACACCTTTTTCTGCCGGGAATTCAGCAACGACAAAAGCCCGTGTTCGGCTCTTTAGCAGACGAAAGATACCTGGGAATTCAAGCTCTGACAAGTACCAAGAATCACATGGAACTGGGTTCTTGGCGAATCAGATTGCCGAGAGTCCGGATCTCCGAAAAGTTCAAGATTCACTCCGCTAACGCAACCCACCAAGCGAACGCGCTCCTTTCGCCGTCTGATCCAAAAACCAGAGACGTTGACTGAAGCCGAGACGGATTTCTGTTACGAACAGCGCGAAAAGCTTCGAGCTCACGAAATGCGAAGGTGGGAAGCCGATAGGGGGCACAGAGAAAGGCGCGGGAGATCGTCGCGCTGGCTCGTTCCCATTTCTCGCACGGGGTTCGTTGGCGAGATTCGATAAAGGAGGGCGCTTTTCGGGGATCTTTCCGTCGCCTCTCTCGTGGTCCGCATTGACTGGCAGTCGTGGGTTCTCACGAAAGGCCGGATCTTTATCAATTACCGGGGTTATACGGATGCATGGTACGACCCGAGATGAACATCAAACACGGTTAAAGTAAGGATAACGTCCGAATTACGAGCGGGAAGATTGCTCGTCCGAACGTGGCGACTCCGACAAGGGCAAGTGGGTAGGGGAGATGATGACGATAGCCGCCATAATTATGGAAAAATATTAGGTGGAGGATTTTAGCTTGGGAATGTGTTATTTTGGGTGGCCATAACTACTGGATAATGATGTAACTTTGTTTTTTTTGTGATGTGACTCAACTCACATCCCCATTACCTGCCCTAGTATATAAAGCGGGGTGGGCTTACGAACCTTTATTTGGTCCTGTCAACTTGCTTCTCAACTGTGCATGATTTGTATTTAGCTTGCTAAAGGTCTAATTTTTGTTTGATGAATCCAAAAATCGGAGGTGGCAAAATGGGTCATGGGTCCATATATCAACTCATGTTTTAGTGGGTTGGATGATGCATAGATTCCCTAATATTTAAAATATGAGTTTGGCATGGGTCTTATAAAATAAAGCTCAAATTATCATGGGTTCTAGTGGGTTTTAACTTATTTAATTGAAGCGCAATTTTGAGGATCGCTGTTAGCAACAACTGTGGACCCATAGTCCTCATGGATCCAATTCCAATCGCCTCAAGAAATCCCTATTTAAGGGGAAAATTTGCTAAGAATTGGAGCTTAGGTTGGATTGGGTGTGAATTGCTAAAACTATGTTGCTATATATGGGTTAATGTAAATTAAATTGATCAATTTGGATCAAACCTATTCTTTACCAACTTAACTTAAACCTCACTCGATCCCCAATTTGATAGTTTTACCCAAAACTAACGTTAGTGCCTTTTGTTTTGTAGGAATACTTTCACTTTTTTAATAAGAGTTAATTTCACGTTCAGATTAAATGCGCCTATATCCAACTTATAAAAGAAGGGAAGAGTATATTGACAAAGTAAAAAGTAAAGATGAGAAAGGATTCCCTCCAGTATTATATTTACATGATTTTTTGTTTATTCTTCCCTTTTTGGCCAAATATGTATAATTTTCTTTCTAAAATCTTTAAATACACATTAATCCTCTTCCGCAAACATTTTGAAAAATTTGCAAAAAAAGAAGAAGAAAAGAACCACGTTTCTCTTCACATATTCATTATTCTTTACGGACAAAAATTGACAGCTTACAAAATAAAAAAATAAAAAAATCGAATTCATCAATCACTTCCTTTTCTTTTCCTAAATCGTTGCGATGGTTAAATCATATTAGATTTGGAAAGAGGTTGAAATATGATGTCAAAATGTCACCATTGACCAGGAAAATTTAAAATTAGAAAAAGGAACAGAAAAACAAAAGGAAAAGAAAAGAAAAGAAAAACAGGTGCCAGACCAAACTCCATCGTCATTAGCCTATCTACATCGCTTCCTTTCCTTCTGCAAATCCCCTTCCACTGCCCGAAGAGATGATGAAGTGCAGTATCCTCCACCGCCATGATGTCCCGCCACCGGCGAACTCAGTCCTGACAACCGCTGTGCCGCCCACCTTCTTCGACATCCCATGGCTTCTCTGCTGCCCTATGCAGCGCCTCTTATTCTACGACTTCACTCAATCCCCTCCCTCCTTCTCCTAGATCACCCTCCTCTGAGATTTTATGGGACTAGCATTGAGCGTGAAAATTTAATTAGAGAGGTAAATAGGGTTTGAAAAAATTCAAACTTAAGACCTTCAGCTTTAATACCATGAGAGATTTTGTGAGACTATAACTAATTATTCTAAGAGCTTAAACTATTAAATGACGACGTGATTTATTATTTAAATATTTTAACACTTCTCTTCACGCTTAGTCTTGTCTCTTGTCTAATACTAAGTGTTGAAATTTAATTGAGGAGGTAAATAAGGGGGGCTTGGTAATATTTGAATTCAAGACATCCAGTTCTAATAGCATATGAGATTTTGTGGGACTATTATAAACCTTTCTAAAAATTAAAATTGTTGGACAAATACGTGATTTAATATTTAATTATTCCAACACTCTCGCTCCTCGTCCACTCTCTCCCTTTGTCTTCGCCGCTTCTTCCCCTTCACTGGCAGCCTCGTCCTTCCCCTAGCATCGCTGGAGAAGCTTGACATTCTCTACTCCGATGGCGACTCCCTCTCCTTGACTGTTGCCTAGTCGTCGCTGACTTCGTCGAGCTCATCAGCGATAAGGCCTGCGACGTCGCGCTGATACACCTTCTGTTGCCTTAGCTCTCGCTGCCACATGCATCCGTCAGCGCACATTTATGGCCCCTTATGGCGATGGTCTATATGGTCAATGAATTCGGTATAATCATGCTATTCTATGCTATAACTCAAGCTAATTTGGCAACAACATATGCTATGCAATTGGTAGTTTGAAAAACAAAGATACAACATGTGCGAGAAAGTAGATATTGGATATATCGTAGTTTGAGTTTATAGAACAAGTAATAACATTAAAAAAAAAAAATTGGAAGAGTAGGAATTTTATGAAGGGGGGTCTGAGGTTTAAATTAGGATCTTATCGTCTAGATTTAGTACATATCATGAGAAATACAGATTATTAATCGTGTTGACGTGCGAAAATTGACATTGAAATGTTGGGTCTAATTTGAAATTCCGATTAAAATGATAATGGTTTAGGTGACCCTATTCCCAAATAAGGGCATTTGCATTGGGGTCCACTTTCTCCACGTAGCGATAGATGGGAGGTCCTTCAATCACTTCATGAAATCGTCGACGTCCATTCGTAGGTCCGAAGGAGTCTCGGCTTGCATTGACTCAAACGGCTGAGTCCTTTCCACGACCGAGAAGTGATCAGGGTGGGCTCTAGACTAAGCCCGAGCCCGAGCTAGAGTGAAGCTCTTCTCATTGTTACGAACAAGGTAAGAGCAACATCTGTCCTGAGAAAAGCTCATATCAACGGACTAAAATCACAAGTCTTGAGCCAACTCAAGAACAATGGTGGCGGTGGTGACTCTGAGCCAGAGCCAATCCACCTGTCGACATTCGTGGTGACATATTCACCGCTAGTTACTTTGTTTATTCAATCACTTAAATGTCATAACTTTTAAAAATTATTTACTTAAGTATTATAACTTTCAATCGATCACTTAAGTGTCAAAATATTAACACTTGTAGTGAATTCGGGCCTTAGTGGCCTAAGCACATACCCAATTTTATAATATAAACTAGATAATTGTAATAGGAAAGTTTGTGGAAATAACTAATCGTTTTCTATTTACTGACATCCTGAAAAATGAATGTAAATTTTGTGAGATTAAACTAACATAATCCATAAGTCAAGTATATCTGCCATGCAAGAATTCAAAAATAGCATTTGAAAATGTCTAAAACTAGATGCACGTAAAAAATAAAGTATGGTTGAAATTGCTCAATTTCCTTTTTTTTTTTCGGAGGACATATTTGGTTGATGCAACTATAGCTTTTAATAGAGAAATGATTGTGTGATGGTTTTTTTTAATCCGATGTGAGAAAAACAGTCTATTTTGGATTTCAAAATCAGATAATAAATAATTATAAATTATTGCAGTGTCTACTCTGTCGAGAATTTGTGACTCATAATAAGTTGTTATTCTCATAGTAGTCAAAAGATTGTTAATTTCTTTTTAATATTGGGCTGACCAAAAAAATTAATGTTGATTCGGTGAGATTAAAATGATCAAAATTGATCAATCAAGTTTCTTTGCCTTGCACACGAGGAACATGAGTTGGGGGGGGCCCGGGTGACAGACCAAGCTTTTGTATGATTGAAAGCACCTCATTTTCAGATGTCTGATCAATCAAGTTTCTTTGCCTTGCACACAAGGAACACGCGTTGGGGGGCCTGGGTGACAGACCAAGCTTTTGTATGATTGAAAGCACCTCATTTTCAGATGTTTGATCAATCAAGTTTCTTTGCCTTGCACACGAGGAACACGAGTTGGGGAGCTCGAGCTATAGACCAAGCTTTTGTATGATTGAAAGCGTCTCATTCAATTAAGTCAATTAACTTTCATAAATGTGTTTTATGAGTATTCTATTGACTTAATTGAACGATTGTTATGAAAAACAATTGACCAAAATAATGGGTACTTAAGATTGATCTTAAAAGGCTGAAATGAATAATTTTGCAATTCATCGGATAAAACTGCAAATTGAAGTTGAGTCCAACTAATATTGTAATTGCCCTATCAAACTAACCACCCATGTCTAAGATTACCTATTGTATTCAAATTGGCCTTGAATTGAAGTGTCCAAGCTTAGGTAAAAAATGAACCTAGGCTTAATATTAAAATTGGACCTAGATTTATAAAATTGAACCATAGTCTTGAATGAGTCAACTTGAATTTCTTCAATTGAAACTTAATTGACAGATTTTCTTATATTCAAGAGATTAAAATTCCTCAAATCAAGGAGTCCTAATGTGAATTTCTCAAAGTTGGTTATAAATTTGGACTTATCTTAAGAAAATGAGTGGAAAATCATAGCTTGTTTACAAGTCATTAAGAATCGATTTTGACCCTCTAACTAGAGCTTAAAACGGCAATTCGTCTTCCGATATGATAATTCAAAAGATTGAATGAACGAATGAATTTAAAATAGTCCCTAGATCAAATGTCATGAAAGAAATTACACCTAATTATGACTAAAATGAAAGTAATTTTATTTTGGTCGATTTAAAATTTAAAATCGAAAAATTCAAAAAACAAGGTTCTTCGTTGAATTTTGCGAAACTTTCGACACACGAATCAAATTGACACTAAAAGAAGTATTTTTGGGGATTTTTGATTTTTTCAATTTTGTTGTCAAAGATTTAACTAAAAGTCAATCATTTAGTTGACTTTTTTTCTAAATAGTTGATTTCTTGATCAAATTTTTGAATTTTTAAGAAATTGATTTGACAAAAGTGAAATTGAAGATAAATGGCATATTTTTTGGGTAAATAGCCAACTTTTGACTCGGAATTGACTTTTGGTCAAATGGTTGATCAAAAAATCAACTCGAAAGTCAATCATTTGATTTTTTGGATTTTTCTTAAAATGAATTAGAAATTGCTTAAAAATAACAACAATAATAAATAAATAAATAACAGGACAACACTTTTTGGCTTAGAAATAGGATTTGTCGTGATTAGAAATCCAAATCTCGATTTTTTACTTTTTTCGACGTATCGACTAAAAATCATATGTTAACAAGGATAAAAAATCATTAAAATCTATCGCAAATTTCTAACAATTGATACCAATGGGTAATGTCTAAGGTGAAATATAACTGCAAGGAGATCCCAAGCTTCCTTTGCTTTATTGAGGCAATCAAACTAAAGTAATAGATGGAACTGAAATGTTTCAAAACTACATTAGAGTTTGATGATTCTTGCTATTCCACCCCTCCAAATATTCAATAGATTTATCCATAGATTCATCAGCAGTCTTAGTAGATGCACATATATCGCCAGTGACATAGCGCTAATGCTTGAGTCCTCTAAAAAAACTTGATTTTGTTGAGCCCGTAAAATAGAATTTGAACCATTCATAATGGTCTCAATGGATAAGGAATCCATAATATGTACTTAATTGGTGAATAGAGTACAATGGATTAAAAATATGAAGAGACCGGCACCTTGGAGGATAGAAATAGTGAAACTAAAGTCATAAACAAAATTAACACATCGAAAAACCTTGGGAAATTCTAAAGTCTTCAAGAACTACTTGAAAATCAATCAAATTGGACGTAAATGAAAGAGAACAGGTTTGGTCTTATGTTCCAAATCAAGTTCGGTTTGCTCAATTGAACAATTTGGTCTATAAAGGAAGTACCAGCTAACTATGATATCCAACCGACTGGGCCGAAGTAACGAGGACGTGTCATGTTGATGTGACTATTGACGTGGCACTTGATGCGTCACTGACATGGCAGACAATGTGAAAGTGAGGTCAGCATGCTTACGAGAGTTGTTATTGTGTGGATCCAAAGGACAGTGGCACATGGTGACAGGTATGAGCATGTGCGGTGGCAGATCGCAACAAAATTTTAGAATCTAACTCTTCTAGGGGTAGCAAATTTGATGTCGGTGTTGGTTTTTTTTTTTTTTTTTTTTTAACAAGCAGCAAAAAGTGTCAGAACAACACTCGAGGCGGGTGGTTTCCTCATACAACAAGAGCTCTGATAATGTTGCTACAAAAATTGTATAATTCGATGGGCACTTCCTCACATACGAAAGCTCTAAAATCATGTTAAAATGTCCAATCCAAAAATTTAAGTTGATAGATGAAGGGAGATCATATATATATATATATAAAGCATATAAATCTTGTAGTTAAGTAATAAGATATTTTAACATACATTCTCATGTGCAAGTTAGGTTAGTAATCAAATGTGGAATTTGACGAATATAGGAGACACACGTGAAATAACAAGAGTGGAATCAAACTCTGTAATCAAGATAAGAACAATGCATGAGAGAATCATATAATTTCTGCATATTTCTCTGTGAATTTTAATGAAATGTACATGAGCTTTTTTTTATATATTTTAAAAAAGGATTGTCTAAGAAAATCTAAGGAAAATCCGAAAAATCTCCTGATATTTCTAACAAGAAGGCTGCGACAAGCTTTCCCACTCCGGCTTCAACGCACATTGTAGGGCTAAGGATGGGGGTCTAAAGATTGGATTCCGATGGAGAGGGTCACTTCTTCACTTGAACGAGGATTGGAATCAAGGCTGATGGCTTTGAGCTTTTTTGCCTTCCTCCCTTTTCGCTGCTCAGGATAAATTTTACATGCCATGATTTTTACACTGCACAAGAAGCTTTAAGATTTTGTAAGTTACGACACTTTGTAGAGAAAAATGCGACTGATGGTGGTTTAGCATGAAAGAATCCGTTTCTAAGACTATAGAACCGTCCATCTAGATGGAGCCCGTCGACATAGACTTGCGACACCATGGTTGCACCCTTTCTTCACCTGCTTCGGGCCCTATCTCGTCCAAGTCTTGCCTCACTATGGTGTCCCATTAGCTTTTGTTTTATATATATATATATATATATATAGTTGCACCCTTTCTTCACCTGCTTTGAGCCTATCTCATCCAAGTCTTGCCTCACTATGGTGTCCCATTATATATATATGTGGGAAAGCGAGACCTGGGTGGGTGCGGAAGAAGCTTTTGCTTTGGAGCCTGATTTGATTACGTTTATTAACGTTTGTATCTCGAAATCGTTGACCTTTTAGCCTTTGGCGTGTTGTGCTTTTTTCTCGGGACCAAGTCGTCTCTCACCCCTTCCTGTGATCTTTGCGTATCTTGGATAAAACTCGAAAACCAGAAAGTCAATGCTGTGGTGTCTGATACGATCTCTGATTCATTGAAAGCACACCCCATTTCAGACGTAACTTAAATTCATTATCTCACCGACCAAAAAAAAAAAAAGTTCATTATCTCCATTATATATATGCAACAAGACAACGTGCGGGGGTGGGTTACATCGCCTTTAAACCGGGACAAAAACCTATCATCGGCGTGTCCATACAGCTTCCTTCCCTTCTTATGAAAAATTCCCCTTCCCCGTCGGGCGAGATGTTGAAGGTCAAGATCCTCCACCGTTACGACATCTCGCCGCCCGCGAACTCAGTCCCGACGACCACTCTCCCTCTCACCTTCTTTGACATCCCGTGGCTTCTCTTCTCCCCCATGCAACGCCTCTTCTTCTACGACTTCCCTCAATCCCCTGAATCCTTCACTCAGACCACCCTCCCGCTCCTGGTCCGCTCCCTCTCCCTCTGTCTCTGCCGCTTCTTCCCCTTTGCCAGCAGCCTCGTCCTCCCCCTGGCGCCGCCCCAGAAGCCCTACATCCTCTTCTCTGACGGCGACTCCCTCTCCTTGACTGTTGCCGAGTCTGCCGCCGACTTCGCTGACCTCGTTAGCAATGAGCCGCATGACGCCACGCTAATACACCCTCTGGTGCCTCAGCTCCCACCGCCGCGTGCATCCGATGGCGCACGGGTGGGGCCCCTTATGGCGACTCAGGTCAGTTGTCGATGGTCTGGCTCTTCCGTGATCGTGTTCCTTTTTACTAGCTTTAATTCTCATTATTTGGTTTTAGTATCAACATTTTTTGAGCTGATCAATGCTTCTTTTCGGAAGATCTGTTTGGCATATTTACGAATTCAGTATAATAATGCTATGCTATAACTTGAGCTCATTTGGCAACAACATACGTTTTCTTGTTGCAACACAAAGTTAGTGCAATTTGGGAAGAATTACCAAAAAAACCATAAATCTATTGTAATTATGTCAATTTAGTTCATATGGCCAATTTTGGAAGGGCGATGTTAACGTGAACACGGATGGACATCGCCTGTCCAACCGATGTTGATGTGGACAATTTTTTCGTAATATTTTTTTAAATTTTTTTAATTAATTTTATTCTTTTTTGTCCTTCTCCTTCCTCGAGAGGGGAGGTGAGGCTCAACCTTAATAGGGGTTGGCGAGGCTCGCCCTCACTAGTGACCGGCAAGGTCGATAGGGGCGGAAAAAGAAATAAACAACTAGAAAAAATAAAATATTATTAACAATTATCTACATCGAGGTCAATTAGACGGCTGTCATATACGTTAGTGCCGAGTAGTCAAAATTAGCTAGATGGACCGAATTAACACAAATGTAAAAGGTTTAAGATTGAATTAGCCAAAAAAAAAATACAAACGTTTAGTACTGAATTCACACAATTGTAATAGGTTTTGACCTTTTTGGTAATTATACTATGCAATTTGGGAGTCAAACAACAAAGATAGAATACAAGCGAGAAAGTTATATCATATAGACATAAATAAAAGGTAGATATTGGATTTAAGAGTGATTTAAGTTTTTGTAACATTTACAAAGATATAAAAAAAAAATGAAAAGAGTCCAAGGTTTACATAGGATCTCATTGTTTAGATTTAATACATATCACAAGAAGTATAGATTAGGCATCATGTTGATATACACAAACTAACATTAAAACGCATCGTCATATTTGAGCTTTTCGGTTGAAATGATACTTAGAGATGAAATTGTTAAATAAGAAGTTGAGAACAAGTGATGTGTTCAGGAGGACCGATGGGATTATGATAAAGATTTCATGAACAGATTTCTCTAGGGCATTCGTTCAACGTTCGTATAAAAGGAATTTTGTGATTTTCAATGTACTATCTTCTTTGATTATGTGTAATAAATATGCAAGGGTGATAAATATACGTCCGACTCAAAATACTAGTTGTATAAATAAAAATTGAACTCGAAACTTATGGTCGTTTTGTTGGCTAATGATTTAGGTAACTCTGTTCCCAAATAAGGGCATTTGCATTGGGGTCCAGTTCCTCCATGTGGTAGCAGATGGGAGGTCCTTCACTCACTTCATGAAATCGTGGGCGTCCATTCACAGGTCCGGAGGGGACCCCACTTGCATTGAGTCAGACGACTTGAGTCCTTTTCACGATCGAGGAGTGATCAAAGACCTGAATGGGCTCGAGCCCATACTCTTGAAAGATTGCTGGAGTTGCGTGGGCCCAAGCTCGAGCCTGAGCCCGAGCCCAAGCCCGAGCCCGATTCTTCTCGTTGTTGCGAACAAGGTGAGAGCAACGTTTATCCTTCGAAAAGCTCACATCGACAGGCTAAAAGCACAAATATTGAGCCAACTCAAGAACGACGGCCTTGACTCGGAGTCGGATCCAATCCACTTGTCCACGTTCGTGGTAACGTGTGCATTCATATGGGTATGCATCATCAAATCAAGAGATGAAGAACACCAGTGTCATGATCAATCACCGCTGGAAAGGGGCAATAACGAATTTTGTCATTTCGTCTTTTCTGCGGATTGTAGGGACCGACTCGAATACTCGATACCCTTGACATACTTTGGGAACTGTCTGGTCGCATGTTGTGCCTCAGAGAAGAAAAATACGCTCTTGGGAAAAAGTGGAATTTTGCATGCCACAAGGGCTATAGGGAGAAGAGTCAAGGAAATAGGGACAGGTGGAGCATTAAGAGGGATGGAGGGATGGATAAGGAACTTTAATATGATTAACGGCGGGGATGTAGTGTCCGTGGCTGGGTCGCCGAGACACGAGGTGTACGACACGGACTTCGGGTGGGGGAGGCTAAGGAAGAGCCACCTGGTGCATATTGATGCATCGGGGTCGATCTCTCTCACAGAGAGTAGGGATGGAGATGGTGTGGAGGTCGGGTTGGCATTGACTAGAGTTTGCATGGAGAAATTCATTTCTTTGTTTGAAAAGGGATTGAAATCATTTATGTCACCTTAGTATATGTTTGGTCCATATAATGCCATGCCAATTTCGATTAAGTAACACGGGTCTTTGTATCTTAATTTATTGACAAATGTAAGGACTGCCGACCACATTTCGAGCACCAAATTACGGGGGAATCTCAAGGATTCACCATTAGGCCAAAAGGAAATAAATACTTGTTAGAATGTTGCCCATCTCTTGCTGACTACATGTAAAATTGGGCAAGAATGTCCACCTCACTCCCCGAACTCAATGGTATGTATCAAGTATAAATTCCTTAAAACAAGGCAAAAGAAAGTTAAGCATCGACTCTTGCGAAAAACTTACAAAATTATAAATCCCACAAGAAAATAATAAATCTTCTCAACTTGCTATAATCATTTACTAATTTGAGATAAAACCATAGTTTTCCAATAGTGGCGATAATTGCCCAAGCATGTAACCGGTGTAATGATATAAACTAAAAGGATAAGTGTACTAGAAGTCATAAAACTTGTCGTGAGAGTATAATTGAATCCTAAAACTTTCAAAAAATAAAATCTAGACCTAAAAGTTATCATGAAAATGTAATTGAATCCTAAAAATTTTAAAAAATACAATCAAATCCTAAAACTTGTCATAAAAGTCTAATTGAGTCATTTAACTCTCAAAAAGTGTAATCAAGTCCTAAAACTTAATTTTCAAAAAATACAATTAACTCCTAAAACTCAACGAACTATCATTTATGAGTTATCGGTACAAATAGTAAGTGCTCATGAAGTGAATGCATTTGACTGAAACAAATTGGGTTAGAAGTCATACGATCACGATAGGTGGAATTAAAGAACCATCAATCAAAATTACCTGGAATGACAGATAGAGTAAAAGTGTATGGGATAAAGAAGTTGCAAGTGCTAGATTCTCGAAAAATTGAACAAAAATTCTCTAGAGTAACAAATGAGCTATTGAGGGAATCCTCAATGGTAGTAGCAGTGGTGGATCTGCATGCAAGTGGACTTCTATATCAAGATTGGTTATTTGTCCCTAGGTCACAATCAATGGCAATTGGATGCAAGATGACCATGTCGGCGATAATACATACAATAGCATTCTCAAGATGAGGAAGAAGCAGAAGCGACAAGCACCGCATCTGTAGAACTAGACAAAGTAGTGCATTGCTCCTTCAAAATAGGAGCTCAAATCTCTTTAGTCAACAACTCTGATGTCATTGCCTCAAATGATAACAAATCTCAATGTAAAAGTGAAGATCGCACCAATTCAAACTTCTCATTAAGTGCCACTAGAAATTGCGTAATACGCATATGTCACTAGTTGATCAATCTAGCATTTTCTAACTCATGAGATTTTAAAATTTCATCCAAGTCAGTCTTATTTACACTCAACTCACAAGGATCTCTAGAGAGAGAAGTTCTGAATTTGTATTCTACTTATAAATAAGATGATACAAATGAGGGGGAGGAGGAGGCACCTGTATATATAAGTATAAGATTAACCGTAATCATAAATCTCTCTTAATCTAACATTAATCTAATAGTGAAGATTAGATCTCCCAAATTACTGCCTACCCGTATTTATTTTAGAAGTATATAATTACCTTATCGCCCCTTAGGAGTATTCCATAATACTCAAGAAAACCTTAGAATTTCAGGAGATAGGTTGAGGGTTGCTCGCTCGTGGATCAGTCACTACCTTCATTCAGAAAACCTCTAGGATGTCTCAATTCGTCGGGCTGTGACACATACACTCGCGATATTCAACAAATTTGTGAGCATCATAGTTTGCTTCCCATTGTGGCTCAGATTAGGATAGTTGATCCCTTAAAGCATGCGTGGAGGATAAACAATCATTAACAAATTAACATGTATCCTAATGTATGCAGTGCATATTTCCTAACAACCGATATGTGTAATAGTAGTTGGTAAGGAAATTCTAGGCTTCCTTTGCCATATTGAGGCGAACGAACCGAAGTATGATAAATGAAATTGAAGTGTTTCAAAATCATGTTAGGTTTTATTGATTCTTGCTATCCCACCTCTCCAAACATTCAGTGGATCTTCATCAATAGTCTTAGTAGGTGTCACATCCTTACCTCGAAGAGGGTTGGAACCACCTAAAATTCGGCTAATGGATCATTTAGCCTAGACTTAACTTGAACTCTCTTAAGTCTATACCAATTTGCAACTTAAGGTTTAAGTTCTTAATATGCAAATGATTTTTATCTAGGAGCCACCATTAATATATTTACGATGGGTGGACTAGAAATATAAGTAAAGGAATGAGAGGTTTACGTCACTTTTACAAACTAGAGATTAAATAAGTTTGAGAATTTGATTACATTAGATTTCTTTAATGTCACTTAGGTACCTTTTCTCTTTTATAAAAAAAAATATTTGGCAAGCGGCTTGGATTAATTTTACATGTGAGATAATTAGACGGGTGTGGAACCATTATTTAACACTCAATAATCTAAATAAATTGAACAGGGAGGAAATACTTATCTCAAAGCTACAAAAACATTTGCAATGTTAGTTAGAAAATCATGTCGGCAATCATAGATATGATTTCTAATTAACACACGTAATTATTCAAATCTTTTGGGTTTTCACTTATTTAAATTAATGTTAATCTACGTGCGGTGTATTAATGATGTACAAAAATGCCTATCTAAAATGACATGTAACATGCAATTTCTAATTGAATGAGTCTAATATGCAAACTATATAACATGTAGATGAATAATAATATGACATCATCTAAGCTACATAATATGCATGTGATATTTTTTTGTGTAATTACATGAAAATTCAAAATTAGAAAATAACCAAAATAAATTACCTAGTTCTAAATATCATCCAAGTTAATTTGAGTATTAAACTAGTCTGAATCTTAAATTAAAATGGAACGTTATCTTAACTAGATAATTTTTAATCTAGAATGTAATCTATCTAGAAAGAGTTGTCTAAACTTATTCCTATTAATTTTTAGAAAGACTATATACAATCAAATTAATTATGCAATCTTATCCTAATATGCAATATTACCAATTAAAATCCACATCTTTTTGTGATTTTCTTTTTTTAGATAAAAATTGAAATAAAATCAAGCAACGAATAATATTCACCATCCAAGATATCATCCATATCTATCTAAATTTGGAAATAAATAAAATCGACGAATCGTATAAAGATCTTGAAATTGGATTGGCCAATTTTATGCAGTCACAAACCGTATCTCAAATATGAAATCGGATTGACGATTTTTCATGCGATCGCAAGTCATATTGCGAGCATGAAATTGGAGTGTCGATCGTATGCACTTTGTTAAATTAGGAAAATTTCCAAATTCACAGGAATTCAAAAGAGTTTCTTTAAGATATGACAATATCGACCAAAAATTCAAACAAGATCACAATTTTATAAATTACGGAGCAATACATGAAAAAATCCAATTAATCAAGATTCTTATACAATTCACAAAATGAGGTGGTTCCAAATTCGAATGGACGATGGATCGCAAGAATGATAGTGGGTGATCGGCTCATAGCAGCGGCTACTCATGTTGGTGTGGACTTCTCAGTGGTCGTTCGTGGTATAGGATGGCTGCCTGTGATGTCGTCTTAGCCAAGGATTCTTGGTTCATGACCAATGATGGATTCAATAGGGCTCGGGAATTGAAGCGGTGAAGCTCGCGACTTGAGTCTGTGGGGCGCTCAGGACCTACAAGGGAAAATGGTCTACACATTGCCACGCGTCCCTCAACTTCCCAAGATCTCTTCGGGTACATTTGGTTCAGCATTCTCAAGGGACTTTCAGCCTCCAAAGCACCTTGAAGAAATACTGGACCATTTGGCTACAATTTTGAAGTAACTTTAAAGTGAAAGTCAGCATTGGGAAGCCTTATGCTAGTAGGGACTAGCTTTGAATTTTTAACATTTGGCTAAATGCTGAAACTTATTATTTTTTTTTCCAAACCTATCATCCCCTCATTATTATTTTTTTAAATGCCAAAATAATGCTAAAAAATCAAATTTATATAAATGCTAAAAAAAATCAATATATTTTGGTCTTTTAAAAAAATTATTTATATATTTGATTTTTTTAGCATTATTGTTGTCGCGACCTAAATTTCGAGTGCACCGCCTAGAGTTTAGGCTAATGGACTATTAAGTCTTAAATTTAGATCGGGCTCTCCTAAGCCCATATTAATCCGTGACTTAAGTTCAAGTTTTTAACATGTAAATTGATTTTATTTAGGAGTTACCACTAATCAGTTTATAGTAGGTCGATTAGACACCTAAGTACGAACTAGAGACTTTGGGTACATGGACTTGGTTACACTAGATTTCTCTAATGCCCTTTCATCATTTCTTTTTAATTTTTTTAAAAATATTTTTGCAAGTAGCCATGATTTATTTTAACCTAAATTACTATCATGCAAATTTGGTAACCACACGGATGCTCATCCACTATTAAACATTCAAATAAATAAATAATAAATAAATAAATTGCATCAAAATAATTAAACACACAAGGCAAGCAATTATTTTTTGGGGTTTCTCTTGAAATTAGAATTTTTTATAAAACATGCATTTAAACTACATGACCTAATTTTACTAATAAACAAATTCTAATTAAATGAACCTATTATGCAAACTAATTAACATGCACCTAATATTTTTGTATTTTTTTTTATTGAAATTCGGAATTAATAAAAACCCTAATTAAACTATCTAAAATGAATAATTTTCTAATTTATTTTAGGGATTAATTTGACTTAAACCCTCTCCTATCTTAGAATTTTTTTTTTTTATAAAAGGAAGATTACCCAAAAAAAAAAAAAAATATGCAAACTTTATCTAAGACCCTATTTTTGAAAAAAAAGTTATTTAGGTCCAACCCTAACCTATTCTAAAAAATTATCTAAAAATGCAATCCTAAAATGCAATCCTAATTTATGAAACCAACATACTCTAATGCAAGATTTGATTTTTTTTTGTTTTGTTTTTTTGTTTTTGTTTTTCAAGATAAGCAGTTATTAGGTAAACATTGCATTTAAACTAATTAAGACATTCATCAAATAAAGGATTAAAATAATCGAAAAAATAATCCGTTATCTCACGAGTTAAATTAACGATTACTCTAACCCTAAACATCACGACATAAAAAAGGTTCAAAATAATTAAAAATCTGATTCAAAGTTTTACGGATCAAATTAATAATTATAATGATTTAACATTAAAATACTATTACAATACCCAAAAATTAATATAATTAAGAGAAATGATCCGACATCTTACAAATCAAATTAATAATTATAGTAATTTTGGACATAACCCCCGCGGTTAATGCCTGCAAGATTCATCAAATGAGTATTGATATCCAATGTTACAATTTAAATAACTTAAAAGTGCTATAAAATAAAATAACATAAATAAATGAAAAAAAAAAAACAAGGGGAGCGGATCGCAAGCGGAGGCGGTGCGGTGGCGCGGCGTCGGCGAAGTCAACAGCGGCGGGCTTCGGCCGCCAGGCGAGCAGGGGCAGGGGCGATGTTCAGCGGCGGCGGAGGCGCTCGGGTGCTCGCGGCTGTGGAGGCACCGTCGTCGGAGTTCGGGGGCGTTCGGCTTCGCTGGTGCAGGCGCGGCAGAGGTGGCGCGGCGACTGAGTGGCGCTCGGACGGAGGTACAGGCGGAGGCGAGCGACGTCTGCAGAAGCGGAGGCGCTGTGACCGGCGGGCGGGTTGCTGCGGGTGCTCGAACAGAGGGCAGAGGCGCAGTGGCTGCGGAGGTGGCGCGGGCAGTGGTGCTCGGAGACCGGCTGAGGGTGGCTCGGAGCGGCGGTGACCGGCGACTCGGCTGCCGGCGTTGGGTTGCAGGCTTCGACGAACGAGCAGAGGTGCGTGCGGAGGCGTTGCTACCGGCGGGCAGAGGTGGTGCGGGCTGCTGCGCAGCAGGGGACGCCGGGGCGGAGGTGCAGGCGCGGGCGGAGACGATGGCTGCAGCAGCGTCGCGGCCTCTGGACAGCAGCAGGCGAGGCGGCGTAGGGGGTTGGCGAGGGGCTGCGAGACGGAGGGCAGGGAAGAAGACAAACAGTCCTCTGCGTTTCTTCTTGTTTCCTTTTCTTGTTTTTTTTTTTTCCTTTCCCTCTCTCTGCTCTCACATCTCTCTCACTGTACCTTTCTGTACTGTTTCTGCACTCCTTCAGCAAGCAAGGATTCCCCTCGTGGACTGATTGAATGGACGAAGACTTTTTCTTTTTTTGTCTCTCACGCCTGCTTTTTTTCTCACGCTTGCTTCTTCTTTTTTTTTGCACGAATTTTTCTCCCCCCTTCTTCGAACGCGCACAGCTCCTTTTATTGGGAAAAATTTAGATGTTTGTGGCATATTTTGTTTCCAATTTCGTTTGTACATAATTTCATGAATATATCTTTTGAAATATATACACCCCGTGCAATATTTTTTTTTTTGTATTTTTTAAATATTCCACCTGAAAATTTCATTTCTGCCAAAAAATATGTCCCCTGGTGTATATTACCTAATGTGAAAAATCTCAACGGAATATGTGAAAAATTTTGTTCTCACCGGCAGTCCAACAAAATAAGATAAGATAAAACAAAATAGCATAAATGTTTCTAAACTATAAGTCATACGATTTTTTTTTGGGGGTAAAAATTAACTCATTTTTTAATGCAAAATTTTAGGTGTCAACAATTGTCAAAATTTATATTTAAAAAGTTGCATACATTATTTTTTTTCAATTTTAAATAAATAAAAATTCCAAAATTCCAAAATTCCAAAGAAGGGTTTGGTCTTCTTCTCTCTCTTTTTTTTTTTTTGGTAAAAATTTTTATATATTTGTATTTATTTTTTAGCATTATTTTCAAATTTATATTTAAAAGTTACATACATTATTTTTGCAATTTTAAACAAATAAAAATTAAAAAATTTCGACGAAAGATTTTTTTTTTTAAATTATATATCTATTTGATTTTTTTAGCATTATTGTCAAAATTTATATTTAAAAAGTTGCATACATTTATTTTTCAATTTTAAACAAATAAAAATTTAAAAAATTCCCATAAAGGGTTTGGTCTTTTAAAAAAAAATTACATATATGTATTTGAATTTTTAGCATTATTTTCAAATTTATATTTAAAAATGTGCATACATTATTTTTTCAATTTTAGACAAGTAAAAAAATATCAATGAAGGATTTGGTCATTTTTGTAAAAAAAATAAAATTATATATATGTATTTGATTTCTTTTAGCATTATTGTTAAAATTTATATGTAAAAAGTTGCATACATTATTTTTTTTCAATTTTAAGCAAATAAAAAATTAAAAAATTCCACCTTGAAGTGCTGGTTCGCGCCCTGCCCCCTCATCCGGGAGGGGAGGGGTTCAAAATTCCGTGTCCCCATTACGCCACTAAAGTGGAGTGTTATGAGAGGTTGGCCTTCGTGCTAGTGCTACCCTGGTTTACGCCGCCGGCTGTTGGCTGTACAGTGGTTCAAGGACATAAAAAAAAAAAATTAAAAATTCCAATGAAGTGTTTAGTCTTTCTATATATGTATTTGATTGTTTTAGTATTATTGTCAAAATATATATTTAAAAAGTTGCATACATTAATTTTTTTAATTTTATATAAATGAAATTAAAAAAACTAATATTAATTATCCAAAGGGATTTTCAAATATGTTTTCTACCAAACGGCATTTCTCTCAAACTTACTTCTCAAATCATCGTTTACCAAATGGCTTTTACATTTGTCTAAAGTCTTTTAGGCTAAACTGCTTTGCATTTTCTTGATGAGCTTTCAAAATGCTGAACCAAATGCACCATTCCTCCTTTTGTCTTGTAGCTTTGAAGAAATTTCGCTCTTGTTGAACTTGACCGTGAGTGGGTGTTTGACCGAATTGTGAAACTGCACTCTTGAACATCACTGCTAGATCACCATCTTCAATCTACAAAGGCACTGCAATATTTCTTTCTTGACTCCCACTCACGATTTTTCTCTATGTTTCTTTGCATATCACTCGCGAATCACACCAGCAACTTTTAAGACAACATGGATTAATATTGAACCAAAGAATAGCCTCTAGAAGAAAACTAAGGCTCAGCAAACGTTGGTTAGCGGCTATCCAGGACTGGAGGGCTATGGCTATGCCTTGCAGCGTGACTCGAGGACAGGTGGTACAGCATGGGTGGTGCAAGCGGCGAGATTAGCAACTCAGCGTTGTCATGGAGTGGACAACAGCTTCGTTGTCAACGTGGTGAGACTAGAGCTGCAGCATCGTCAAGGTTGAGGACAGCGAGCTTGGCACAGCAGGGCTTGTGGCTCGTTGGCAAGTTGTCATGGATGATGAGAGTGCTGTGACGGCGGTGGCGGGGTCTCGGCCTAAGCTTGGCCAAGAGAACTCACGTTCTCCCCTCTCTATTTTCTCACGTGTATCTCTATATGTGGCCGTATATTGAATTGTGTGGCCTCCTCCTTTCATGTCCATGTGTGCTCCTTGAATGGTATTTATATTTTGACGCTCAAGTATTGGAAACTTTTAAAATTGAAATTGTGCGTGTCGAAATTTCGAACTCGCATGTCGTTGCATGACGGGAAGTGATGGATTTAATCATGGGCCTAAGTTGGCCCGGCCACGATGGGCCTAAAGGTCCGGCCCACGGGAATTAGGCCCGTGGAAAGAGGAACCTATAAAAGGGATGAGAGAGAGAAAGCACGCACATCTTGGCATTTTGACAGTACGTTCTCCTTTCTCTCCCAAAGTGCTCTCTCTCTCCAAGACGAAGAACGAAGTCAAGAAGCGACTCCGTCTTCCCATCACAGCGAATTTTCGACATCGGATCGAACGGGACTGAAATCTCTTCCTCAATACGACATCGGTGTCTAATCCGAGGCCAACAAGGTACGCTTGAATCTGTGGTGTGCTTTATGATCGGTGATACGTGACAATTCCCGGGCTCATCCTCCGCATATGATTAGGGGATGGGTTTAAGTGCCGAATTCGGTTTTTTCGGGGATCCGTCGATCCCAACATTGGTATCAGAGCATCGGTTCACGTTTTTCCCGACCAATTTACTGTTTATGATTGATTTTCGCAAAAAGCAATTCGGCCGTATGGATCGTGGCGACAAATCCACACACCCGAGCATGTTTGCCCATTTTTTCCGACTTTTCGTAAGTCGAAATCGAAATCTGATGGCATAGGGAGGAAGGCAACGTCGAGACGAGTCCGGCGACATGTCGCACGTCGCCGGACGACGCCGCACGCGCCCCCCACGCGGCCGGGGCTCTGCGTGGCGGACGCGCTCAGTTCGTCCAGCGATGGATACCGGTGGATAACCGCGATGCGCCGCCCACGCACGCGCCGTCCACGGGACGCAGATGAAGCATGATGTCACCCAACGGTCGGTAAACCGGGGATCATCGTTGACGTGCTGGAGGCGGCGGTCATCTACCGACGACCTGCGGAGCGACACGTGCCGGCTGACATCTGCGTGACGTCAGCCCGCGCACGTGCGCGGCACGAGCGGTCGGCTCGTCCGAGTGGCCCGACCGGCTCACCGGCCGGACCGTTGACCGCGAGCGTTGACCGTTGACCGCGACCATTGACCGACCGTTGATCGTTGACTTCCGTTGACCGTTGACCCAAAAATAAAGGAATTTGTTTCTTTTTCAATTATGTCTATATGGATTATATGTAATCCATTTTTTGTTCTGCATTTGTTGCATGAACAATGCCTCCCCGTAAGCCGCGCGCATCTGTGCGCACAATGTCAGATGAACAAAAGGAAAGGCTTACAAGGTTGATAGCCGATTTGAATGGTTATCGATGGGAGAGTGACGACATAATTAATCATGTCATAGAGGTCAACAACAAAATTCAGGAAGTCATTTGGAACGGTTGTCCCATGCTAGATATTTAGATGATGCAATTCTTTATGAACACTCTTCCACTAGAATGGCAAGGAGTGTTGAATCGCCTACGGGAGGTCAAAGGATTTACTAGCTATAAGGAGCTAGTAATGGCATTCGTAGATGAATATCATCGGGTAGGAGCCACAAAGACTGCGACCCAAAGAATGACTTCGATTGGGCCAGGACTGAATGTGCGTAGGAGAAATCCTAAGGGATATCCGTCTGTTTTTCCGTGGCTGTCAAGAATGCCTGAAAATTTTACAGAGAAAAAGCAAAAGAAATTGAACCATGTGGCTGCTTTCCCTATTAGTTGTATGATGCCTCGTTTATAAATGTTATGGCTTGTCTTTATTTAATGTTCTTGGTGGACATCTTATGTAAAGTTAACTACCTGATAGTTGTTGTTGTAGCAACCTATATGTTAGCCATATTATGTGAAAGCATTTTTTATTATATTGTATGTCAATTATCCGTTGCTTTCTGTGATCGCTGGTTGCTGTGGGTAGTTAGCTGTGGGTAGTAATAGAAGTTTTTGTAGCTTCATAGAATTGATTTTGCATATGACAATCATATTAATGATAGTTTTTAAGTTAGGATTTTTGGAGGATGATTGGAAACATAGTGACCTTTTGATTCTGAAACCTTACTTAAAATTATTAATTAATATGATGGGTTTGTGCAAAATAGATGCATAAGTGATAGGCATTAATAACTCGTGCATATATGTCTGATGTGTTCAGATCAATGGCTTCAGCCACAAAGAGCATAGTTGCCGAGCTGAGCAAAGGTGAAAAGCTCAAAGGTGACAACTATGAAATTTGGCAAATGAAAATTCAATGTGTGCTGGAAAAGCAAAAAGCACTAAAAGCTCTTGACCATGCTATGGAAGATCTAGAGGATGTTGTGCGCCACCTTGAGCTAGCTGATCATCGCCTCAAGGCATTAGAGCAGGAAACATATATTTTCTGTGTTGCTTTAAGCTCAGAAGGGGCTTCATGCTCTAAGCGCAAGCGCATTGATTCTTTCAATATGTGGAAATGCAAGGGATCAAGTCCTTCTTGCAGAAAACCAAGAATTAACCAACAAAAGAGAGGAAAACGTCCTCATGTGAAGAATATCTCAAGGGTGAAATGTTACAACTGTGACCAGAAGGGTCACTATGCCCGCGATTGTCGCGAGCCAAAGAAGGTACACACCCTTTGTACAATTGGGAACTTTGCATATGTGTCAAGTTCTGTATTCTTGACTGAATCTAATCCTCTGTGGACTGTGGATTCATGAGCGACAGACCATGTAGCGAAGGATAGAGGATCCTTCGTGGAATTCTGACGAGTACCAACTGGAACTAAGTGGATCTATGTGGGAAACCACTCTAGAGCTGAAGTGAAAGGAATTGGCACATGCCAACTGAATATGCATGGTGGACGTACTTTGTTCCTTCATGATGTGTTGTATGCTCCGGAGATTCGTCGAAATTTAGTGTCTGTTTTAGTGTTGGTTAAATTAGGTTTTAATGTGAACTTCCATAATAGAGGTGTAGATTTGTATTTGAATACAAACTACTATGGTCATGGTTATTTTCTAGATGGTTTCATTGTATTAGATATTGATTATGTTAATGCAAATATTTGTTATTCCCTTCTCACATCTCCTAATTCATATGATAATGATGTGAATGTATGGCATGCTAGACTTGGTCACATTGGCCAACAGCGTATGAATAGACTAGCCAAAGAGGGCTTGTTGAGCAATATTGAAAAAGTCGATTTGCCCATCTGTAAGCATAGCCTAGAAGGGAAAACGACAAGGAAACCATTTGGAAAAGGTAAAAGAGCTGAATTTCCTTTGCATTTAATCCATTATGATGTCTGTGGTCCAATGCATGTGAGAGGAAGGCATGGAGCTGTTTATTTCATCACTTTTATAGATTATTATACTCGATTCGGATATGTCTATTTGATTTCTCACAAATCTGAAGCAATAAGTTGTTTCAAAAGGTTTATGAACCTGGTAGAGAATCAATTAGACAAGAAAATAAAAGCATTGAGATCCGATCGAGGTTGAGAATATTTATCTGATGAGTTCAGAAAATTATGTGATGAAAAAGGAATAGAAAGACAGTTGTCTATTCCATATACTCCTCAACAAAATGGTGTTGCAGAGAGAAGAAACAGAACCCTACTGGAAATGGTTAGGTCCATGATGGCGCATGCTAACTTACCTATCACCTTTTGGAGTGATGCGTTGTTAACTGCTGCCTATATACTTAACCGAGTGTCTTCCAAATCAGTCACTTCTACTCCATATGAGTTATGGACAGGTAAAAAACCGGACTTAAGTTTTCTTAAGCCATGGGGTTGTGCTGCCTATACGCATGAATCCTCTCACAAAATTTGGGAAATTGGGTCCCAGAGGAAAGAAGAGTATTTTCATAAAATACTCGGAACACTCAAAAGGGTACGTGTTCATAGGTGAGCAGGAAAATGGGAGTATAACTGAATTTGAATCACGGGATGTCACATTCTTAGAGGATGAATTTCCTAAGAAGGGCGAAATAGGGGAAGACAACACCCTATTTGAAACCTCGGATCAAGATAATGATCTTAGTGGAGTTCGTCCAAGTGGGAGTAATATGAGAAGTGATGAATTGAATTCAACTCATTCTCAATTGCAAGCACATAATGAGACGACATCATCATTATCTAATCCCAGTGGGAGCATAATGGGGAATGATGTGCAAAGTGTACAAACTCCCATACGGCGAACAAGTCGCCAAAGTATTCCCCGTCGACGTTTTGACATTGAAGGGGAAACTTTTATGGTTGCTCCACAAGATGAGGATGAGCCTAGAAATATTAATGAGGCTCTAAATTGCCCTAGTAAGGAAAAATGGATTCATGCAATGGAAGAGGAAATGGAGTCAATGAAATCAAACCAAGTCTGGGAACTGGTTGATCTTCCAAAAGGACGCAGAGCTATTGGGAACAAGTGGGTTCTCAAAATAAAGCGAAAGGCTGATGGCTCGATAGAAAGGCATAAGGCTCGCCTTGTTGCGAAGGGGTATAATCAACAGGAAGGAATTGATTATGAAGATACGTTTTTTCCTGTAGTGAGATTTACCTCGATTCGCATTATTCTGGCAATAGTAGCTAGTATGGATCTTGAGTTACATCATATGGATGTAAAGACTGTTTTCCTCAATGGAGAATTAGAGGAAGAAATATACATGGAACAACCTACTGGTTTCATAGTGAAAGGCCAAGAAGAAAAGGTATGTCGACTTTTGAGATCGATATACGGCCTTAAGCAGTCATCAAGACAATGGTATATACGTTTTCACAATGCCATAATGGCATATGATTTTACAATGATTGATGAGGATCATTGTGTATATATCAAAAGATCCAAGGATCGATTTGTGATCATATCATTATATGTTGATGATATATTGATTGCCGGAAGCAATATGGAGTTTGTTCATACTATCAAGAGTTGGTTGTCTTCCAACTTTGAGATGAAGGATATGGGTGAGGCTGCATACATTCTTGGAGTTAAGATTTCAAGAGATCGTTTGAAGAGATCGTTGTCTCTTTCGCAAGAAACATATATAAATAAAGTTCTTGAACGATTTCGTATGCAAGATTGTAAACCCATAGACACTCCTATTGCGAAAGGTGAAGGATTGAGCCATAGACTGTGTCCGAGGCTCCACAAGAAAAGGAACAAATGAAACATGTTCCTTATGCTAGTGCAATTGGGAGCTTGATGTACGCTATGATGTGTACAAGACCCGACATATGTTTTGCAGTTGGAATGGTGAGTAGATACCAATCCAATCCAAGTCTAGCACATTGGAAAGCCGTTAAGAGAATACTGAGGTATCTAAAGGGAACTGCTGATTATACGATGAGTTATCAAGGAAAGGATCTGCGACTCAAAGGCTATTCTGAGATTGATTAGGGAGGAGGTTTAGACGAAAGGAAATCTACCTCTAGGTTTGTTTCCTTATTGAATAATGGCACCATATGTTGGAGCAGTAAGAAACAAACGTGTATAGCCTTGTCCACGATGGAAGCTGAGTTTGTGGTATTATCAGCAGTAATATAAGAAGGAGTTTGGCTTAAGAGATTTTTGGATCATTTAGGTGTTATTGAGAAAGCTGCAAATCCATTATTAGTTAATTGTGATAGCCAAGCAGCTATAGCGTACACCAAAGATCCAAAATATCATGGCAAGACCAAACATATAGATACCAAGTATAACTTTGTCAAATATATGGTTGCACGAAAGGATGTGAACTTACAGTACATATCTACACATAGAATGGTAGCAGATCCTATGACAAAGCCAATACCTAGAGATGTGTTTTGTGGTCATGTGAAATCTCTAGGATTGCGTAGAGTCTAATGTATTGGATATTGTTATTTCCCTGAGTTGTTCACAATTAATAAATTTGTGTTTTCGAATCTTTGTTTGATCTTTATGCATCTTAATGCTCAGTGCATTACTTTATATTGAGAAAGTATGTCGGACAGATAAGAGATTAGCCCACTCACACGGGTAATCGCCTCTATTTACTATGTGATAAATAGAGATGAGACGGTTTTTAAGCTTATTATCTAGGTGATAATCGAGAGCTCAAGCTTAAAATACCTATGTCGCCTTAACTGAGTGTTAAGATGAGGACATAGTACTTACGATGTCCGAAAGTAAAATAACCCACACATTTTTACTTTATCTGTCTAAGACGCCAGATGTGAGTTCTGATGAATTTTGTGAATGAGTAAATACGTGAACTCAAGTTAGACATTGGGTATGTCTGAACTATCATCTGTACGGTATTGATTGTGTAGACATACGCTCCATGGGAAAGGAGTTAATACCGTAATATGTATTTCATACTACGTATGCATGAGACGACCTATAAGAGTGGCAAAAGTTTGATCTCAACTTTTATGACATGTGAGACTCTTGAGGAAAAGAGTTTCTCAATTTTAGTGCCCTCATGACTCTTACTTATTCTCAAGATTTCTATTTAGTGTTTGCTATCTTAGAATGTTGCCAATGGTCATGAGTTGATTCGATCTAATAGGACATTTCTAGAAAAGCAAGTTGAACTGAAATTGAGAGTTTGAAGGAAAGAGGAAGATCGGATTTGAAGAATCACATTGTGGTTTTTGTATTCACAGGTCGACCAATTATGATTGTCTTTGGGATAATCATAGTTGTGAATACAATATATATATCATTGTTTGAATGAGATTAAGAGAGATATAAATGTGATCGATCGATCTGGGGTACTGCATACTAAATTTACTCGGAAAATGATGCCCAATATGAGCTGCTATATATTTCTAACAGATGTATAGCAACGAGCTCTCAAAGTATGCTGGTCGCACGGATTATTCACCGGTATGAATGTTGAAAGAGGAAAAGAGGATTTTCAGTTGATGGGCCTAAGTTGGGCCTATCCGCCCATGTTGGTTTTGACCCACCATGTGCGAGTGGGAGATGATGGATTTAATCATGGGCCTAAGTTGGCCCGGCCACGATGGGCCTAAAGGTTCGGCCCACGGGAATTAGGCCCGTGGAAAGAGGAACCTATAAAAGGGATGAGAAAGAGAAAGAACGCACCTCTTGGCATTTTGACAGTACGTTCTCCTTTCTCTCCCAAAGTGCTCTCTCTCTCTAAAAAGAAGAACGAAGTCAAGAAGCGACTCCGTCTTCCCATCACGGCGAATTTTCGACATCAGATCGAACGGGACTGAAATCTCTTCCTCAATATGACATCGGTGTCTAATCTGTGGCCAACAAGGTACGCTCGAATCTGTGGTGTGCTTTATGATCGGTGATACGTGACAATTCCCGGGCTCATCTTCCGCATATGATTAGGGGTTCGGTTTAAGTGCCGAATCCGGTTTTTTCGGGGATCCGTCAATCCCAACAGGAAGAGTTGACCACATGTCGGATTTTCTGACACTCGTTGACCACGTCTTGAAACGTGTTGGAGCATGTCAAAGCGTGTTGGACATGTGTCAGAGTATCAGATATAACACGAAAACTTTCGAAAAGTGTCGGTGCTTCTTAGCTTGCCACACCTCTTGAAACCACCGAGCCCAAGCCTTCGTAACGTATTTCTTGCATTTTTGTCGCTCTTTTCCATCTATGACCACCACGGTCAGCCTCTTGAAGCTCTAACAAGTTTTCCCAACTCAATTGCGTCGCGACCAACCGATGCATGCCCTTCCATGCGCCACCTCTGCTACATGCCAAAAAATGCAAAGGCACTTCGACATTGCTGACGTCATCCGTGATGTCAGCTTACCGGTCTAACCCGCTAACCATCATTGACCAGATTGGTTCAGTCGGATTTCAGACGGCCCTATTCCAATTAGTTCAAAACTATTTTTGACCGGTTTCGCCTCATTCGGACTATTTCGGCCCTATTACGACCAGTTCGACATTATTTCTAATCGATTTGATGCTTTTTTGATGGTCTAGGCACTTTGCGACCCATTCTTGGCTATCACAAATCAATTCCCACGGTATTTTGACGTGCTGAGTCCATTTTTTACTTTATTTTTGCCATATTAGCTCTTTTGGTATAGGTTTCTTCTCATTCGTCGTCCAATCTACCGTGTTGAAACTAGTAAAATGTATATTATGAACAAATCAGAATTTTCAATGTCCAATTGCCATCAATTATGACCTAAGCAACCTATCAGGCATGATAATCAATCTCGAGTCCGAGGTTTACGTGAACATCCATTGGTTAATGTTGCTATTGTAGAGGCTTCTTCCAATGGATTATTTGTCACATTCTCATTAGAGAATTTTCATTCCATTTTTCGAGAATCCGGTACTTCTAAATCCTCTATCTTTTATGCAATGTTCGTAGCTTCTAGTAATTCTAAGTCATGGTATTTTGACTTCGCTTGTTGCAATCATATGACATCAAATTCTAATTTGTTTCGGTCAATGATCATTTCCTTCACATGCACCTTCTATTCACCTTCTAAGTCATCCATACATGACGTCTACATTGTCTTTACCTAACACCTTTATGGTTCCCTCTTGTTTTAGTTGGACAATTGAGTGAACATAGTTTTGATGTTCACTTCTTTTCTCATGGTTGTCGTGTGTAGAATTCACGGAGTGACATTGCTTCTTCGGCCCAAACAAAGGAATGCGACAGACCACTAGAATCGGCCGTAGAGTGAGACTCCTATTCAAGCTCGTTTCCTTCAATATTCCCAACTCCTTTGCTAGTTGTACGGCCACAATATCATTTGAAACTTGGCAATCTTGGTTAGGTCATCGTCTACTTTTAGATTAAAATCTTTTATTTCAAGTGGTCAATTAGGCTCTATTGATGACAAACCTATTGATTGCTTGTCCTGCAATAAAAAAAAAAAAAATCATGCATTGCCATTTGGTCTTGGTGAATCTATCTCTCACGTTTCTTTGATTTAATTCACTATGATATTTGGGGACCTTCTCCAACACCCACAACGAGAGTTCTTGCTATTTTGTCATTTTTGTTGATGATTATTCTTGTTATACCTAACTTTATCTTATGAAAATTTGATTTGAACTTACTCGTATTTACGGTGATTTTGTTTCCATAATAAAAACACAATTTTCTAATAATATCAAAGTTTTTTGTGTGCAGATAATACCGCGGAATATTTGAGATATGAAATTTCTTAGAATTATCTTCCAACTTGGTGCCATTATTCATTGTTCGTGTCCAGGCATTCCTCAACAAAATGGTCATGCATAACATATTCATAGACATATCTTAGATGTTAAATGAACTTTTTTAATCTCTATCTCTTGTCCAAAAGACTTTTGGGGGAAAGTTTGTCTCATTGTTGTTTATACTATTAATTGTACCCTATCCCTTATCATAGGCAATATTTTTGCTTGTGAGCACTTATCTAATATAAAATCTGTTTGCTACACAGTTCGATTCATTTCTACTCTATTTGCCATTCTAGAAGCTTACCAAGAGCTACTCCTTTTTGAGACCCTTTGGCCTCGACGATTGGTCACTGCCCACGTCAACTCATAAGAGGAAATGATTGTTAGAAATCTAAGCTGATTTTTCGAAAATAGGGGAGTACGATAGCAGGGTTAGTAGCGTTGGAATTTTTTAAATAAAAGGTGCTAGCATTTTGAGGACAAACAGTCACTTTTTCACCCAAAAAGAATTCTTGTCGAGCACGAGTGTGAGACTTGGTGAACAAGTCTGCAATTTGAAGGTCGGACGAAATAAAGGGCTATCTTTTAATCCAAGCACTTATCGCGAGTGAAGCACTCTTAAATGAGTAAGGTCACTTCATTTATTATTGGTACACTCATTAAATATAGGGTTAGTTGCAATTTGAATATGGCCATTATTGTCACAATGAAGAGGCCTTGCAGCAGTGAGATGAATCCCTAGACCAGATAGAATTTTGCTTAACCAAACCACTTCACTAGTGGCTGGGCTCCTCTAAAAAGAGGTGTTACCTAACCCACTATCTCGCACGTTTAGTTCCAAGTGATAATGCCTTCTGGATTTGGATAGATCTCAATGGCCAAATCCTTGATTTTTGAGAGTGGGCCTTCGAATTTGCACCAGGGGGAAGTCTATTTTAATCGTTATCTCCACGGGCGTGGGTTCTAGACAAGGAAGACTACATTTTCGGCTCGAGTTTTTGTCATTTAATTTATTTTTTTGTAATTTAGGCCTTTATTTTTGTTTACATAGTCATGTTTCTTTTTCTTAAAATATCTTATCAATTCTATTAACATTTTCATCAATTTCTAATTTCTAATATTATAGTTGATTTTTAATATTTTGATCTTACTATTTTTATCAATTGTTTCTCCATTTTCGTTAATTTTTCATTTTTTTTCACAGAAATCAAGCTCAAAAGAGAAATTTCTATTAATAAAATTAGATGAATATACATATTTACCCCTTAAAAGTCATGTGCAATTTGCGAGTTGGAGATATATTTCCATGGGTTAATAGCATTAACAAGTAAAAAAGTTCATGAAAATAATGTGGAGCAATTAAAAATTTAGGGGCAAGCATGTAAATTTCCTCCCTTTTTAACTTTAAGCTTTGCAAATTTGGATATTTTTGTAGTATTTAATGCTTTGAAACTAAACATGTATAGACGGAGAAAATATAAAATATAATTTATAAACCGTGTAAATCAAATTCTCCATCTTAACATCGATCACGTGAGATTATTTTGCAGTTTTTTATGTTAAAATTTAGACGTTTAACTTCAGTAGGACATTCAAATAAGAACCTTTTGATAATTGTTAAAAACTTCTAAATCGGTCCAACCCGATATTGGTGACAGTCTTATGTTTCGCGACCATTGGGCAAAAGTTTTGTTCCGATATATTTCGCACTTCATGACCATGCATTTAACGGTTGAACATGGCTTCGAGGCCTTTTTTGATTTGAACGTGAATGTTTTTTTTTTTTTTTTTTGCTACCCAGGGAACCCTGTACAGCCGTTAGCCGGCGGGTAAACCCTGGGGCGACGCTAGCGGAGGATCCACCATCCCGACGTCGCACTTAAGATCCCGTGCGGGCAGCGGGATTCGACCCCCTCCACTCTCGTTAGTTTCATTGGCTGGGCCACCGCAGGCGGTGGTTGAACGCAAATGTTTTGATCTCTATCTATATAAGAAAAGGGTGGATGGGGGTGATGGTGGGAGGGACGTCTTTTCAAATGGAAATGATATCATATAACGTGAATCACGGGGATGGGTACTCCATGAGACAACGGACCCACCATCTTGCAGTGGATAATTATGCAAGAATAAAAAGAGAAAAGTGGCCCCACCTTGTTCGAGAAAAGAATGAGCACAAGAGATATCTATCAAACATATTTAGTGCAAAATAAAGATTTAAACAAAAGGTATTTGGATGAAAAAAATCGATTAATATTAATTAATTACAAAAATTAAATCATTTTGAATCAAATTCATTGCCAAATTTAAAACATAACCTTTAAAAATACTAACGATATGACATTTCTCATATAAATCAGCAGATCGCTTATGCCCGTTCATCTTCAGCACAAGAACGCTAAGTTACTTTGTTTTTTCAATCACTTAAATGTCATAACATTTAAAAACTATTTACTTGAGTATTATAACTTTCAATCGACCACTTAAGTGTCAAAATATTAACACTTGTAGTGAATTCGGGCCTTAGTGGCCTAAGCACGTACCCAATTTTATAATATAAACTAGATAATTGTAACAGGAAAGTTTGTGGAAATAACTAATCGTTTTCTATATATTGACATCTTGAAAAATGAATGTAAATGTTGTGAGATTAAACTAACATAATCCATAAGTCAAGTATATCTGCCATGCAAGAATTCAAAAATAACATTTGAAAATTTCTAAAACCAGATGCACAGAAAAAATAAAGTATGGTTGAAATTGTATCAATTTCCATTTTTTTCGAAGGACATTTTTGGTCGATGCAACTATAGCTTTTAATAGAGAAATGATTGTGTGACGGTTTTTAATCTATTGTTAGAAAAACAGTCTATTTTGAATTTCAAAATCAGATAATAAATAATTATAAATTATTGCGAGGTCTATTCTGTCGAGAATTTGTGACTCATAACAAGTTGTTATTCTCATAATAGTCAAAAGATTGTTAATTTCTTTTTAATATTGAGGTGAACAAAAAAATTAATGTTGATTCGATGAGATTAAAATGATCAAAATCGATCAATCAAGTTTCTTTGCCTTGGCACGAGGAACACGAGTTGGCGGGCCCGGGCGACAGACCAATCTTTTAATGAAGCGTACATGAGCTTTTTTATAAATTTTTAAAAAGGACTGTCTAAGAAAATCTAAGGAAAATCCGAAAGATCTCCTGATATTGAAGGCTGCGACAAGCTTTCCCACTTCGGCTTCACCTTTAAACCAGGACAAAACCTAGCATCGGCGTGTCCATATCTATGAAAAATTCCCCTTCCCCGTCGGACGAGATGTCGAAGGTCAAGACCCTCCACCGTTACGACATCTCGCCGCCCGCGAACTCAGTCCCGACGACCACTCTCCCTCTCACCTTCTTTGACATCCCGTGGCTTCTCTTCTCCCCCATGCAACGCCTCTTCTTCTACGACTTCCCTCAATCCCCTTCCTCTTTCGCTCAGACCACCCTCCCGCTCCTGGTCCGCTCCCTCTCCCTCTGTCTCTGCCGCTTCTTCCCCTTTGCCAGCAGCCTCGTCCTCCCCCTGGCGCCGCCCCAGAAGCCCTACATCCTCTACTCTGACGGCGACTCCCTCTCCTTGACTGTCACCGAGTCTGCCGCCGACTTCGCTGAACTCGTTAGCAATGAGCCGCATGACGCCACGCTAATACACCCTCTGGTGCCTCAGCTCCCACCGCCGCGTGCATCCGATGGCGCACGGGTGGGGCCCCTTATGGCGATTCAGGTCAGTTGTCGATGGTCTGGCTCTTCCGTGATCGTGTTCCTTTTTACTAGCTTTAATTCTCATTATTTGGTTTTAGTATCAACATTTTTGGAGTTGATCAATGCTTCTTTTCAGAAGATCTGTTTGGAATATTTACGAATTCAGTATAATAATGCTATGCTATAACTTGAGCTCATTTGGCAACAACATATGTTTTCTTGTTGCAACACAAAGTTAGTGTAATTTGGGAAGAATTACCAAAAAGATCATAAATCTATTGTAATTATGTCAATTTAGTTTATATGGTCAATTTTGAAAAGGCAATGTTAACGTGAACACTGATGGGCATCGACTATCCAACCAATGCTGATGTGGACAATTTTTTCGTAATATTTTTTTTTCAAATTTTTAATTAATTTTATTCTTTTTTGTCCTCCTCCTTCCTCGAGAGGGGAGGTGAGGCTCAACCTTGATAGGGGTTGGCGAGGCTCACCCTCACTAGTGACTGGCAAGGTTGATAGGGGCGGAAAGAGAAATAAACAGCTCGAAAAAATAAAATATTATTAACAATTATCTACATCAGGGTCAATTAGACGACTGGCATACACATCAATGCCGAGTAGTCAAAATTAGCTGGATGGACCGAATTAACACAAATGTAAAAGGTTTAAGATTGAATTAGCCAAAAAAAAAAAATACAAACGTTTAGTACTTAATTCGCACAATTGTAATAGGTTTTGACCTTTTTGGTAATTATACTATGCAATTTGGGAGTCAAACAACAAAGATAGAATACAAGCGAGAAAGTTATATCATATAGACATAAATAAAAGGTAGATATTGGATTTAAGAGTGATTTAAGTTTTTGTAACATTTACAAAGATATAAAAAAAAATGAAAAGAGTCCAAGGTTTACGTAGGATCTCATTGTTTAGATTTAATACATATCACAAGAAGTATAGATTAGGCATGATGTTGATATACACAAACTAACATTAAAACGCATTGTCATATTTGAGCTTTTCGGTTGAAATGATACTTAGAGATGAAACTGTTAAATAAGAAGTTGAGAACAACTGATGTGTTCAGGAGGATCGGTGGGATTATGATAAAGATTTCATGAACAGATTTCTCTGGGGCATTCATTCAACGTTCGTATAAAAGGAATTTTTGTGTTTTTCAATGTACTATCTTCTTTGATTATGTGTAATAAATATGCAAGGGTGATAAATATACGTCCAACTCAAAATACTAGTTGTATGAATAAAAATTGAACTCGAAACTTATCGTCGTTTTGTTGGCTAATGATTTAGGTAACTCTGTTCCCAAATAAGGGCATTTGCATTGGGGTCCAGTTCCTCCATGTGGTAGCAGATGGGAGGTCCTTCACTCACTTCATGAAATCGTGGGCGTCCATTCACAGGTCCGGAGGGGACCCCACTTGCATTGAGTCAGACGACTTGAGTCCTTTTCACGATCGAGGAGTGATCAAAGACCTGAATGGGCTCGAGCCCATACTCTTGAAAGATTGCTGGAGTTGCGTGGGCCCAAGCTCGAGCCTGAGCCCGAGCCCAAGCCCGAGCCCGATTCTTCTCGTTGTTGCGAACAAGGTGAGAGCAACGTTTATCCTTCGAAAAGCTCACATCGACAGGCTAAAAGCACAAATATTGAGCCAACTCAAGAACGACGGCCTTGACTCGGAGTCGGATCCAATCCACTTGTCCACGTTCGTGGTAACGTGTGCATTCATATGGGTATGCATCACCAAATCAAGAGGTGAAGAACACCAGCGTCATGACCAATCACCGCCGGAAAGGGGCAATGGCGAATTTTGTCATTTCGTCTTTGTTGCGGATTGTAGAGACCGACTCGAATACTCAATACCCTTGACATACTTTGGGAACTGCCTGGTCGCATGTTATTTCTCAGAGAAGAGAAATACCCTCTTGGGAAAAAGTGGAATTTTGCATGCCACAAGGGCTATAGGGAGAAGAGTCAAGGAAATAGGGACAGGTGGAGCATTAAGAGGGATGGAGGGATGGATAAGGAACTTTAATATGATTAAAGGCGGGGATGTAGTGTCCGTGGCTGGGTCGCCGAGATACAAGGTGTACGACACGGATTTCGGGTGGGGGAGGCTAAGGAAGAGCCACGTGGTGCACATTGATGCATCAGGGTCCATCTCTCTCACAGAGAGTAGTGATGGAGATGGTGTGGAGGTCGGGTTGGCATTGACTAGAAATTGCATGGAGAAGTTCATTTCTTTGTTTGAAAAGGGATTGAAATTATTTATGTCACCTTAGTATATGTTTGGTCCATATAATGCCATGCCAATTTCGATTAAAGTAACACGGGTCTTTGTATTTTAATTCATTGACAAATGTAAGGATTGTTGACCACATTTCGAGCACCAAATTACGGGGGAATCTCAAGGATTTCCCATTAGGCCAAAAGGAAATAAATACTTGTTAGAATGTTGCCCATCTCTTGTTGACTACATGTAAAATTGGGCAAGAATGTCCACCTCACTCCCCCAACTCAATGGTATGTATCAAGTATAAATTCCTCAAAACAAGGCAAAAGAAAGTTAAGCATCGACTCTTGTGAAAAACTTACAGAATTATAAATCCCATAGGAAAATAATAAATCTTCTCAACTTGCTATATTCATTTGCTAATTTGAGATAAAACCATAGTTTTTCCAATACCGTCGATAATTGCCCAAGCATGTAACCGGTGTAATGATATAAATTAAAATGATAAGTGCACTAGAAGTCATAAAACTTGTCGTAAAAGTGTAATTGAATCCTAAAACTTTCAAAAAATAAAATCAAGATCTAAAACTTATCATGAAAATGCAATTTAATCCTAAAATTTTTAAAAAATACAATTAAATTTTAAAACTTGTCACAAAAGTCTAATTGAGTCATTTAACTCTCAAAAAGTGTAATCAAGTCCTAAAATTTGATTTTCAAAAAAGTACGGTTAACTTTTAAAACTCAACGAACTATCATTTATAAGTTATTGGTACGAATAGTAAGTGCTCGTGAAGTGAATGCGTTTGACTGAAACAAATTGGGTTAGAAGTCATACGATCACGATAGGTGGAATTAAAGAACCATCAATCAAAATTACCTGGAATGACAGATAGAGTAAAAGTGTATGGGATAAAGAAGCTGCAAGTGCTAGATTCTCGAAAAATTGAACAAAAATTCTCTAGAGTAACAAATGAGCTACTGAGGGAATCCTCAATGGTAGTAGCAGTGGTGGATCTGCATGCAAGTGGACTTCTATATCGAGATTGGTTATTTGTCCCTAGGTCACAATCAATGGCAATTGGATGCAAGATGGCCATGTCGGCGATAATACATACAATAGCATTCTCAAGATGAGGAAGAAGCATAAGCGACAACCACCGCATCTATAGAACTTGACAAAGTAGTGCGTTGCTCCTTCAAAATAGGAGCTCAAATCTCTTTAGTCAACGAGTCTGAGATCATTGCCTCAAATGATAACAAATCTCAATGTAAAAGTGATGATCGCACCAGTTCAAACTTCTCATTAAGTGCCACTAGAAATTGCGTAATACACATATGTCACTGGTTGATCGATCTAGCATTTTCTAACTCATGAGATTTTAAAATTTCTTCCAAGTCAGTCTTATTTACACTCGACTCACAAGGATCTCTAGAGAGAGAAGTTATGGATTTGTATTCTACTTATAAATAAGATGATACAAATGAGGGGGAGGAGGAGGCCCCTGTATATATAAGTATAAGATTAACCGTAATCGTAAATCTCTCTTAATCTAACATTAATCTAACAGTGAAGATTAGATCTCCCCAATTACTACCTGCCCGTATTTATTTTAGAAGTATATAATTACCATATCGCCCCTTAGGAGTATTCCAGAATACTCAAGAAAACCTTAGAGTTTTAGGAGATAAGTTGAGGGTTGCTTGCTCGTGGATCAGTCACTGCCTTCATTCATAAAACCTCTAGGATGTCTCAATTCGTCGGGTTGTGACACATACACTCGCGATATTCAACAAATTTGTGAGCATCATAGTTTGCTTCCCATTGTGGCTCATATTAGGATAGTTGATCCCTTAAAGCATGTGTGGAGGATAAACAATCATTAACAAATTAACCTGTATCCTAATGCATGCAGTGCATATTTCCTAACAACCGATATGTGTAATACTAGTTGTCAAGGAAATCCTAGGCTTCCTTTGCCATATTGAGGCGAACCAACCGAAGTATGATAAATGAAATTGAAGTGTTTCAAAATCACGTTAGGTTTTAATGATTCTTGCTATCCCACCTCTCCAAACATTCAGTGGATTTATCCAGAGCTTCATCAATAGTCTTAGTAGGTGTCACAACCTTACCTCGAAGAGGGTTGGAACCACTTAGAATTCGGCTAATGGATCATTTAGCCTAGACTTAACTTGGACTCTCTTAAGTCTATACCAATTTGCAACTTAAGGTTTAAGTTCTTAATATGTAAATTATTTTTATCTAGGAGTCGCCATTAATATATTTACGATGGGTCGATTAGAAATATAAGTAAAGTAATGAAAGGTTTATGTCACTTTTACAAACTAGAGATTAAATAAGTTTGAGAATTTGATTACATTAGATTTCTTTAATATCACTTAGATACCTTTTCTCTTTTATAAAAAAAAAAATATTTAGCAAGCAGCTTGGATTAATTTTATTACTGCTTAACATGTGCCTAACATGTGAGGTAATTAGACGGGTGTGGAACCATTATTTATTTATTATTTATTATTTTTTATACTCAGGGAACCCCGTACAACCGACAGCCGGCGGGTAAACCCTGGAGCGACGCTAGCAAAGGACCCACCACCCGGACGTCGTGCTTACGATCCCGTGCGACCAGTGGGATTCGAACTCCTCCGTCCTAGGTAGACGTCATGGGAGCGCTTATCCAATTAAGCTACCGCAGGCGGTGGTTGTGGAACCATTATTTAACACTCAATAATCTAAATAAATTGAACAGGGAGGAAATACTTACCTCGAAGCTACAAAAACATTTGCAATGTTAGTTAGAAAATCACGTCGGCAATGATAGATATGATTTCTAATTAACACACGTAATTATTCAAATCTTTTGGGTTTTCACTTATTTAAATTAATGTTAATCTACGTGCGGTGTATTGCAATGATGTACAAAAATGCCTATAAAAAATGACATGCAACATGCAATTTCTAATTGAATGAGTCTAATATGCAAATTATATAACATGTAGATGAATAATAATATGACATCATCTAAGCTACATAATATGCATGTGATATTTTTTTGTGTAATTACATGGAAATTCAAAATTAGAAAATAACCAAAATAAATTACCTAGTTCTAAATATCATCCAAGTTAATTTGAGTATTAAACTAGTCTGAATCTTAAATTAAAATGGAACGTTATCTTAACTAGATAATTTTTAATCTAGAATGTAATCTATCTAGAAAGAGTTGTCTAAACTTATTCCTATTAATTTTTAGAAAGACTATATACAATCAAATTAATCATGCAATCTTATCCTAATATGCAATATTACCAATTAAAATCCGCATCTTTTTGTGATTTTATTTTTTAGATAAAAATTGAAATAAAATCAAGCAACGAATAACATTCACCATCCAAGATATCATCCGTATCTATCTAAATTTGGAAATAAATAAAATCGACGAATTGTATAAAGATCTTGAAATTGGATTGGCCAATTTTATGCAGTCACAAACTATATCTCAGATATGAGATCGGATTGACGATTTTTCATGTGATCGCAAGTCATATTGTGAGCATGAAATTGGATTGTCGATCGTATGCACTTTGTTAAATTAGGAAAATTTCCAAATTCATGGGAATTCAAAAGAGTTTCTTTAAGATATGACAATATCGACCGAAAATTCAAACAAGATCACAATTTTATAAATTACGCAGCAATACATGAAAAAATCCAATTAATCAAGATTCTTATACGATTCACGAAATGAGGTGGTTCCAAATTCGAATGGATGATGGATCGCAGGAATGGCAGTGGGTGATCGGCTCACAGCAACGGCTACCTATGAAGCACGGACACTCTCCGGAACCCTTCGTGTCGTGTCCGACACTCCGACACGTGTCCGACACGCTTCGACACGCTCCGACACGCTCCGACACGTGGTCAACGCGTGTCGGAAAAACCGACACGCAGTCAACTATCTCCGACACGCTTCGACACGCGAGTCGAAAATTCCGACACGTGACTCCGACACGCACGGGGTTTTTTTTATAAATTTTTAAAACTTTTGGGGTCTAAATATAAATATATGAAAAAAAATAAAAAAAAATAAAAGCTAAAAGCCTAAAACGTCAGTCGCACGCCCTCTTTTGGACTCTGTCTTCTCTTCAATCTTCAATCGCACACGCCTGAGCGAGTAGTGAGCAGAGCACTCTTGGTTCTCTTCTTTCGCCGGTGTTGCTTTGCCGGCCGCGCGGCCCACCCCACCAGTCGCCGACTCGCCGTAGCCCCCCGAGCCTCAGCCCCACCCGTCGGCGTCGCCACAGTCGCCTTCGACCCCGCCTTCGTCTCTCGCAAGCATCGAGCCGTCGCCCTGACGGCGAGCCGTCACCTTTGCCTCTCATAGGCATTGCTGCGTTGCTCTTCTTCATCTTGCTTTTTGCTCATCTCAGGTTAGCATCTTGGATTTCTTTATAATGTGATTTGAGATTTTACGGCAAACCCTAGATCTAGTTCGGGGAAAGGGGGATTTTTTGGACCCTCTTTCCGTCTCTCTATCTTCCTGCGCGAGATGGGTCTTGACTTGATTATGAAATTTGGTCTTCTTATCTTGCAGCCCCACCGGAAAAATTCAAGCTGAGAGGTGCTCAACAATCACTGTCGGGAAGCTCTCTCAAAGGTAATAGCTCACAATTGATGTTTCTAGTTGTCCAGCATTCTGATGTGCTTCAAAGCTTTAGATAGGGTTTGCGCCAGGGGCGGTTTATTATGTTTACATCCCTACTGAGCTCACCCGGTGCTTGTGCAACAATATTTTTTTCCAAGTAACTTACATGCTAGTTGAAATTTTACAGCACCACAATCGTTTTTCTCACTTTCGTCTTTCCGGAGCAAGGGAAGAGACTTGAAGGTTTACCGCTGAGTCACTCAACTCCTAGCGATAGTGTTCTGATTTTTCCCTTTCTCAGTGATTCGGTGTAAAGGAGGAATTCATGCTAGATGAAGATGTTTAGCTGGGCATACTCAAGATTTGCATGAGATCCACTATTTATCACAATACATGTATACACCAAATAAGTTATACTTCTTGGCCAAGTTGAATATGCCGTATGTTGTGTGGAAGTTCTCACAGGCACGGCACCAAATCTGATTTTGGTATTGTATATACTGCATTTATTCCGTATGTGAAATATGTATCAGGGAACCATTCTGAACTGGGTTCCTTTGTTGTCCATCGGACTGAGTTAGCTGAAGTGCTATCGACAAGTAGTTTGGAGCAACATCTTTTGGTGAGTTGCTGCCCTATTCTCTATTACTAGTAGTCTAGTACACAGACAGAAAATCATATTTTTGTGGGTGAGGAGTCATATTTTCCTTCAAGTTTTATAAATTATTACAATGAAATGTAGTTAAATTTGTCAAATTAAAAGAATGAATGGTATTAACAAATGTAGGATTAATGTTTTTAGTATAGATTAATTCTAGGCTCTTTTTATTATTATTATTTACTTATTTATGTATTTATATATTAAAATATTTATTTAATATTTAACGTGTCGGAACGTGTCGAAATTCTCTAGTTTTTTAGAAATGACGTGTCGCGTGTCGTGTCGTGTCGTGTCGCGTGTCGCGTGTCGCGTGTCGGTGCTACATAGACGGCTACTCATGTTGGTGTGGACTTCTCAGTGGTCGTCCGTGGTATAGGATGGCTGCCTATGATGTTGTCTTAGCCAAGGATTCTTGGTTCACGACCAATGATGGATTCAGTAGGGCTCGGGAATTGAAGCGGTGAAGTTCTCGACTTGAGTCTGTGGGGCGCTCGAGACCTACAAGGGAAAATGGTCTACACATTGCCACGCGTCCCCCAACTTCCCAAGATCTCTTCGGGTGCGTTTGGTTCAGCATTCTCAAGGGACTTTCAGCCTTCGAAGCCCCTTGAAGAAATGCTGGACCGTTTGGCTACCATTTTGAAGCAGCTTTAAAGTGAAAGTCAACATTGGGAAGGCTGAAAGCCCAATACTAGTAGGGACTAGCTTTGAGTTTTCAGCATTTGGCTAAATGCTGAAAATTATTTTTGTTTTTACCAAAACTATCATCACTCATTCTTCAAATTTCTTATTTTGCCCTCGTTATTATTTTTTTAAATGCCAAAATAATGCTAAAAAATCAAATTTATATAAATGGTAAAAAAATTAAATATATTTTGGTCTTTTAAAAAAATTATTTATATATTTGATTTTTTTAGCATTATTGTTGTCGCGACCTAAATTTCGGGTGCACCACCTAGAGTTTAGGCTAATGGACTACTAAGTCTTAAATTTTGCTCGGGCTCTCCCAAGCCCATACCAATTCACGACTTAAGTTCAAGTTTTTAACATGCAGTCGCCACTAATGTTTATGGTAGATCGATTAGACAACTAAGTAAAATAATGGGAGGATTATTTTACTCCTACGAATCGGAGACTTTGGGTACGGGGACTTGGTTACACTAGATTTCTCTAATGCCCTTTCGGTACCATTTTTTTATTTTTTTAAAAATATTTTTGCAGACAGCTATGATTTATTTTAACCTAAATTACTATCATGCAAATATAGTGGCCACACGGATGCTCATCCACTATTAAACATTCAAATAAATAAATAAATAAATTGCATCAAAAGAATTAAACACACAAGGCAAGCAATTATTTTTTTGGGTTTTCTTGAAATTAGAATTTTTTATAAAACATGCATTTAAACTACATGACCTAATTTTACTAATAAACACATTCTAATTAAATGAACCTATTATGCAAACTAATTAACATGCACCTAATATTTTTGTATTTTTTTATTGAAATTCGGAATTAATAAAAACCCTAATTAAACTATCTAAAATGAATAATTTTCTAATTTATTTTAGGGATTAATTTGACTTAAACCCTATCCTATCTTAGAAATTATATATATATTTATAAAAGGAAGAGATTAATAAAATGTGCAAACTTTATCTAAGACCCTATTTTTGAAAAAAAGTTATTTAGGTCCAACCCTAACCTATTCTAAAAAATTATCTAAAAATGCAATCCGAAAATGCAATCCTAATTTATGAAACCAACATATACTCTAATACAAAGTTTGATTTTTTTTATTTTTTTTTATTTTTTGTGTTTTTCAAGACAAGCAGTTATCAGGTAAACATTGTATCTAAACTAATCAAGACATTCATCAAATAAATTATTAAAATAATTGAAAAAAATAATCCGTTGTCTCACGGGTTAAATTAACGGTTACTCTAATCCTAAACATTACGACATAAAAAAGGGTTCAAAATAATTAAAAATCTAATTCGAAATCTTACGGATCAAATTAATAATTATAATGATTTAACAATTAAAATACTATTAAAATGTCCAAAAATTAATATAATTAAAAAAATGATCCGACATCTTATGAATCAAATTAATAATTATAGTAATTTTGGACATAACCCCCGCGGTTAATGCCTACAAGATTCATGAAATGAGTATTGATATCCAATGTTACAATTTAAATAACTTAAAAGTGCTATCAAATAAATGAAAAAAAAAAACTAAACTACCTAAGGAGGCGCTCAAGGAGGACAGCAGCGTCGACGGGGGAGCGGATCGCAAGCGGAGGCGGTGCGGTGGCGCGGCGTCGGCGAAGTCAAGAGCGGCGGGCTTCGGCCGCCAGGCGAGCAAGGGCAGGGGCGATGTTCAGCGGCGGCGGAGGCGCTCGGGTGCTCGCGGCTGTGGAGGCACCGTCGTCGGAGTTCGGGGGCGTTCGGCTTCGCTGGTGCAGGCGCGGCAGAGGTGGCGCGGCGACTGAGTGGCGCTCGGAAGGAGGTACAGGCGGAGGCGAGCGACGTCTGCAGAAGCGGAGGCGCGGGCAGAGGCGCTGTGACCGGCGGGCGGGTTGCTGCGGGTGCTCGAACAGAGGGCAGAGGCGCAGTGGCTGCGGAGGTGGCGCGGGCAGTGGTGCTCGGAGACCGGCTGAGGGTGGCTCGGAGCGGCGGTGACCGGCGACTCGGCTGCCGGCGTTGGGTTGCAGGCGTCGACGAACGAGCAGAGGTGCGTGCGGAGGCGTTGCTACCGGCGGGCGGAGGTGGTGCGGGCTGCTGCGCAGCAGGGGACGCCGGGGCGGAGGTGCAGGCGCGGGCGGAGACGATGGCTGCAGCAGCGTCGCGGCCTCTGGACAGCAGCAGGCGAGGCGGCGTAGGGGCTCGGCGAGGGGCTGCGAGACGGAGGGCAGCGAAGAAGACAAACAGTCCTCTGCGTTTCTTCTTGTTTCCTTTTCTTGTTTTTTTTTTTCCTTTCCCTCTCTCTGCTCTCACATCTCTCTCACTGTACCTTTCTGTACTGTTTCTGCACTCCTTCAGCAAGCAAGAATTCCCCTCGTGGACTGATTGAATGGACGAAGACTTTTTCTTTTTTTGTCTCTCACGCCTGCTTTTTTTCTCACGCTTGCTTCTTTTTTTTTTTTTGCACGAATTTTTCTCCCCCCTTCTTCGAACGCGCACAGCACCTTTTATAGGGAAAAATTTAGATGTTTGTGGCATATTTTGTTTCCAATTTCGTTTGTACATAATTTCCTGAATATATCTTTTGAAATATATACACCCCGTGCAATATTTTTTTTTGTATTTTTTAAATATTCCACCTGAAAATTTCATTTTTGCCAAAAAATATGTCCCCCGGTGTATATTACCTAATGTGAAAAATCTCAACGGAATATATGAAAAATTTTGTTCTCACCGGCAGTCCAACAAAATAAGATAAGATAAAACAAAATAACATAAATGTTTATAAACTATAAGTCATACGATTTTTATTTTTTTTGGGGTAAAAATTAACTCATTTTTTAATGCAAAATTTTAGGTGTCAACAATTGTCAAAATTTATATTTAAAAGTTACATACATTATTTTTGCAATTTTTTAAAAAATAAAAATTAAAAAATTTCGACGAAGGATTTTTTTAAAATTATATATATATGTATTTGATTTTTTTAGCATTATTGTCAAAATTTATATTTAAAAAGTTGCATACATTTATTTTTCAATTTTAAACAAATAAAAATTTAAAAAATTTCCATAAAGGGTTTGGTCTTTTAAAAAAAATTACATATATGTATTTGAATTTTTAGCATTATTTTCAAATTTATATTTAAAAATGTGCATACATTATTTTTTCAATTTTAGACAAATAAAAAAAATATCAACAAAGGATTTGGTCATTTTTGTAAAAAAAATAAAATTCTATATATGTATTTGATTTCTTTTAGCATTATTGTTAAAATTTTATATGTAAAAAGTTGCATACATTATTTTTTTTCAATTTTAAGCAAATAAAAAATTAAAAAATTCCACCTTGAAGTGCTGGTTCGGGCCCTGCCCCCTCATCCGGGAGGGGAGGGGTTCGAAATTCCGCGTTCCCATTACGCCACTAAAGTGGAGTGTCATGGGAGGTGGGCCTTCGCGCTAGTGCTACCCTGGTTTACGCCACCGGCTGTTGGCTGTACAATGGTTCAAGGACATAAAAAAAAAAAAATTAAAAAATTCCGATGAAGTGTTTAGTCTTTCTATATATGTATTTGATGGTTTTAGTATTATTGTCAAAATATATATTTAAAAAGTTGCATACATTAATTTTTTTAATTTTTAACAAATGAAATTAAAAAAAACTAATATTATTCACCCAAAATGATTTTCAAATGTGTTTTCTACCAAACGGCATTTCTCTCAAACTTACTTCTCAAAGCATAGTTTACCAAACGACTTTTACATTTGCCTAAAGTTTTTTAGGCTAAACTGTTTTGCATTTTCTCGATGGGCTTTCAAAATGCTGAACCAAACGCACCATTCCTCCTTTTGTCTTGTAGCTTTGAAGAAATTTTGCTCTTGTTGAACTTGACCGTGAGTGGGTGTTTGACCGAATTGTGAAACTGCACTCTTGAACATCACTGCTGGATCACCATCTTCAATCTACAAAGGCACTGCAATATTTCTTTCTTGACTCCCACTCACGATTTTTCTCTATGTTTCTTTGCATATTACTCGCGAATCACACTAGCAACTTTTAAGACAACATGGATTAATATTGAACAAAAGGACAGCCTCCAGAAGAAAACTAAGGCTCAGCAAACGTTGGTTAGCGGCTGTCCAGGACTGGAGGGCTATGGCTATGCCTTGCGGCATGACTCGAGGACAGATGGTACAGCATGGGTGGTGCAAGCGGCGAGATCAGCAACTCAGCGTTGTCATGGAGTGGACAGCAGCTTCGTCGTCAACGTGGTGAGACTAGAGCTGCAGCATCGTCAAGGTTGAGGACAGCGAGCTCGGCACAGCAGGGCTTGCGGCTCGTTGGCAAGTTGTCATGGATGATGAGAGTGCTGTGACGGCGGTGGCGGGGTCTCGGCCAAAGCTTGGCCAAGAGAACTCACGTTCTCCCCTCTCTTTTTTCACGTATATATCTATATGTGGCCTCGTATTTAATTGTGTGGCCTCCTCCTTTCATGTCCCCGTGTGCTCCTTGAATGGTATTTATATTTTGGCCCTCAAGTATTTGAAATTTTTAAAATTGACATTGTGTGTGTCGGAATCGCGTGTCGGAATTTCGAACTCGTGTGTCGTTGCATAACAAGAAGAGTTGACCACGTGTCGAATTTTCTGACACTCATTGACCACGTTTCGAAACGTGTTGCAGCGTGTCAGAGCGTGTTGGACATGTGTCGAAGTATCAGATATAATACGAAAACTTTCGAATAGTGTTGGTGCTTCTTAGCTTGCCACACCTCTTGGAACCACCGAGCCCAGGCCTTTGGGACGTATTTCATCCATTTTTGTCGCTCTTTTCCATCTATGACCACCACCGTCAGCTTCCTAAAGCTCTGACAAGTTTGCCCAACTCAATTGCGTCGCGACCAACCGATGCACGCCCTTCCATGCGCCAGCTCTGCTACATGCCAAAAAACGCGAAGGCACTCCGACATTGCTGACGTCATCTGTGATGTCAGCTTACCGGTCTAACTCGCTAACCATCATTGACCAGATTGGTTCAGTCGGATTTCAGACGGCCCTATTCCAACTAGTTCAACATTATTTTTGACCGGTTTGGCCTCAGTCAGACTACTTCGGCCCTATTCCGACTAGTTCGACACTATTTCTAACCGATTTGATGCTTTTTTTTTTTTTTTTTATGGTTTAGGCACTTTGCGACCCATTCTTGGCTATCACAGATCAATTCCCATGGTATTTTGACGTGCTGAGTCCATTTTTTACTTTATTTTTGCCATATTAGCTCTTCAGGTATATGTTTCTTCGCATCCGTCGTCCAATCTACCGTGTTGAAACTAGTAAAATGTATATTATGGACAAATCAGAATTTTCAATGTCCAATTGCCATCAATTATGACCTAAGCAACCTATCAGGCATGATAATCAATCTCGAATCCGAGGTTCACGTGCACATCCATTGGTTAATGCTGCTATTGTAGAGGCTTCTTCCAATGGATTATCTATCACCTTCTCATTAGAGAATTTTCATTCCATTTTTCGAGAATCTGATAGTTCTAAATCCTCTGTCTTTTATGCAATGTCCGTAGCTTCTAGTAATTCTAAATCATGGTATTTTTGACTTCGAATGTTGCAATAATATGACATCAAATTCTAATTTGTTTTAGTCAAAATCATTTCCTTCACATGCACCTTCTATTCACCTTCTAAGTCATCCAAACATGACGTCTACATTGTCTTTACCTAACACCTTTATGGTTCCCTCTTGTTTTAGTTGGACAATTGCGTGAACATGGTTTTGATGTTCACTTCTTTTCTCATGGTTGTCGTGTGTAGAATTCATGGAGTGACATTGCTTCTTCGGCCTAAACCAAGAAATGGGACAGACCACTGGAATTGGCCATAGAGTGAGACTCCTATTCAAGCTCGTTTCCTTCAATATTCCCAACTCCTTTGCTAGTTATACGGTCACAATATCATTTGAAACTTGGCAATCTTGGTTAGGTCATCGTCTACTTTTAGATTAAAATCTTCAATTTCAAGTGGTCAATTAGGCTCTATTGATGACAAACCTATTGATTGCTTGTCTAGCAAGTAAAAAAACATCATGCATTGCCATTTGGTCTTGGTGAATCTATCTCTCATGTTTCTTTGATGTAATTCACTATGATATTTGGGGACCTTCTCCACATCCACAAAGAGAGTTCTTGCTATTTTGTCATTTTTGTTGATGATTATTCTTGTTATACCTAACTTTATCTTATGAAAAATTGATTTGAACTTACTCGTATTTACGGTGATCTTATTTCCATAATAAAAAGACAATTTTCTAATAATATCAAAGTTTTTTGTGTGCACATAATACCACGGAATATTTGAGATACGAAATTTCTTAGAATTCTCTTCCAACTTGGTGCCGTTATTCACTGTTTGTGTCTAGGCACTTCTCAACAAAATGGTCATGCATAACATATTCATAGACATATCTTAGATGTTAAATGAACTCTTTTAATCTCTATCTCTTATCCAAAAGACTTTTGGGGGAAAGTTTGTCTCATTGTTGTTTATACTATTAATTGTACCCTATCCCTTATCATAGGCAATATTTCTGCTTGTGAGCACTTATCTAATATAAAATCTGTTTGCTACACAGTTCGATTCATTTATGCTCTATTTGCCATTCTAGAAGCTTACCAAGAGCTACTCCTTTTTGAGACCCTTTGGCCTTGACGATTGCTCACCACCCACGTCAACTCATAAGAGGAAATGATTATTAGAAATCTAAGCTGATTTTTCGAAATTAGGGGAGTACGATAGCAGGGTTAGTAGCGTTGGAATTTTTTAAATAAAAAGGTGCTAGCATTTTCAGGACATATAGTCACTTTTTTACCCAAAAAGAATTCATGTCGAGCACGAGTGTGAGACTTGGTGAACAAGTCTGCAATTTGAAGGTTAGACGAAATAAAGGGCTATCTTTTAATCTAAGCACTTATCGCGAGTGAAGCGCCCTAAATGAGTAAGGTCACTTCGTTTATTATTGGTACCCTTATTAAATATAGGGTTGGTTGCAATTTGAATAGGCCATTATTGTCACAATGAAGAGGCCTTGCAGCAGTGAGATGAATCCCTAGATCAGATAGAAGTCTGCTTAACCAAACCACTTCAGTAGTGGCTGGGCTCCTCTAAAAAGAGGTGTTACCTAACCCACTTTCTCGCATGTTTAGTGCCAAGTGATAATGCCTTCTGGATTTGGATAGATCTCAATGGCGAAATCCTTGATTTTTTAGAGTGGGGCCTTCGAATTTGCATAAGGGGGAAGTCTATTTTAATCATTATCTCCACGGGCGTGGGTTCTAGACAAGGAAGACTACATTTTTGGCTCGAGTTTTTGTCATTTAATTTATTTTTTTGTAATTTAGGCCTTTATTTTTTTTACATAGTCATGTTTCTTTTTCTTAAAATATCTTATCAATTCTATTAACATTTTCATCAATTTCTAATTTCTAATATTATAGTTGATTTTTAATATTTTGATCTTACTATTTTTATCAATTGTTTCTCCATTTTCGTTAATTTTTCATTTTTTTTCACAGAAATCAAGCTCAAAAGAGAGATTTCTATTAATAAAATTAGATGAATATACATATTTACCCCTTAAAATTCATGTGCAATTTGCGAGTTGGAGATATATTTCTGCGGGTTAATAGCATTGCCAAGTAAAAAAGTTCATGAAAATAATGCGGAGCAATTAAAAATTTAGGGGCAAGCATGTAAATTTCCTCCCTTTTTAACTTTAAGCTTTGCAAATTTGGATATTTTTGTAGTATTTAATGCTTTGAAACTAAATGTGTATAGACGGAGAAAATATAAAATATAATTTATAAACCATGTAAATCAAATTCTCCATCTTAACATCGATCACGTGAGATTATTTTGCAATTTTTTATGGTAAAATTTAGACGTTTAACTTCAGTAGGACATTCAAATAAGAACCTTTTGATAATTGTTAAAAACTTCTAAATCGGTCCAACCCGATATTGGTGACAGTCTTATGTTTCGCGACCATTGGACAAAAGTTTTGTTCCGATATATTTCGCACTTCATGACCATGCATTTAACTGTTGAACATGGCTCCGAGGCCTTTTTTGATTTTAACGCGAATGTTTTGATCTCTATCTATATAAGAAAAGGGTGGATGGGGGTGATATATTTTTTGTTTTTTTGTCGGTAGATGGGGGTGCTGATGGGAGGGACGTCTTTTCAAATGGAAATGATATCATATAACGTGAATCACGGGGATGGGTACTCCATGAGACAACGGACCCACCATTTTGCAGTGGATAATTATGCAAAAATAAAAAGAGAAAAGTGGCCCCACCTTGTTCGAGAAAGAATGAGCACAGGTACCGCTGTAAACTTAAGAAAAATTAAGCTACTGCAAGTGTCGTGACTTATATATGAACCTTATTTTAGTATAATTTCATAGCTCCCCTTTTTTGAAGAGTATTATTCGCTACCGGTCACGAAGCTAATTCAGGAGATATCTATCAAACATATTTAGTGCAAAATAAAGATTTAAACAAAAGGTATTTGGATGAAAAAAATCGATTAATATTAATTAATTACAAAAATTAAATGATTTTGAATCAAATTCATTGCCAAATTTAAAATATAACCTTTAAAAATACTAACGATATGACATTTCTCATATAAATCAGCAGATCGCTTATGCCCGTTCATCTTCAGCACAAGAACGCTAAGTTACTTTGTTTTTTCAATCACTTAAATGTCATAACGTTTAAAAACCATTTACTTAAGTATTATAACTTTCAATCGATCACTTAAGTGTCAAAATATTAACACTTGTAGTGAATTCCGGCCTTAGTGGCCTAAGCATGTACCAAATTTTATAATATAAACTAGATAACTGTAATAGGATAGTTTGTGGAAATAACTAATCGTTTTCTATATATTGACATCTTGAAAAATGAATTTAAATGTTGTGAGATTAAACTAACATAATCCATAAGTCAAGTATATATGCCATGCAAGAATTCAAAACTAGCATTTGAAAATTTCTAAAACCAGATGCACAGAAAAAATAAAGTATGGTTGAAATTGTAAAAGAGGTAAATCAATTTCCATTTTTTTCGAAGGACATATTTGGTTGATGCAACTATAGCTTTTAATAGAGAAATGATTGTGTGACGGTTTTTAATTTACTGTGAGAAAAACAGTCTATTTTGGATTTCAAAATCAGATAATAAATAATTATAAATTATTGTATGGTCTACTCTGTCGAGAATTTGTGACTCATAATAAGTTGTTATTCTCATAGTAGTCAAAAGATTGTTAATTTCTTTTTAATATTGGGGTGAACAAAAAAATTAATGTTGATTCGGTGAGATTAAAATGACCAAAATCGATCAATCAAGTTTCTTTGCCTTGCACACGAGGAACACGAGTTGGGGGGCCCGGGCAACAGACCAAGCTTTTGTATGATTAAAGCACCTCATTCAATTAAGTTAATTAACCTTCATAAATGTGTTTTACAAGTCTTCTATTGACTTAATTGAACGATTGCTATGAAAAACAATTGACCAAAATAATGGGTACTTAAGATTGATCTTAAAAGGCTAAAATGAATAATTTTGCAATTTATTGGATAAAATTGCAAATTGAAGTTGAGTCCAACTAATATTGCAATTGCCCTATCAAACTAACCACCCATGTGTAAGATTACCTATTGTATTCAAATTGGCCTTGAATTGAAGTGTCCAAGCTTAGGTTGAAAATGAACCTAGGCTTAATATTAAAATCGGACCTAGATTTATAAAATTGTACCATAGCCTTGAATGGGTCAACTTGAATTTCTTCAATTGAAACTTAATTGCTAGATTTTCTTATATTCAAGAGATTAAAATTCCTCAAATCAAGGAGTTCTAATGTGAATTTCTCAAAATTGATCATAAATTTGGACTTATCTTAAGAAAATGAGTGGTGTGAAATCATCATCCGTTCACAAGTCATGAAGAATCAATTTTGACCCTGTAACTAGAGCTTAAAATGGCACTTCGTCTTCCGATATGGTAATTCAAAAAATTGAATGAACGAATGGATTTAAAATAGTCCATAGATCAAATGTCATAAAAGAAATTACACCTAATTGTGACTAAAATGAAAGTAATTTTATTTTTGGTTGATTTAGAATTTAAAATCAAAAAATTTGAAAAACAAGGTTCTCTATTGAATTTTGTGAAACTTTCGACACACGAATCAAATTGACACTAAAAGAAGTATTTTTGGGGATTTTTGATTTTTTTTCAATTTTGTTGTCAAAGGTTTAACTAAAAATCAATCATTTAGTTGACTTTGTCCTAAAAAGTTGATTTATCGATCAAATTTTTGAATTTTTAAGAAACTGATTTGACAAAAGTGAAATTGAAGATAAATGGCTTATTTTTTGGGTGAAAAGCCAACTTTTGACTCGGAATTGACTTTTGATCAAATGGTTGACTAAAAAGTCAACTCGAAAGTCAATCATTTGATTTTTTGGATTTTTCTTGAAATGAATTAGAAATCGCTTAAAAACAACAATAAAAAAGAAAAAAAAAACAAAGGACAACACTTTTTGGCCTAGAAACATGATTTGTTGTGATTAGAAACTCAAATCTCGATTTTTTATTTTTTTCGACACGTTGACTAAGGGTGCGCATGACAAAATTTTTAGAACAGAAATTGATTTCTGGAATAGAAATTGATTTCTGGCCAAAAATTTATTTCTCAATTTCTATTTCAGAAATTGAGAAATTAAAAATTTTAGCTTCTGATTTCTTTTTCAAATCAATTTATAGAATATAAATCTGTTCCGAAAATAGAAAAATCAAATTGTATTACCAAACGGAATTCTGTTCCAATCCTATTTCGGGAAATAGAGAAACAGAAAAATAGATAAGTGGAAATTTTATCACGCGCAGCCTAAAAATCAGATGTTAACAAGGATAAAAAATCATTAAAAACTAACCTCTCTCTTAATCGCATATTTCTAACAATTGATACCAATGGTTAATGTCTGAGGTGAAATACCATTGCAAGGAGATCCCAAGCTTCCTTTGCTTTATTGAGGCAATCAAACTAAAGCCCAATAGATGGAACTAAAATGTTTCAAAACTACATTAGAGTTTGATGATTCTTGCTATTCCACCCCTCCAAATATTCAATAGATTTATCCATAGATTCATCAGTAGTCTTAGTAGCTGCATTTATATCGCCAGTGACATAGCGCTAATGCTCGAGTCTTTCTCAAAAAACTTGATATTCGTTGAGCTTGTAAAATAGAATTTGAACCATTCATAATGGTCTCAATGGATAAGGAATCCCTAATATGTACTTAATCGGTGAATAGAGTAGAATGGATTAAAAATATGAAGAGACCGGCACCTTGGAGGATAGAAATAGTGAAACTAAAGTCATAAACAAAATTAGCACTTCGAAAAAACTTGAGAAAGTCTAAAGTCTTCAAGAACTACTTGAAAATCAATCAAATTGGATGTAAATAAAAGAGAATAGGTTTGGTCTTATGTTCCGAATCAAGTTTGGTTTTCTCAATTGAATAAATTGGTCTATAGAGGAAGAACCAGCTAACTATGCAAGCCGACCGACTGGGCGGAAGTAACGAAGACGTGTCATGTTGATGTGACTATTGATGTGGCACATGATGCATCACTGACATGACAGACAATGGGAAATTGAGGCCAGCATGCTTACAAGAGTTGTTTTGGGGATCGAATGATCCTCGGAAAACCGGGTTCGGCACCGAAACCGAACCCCTAAATCATATGCGGAAGATAAGCCCTGGAATGTCACGTATCACCGATCAAAAGCACACCACGGATTCGAGCGTACCTTGTTGGCCACAGATTAGACACCGATGCGGTATTGAGGAAGAGATTTCAGTCCCGTTCGATCCGATGTCGAAGATTCGCCGTTCAAGAGAAGACGGAGTCGTTTCTTCGTCTTGGAGAGAGAGAGAGATTCTTGGGAGAGAAATCTGAACGTACTAATGCGAAAATGTGCGTTCATTCTCTTTCTCATCCCCTTTTATAGGTACCCTTTTCCACGGGCCGGGCCGGGCCGACTTAGGCCCATTAAATCCTTCATCTCCCACTCGCACATGGTGGTTCAAAAAAACAGCATGGGCGGATAGGCCCAACTTAGGCCCATCAACTGAAAATCCTCTATTCCTCTTTCAACATTCATACCGATGAATAATCCGTGCGACCAGCATACTTTGAGAGCTCGTTGCTATACATCTGTTAGGAATATATAGCAGCTCATATTGGGCATCATTTTCCGAGTAAATTTAGTATGCAGTACCCTAGATCGATCGATCACATTTATATCTCTCTTAATCTCATTGATATATTTATTGTATTCACAATTATGATTATCCCAAAGACAGTCATAATTGGTCGACCTGTGAATACAAAACCACAATGTGATTCTACAAATCCGATCTTCCTCTTTCCTTCAAACTCTCAATTTCAGTTCAACTTGCTTTTCTAGAAATGTCCCATTAGATCGAATCATCTCATGACCATTGGCAACATTCTAAGATAGCAAACACTAAATAGAAATCTTGAGAATAAGTAAGAGTCATGAGGGCACTAAAAAATTGAGGAACTCTATTCCTCAAGAGTCTCACACGTCATAAAAGTTGAGATCAAACTTTTGTCACTCTTATAGGTCGTCTCATGCATACGTAGTATGAAATACGTATCACGGTATTAACTCATTTCCCATGGAGCGTATGTCTACATTATCAATACCGTACAGATGATAGTTCAGACATACCCAATGTCTAACTTGAGTTCACGTATTTACTCATTCACAAAATTCATCAGAACTCACATCTGGCATCTTAGACAGATAAAGTAAAATATGTGGGTTATTTTACTTTCGGACATCATAAGTATTATGTCCTCATCTTAACATTCAGTTAAGGCGACATATTTATTTTAAGCTTTAGCTCTCGATTATCACCTAGATAATAAGCTTAAAAACAGTCTCATCTCTATCTATCACATAGTAAATAGAGGCGATTACCCGTGTGAGTGGGCTAATCTCTTATCTGTCCGACATACTTTCTCAACATAATATATAATGCACTAAGCATTAAGATGCATAAAGATCAAACAAAAGATTCATAGGCATTTAATAATGAAACAACACTAGTTCATACATGTGAACAACTCAGGGAAATTACAATCCAGTACATCAGACTCTACGCAATCCTAGAGATTTCACATGACCACAAAACACATCTCTAGGTATTGGCTTTGTCATAGGATCTACAACCATTCTATGCGTAGATATGTACTGCAAGTTCACATCCTTTCGTGCAACCATATCTTTTACAAAGTTATACTTGGTATCTATATGTTTGGTCTTGCCATGATATTTTGGATCTTTAGTGTATGCTATAGCTGCTTGGCTATCACAATTAACTAATAATTGATTTGCAGCTTTCTCAATAACACCTAAGTGATCCAAAAAAAAATCTCTTAAGCCAAACTACTTCTTATATTACTGCTGATAATGCCACGAACTCATCTTCCATCGTGGACAAGGCTATACACGTTTGTTTCTTACTGCTCCAACATATGGTGCCATTATTCAATAAGGAAACAAACCTAGAGGTAGATTTCCTTTCGTCTAAACCTCCTCCCTAAACAGTTTCAGGATAGCCTTTGAGTCGCAGATCCTTTCCTTGATAACTCATCGTATAATCAGCAGTTCCCTTTAGATACCTCAGTATTCTCTTAACGGCTTTCCAATGTGCTAGACTTGGATTGGATTGGTATCTACTCACCATTCCAACTGCAAAAAATATGTCGGGTCTTGTACACATCATAGCGTACAACAAGCTCCCAACTGCACTAGCATAAGGAACATGTTTCATTTGTTCCTTTTCTTGTGGAGTCCTCGGACACAGTCTATGGCTCAATCCTTCACCTTTTGCAATAGGAGTGTCTATGGGTTTACAATCTTGCATACGAAATCGTTCAAGAACTTTATTTTTATATGTTTCTTGCGAAAGAGACAACGATCTCTTCGAACGATCTCTTGAAATCTTAACTCCAAGAATATATATGCAGCCTCACCCATATCTTTCATCTCAAAGTTGGAAGACAACCAACTCTTGACAGTATGAACAAACTCCATATTGCTTCCAGCAATCAGTATATCATCAACATATAATGATATGTCACAAATTGATCCTTGGATCTTTTGATATATACACAATGATCCTCATCAATCATTGTAAAATCATATGCCAATATAGCATTATGAAAATGTATATACCATTTTCTCGATGACTGCTTAAGGCCGTATATCGACCTCAAAAGTCGACACACCTTTTCTTCTTGGCCTTTTACCATGAAACCAGTTGATTGTTTCATGTAAATTTCTTCCTCTAATTCTTCATTGAGGAAAGCAGTCTTTACATCCATCTGATGTAACTCAAGATCCATACTATATACTATTGCCAGAATAATGCGAATCGAGGTAAATCTCACTTTAGGAGAAAACGTATCTTCATAATCAATTCCTTCTTGTTGATTATACCCCTTCGCAACAAGGCGAGCCTTATGCCTTTCTATCGAGCCATCAGCCTTTCGCTTTATTTTGAAAACCTACTTGTTCCCAATAGCTCTGCGTCCTTTTGGAAGATCAACCAATTCCCAAACTTGGTTTGATTTCATTGACTCCATTTCCTCTTCCATTGCATGAATCCATTTTTCCTTACTAGGGCAATTTAGAGCCTCATTAATATTTCTAGGCTCATCCTCATCTTGTGGAGCAACCATAAAAGTTTCCCCTTCAATGTCAAAACGTCGACGGGGAATACTTTGGCAACTTGTTCGCCGTATGGGAGTTTGTACACTTTGCACATCATTCCCCATTATGCTCCCACTGGGATTAGATAATGATGATGTCGTCTCATTATGTGGTTGCAATTGAGAATGAGTTGAATTTAATTCATCACTTCTCACATTACTCCCACTTGGACAAACTCCACCAAGATCATTATCTTGATCCGAGGTTTCAAATAGGGAGTTGTCTTCCCCTATTTCGCCCTTTTTAGGAAATTCATCATCTAAGAATGTGACATCCCGTGATTCAAATTCAGTTATACTCCCACTTTCCTGCTCACCTATGAACACATACCCTTTTGAGTGTTCTGAGTATCTTATGAAAATACTCTTCTTTCCTCTGGGACCCAATTTCCCAAACTTGTGAGAGGATTCAAGTGTATAGGCAGCACAACCCCATGGCTTAAGAAAACTTAAGTCTGGTTTTCTACCTGTCCATAACTCATATGGAGTGGAAGCAACTGATTTGGAAGGCACACGGTTAAGTATATAGGCAGCAGATAACAACGCATCACTCCAAAATGTGATAGGCAAGTTAGCATGCGCCATCATGGACCTAACCATTTCTAGTAGGGTTCTGTTTCTTCTCTCTGCAACACCATTTTGTTGAGGAGTATATGGAATAGATAACTGTCTTTCTATTCCTTTTTCATCACATAATTTTCTGAACTCATCAGATAAATATTCTCAACCTTGATCGGATCTCAATGCTTTTATTTTCTTGTCTAATTGATTCTCTACCAGGTTCATAAACCTTTTGAAACAACTTATTGCTTCAGATTTGTGAGAAATCAAATAGACATATCCGAATCGAGTATAATCATCTATAAAAGTGATGAAATAAACAGCCCCATGCCTTCCTCTCACATTCATTGGACCACAGATATCAGAATGGATTAAATGTAGAGGAAACTCAGCTCTTTTACCTTTTCCAAATGGTTTCCTTGTCGTTTTCCCTTCTAGGCAATGCTTACAGATAGGCAAATCGACTTTTTCAATATTGCCCAACAAGCCCTCTTTGGCTAGTCTGTTCATATGTTGTTGGCCAATATGACCAAGTCTAGCATGCCATACATTCACATCATTATCATATGTATTGTGAGACGTGAGAAGGGAATAACAAACATTTGCATTAACATAGTCAATATCTAATACAATGAAACCATCCAGAAAGTAACCATGACCATAGTAGTTTGTATTCAAATACAAATCTACACTTCTATTATGGAAGTTCACATTAAAACCTAATTTAACCAACACTAAAACAGACACTAAATTCCGACGAATCTCCGGAGCATACAACACATCATGAAGGAACAAAGTGCGTCCATCACGCATATTCAGTTGGCATGTGCCAATTCCTTTCACTTTAGCTCTGGAGTTGTTTCCCACATAGATCCACTTAGTTCCAGTAGGTACTCATCGGAATTCCACGAAGGATCCTCTATCCTTCGCTACATGGTCTGTCGCTCCTGAATCCATAGTCCACAGAGGATTAGATTCAGTCAAGAATACAGAACTTGACACATATGCAAAGTTCCCAATTGTACCAAGGGTGTGTACCTTCTTTGGCTCGCGACAATCGCGGGCATAGTGACCCTTCTGGTCACAGTTGTAACATTTCACCCTTGAGATATTCTTCACATGAGGACGTTTTCCTCTCTTTTGTTGGTTAATTCTTGGTTTCTTACAAGAAGGACTTGATCCCTTGCATTTCCACATATTGAACGAATCAATGCGCTTGCGCTTAGAGCATGAAGCCCCTTCTGAGCTTAAAGTAACACAGAAAATATCTGTTTCCTGCTCTAATGCCTTGAGGCGATGATCAGCTAACTCAAGGTGGCGCACAGCATCCTCTAGATCTTCCATAACATGGTCAAGAGCTTTTAGTGCTTTTTGCTTTTCCAGCACACATTGAATTTTCATTTGCCAAATTTCATAGTTGTCATCTTTGAGCTTTTCACCTTTGTTCAGCTCGACAACTATGCTTTTTGTGGCTGAAGCCATTGATCTGAACACATCAGACATATATGCACGAGTTATTAATGCCTATCACTTATGCATCTATTTTGCACAAAACCCATCATATTAATTAATAATTTTAAGTAAGGTTTCAGAATCAAAAGGTCACTATGTTTCCAATCATCCTCCAAAAATCCTAACTTAAAACTATCATTAATATGATTGTCATATGCAAAATCAATTCTATGAAGTTACAAAAACTTCAATTACTACCCACATCTACCTACCCACAGCAACCAGCAATCACAGAAAGCAACAGATAATTGACATACAATATAACTATAAGGCTTTCACATAATATGGCTAACGTATAGGTTGCTACATCAACAACAATCAGGTAGATAACATTTACATAGGATGTCCACATAGCACACTCAACAAAAAACAGCTAATACATCTTACAAATAACCTTCACACGAACTGGGAAAGATCCTATTTTAGTCAATTTCTTGACCTTTTCCCTTGCAACAATGCAGTAATATTCGTTTACAAAATCTATCACAATTTTCTTATATGAAGCAGCACCGTTGACATCCCATATGCAATTCAACACATCTTGCCATTCAGGCGGAAGAGTGTTAATGAAAAATCGCACCATCTCTGACTGCGACATGGGATGACCATTCCATATGACCTGTTGAATCTTCCCGTTGACTTCAAGAACATGATCAATTAAGTCTCCTTTCTCCCATCGATAATCAGTCAACTCAGCTATCAACTTAGAAAGCTTTGCCTTTTGTTTATCGGTAATCACGCGAATAGGCGTACGTAACTGAAGGGGAGGCATTGTTCCTGCAACAAATGCAGAACAATATTGGATTACATATAATCCATATAGACATAATTGAAAAAAAAAAAGAAACAATTTTTTTTTTGGGTCAACGGTCAACGGTCAACGGTCGTCGGTCAACGGACGTCGGTCAACGGTCGTCGGTCAACGGTCAACGGTCAACGTCCGGTCAACGGTCACGGTCGTCGGTCACGGTCAACGGTCAACTGACTGGTCGTCGGACCGGTCGGACCGGTATCCCGGTCGGACCGGCCGGGCCGGTCAGACCGGCCGGGCGGACCGTCCGCACGTGCCGCGCGTGCGCGGGCTGACGTCACCCAGACGTCAGCCGGCACGTGCCGCACGCGTGCCAGCGTCCGCGAGTCGGTCGCCGGTAGAGTCGCCGGCCGGTGACCGCCCGGCCATCGGACGTCAGCGCTGACGTCATCGATGACGTCACCCCGGCGGTTACCGACCGTTGGGTGACGTCATGCTGACGTCAGCACGCGTCGGTCCGTGGACCGGCGCGTGCCGGTTTGCCGGCCGGCGGCGTGCAGGCGCCGGTTCGTCACCGGCGCGTGTTCCGCACGCGCTGGACGAACCAGCGCGTCTGGGCGCGTCGCGCCCACGCGCAGCGGCTTCTGGCCGCGCGTGTGGGCGCGTGCGGCGTCCCCCGGCGGCTCGCGACGTGTCGCCGGACTCATCTCGACGTCGCCTTCGTCCCTGTGCAATCAGATTTTGGTTTCGACTTACGAAAAATCGAAAAAATAGTCGAACATTCTCGGGTGTCGGGATTCCTTGCCCCGATCCGTACGGCCGAAGATCAATTGCGAAAAAATCAAACAAGAAACTTCATACATCATCATACAAGTCGGGAAAACGCTAACACGGGCTCTGATACCAATTTTGGGGATCGAATGATCCCCGGAAAACCGGGTTCGGCACCGAAACCGAACCCCTAAATCATATGCGGAAGATAAGCCCTGGAATGTCACGTATCACCGATCAAAAGCACACAACGGATTCGAGCGTACCTTGTTGGCCACAGATTAGACACCGATGCGGTATTGAGGAAGAGATTTCAGTCCCGTTCGATCCGATGTCGAAGATTCGCCGTTCAAGAGAAGACGGAGTCGTTTCTTCGTCTTGGAGAGAGAGAGAGATTCTTGGGAGAGAAATCTGAACGTACTAATGCGAAAAGGTGTGTTCATTCTCTTTCTCATCCCCTTTTATAGGTACCCTTTTCCACGGGCCTAATTCCCGTGGGCCGGGCCCTTAGGCCCATCGTGGCCGGGCCGACTTAGGCCCATTAAATCCTTCAGTTATTGTGTGGATCCAAAGGACAGTGGCACATGGTGACAGGTGTGAGCATGTGTAGGGGCAGATTGCAACAAAATTTTAGAATTTAGCTCTTCTAGGGGTGGCAAATCTGATGTTGGTGTTGGTTTTTTTATTACAAGCAGCAAAAAGTGCCAGAACAACAATCGAGGCTGGTGGTTTCCTTAGACAACAAGAGCTCTGATAATGTTGCTAAAAAAATTGTATAATTCGATGGGCACTTTCACATAACAAAAGTTCTAATTTCATGTTAAAATGTCCAATCCAAAAGTTTAAGCTAATAAATAAAGGGAGACCATATGTATATAAAAATCATATAAATCTTGTAATTAAGTAATGAGAAATTTTAACACACATTCTCATGTGCAAGTTAGGTTAGCAATCACATGTGGAATTTGACAAATATGGGGGACACGCGTGAAATAAAAAGAGCGGAATCAGACTCTGAAATCAAGATAAGAACAATGCAGAAGAGAAAATCATATAATTTTTACATATTACTCTGTGAATTTTAATGAAATGTACATGAGCTTTTTAAAAAAATTTAAAAAAGGACTGTCTAAGAAAATCTAAGGAAAATCCGAAAAATCTCTTGATATTTTCTAACAAGAAGGCTGTAACAAGCTTTCCCACTTCGGCTTCGACGCAGATTGTAGGGCTGAGGATGGTGGTCTAAAGATTGGGTTCCGATGGAGAGGGTCACTTCTTCACTTGAATGAGGATTGGAATCAGGGCCGATGGGCCGATGGCTCTGAGCTTTTCTGCCTTCCTCCCTTTTTCGTTGCTCAGGATAAATTTTACATGCCATGATTTTTACACTGCACAAGAAGCTTTAAGATTTTGTAAGTTATGACATTTTGTAGAGAAAAATGCGAATGATGGTGATTTAGCATGAAAGAATCCGTTTGTTAGACTATAGAACTGTCCATCTAGATGGAGCCCGTCAACATAGACTTGCGACAACGTGGTTGCACCTTTTCTTCACCTTCTTTTGGCCCCTTTCTCATTCAAGTCTTGCCTCACTATGGTGTCCCATTAGCTTTTGTTTTATATATATAGATCTAGATGGAGCCCATCAACGTAGACTTGCGACAACGTGGTTGCACCTTTTCCCTATGTAGCACCGACACGGACACGCGACACGTGACACGACACGACACGACACGACACGTCGACATGTCATTTCTTAAAAATAGAGAATTTCGACACGTTTCGACACGTTATATATTAAATATATTTTTATATATAAATACATAAATAAATAATAATAATAAAAATAGCCTAGAATTAATTTACATGAAAGATATTAAATAATATCATTCATTATTTTAATTTGTTACAATAATACATAAAACTTAGAGGAAAAAACATTGTTTAAAGAAAAATGCTGAAATGATATTTTTAAATTTATTTATTTATCATATATAGCATTTTTTATTACTTCTTTCATACTAAAAGACTTTTTAAAAAACTAAAAAAATTCTAAAAAAACAAAACTGAAAAAAAAAAATTTGACCCCGTGCGTGTATATGTAGAGCATTTTTATTATTTCTTTTATTACTTCTTTTGTGTATATTTATATTTTGATCCCACAAGTATTAGAAATTTTTAAAATTGACCCCGTGCGTGTTGGAATTGCGTGTCGGAATTCTTGACTCATGTGTCGAAGCGTGTCGGAGAGAGTTGACCACGTGTCGGATTTTTCGACACTTGTTGACCGCGTGTCGGAGCGTGTCGGGACGTGTCGGAGCGTGTCGGACACGTGTCGGAGTGTCGGACACGACACGAAGGCTTCCGGAGAGTGTCCGTTCTACATAGCCTTTTCCTTCACCTTCTTTTGGCCCCTTTCTCAATCAAGTCTTGCCTCACTATGGTGTCCCATTAGCTTTTGTTTTATATATATACATCTAGATGGAGCCCGTCAAGGTAGACTTGCGACACCGTGGTTGCACCTTTTCTTCACCTCCTTTGGGCCCTATCTCATCCAAGTCTTGCCTCACTATGGTGTCCCATTAGCTTTTGTTTTATATATGTATATGTATATATACATATGTATATATATAAGCGAGACCTGGGTGGGTGCGGAAGAAGATTTTGATTTGGAGCCTGATTTGATTGCGTTTATTAACGTTTGTATCTAGAAATCATTGACCTTTCAGCCTTTGGCGTGTTGCGCTTTTTTCTCGGGACCACGTGTTTCTCACCCCTTCCTGTGATCTTTGGGTATCTTGGATAAACTCGAAAACCGGAAAGTCAGGCTGTGGTGTCTGACACGATCTCTGATTCATTGAAAGCACACCCACTTTCAGACGTAGTCTAAATTCATTATCATATATATGCAACAAAACGACGTGCGGGAGTCGGTTTACATCGCCTTTAAACCGGGACAAAAACCTATCATCGCCGTGTCCATATAGCTTCCTTCCCTTATTATGAAAAATTCCCCTTCCCCGTCGGACGAGATGTTGAAGGTCAAGATCCTCCACCGTTACGACATCTCGCCGCCGCCGGACTCAGTCCCGGCAACCACTCTCCCTCTCGCCTTCTTCGACATCCCATGGCTTCTCTGCTGCCCCATGCAACGCCTCTTCTTCTACGACTTCCCTGAATCCCCTTCCTCTTTCGCTCAGACCACACTCCCGCTCCTGGTCCGCTCTCTCTCCCTCTGTCTCCGCCACTTCTTCCCCTTCGCCGCCAGCCTCGTCCTCCCTCTGGCGCCGCCCCAGAAACCCCACATCCTTTACTCCGATGGCGACTCCCTCTCCTTGACCGTCGCCGAGTCCGCCGCCAACTTCGCGGAGCTCATCAGTGACGAGCCGCTCGGCGCCACACTGATACACCCTCTGGTGCCTCAGCTCGCGCCGCCGTGTGCATCCGACGGGGCACGGATTGGGCCCCTTATGGCGATTCAGGTCAGTTGATGATGGCCTGGCTCTCCCGTGTTCCTTTTCAGGTGTTTTTAATTCTCATTATTTGGTTTTAGTATCAATATCATTTGAGCTGATCAAAGTTTCTTTTCGGAAGATCTGTTTGAAATATTTACGAATTCAGTATAATAATGCTATGCTATAACTTGAGCTCACTTGGCAACACAAAATTGATGCAACTCAATGAGTCAGAAAACAAAGATAGAATACCAGCGAGAAAGTTATATCATATAGGCATAAATAAAAGGCAGATATTGGATTTGAGTTTATGTAACATGTACAAAGATAAAAAGCTGAAGAGAGTCCAAGGTTTACAGCAGGATCTCGTCGTTTAGATTTAATACATATCACAAAAAGTAAAGATTAAGCATCATGTTGATGTGTCCAAATTAACATTAAAAGGCAGTTTGAGCTTTTCGGTTGAAATGATACTTAGAGATGAAACTGTGAAACAAGAAGTTGAGAACGAGTGATGTGTTTAGGAGAACCAGCAGGATTATGATAAAGATTTCGTTAACAAATATCTTCAGGGCACTTGTTTAACATTCATACAAAGAAATTGTGATTTCAATATATTATCTTCTGCGATTATGTGTAATCAATATGCAAGAGTGATAAACATACATCCAACTCAAGATACCAGCTGTATAAATAAAACTTGAGCTCGAAACTTATTGTCGATTTTGTTGGATAACAATTTAGGTGACTCTGTTTCCAAACAAGGGCATTTGTATCGGGGTCCAATTCCTCCACGTGGTAGCAGATGGGAGGTCCTTCACTCACTTCATGAATTCGTGGGCGTCCATTCACAAGTCCGGAGGGGACCCCACTTGCATCGACTCTGATGACCCGAGTCCTTTTCACGACCGAGGAATGATCAAAGACCCGAATGGGCTCGAGCCTATACTTTTGAAAGACTGGTGGAGTTTTGTGTGCCCGAGCCCGAGCCCGAGCCCGATCATAACTCCTCTCAATGTTGCGGACAAGGTGAGAGCAACGTTTGTCCTTCGAAAAGCTCACATTGACATGCTAAAAGCGCAAATCTTGAGCCAACTCAAGAACGACGGCCTCGACTCAGAGTCGGATCCAATCCACTTATCCACATTTGTCGTGACGTGTGCATTCATATGGGCATGCATCGTCAAATCAGGAGACAAAGAACACCAGTGTCATGACCAATCATCATCAAAGAGCGACAACGATGAATTTTGTTATTTCGTCTTTGTCGCGGATTGTAGGGACCGACTCGGATACTCGATACCCTTGACATACTTCGGGAACTGTCTAGACATATGCTTTGTCTCGGAGAAGAGAAGTTCACTCTTGGGCAAAAGTGGACTTCCCCTTGCCGCGAGAGCTATAGGGAGGAGAGCCAAGGAAGTAGGGACAGGTGGATCATTGAGAGGGGCAGAGAGATGGATAAAGGACTTTAAAATTGTTAACGATGAGGACTTAGTCACGGTGGCCGGGTCACCAAGACAAAAAGTGTACGACACAAACTTTGGGTGGGGAAGGTTGAGGAAGAGCCACATGGTGCATATCGATGTATCAAGGGCGATCTCTCTCGCAGAGAGCAGGGATGGGGATGGTGGCGTGGAGATTGGGTTGGCATTATCGAGGGTTTGCATGGACCATTTCATTTCTCTGTTTGAAAAGGGACTGAAGCCATTTATGCCGCTTTAAAGACATTGGTCCATATGATGCCACATCAATTTTAATTTAGTCCAAGATGGCATAAGGGAATATGATACAAATGATTACTGAATTTTCCTCTAATTTGCTACATTGTCTCTCAACTTTAAGCGTGTTCAATGTGATCTCTAAACTTTGGTCCAATGTTATCCTTAAACTTTTGATTTGTTCAATGTAATCCCTTAACTTTAGTTTATTGTGCAATATGATCTCTAAACTATTAAACATTTTCATAGAATCTAGGGATTATATTTAACATTTACCAATAGCTCAAATTACACTAAACAAATTAAAAATTTAGGGATGACATTGCAAATTGAACCAAAATTCAAGATCACATTACACAAATTAATAGTTTAAGGACAACATTGTACATTGGATCAAAGTTAATGAATCTTTTATACTATTATCCATGAAACAAATATTTGTTCAGGAGTTGCACATCTTTTGTCAACTTAAAGTGCAATATGACTTAGGATGTCTATGACATCCAAAATTTTCATCGTATTTATTATGTATATTGTATTATATAGGAATAAGATTCATATCTTTTCATATGGACATCGGTAATTGTCACATGATTTTCTCTATCCCTAATAATGACGATTTATTAGCCACTTTTCACTAATTTAATTGCCACATTCCTTAGTTTATTACGTAATTTCTTATCTATAAATAACATCACTTCTTTTAACTTTAGTCTGTTGATGCTCTTTAAGCTTGCAAGTCAAGAGTACTCATTCATTGTCCACATCTCCCTCATTTTCAACCATAATTTAATCTATAGATTTACATCATGCAAGACCTCACCATTTTGCTTCAATAATTGCAAACAAAATAACGATTCTTATTTTATGCATTTAATTCGGCTATCTTATCTTCTCTCTCATTCTCCACCAAGTGTTTTAAATCCCAATGTCATCACGTTCTCCTTGGTCACGTGCATTCATTCCTAGGTACTTCAAGTCCTCATTGTTTTTTTAACCTTGGTTAATGAATATTTGTCCCTTTATATTTCTAAAGTTTCTAATTTAACCATTTTAAGTGTTTACAAGGTAAATTATTGGGTTTCTCTTCATCTTATCAAACTAGATTTATTGTTTAAAAAGATTAAGAGTTGTTTATCTTTGTTCTTGTTTATCTTGATTTGAAGGTGATTAAAGCTCTGAGTTATCCAAGTTTTGCTCAAGGTAAATACGAATTCTAGGGACTAAGTTAGATTGATCTACTTAGTATTCTTGACTTGGTTGGTTGATATTTGTTAGTTTAGTTTAAATTTGATCTTAAGTGCAAGTTCCAAAATTGACATATAGAGTTATGGTGAATCCATGCCTAAATTGAAATCTGTAATACATGTCCAGAAAGTGTTTGAAAGAAAACTCAAATATTTTTGTTGCACCTTAGATGGGAAAGAATGAGAAAAAGGTAAAAATACACATAAAAAAGGGGTATCTTGGTAAATTTTTGAAAAGTTAGGGATCATTTCAAAATTTGCAGAAGTTTGGGGCTGTGAATAGGGTCATTTCATGATTTTTTATATCAAATAATGGGTTATTAAGTAATATTAATTAAAAGCTCTGATATTATGTTCAATCCAAAAGATCAACCTGATAAGTGGATGGAGACTACATGCATATAAAGAACATATAAAGCTTGTAGTTAACTAATGTGAGATATTTTAACTCCCCTTCTCACGTGCAAGCCAAATTAGCAATCACACATGAAATTTAATGAATAGGGGAGACACATGTGATATAACAAGAGCAAAATCTAACTCTTATATCAATATAAAAATAATGCGGAAGAGAAAATCATGTAATTTCTATATATCTTCTTATAAATTTTAGTGAAGAGCACACGAGTCTTTTAATCAAGAAAAATCTAGAAAATCTCCTAGTATCTCTAACAAGATGGTTGCAACAAGCTTTCCCACTTAATTGCAGATTGTAGGGCTGAGAATGGTGGTCTAAAGATGGGTTCACATGGAGAGGGTCACTTCTTCACTTGAACAAGGATTGGAATCAGGGCCAATAGTTTTGAGCCTTTTTGCCTTTCCCCCTTTTGGCTGCTCGGTATAAATTTTACAAGCCATGAATCTAAACTGCACAAGAAGCTTTAAGATTTTATAAGTTATGACATTTTGTATAGAAAAATGTGAATTATGGTGGTTTAGCATGAAAAAATCCGTTTCTTAGACTATAGAACTGTCCATCCAGATTGAGCCCGTGAACGGAGACTTGTGACACCATGGTTGCAACTTTTCTTTATCTACTCTGGGCCTTATTTTATCCTCCGTCTTGCCTCACTATTGTATCCCATTAGCTTTTGGTGTGCATACATACACGTAACTCCAAACTAAGCCATCGCTTTTCCCAGCGTGCTGAGAGACAACAGCATAGCAAGGTCGCAGCGGGGAAAAACTCATGGGAAAGCGAGATTTATTTTTTTGGGCCCCCAGGGGAGGAGTGGTTGATTTTGGTTTTTTTCTTTTAATTATTATTTTAATTTTTTTTTTTTGTTTTGTTTTGGGGGCCGTGCTATTTCCCAGGGACCAATTTGTCTCTCACCTTAACCTGTGATCTTTGGAAATATCTAGGATAAGCTTTAAAACTAGAAAAGCACAACACAGTGGGGGACAACACACCGTAGTGGGTTTGCATCGCCTTCATCCCTGGACGAAAACCCAATCACCGGCCTGTCTATATAGCTTCCTCCTCTTGGGAAAAATTCCCCTTCGCCGTCGGACAAGATGATGAAGATCAAGATCCTCCACCATTACGACATCTCGCCGCCGCCGGACTCAGTCCCGGCAACGGCTCTCCCTCTCACCTTCTTCGACATCCCGTGGCTTCTCTGCTGCCCAGTGCAACGCCTCTTCTTCTACGACTTCCCTCAATCCCCTCCCTCCTTCGCTCAGACCACCCTCCCGCTCCTGGTCCGCTCTCTCTCCCTCTGTCTCCGCCGCTTCTTCCCCTTCGCCGGCAACCTCGTCCTTCCCCTGGCGCCGCCCCAGAAGCCCTACATCCTCTACTCCGACAGCGACTCCCTCTCCCTGACCGTTGCCGAGTCCACCGCCGACTTCGCCGAGCTCATCAGCGACGAGGCGCGCAGCGCCACGCTGATACATCCTCTGGTGCCTCAGCTCCCACCGCCACGTAAGTCCGACGGCGCACGTGTGCGGCCCATCATGGCGATTCAGGTCAGTCGACGATGGTTTGGCTCTCACGTGATCGTCTTCATATTGTCTTTGTTTTTAATTCTCATTATTTGGTATTATTTTTTTTTTGTCAGTCCTACGCTAATCCTACTCTAACACTCATTCTCAGACTTTTATCCTACCTCATTGCAGGGCGTGGGAGTCGAAACCCACTCCTGAAATGAAATTGTCCCCACCCCAATCCCCTTGAGAATGTGGGGATTTGAACCATCAACCTCACCATTCCAAGATGGAAGGGTGGCCAATAAGTTGAGCTCATTTGGCAACGTCATATGTTTTTTTCTTCTATCGCAACACAAACGTAACGAAATTGGGAGTTAGAAAACGAAGATACAACATGCGTGAGTAAATTTTATCACACCGATACAAGGAGATGTTGGATTCTGCGTTATTTGAGATTATAGAACATGTGGAAAAAATAAAAAATGAAAGAGGAGTAATTATACGAAGGGAATCCGAAGTCTAGAGTAGGATCTCATCGTTTAGGTTTAATAGATAGCACGAGAAAAATAGATTGTGAATCATGTTTCATGTGCACAAATTGACATTAAAATGTAGGGTCGTATTTGTTGTTTTAGGTGACCCTGTTCCCAAACAAGGGCATTTGCATTGGGGTCCAGTTCCTCCACGTGGCAGCAGATGGCACGTCCTTCAATCACTTCATGAAATCGTGGGCGTCCATTCATAGGTCCGGAGGAGACCCAATTGCGTTGACCCGAACGACTCGAGCCCTTTCCATGACCGAGAAGCGATCAAAGATCTAAATGGGCTCGAGCCCATGTTGTTGAAAGACTGGTGGAGTTGTGTGGGCTCTAGCCCAGGACCAACTGCGAGCCCGAGCGAAGCTCTTCTCGCTGTTGCAGACAAGGTGAGAGCAACGTTTGTCCTAGGAAAAGCTTACATCGACGGGCTAAAAGCGCAAGTCTTGAGCGAACTAAGGAATGCCGGCAACGGCGACTTGGAGTGGGACCCAATCCACTTGTCAACATTCGTGGTGACGTGTGCATTCGTATGGGTATGCATGATCAAATCAAAAGACCAAGAACACCAGCACCGCAACCAAAAGTCACCAGAGAGCAACATCAACGAGCTTTGTCATTTGTGCTTCATGCCGGATTGTAGGGACCAACCCGAATACTCAGTATCCTCAACATACTTTGGGAACTGTTTGGGCATATATTTCCTCTCAGAGAAGAGGAGAATACTCTTGGGCAAAAGTGGAATTTCCCATGTCGCAAGGGCTCTAGGGGGAAGAGTCAAGGAAGTGAAGACCAGTGAAGGATTGAGAGGGGCGGAGCGATGGATAAGGGACTTAAATGCAGCTAAAAATGGGGACTTGGTGATTGTGGCTGGGTCGCCAAGACTAAAGGTGTATGACACCGACTTTGGGTGGGGGAGGCCGACGAAGAGCCACGTGGTGCACGTAGACACAATTAGGGCGATTGCTCTCGCCGAGAGTAGGAATGGGGATGGTGGTGTGGAGGTCGGATTGGCATTGACTAAGGTTTGCATGGAGAAATTTATTTCTTTGTTTGAAAAGGGATTAGGATCATTTATGTCTCTTTAGTATATATGTCGTCCATATAATCCCACGTCAATTTCCACCGAAATTCTTATAATTCGAGTGTAACAACATTGGTCTTTGTATAGTTAAACGACAAATGTAAGGGCTCCCGACTTTGAGAGCAAAATCGGCGGGAATCGTGACAAATTATCATTGGGCCAAAGAAGATAAATAATTGTCCGAATGTTGCACATCTGGTTCGACCGTTGCCCATTGTTTGCTGACTAAGAGCATATAATGAGTGAGGATATCGACCTCAATTCAACAAATTCATGATGCGTATCGATTCTAAAATTTTCAAAAAGAAGGCAAAAGAAAAGATAAGTATCGACTCCTACGAATAACTTATAGAATTAAACATCCCACCAAAAAAAAAAATAATCCTAGTTCTTTAAATATTGGCGATAATGGCACAAGCTCGTGCCAAGTTCAAGTTGTAATTGTGGGTTACATTTAATTCATGCATCTCTTGAATTCGTGAATCTCGTGAATTCATGAATCGATCTAATTTTTATATCTCTTGAATTCATGAATCGATTCAATTATGGCGCGTTTGGTAACAATTCTGTTCCGAGAACAAATTCTGATCAGAAATGATTATTTTTTATTCTGTTCCCGGGAACTGATTCTGAGTAAAAGAACGTGTTTGGTAACTATACAAAATTTCTGATTCTAGAATGGAATTGCGTTTGGTATCGTGTTCATTGATTATGTTCTAAATTAATTTATTTTAATTTTTATATAATTTTTATAATTTTTCCCCTTTTTTGTTTTTGTTTTTTTTTTTTTTCCTATTCTAATTCTTCTTCAGGCCAGCCCTCGTAAGCTCGGCCTCACTAGCAGCTGGGCGAGGCCCGCCTGGCCACCGGCGGGGTTGGGTGAGCCTCATCGGTGGCTAGGCTTGTCTCTGGCGAGCTCGCCAGACCTCGCCCTAGCTTGGCGAGCCTTCGGCGAGCTCATCGGACCGGTCGTCGATGACCAGTGGCATCGGACGGTGGCGGGCAGCGGCAACCTGCGGCGGCGACGACGGATGGCGGCAAGCGGCGGCGAAGGCAGGCGACGATGGCAGACGAAAGCAATCGGCAACGACGGCGGCGAACAGCAGCGGCGGGCGGCGGCGGGCGGCGGTTGCAGGATGGTAGTCGATGAAGAAGAAGAGTTTTGATTCTCAATTTTCTTCCTGGAACAAGAATCAACTTTTTTTTTTTATTCTTGATTCTCGTCCCAAACTGATTCTGGGAATAAATTTGTTCCTAGGAACAAAAATTTTACCAAACGCGATTCTCGTTCCAAACTGATTCTGGGAACAAAAAATTAGAATCTGACATTGTTAGGATGGTTACCAAACAAACCATTAATATATCTCTTGAATTCATGAACTTTCAAACTCTATAAATTAATTTGATCTATTCTTGATTCGTACAAGATTCGAAGAAGAAAAATCTTGCATCCCTTCACCTCATTTTTCTCTCTAATGTGCCGATTTCAAGAAGTATTCCACATAATCATTTTTGCATTATGCTAATTCAAATAGGTTTGAGGTGTTGTATCTCGGGAGGTGTAATTTGTGAAGTTGCTTAATACTGTTGGTAGGAACTTAATACTTTTGGTAGGAACTAATAATTTTAAAGAGATTCGGTTAGTCGTACCTTAGCTCCTGTTTAATTTTGTTGTAATTTTATAGCAATTTTGTTAGTCTATATATTTTGTAATATTGGTGTACTCTTCACTTCATGGGAAGATTTATTCAACAATGGTCATTATCAAAGTCGTTATTGCTCTCTCAAATTTATTATATTTCTAGCCACTACAAATAGCGTTACATATCTTCCTCCAATACATTTATATTTCCTACAATCTTAATGCGATTAATCTTGATTGTTTGTTGGGTTTATTAGAAAATGAAAATAGCTAATAACATTGAAGTACCCATTGATGTCCGGAATGTTTTTGGACCGGACCCCCTTGGGTCACGTGAAGGAAGAGGACGAGTACGGGCTGAAATGAGGTGTCATTGTTAGGTCTATTCGTTTGATTAATTTTTTTTTTTGGCCCACTGTAAATTTCAGCTCGTTTTTAGATGTCTCCTATTTTTTGGACATAGAGATGTAGTACGAGGTCCAGTCCCTTCACTTGTCATAAACGAAAAAGAGGACACACGGCCTTCTTCGACACGACAAATATGATGATAATCCGCCCTCGATTCATGTTAAATTACATGCCATCGTTGCGATCGCATCGCGACCAGAGAATAGCTCGTCGAGGACCGTCAATGGATGCAAAGAGCTTCTCGTACAGGCCTCCACTAATTGGCTTTCGACTTCTACACTTTTGAAAGTGTCACGGTTTTGCCTTGTCAATCAAGAAAGAGGCTTAACTACTGGGATTCGCCCTAGTGGCCACCCTTCCAACATGGAAGGGGAGGTGAGGGGTTCAAATCCCCACCTTCTCACGGGGGAATGGGGTGGGGACACGTAAGTTTCAAGAGTGGGTTTCGACTCCCACGCCCTGCAAGAGGCAGAGCAAAAGTCTGAGAGTGAGTGTAGAATAGGAAGAGAGTATGACTGATCAAAAAAAAAATCAAGAAAGAGGCTTAAATGCTTGTTTTTTTTTTTTGGTCAGTGCTTAAATGGTTGTTGAACGATGAGCACGAATGTAATCAGTCCATCCTAAATGTATGTACCTCCGTGATGTTGAATTCAATATCAGATTTTCTTTTTTCGCCCGCTTTAAAAGTAAACCGAGCACGTTTACCAGTTAGTCTATCATACTGTTTAATTTCCATTTACCATATATAGCGAACGGAGACTTTTCAACCTCTTCGGCGTCGGAAAGAGCGAAAAGGGTGGCTACTGGCTATCTTGGGAATGCTCACCAAGCGAGTGATTTAGGCCTAGGAATGCGAATGGTCGATTCCTTCCCAATCAGAAAATTACAGAGTGAAAACTGGAAAGAGGCCGCCGTCTCCGAGGCCGAGCATGTTGGTCGCGTATAAATTCCATGACAAGACTAAAAACAACCTTTTCAGCTCGAGATTGGAAGGTTGGGGGATCAAATCCCCCACCTTCTCGGGGGGATTGGGGTGGGGAAGATTTCATTTCAGGAGTGGGTTTCGACTCTCACGCCCTGTAAGGAGGCATGGGCAAAAGTCTGAGAGTGAGTATTAGAGTAGGATTAGAGTAGGACTGACAAAAAAAAAAAAGCTCGAGATTGAGGCCGGAAAGGTCATAAATTCATAATAAATAATAATAGTTGCACAATCATTAACTAAGAGGATCCTATTATTGATTGTAACGATGAACTTATGGTATCGTGAATTACGGAATTCCAGCCTCTATTTGCTTATGGTTTCTTCAAGGATGAGAATATTAAATCCACAACACCATAAGGGCCGTTATGAACTCCGAAATTAGGAGATCATATGCAACAATAAGAAAATAAATTCCGCGCTTACATGAATCTATTCAAGAGCAATAAGAAGGCACTGTTAGATATTTCAGCAGTTTTGAAATATTTATTAAAAATTACGATCATTGTGAAAATCATCATTTTTGTAATGGCTTTTTAACAGTCATATAACGGCTTTCTAATGATGTATAATGGTCGTCTAACGGTTTTATAACTTTTGATTTATTACTTCATAAACTTTTCATTATTTTATAACTGTCATCTTTTTAATTATCAATTGATTTATAATGATCTTCTAACGACTCTCTCTTTTTCTTGTTTAAATATAAATTAAACTTCAAACCACAATTCTTGTAGACACAATATGTTCTCATATCTTTCCTTTTCTTTTTGTTGGGTTATACACAAAAGTTGTTCTGTTTCTTTCTAATATTTAGTGCGGAGTATAGAGGAAGGTCTGTTGTAACTTGGGAGGATAGACACTGAAGCCTTACGCACCGAGTTTTGTACTTCAAGGGGCGGAGTTATCCTTAAGGACAGTGTTTGCACACTTCGGACATTTCTTTTTATTTTATAATCTTGTGTAATGTATTTCCAATAATTATTATTATTTTATGTATTCTAATATTTTTTCCAACAATCTTAAGGATAATTTTGCCCCTCGAAGTGCGAAAGTCATGCCGTGCACATCTAGAATAGAGAAAACCCTTTCTTGCCACCTTTTGAAATTGTTGTCGTTAAAAACTTCGATCTTCGATATGTCGGGGAATGGTTTGGCATAGGACATATGTGGTAGTGGTGGTAACGGCTTTATAACTTTTGATTTATTACTTCATAAACTCTTCATTCAAAGCGGCTTCTTAACAGTCATATAACGGCTTTTCAATCAATTTGTAATGTTTAATTTATTTCTCAAATAAATCCTTCATTATTTTACAATGGCTCTTTTAACGACTCTATTTTGTTTGAATATAAAAATAAAATCTCATAAGACAATCCAAAAAGAGATACACTGAATGAAACAGAGAATATATTTTCTTTAAAAAATCTTTCATTTCCTTTTCCTTGCTGGGTTATACACAACGTTGTTTCTATTCCTTCTAATATTCAGTGCGGAGTATAAAGGAAGTTCTATTGTATCTTGGGAGGATAGCCGCTGAAGCCTTACGCACCGAGTTACGTACTCCGAGTGATGGAATTATCCTTAAGGATAATGTTTGCACGCCTCAGACATTTCTTTTTATTTTCTAATATTTTGTAATGTATTTCCAATAATTATGATTATTTTATGTATTCTAATACTTTTTCCAACAATCTTAAGGATAAATGCCTTAAAGCTTTCAAAATTGGAATTGCTGGTGCTTCCACTAACCTTGGAATTGAACAAGGATTTGGAGATGGTGAAGGACAAGTATCACATATTCTTGGGTGGTTTGTCATGGGATAGTATCAAGCATTAACACAAAATAGCTTTTGGTTGTTTTGGTAAGGTTATTGAGTTTCAAGTAAAATCGTTTTTTGAAAACTCTAAATTAATTCTTGAAGGGCGTAATTGCCATTTTGGTGCACTATTTCCACATTTCGAGGAATCATCATCACATAGGTCGAAATCCTTTCATTCTAATATTTGAAATTTGGCATCATGAGCTTGTGTGTTCTCTTTAGATTTGATTTGATCTTGTTAGACATATCCCATGAATGTGTGCTCTTATACTTTTTACGGAAGATGCTTACAGATTTTCAAAATTACCTATGTAGAAAATCTTTAAAAATGGCATAGTGATTCCGTGTGGCTACTTAAAAAGAAATAGAAAAGAAAAACCATAAAAGAAATGGAAAGAAATTGGGCTAATATTTCTTTTATATATTTATTTTTATTTTGGGGCTTTGATACCTATACTTGTTTTTCCATTAGAAAGTCGGACATGTGTAGGTGTTTTCACTCTCAAGTTTGTGATTATTTTAATAATCATCCATTTATAATTGGAAATTGGGGCACTCTTCTATCACTCAAAATAGTTTCCATTTGTCCTTAATTCTTCCTATTCTCCTGCTAAAATTTGTTTAATGTACATTCATGAAGCTAGTTTATAATTGTTTTATTTGCTATTTAATTTATCTTTGGCTCCACCTCTACAGAATCTTATCGAGCTTGCCCATGTTGGACCAGGTTCTTTATAATTGTTTTAAGCAAAACAATGGATGTTGTCATGTGGGATTTCTGTGTTTTACCACTAAAATTATGCTCTTTTTACCTTATATTATTGTGCTTATAGATTTTGAAAATATGTGTCATTTGACTTTGGAACAAAATTCTTCAGTATTCCTCACAAGGTTGTCTCGTCATTCTTGGGAATATGCTAGAGTGCATACAATCATTAATCGGTTGATGATGTCCATGCCAATATGCTCAAGTAAGTGTAGACACAACCTTGTGTTGGTATTTGGTGGCATGTCTTTATTCATGCTTGCTTGGGAGTGCAGCGTGGGCCTCTATCTATGTATATGCTCATACATGTGTTGGTATTTGCTGCGTGACAATGTGTATATTTGATAAATCCATGAAGATATGACAAATCTCTCTCGTCCATGCACATATAGAACTTCTCTAGCATTAAAATGGTGGCAGATTCTTGCCTTCTTGACGATGTGGAATTATTCTTGACAGAAGAGTTATGGAGACCCAATTTAGCAAGCACAAGTTGAGAGAATAATTGGGCGACAACTATTCAATTGACTAATGATACACCCCAATATTTGCCATTAATTACTTTTCTGGCTAAATTAGCGTAATCGACAATTTAATGAGTATGCCTTTTACATCCTGCCTTTTGTGATATTTTTATATTTCCCATTGAATCAGATTTATGTTGAATGTCCATTCATGCATGATGATAATTAGAGACTTGATTGGCTATTGCATTGGGAAAGAGAATCTCCTTTAGTGATTGTTGTGGAGATGAAATTTATATTTATTTTTTTTGGCATCCATAGCCAACATATATCTATATTGAATAAGATTGATGTCTTTTGTGAAATACTTTGTTAAAGGGTGACTATTGTCAAGTTTATTGTATTTTACATAGTGCATTTCCCATTGTATTAGAAGGAAACGGTGATATTAACTGGATCTTGGATTCAGATGAAATAAAATCCATTAATGAATATGTGTGCTTGACATAAAAGCAGTCGAATGAAATCATGGGGAAATGGCAATCCAAAAGTCGACTTGATTGAAGTAGATGATTTGACTAACTAATTGCTATAGTCATTCCCATGCCAATATTGTGGCTAATCGAAATTATGGGTGGTAGACTCAAGTACTACTAGGCATATATGTGTAAACAAAATGCTTTATCCTCCTAAGCTCCAATGAGTGAAGGAGAATCTCCAATAAGTGAAGGAGAATAAAATATTTATTATTTTTTGGTAAATTGAGAACTATTCAAGTTCTTGAGAAAAAGAAAAAAAATTCTTCTCAAACTCATATATGAAAATGAGGCTAAGTAGTTGAGAAACTCTTAGCAAATATTCTTTTGGGAAAATGACACATTTTGTGTTTATACATCATGATTGCCAAGAGGCAATAGCCATGCAAAGGTAAAATTTTCAATGGTAAAAATTGACATGTTCGATTGAGGGATGACATGGTAAAGTAGCTGCTTAATGATGGAATTATGTCCATTAATTATATGAAGTCAGAAATGGATTTTGGCCAATCCTCTGACTATACACCGAGGGGAATGGGACAATTCAACTAAAGAAAATCAACAATGATAGTAACCCAACCTATGTGATTGGTGATCCCATGAATTAGGTTCATATGGGTAATAATAAGTCATTTGTTAATCTAGTGCACTATAAAATATTGTTGTCCCTCCTAAGGTGAAAATAGTGCAAACTTGCAAGGAAAAAGAGGTTGAGCTAAGCTCTTAATGAAATTCCATAGCCATTATTGGTGGTGTATTAATCTGCAATATACACTTGATGGAATCACCTATATAAACTTTTTAATTACCAATTGATTTATGACGATCTCCTAACGACTCTCTCTTTTTCTTGTTTAAATATAAATTAAACTTCAAACCACAATCCTTGTAGATACAATATATTCTCATATCTTTCCTTTTCTTTTTGCTGGGTTATACACAAAAGTTGTTATGTTTCCTTTTAATATTCAGTGCGGAGTATAGAGAAAGATCTGTTGTATCTTGGGAGGATAGCCACTGACTTTACGCACCAAGTTTCGTACTTCAAGGGGCGGAATTATCCTTAAGAACAATGTTTGCATGCCTTAGACATTTCTTTTTATTTTCTAATCTTGTGTAATGTATTTCCAATAATTATTATTATTTTAGGTATTCTTATGCTTTTTTCCAATAGGTACCATTGACTCATCGATTTCTAGTTTTAATTTCAATAAAAGTCCAAATGAGTCTATTTGAATACTATAATGATAGTTTCCTCATTTTTTTATTCTAGTCCTGAAATAATAGAAGGTTTCCACATAGATTTAGTGTGACGCGCCTCAGTGCTTGACTGGTTATCCTATGCTGACACAAGATTAGTGACGTGCCTCAGTGCTTGACTGGTTATCCTATGCTGTCACGAGATTAGTAAATAAATCTAGAAAAAACTACAAGGCAGTGTAGAACTTGGATAAAGGCCACATAAAGGACGAGAAAACTAACTTTTGGAGGCTGGTGTTTTGCTCAAAGAGAAAATCATAAAGACCACTTTTCTTTGATACTAAAACAATATTATGGATTGTCTGTCATTATTTATCCGCATATGCTGTAAAAAATAAATTATGAGACCTATAATCAAGTTTGAGACCTATAATCAAGAAGTGATGTTCGAATGAATGTGCGAGAACTAATCTGATGGCTAACCACATTGTACTTTGTCAAATGAGTACTTACCATAATGCTGAATATAGCTCTTGTAGGCAGTTCGCCAAAATCAATTTCACCAGCTTTTGCCTATGAGCCATAGCCAATCAAGCGTCACTCTTGTAAATATGGCCCTAAAAGAAACAACACGGTCAGGTTTCCCAAAGCATTTTGCTTCGGACCCTACAAATCAAGATTGCATATAGTTTAATTCACTGAAACTGCAGAGACAGAAAATTTCGATGCAATAGCATGGCGTCTGATTAGTAACATGACTAGTACATACGGAAAATCTTTCCTTGTAGACAATGATTCGTTTGGTAGCAACAAATGGCAGAATCAAAGTGCAGTTGCCTATTCCTGTCAATTGCATGAAGATTGCACAAAGATAAACAACGATCCAAGTAGGTTGAGAAGAAGCTACTCATCATTTCTCCAAAACAAAGACTATGGCCAATTGGCCATACTTAGATTGTAAGTTTTAGAAGCTCATAATCCTGATGTTTGGCAACCTACAAAAGAATTTTTCCTGGACTAACTAGGTTTATGATCAACTTACATTTCCTTTCCTTTTTGCCAGAGGAGAGTGGCACATAACAAAGAAGACGCCTAAACGAAAAGCAAGCACACCAGGTTGTATTTAGGGCTTCTCCAGTAGGTTAATTATTGTTTCCACAAGCATGTTTTGAGCTGCTCCCACCTATTTTGGAGGAAGCATGCTGAGAAACATATTTCTTTTGTGCTGGCCGCCAGCAAACTTAGCTCACTAACTAATTCTTGGTTCGTCCTACAAAGATTAATAGAATCAATAGACACCATTTTTCTCCCCGGCAAGCACAAGAATCGCCCTTTGTGAGCACATGTTGACATTTTCTGGTCAGCACTCCAAGTTAGCATCACATGAGAGATAGAAGGCACTGAATTCTGCAAATTTTGTGGTTAACATGCACTTAACGTGTGCTTGATGTGCACTGTGAACATTAGTCTACCGTATACTTACCTGCACTGATCAGACTGCTTATAAATAATGCTGCAGTCTATACCAAGTCGAGATTCTAGCGAAGGACTTGTGATTTTTAGGATCCAAGTAGCAGGATTGTAATCATCCTTGATTTTTGGCACTCTGGGATACTCCGAACGAGGGGAAATATAGGGATTCAATAGTCGAGCTTTCTCAATTCAATTTAATTTGTTTCCATTTTCAGCGGAGAGTAATTGGTAAGGCAATTCAGTAGGTTTTGCCTAATTTGTATGTTTTTCTTCCCTTTGGTTACATCAGCATTATTTGCTGCTTATAATAGAAGCATACATACTTAACAGCGTATAGTCTAAAACAATGGCGTGGATGGCATGGATGGTTGTTCATTACTTATGCACATATGCTGTACAAAATGAATTATGAGACTTATAATCAAGAGGCGATATTCAAATGAATGCATGAGAACTAATCTGATGGCTAACCACATTGTACTTTGTCATATGAATACTTATCACAGACAGTTCGCCAAGATCAATTTCCCAAGCCTTTATCTATGAGCCACAACCAATCAAGTGTCACAGTCAAATATGTCTCATGTTTGAACTCATAAACGAAAATCCAAATTTACATACGAAATTTCGATATTTGATCTTCATCCGATGGATATTTGGATAAGGAAATTAAAAGAAAAAGGAAAGGGGCGCACGACTCGTTCAAAGAAAATTGCTTTGAAATGTATGGAAGTCAGGGTTGGATTTGGCAAGGGACTTCATTGGTTTGAAATATATATATATATATATATATATATTTTGCTTGGATCATTGGTTTGTCTTTATATGATAATTGATGTTGATGTGCAGCGGAATTCTTCCCGAGTTATGTGTTTTATATTAGGTTTGAAATTTCGAAAGTTGTAACCGTTTTGGTACACCATTAATGATGTTTTATAACAGCCGCTTTCTAACGTTGGTATAACACATTTTAACATTTGATTTGTTTCTTCATAAACCCCCATTATTTGCAACGGTCATGTATTAACTATCCACGTATTTATAATGGCTTGCAAATGGCTCTCTTTTGATTATCTATAAATAGTTACTTTAAACATAATTGAAATATCAAATATTTTAACTTATCTTTTCATACTTTTCTTTGCTGGATTATACACATGCTCCATTTCGCACACTCAACAACAACACCAACTAACCATTGGGATTCGCCCTAATGGTCACCCTTCCAACATGGAAGGGGGATGTGAGGGGTTCAAATCTCCACCTTTTCAGGGGGATGTGATGGGGACGCGTAAGTTTCAATAGTGGGTTTCAACTCCCATGCCCTATAAGAAGCAGGGCAAAAGTCTGAGAGTGAGTGTATAATATGAATAGAGTAGGACTTACAAAAAAAAAAAACACCTATCAGACTGACCAAAAAAAAAAAAAAACAACAACAACAACAACACCAACTTCGTCCTCTCCTTTGCCGTCCTTAGTCTCACCCTCGTTGCAACACCAGCAGCCACGACCTGACATTCACGTTGTCAGTCCTCGATTTCTCAATAGGCTCTTCAATGCCGAAACAACTAAGATTCGTCAAACCACCTGTCCGCCGTCAAAAGAGCGCAGAAGTAGGAACTAAATGAGTGTAGGCTAGTATAGTGATAGGGAAAGGAAAATATTGTGTTTTTGGCGAGAAGAAGTCCCTCGATCTCTAGCGGCCCCATACCTCCACATGACGCTTCATGAGTGGACTGAGACCACGCTGACTTGGCAGTCCTAATATATTATCCGGTTGATATAAATTGGGAAAATGTGTAAACCAATAAAAATAAAACAAGGAAATGCTCTATTCTGGTTAGTAAAACCTCCTCTTCTCCAAAGATATTGTACAACTAAGGTGAATATAGTGAATATCTCCTCTTTTCAAAAGATATTAGACAACTGATATGATATAATCAATGTATACACACGTCAGTATATAAAGGATACTTGGAAAAATTGTTAAAAAAAGTCCTAAACCTATTGTACGCCGGTCAATTCAATTTCAAATCTTTTATTTTTGTCAATCAATCATAAACTTGTTGACAACTTACAAATTCAATCATAAACATTTCGCTTATGTCAATTTAATCCTAAACATTTTGACGAATTGCTAATTCAATCCTTTCAGTAAATTTTGATCGAAAATAGCTGATTTGGATCGTTTTTTTTTTTAAATAGAATTTTATTACTTTGTTTCTTCTTTTCTTTTTCATTCCGTAGATCACTTGATCCCTTACACGAGGTTTTCATCAGGAGACCGTCAGATCTAGCAAAACCTCTCCCCAAACTTCATAGATTCAAACAAAATGCAAAGAGAAAACTTCATTGTAATTAGAGGTACACAGATTCCCGACCTTTTGCATGATTCCCCGACCTTGAATGATAACCACCATTAAATTATTTTGTTGCATCTGCCCGTGGATGCAACATAAGCTGAGGATACTTGGTACTTGTTCTCAGTATTTGAGGAAATATCCAACTTCCTGAGCTCATAAAATCTTCTCCACGAGACCGAAAATTACGAGTTGTTTCCATCGTCTCTGCTCAAATCAGCATCGAGGTCGTATGTCCCATAGAATCTGCCAGTCAAAGATGCGATTGTGCCATCATGGTAAAACTATCTGTGATTGATTATGGTACACCAAGGCTGATTCATACAACCGCTGCCAAAACAGGGAAAGCTCATATCGGTCACTATTTTGCCCACTTTCTTCTCGTTCTCGGGACAGAGCAATACTACCATTCTTGAGCATGGACCATCCACAATTGCCATGGTTGCGCAGAATCATTCGTCTCGCAGAGAGAAACGAGTTAGAGTTCTTTCTCGGCAGCATCCAAATCAGGATCTTCGTATGGCTGAAAACCCTCCAGACGAAATGCATAACCCTCAAATTGTTGTCTGATTCCTTCACCTTTTGATGGACCCTGCATTCGCTCCCATCATCGGAAGGATTTTTATTTGAACCTAACACATCAGTGAATTGAAACAAAACCAATCGATAATACAGAAGCATCATCATCAATAGACGTCGAAAGTAAAACACTGAGCATGTAGATGAGGAGTGAAAAGTGAAAACACTGAGCATGTAGATGGGGAGTGAAAAGTGAAAGCGCACGCCTTTCCTGATCTGGAAGAGCTATTTTAGGCACAAGGAATATCATTCACAGTCAGATCCATCTCAAATAGCAGCCCCAATTCTTGCTTGGAAAGAGGCACATTTTGCACATGATATGGCCATCAATAAGCTCTTATTTCTATATCTAAGCTCATTGACTGGGCTTGGCATCCTTTATAACGTACCTATGAACATTTTTGCTTGTAGACTCTCACTGCCGGTTGGCCGGAATCACCACGCCCTGGCCCCTCCCCCCACGTCGCCGGCCCTTCCCTATGATAGTGGGGAGGCGGTGACATGGGCTGTGCAAGCCCTCACCGTTCTGCCTTCCATTTTATTTTATTATTTTTATTTATTTTTGAATTTTAATATAAATATTAATTAAACTAAATTCAAAACTAAAATTATTAATTTAAATAATTAAAAAAATATTTTTTTAAAAAAAAAAGAAGAAGAAGAAGATGTAGGTGTTGGGCAAGGGCTGTGTAAGTCCTCGTCGTCGTCTCGCCACCATTGCTGAAAAGGGCTAGCAATGATGGTGAAGGGAGGGTCGACCGGCCTGGTCGAGCCCTGGTTAGGGGTCAGCGACCATGGTTGACTGGCAGTGAGGACTTGAGATATAAGGCGAGGGTCGAGACCCTCCCCTAGATTTAGTGAGGGTCGTTGGTCCTTGCTCGATCGAGCCAAGGGCCACCGCCCATGGGATCTGGGTGAAGGCTTATAGGCCCTTGCCGTTGACTAGCCAAGGCCCACAACATCGATCGACTCTCCCCCAGTATCACTGGCCCTTCCTGGCGATGGTGGTGAGGCGGCGACAAGGGCTTGCATGGCCCTCGCCCAACGCTTGCAACTTTTTCTTCATCTACTTTTTAATTAAATAATTTAATTTAATTAATATTTATATTAAAATTCAAACCGAAGTAAAATGACGTCGTTTTTTGCTTATCTACCATATTAGCATGCAAAACGACATCATTTTGCATTTGTCTCATTGGAAAAATGAGACATCAATATTTTGGCCAAATTTTCTCGCCGTTGGCACTTAACTGATTCATTTTGCTCCAATTATGTCATTTAAATTTCTTTATTTTAACTTTTATTACTTAAATGTCCCTCATGCCAAGTTTTGGCACTCTAAGAGTCCATATCTCATTTTTTTTAAGGTTGTCAAGTTGGAAACATACTTTAAAAAAGGAAAGAGAGAAAAAAGAAACACGTTCATATCACCAAGATCCTCAATAATTTATATTTCTAAAGTTTCTAATTTAACCATTTTAAGTGTTTACAAGGTAAATTATTGGGTTTCTCTTCATTTTATCAAACTAGATTTGTTGTTTAAAAAGATTAAGAGTTGTTAATCTTTGTTCTTGTTTATCTTGATTTGAAGGTGATTAAAGCTCTGAGTTATCCAAGTTTTGCTTAAGGTAAATAAAAATTCTAGGACCAAGTTAGATTGATCTACTTAGTATTCTCGACTTGGTTGGTTGATATTTGTTAGTTTAGTTTAAATTTGATCTTAAGCGCAAGTTCCAAAATTGACATATTGAGTTATGGTGAATCCTTGCCTAAATTGAAATCTTTAATACATGTCCAAACAGTGTTTGAAAGAAAACTCAAATAGTTTTGTTGCACCTTAGGTGGGAAAGAATGAGAAAAAGGTAAAAACAGACATAAAAAGGGGTATCCTGGTAAATTTTTGAAAAAGGTTAGGGACAATTTCAAAATTTGCAGAAGTTTGGGGCTATGAATAGGGTCATTTCATGATTTTTGATATCAAATAGTGGGTTATTAAGTAAAATTAATTAAAAACTCCGATATCATGTTCAATCCAAAAGATCAACCTGATAGGTGGATGGAGACCACCACATACATATGAAGAACATATAAAGCTTGCAGTTAACTAATGTGAGATATTTTAACTCCCCTTCTCACATGCAAGCCAAATTAGCAATCGCACATGAAAGTAAATGAATAGGGGAGACACGTGTAATATAATAAGAGCATAATCTAACTCTTACATCAATATAAAAATAATGCGGAAGAGAAAATCACGTAATTTCTATATATCTTCCTATAAATTTTAGTGAAGAGCACATGAGTCTTTTAATCAAGAAAAATCTAGAAAATCTCCTAGTGTCTCTAACAAGATGGTTGCAACAAGCTTTCCCACTTAATTGCAAATTGTAGGGCTGAGAATGGCGGTCTAAAGATGGGTTCACATGGAGAGGGTCACTTCTTCACTTGAACAAGGATTGGAATCAGGGCCAACAGTTGTGAGCCTTTTTGCCTTTCCCCCTTTTTAGCTGCTCGGTATAAATTTTACAAGCCATGAACCTAAACTGCACAAGAAGCTTTAAGATTTTATAAGTCATGACATTTTGTATAGAAAAATGTGAATTATGGCGGTTTAGCATGAAAAATCCGTTTCTTAGACTATAGAACTGTCCATCCAGATTGAGCCTGTGAACGGAGACTTGTGACACCAGGGTTGCAACTTTTCTTTATCTACTCTGGGCCTTATTTTATCCTACGTCTTGCCTCACTATTGTATCCCATTAGCTTTTGGTGTGCATACATACACGTAACTCTAAACTAAGCCATCGCTTTTCCCAGCGTGCTGAGAGACAACAGCATAGCAAGGTCGCAGCGGGGAAAAACTCATGGAAAAGCGAGATTTATTTTTTTGGGCCCCGGGGGAGGAGGGGTTGATTTTGGTTTTTTTCTTTTAATTACTATTTTAATTTATTTTTTTGTTTTGTTTTGGGGACCGTGCTATTTTCCAGGGACCAATTTGTCTCTCACCCTAACCTGTGATCTTTGGAAATATCTAGGATAAGCTTTAAAACTAGAAAAGGACAACACACCGTAGTAGGTTTGCATCGCCTTCATCCCTGGACAAAAACCCAATCACCGGCCTGTCCGCATAGCTTCCTCCTCTTGTAAAAAATTCCCCTTCGCCGTCGGACAAGATGATGAAGATCAAGATCCTCCACCGTTACGACATCTCGCCGCCGCCGGACTCAGTCCCGGCAACGGCTCTCCCTCTCACCTTCTTCGACATCCCGTGGCTTCTCTGCTGCCCAATGCAACGCCTCTTCTTCTACGACTTCCCTCAATCCCCTCCCTCCTTCGCTCAGACCACCCTCCCGCTCCTGGTCCGCTCTCTCTCCCTCTGTCTCCGCCGCTTCTTCCCCTTCGCCGGTAGCCTCGTCCTTCCCCTGGCGCCGCCCCAGAAGCCCTACATCCTCTACTCCGTCGGCGACTCCCTCTCCCTGACCGTTGCCGAGTCCACCGCCGACTTCGCCGAGCTCATCCGCGACGAGGCGTGCAGCGCCACGCTGATACATCCTCTGGTGCCTCAGCTCCCACCGCCACATAAGTCCGACGGCGCACGTGTGAGGCCCATCATGGCGATTCAGGTCAGTCGACGATGGTTTGGCTCTCACGTGATCGTCTTCATATTTGCTTTGTTTTTAATTCTCATTATTTGGTATTAGCTATCCTATAAGTTGAGCTCATTTGGCAACGTCATATGTTTTTTTTTTTCTATCGCAACACAAACGTAATGAAATTGGGAGTTAGAAAACGAAGATAAAACATGCGTGAGTAAATTTTTTACACCGATACAAGGAGATGTTGGATCCTGCGATATATGAGATTATAGGACATGTGAAAAAAATAAAAAAAATGAAAGAGGAGTAATTATAGGAAGGGAAACCGAAGTCTAGAGTGGGATCTCATCGTTTAGATTTAATAGATAACACGAGAAAAATAGATTGTGAATCTTGTTTGATGTGCGCAAATTGACATTAAAATGTAGGGTCGTATTTGTTGTTTTAGGTGACCCTGTTCCCAAACAAGGGCATTTGCATTGGGGTCCAGTTCCTCCACGTGGCAGCAGATGGCACGTCCTTCAATCACTTCATGAAATCGTGGGCGTCCATTCATAGGTCCGGAGGAGACCCCAATTGCGTTGACCCGAACGACTCGAGCCCTTTCCATGACCGAGAAGCGATCAAAGATCTAAATGGGCTCGAGCCCATGTTGTTGAAAGACTGGTGGAGTTGTGTGGGCTCTAGCCCAAGACCAAGTCCGAGCCCGAACGAAGCTCTTCTTGCTGTTGCAGACAAGGTGAGAGCAACGTTTGTCCTAGGAAAAGCTCACATCGACGGGCTAAAAGCGCAAGTCTTGAGCGAACTGAAGAATGCCGGCGACGGCGACTTGGAGTCGGAGCCAATCCACTTGTCGACATTCGTGGTGACGTGTGCATTCGTATGGGTATGCATGATCAAATCAAAAGACCAAGAACACCAGCACTGCAACCAAAAGTCATCAGATAGCAACAACAACGAGCTTTGCCATTTGTGCTTCGTGGCAGATTGTAGGGACCAACTCGAATACTCGATACCCTCAACATACTTTGGGAACTGTTTGGGCATATATTTCCTCTCGGAGAAGAGGAGTACACTCTTGGGCAAAAGCGGAATTTCCCTTGTCGCGAGGGCTCTAGGGGGAAGAGTCAAGGAAGTGAAGACCAGTGAAGGATTGGGAGGGGCAGAGCAATGGATAAGAGACTATAATGCAGCTAAAAATGGGGATTTGGTGATAGTGGCTGGGTCGCCGAGACTAAAGGTGTATGACACCGACTTCGGGTGGGGGAGGCCGACGAAGAGCCATGTGGTGCACATAGACACATCTAGGGCGATTGCTCTCGCCGAGAGTAGGAATGGGGATGGTGGTGTGGAGGTCGGGTTGGCATTGACTAAGGTTTGCATGGAGAAATTTGTTTCTTTGTTTGAAAAGGGATCAAGATCATTTATGTCTCTTTAGTATATATGTCGTCCATATAATCCCACGTCAATTTCCACAGAAATTCTTATAATTCGGGTGTAACAACATTGGTCTTTGTACAGTTGATCGACAAATGTAAGGACTTCCGACTTTGAGAGCAAAATCGGCGGGAATCGTGACAAATTATTATTGGGCCAAAGAAGATAAATAATTGTGCGAATGTTGCACATCTGGTTTGACCGTTGCCCATCATTTGCTGACTAAGAGCAAATGATGAGTGAGGATATTGACCTCAATTCAACAAATTCATGCTGCGTATCGAATCTAAATTTTCAAAAAGAGGGCAAAAGAAAGATAAGTATCGACTCCTACGAATAACTTACAGAATTAAACATCCCACCAACTAAAAAAGAAAAATCACAGTTCTTTCGATATTGGTGATAATGGCGCAAGCTCGTACCTAGTTTATGTTGTAATTGTGGGTTAACAGTCAACGAAAGTGAACAAAACGAGATACATTTAATTCATGCATCTCTTGAATTCGTGAATCTTGTGAATTCATGAATCGATCTGATTTTTATATCTCTTGAATTCATGAATCGATTTAATTAATCTATCTCTTGAATTCATGAACTTTCAAACTCTATAAATTGATTTGATCTATTCTTGATTCGTACAAGATTTGAAGAAGAAAAATCTTGCATCCCTTCACCTCATTTTTCTCTCTAATGTGCCGATTTCGAGAAGTATTCCACATAATCATGTTTGCATTATGATAATCCAAATAGGTTTGAGGTGTTGTATCTTGGGAGGTGTAATTTGTGAAGTTGCTTAATACTGTTGGTAGGAACTAATAATTTTAAAGAGAATCGGTTAGTCGCACCTTAGCTCCTGTTTAATTTTGTTGTAATTTTATAGCAATTTTGTTAGTCTATATATTTTGTAATATTGGTGTACTCTTCACTTGATGAGAAGATTTATTCAGCATTGGTCATTACTAAAGTCGTCATTGCTCTCTCAAATTTATTAGATTTCTAGCCACTGCAAATAGCGTTACATATCTTCCTCCAATACATTTATATTTCCTACAATCTTAATGCGATTAATCTTGATTGTTTGTTGGGTTTATCAGAAAATGAAAATGGCTAATAACATTGAAGTACCCATTGATGTCCGGAATGTTTTTGGAGATGTTCCTATGGTCGTTTCGACCATTATTAATGGAGAGGTTCGTACCTTGAAAGCTAGTATTGTGCCTTCAGGCTGAGACCATCTATAGTGGCATGGATATACATCAACAGGCTTTGCCATCCTCGATGATACTATATCATAACATTGAATGAGAAACTAGAGAAATTTACTAGTGTGGGCTTTAAGTAGTGGCAACAGGAAGATGATGAGAGACTGACTAATGTGGTGATGTCTTAGATATCCTTAGTGTCAAATAATACCAATTGGTGATTGGACACAAGCGCCACAAATCATATTTGTGTGGATATACACATGTTCTCGTCTTATGAGAAGGTTGAGAAAGAAGGGAAGTTTTATATGGCTAATTCTACATCATCAAATATTGTTGGGAGAGGAAAAGTGATCCTAAAGTTCACACCTAGCAATGAGATCATCCTACTAAATCTATTACATGTTCTGGATATCGTGAATAATCTCATTTCTAACTTCATACCTGTTAAAAAGGGTTTCGAAATTGTTTTTGAACTAAACAAGTTTGTACTTTCCAAATGGTAGATGTATGTGAGGAAATGGTATTTGTACAATGACCTATTTAAAGTCAATGTGGCTATCATTGATGTAAACTTGAAATTCTTGTACCAAAAAAGTATTAACGAAAAGGAGTCTTCACTTTACACTATTGTGTCTTCCTTGTAAACAATGATACAATAAAGAAGATAGTAAATTTTGGGCTAATTCCAAGGTTTGAATTGGATGCCTATTACAAGTATGAGACTTGTGTTGATACTAAATTTGCTAAGAAATCTTTCAAATTGACTAAAAGAACAAGTGGACCTCTACAACTAATCCATAGTGATCTATATAATTTAAAGTTTATATAAAGTAGAGGTGAAAAGAAGTATTTCATCACTTTTATAGATGGCCATACTCAATTTTGCTATGTTTATTTGTTAACTAGGAAAGATGATGCTATGAGCATGTTTATCAAGTATAAAAGTGAGATTGAGAACCAACTTAATAGACAAATCAAAATGCTCGGGTCCGATAAAGAATGAGAATACAATTCCTCCAATTTAAAAGAGTTGTGTGCTAGTTTGCGGATAATTCTTTAAACAATTGTACCTTATACTCTACAATAAAATGGAGTTGCTGAACAAAAAAACAAAACTTTAAAGGAGATGGCTAATGCCATGCTCTTAAATTTGGGTTTACCTAAAACTTGTGGGGAAAAGACAGTTCTAACTGTAAACTATACTTTAAATAAATTGCCCCACAAGAAAATAAACAAGACTCTATGTGAGTCATGAAATAGAAGGTTGTCATTCTACAATTTTTTGAAAATATGGGGGTGCCTACCCAAGTTAGCAATTTCTCCTCTTAAATAAACTCGGTTGGAACCTAAAAAGGTGGATTGCATATTTATTAGTTATACTAAAAATAGCAGCGCATACAGAATTTTTGTTCATAGATCTGAAAATGTGAAATGACAAATGTGTATACACTAAATATACGACCGTTGAATGTGTACTTATTTGTCTATATGTTGATTATTTGCTTATTCTTGGAAATATTGCTAAGATTATCAAAACCAAAAAGAATATTCTTAAGAAGAACTTCAAGATGAAAAACTTAAATGTTGCGGATGTAATACTCGGTATTAAAATTTTAAGGAATTCTAATGGTCTGGTTTTAATACAATCTCATTACATGGAAAAGTTAATTAAGAAATTTAAAAGGTTTAGCATTAAAAATGCGAATAATCCTTTTCTTTCGCACCTTACTTAAGAAAGAATATTGGAAATAATATAAGGTAGCTAGAATACTCTTAAGTAATCGACAGCATCACGTACATTATGAATTGCACTAGATTGAATATCGTGTACTTAGTAGGAAAACTGAGCAGATGGAATGCTCTTTTGAGAGTGTTAGGTTATTTGAAAAGAACCAAAAACTATGTTCTACAATAGGACAAATATCCAATTGTTTTGGAATGCTATAGTAATGCCAACTAGATTTCGGATTCTAATTAATCAAAATCAACAAGCGAATACTTACGCTAGGAGGTGTAGTAATATTGTGGAAATCCTCAAAGTAAACTTTATAATAAAACTATTGAAGAAGCAGAGTAGCTTCTATAATTTTTAGAGGATGTCTCATTATGGCCAAAACTTGTGCTTGCGATATGCATTTACTATGACAGTCAAGCAACAATAGCTACTAGATGTCATCTCGACCGCCTCCCTCCAGCGCACAAAATATAATATATATAACAATAAGTCACCAAGCGTCTTTGCTACCAAGTGTCGTCCTGACTACCTCCCTCCAATTCACCTTCTACTTTCATTCTGCCCCATGCGACACCTCTTCTTTTACGACTTCCCTCACCCGACAACCCTGATGCTCCTCCTCCACTCCCTCCCTCCCTCTCTTCGTTGAATCTTCCCCTTCGCTGCCAACCCCCACCTCCTCCCTCTAACATTGCCCCACCAGTCCTATATCCTCTACTCCGATGGTGACTCACTCACTTTGACTATAGCGAAGTCCACTGCCAACTTCGTGCCTCTAGACGAGACGCCTTTATACCCATTCATGCCTCCTTTGTTACTACCATGGATGGTGGATGGTTCACAAGTGACTTCGGTCATGGTAATTCAAGCAGGAGTATCGGAGTGACAATCCGTATTCACCATGAAGATTTCTTTTTCCAGCAAAACACGAAAAGGATATAAACGATTTGCTTGTTTTAAATTGCGTCCTTCAATTTTTATTTCCACACACATGCAAATTTGGGAAAAAAATACCAAAAATAAATAAATAAATTATAATTGTACCAATTTAATCATAAATCTTTCAATTTAATCAATTTAATCATAATTTTTTTCCAATTGAGTCCTTCCGGTCCTTTTTGGCTGAAAATTGTTGATATAAACGCCAGTTGTCCTATGTGGTATGATTGGCGCCTATGTGGACAATTTTTACAATTTTTTTAAATCCTTTTTTTTTTTGGATTTTTTTCTTTGTTTTTTGTTTTTTTTCCTTGTGGCTAGTGAAGGACATCGATGACCCTCATTGGCCACCAAGCCACATAGGCCTCATCCAGACTAGGTGAGGGTTGCCTTGCCCAAGGCCGACAAGGCTACAAAGGCCTTGAGCGGCCTCGCCAGGGGCCAACATGGGCGCAAAGGCCCTCACTGGATAGCCGCCGCATTTGTGGCTGGCAAGGATAGCTGGTGACTCTCAGTAGCACAATGAAAAATAAAATAAAAACAAAAAATAAAAGTCACAAAAATTGTCAATCTTAACGTCGACTATGTCATGTAAAATGATTAGTGTCCACGTCAGCAATTTGCAGCCAAATTGGCCAAAATGAATTAATTAGCAAATTTTGAAAAAAGGTTTAAAACTAAATTGGCACAATTGCAATAAGGTTAAGACTTTTTTGGTGATTTCCCCTACAAATTCATATTGATTATTTTCAATCAAACACTTCTCATCTTGTAGATGATGTTTGAATTTAGTAATGTGATTATCAGTAAAATAAAAAAATTATCTAAAAATAGGATTATAGTGATTTTTCTTAATCCATGGGAATAAGTTGAATTTCCCAGTACATATGTACACACACACATACCTTCAATATGAAAGTTAAGATTACAAAGACAAATTATTTTTATTTGTTTAGCGAATAACAAATGATTTGAAAAACATATTCCTAAAAATGATTGCTTTTATCGCTTGAAATAATTAGTCAATAGAAAATATTTTCATTGTTGACCACAATTTATGTTTAAACATTTTAGTTCATGATAAAAAAAATACTTTTCATTCATTCATTTTTTGTAACGAAACAACCAATCATTTAAAATATATTCAAATATATATATATATCTTCCAAATCATTTATTTTTCACGAAACAAACGGAAGGTTAATCTTAAGAGCCTTTTTCAACCCCTAGTTAAATCTTCCTTCCTTCTTACTATTAGAGTTTAAAGCAGAGTAGCCATAAGAAGAAAATACTTACAAATTTGACTGCATTTATAGTTAAAAAGTCCAATTAAAGGCAGATCATCCATGCTTTTATTAAGAATGAATAAAGTCTTGCAGTTCAAAATCCCAATCATTTGACTAATTCTTAGGATTACACATGACAATTTGTTTGCAAACTATATAACTAGAGTTCTACCTCATGTTATCGAGGCTTCATATGGAGAGGTTAACTTCTTTATTTATACAAGGATTGAAATCAAGGCTTTTAGCTTTGAGCCTTTTTCCTTTCCCCCTTTTCCCCGCATGAAAGTCTTTTAGACAAATCAAAAGATCAACAGTCTATCCATCCAAAATCATAATCATCTTGTTAGGATTTACACGTGATAATGTGTTCACAAACTATATAACTAGAGTTCTAGCTCATGTTATTGGGTTCATATGGAGAGGTTAACTTTTTTATTTGAGCAAGGATTGAAATCAAGGCTTTTAGTTTCGAGCGTTTTTCGCTTTCCACCTTTTCCCATACTTGAGTCTTCTAGACATATTAAAAGATCGATAGTCTATCCACCCAAATCAACCTTTGCATGATAGATTTCACAGTGCACATCAACTTGTGCATATCTTGTAGTATCCATCAGCATTTGGGCCTCTTACGGTCACTCTAACAAAAGTGACTTTCAGAGTCAAGAATATTTACTTCCAAAGTCAACTTTTTGGCTCCAAAATCTTTGAAGGCAGATACAAGAATAACTGCTTTGAAGGCAGGAACAAGAATGACTTCGGATACTGCTATCTCTCAATCTACTTAGAGGTGAATTCGAAAGTCTTTTGTCTTTACAGAAAGCACACTGTGATGGAGCGAGTGCTGCACTTATAGAGAATTATAATTGTTTATTTAGCTCATCGAGAATGGGCCCGTCAACGCAGACTTCTGACTTGTGACACCATGATTGCACCTTTTCTTCACCCACTTTCGCGACCTCTCTTATCAAAGTCTCCCCACCATTGGCTTTTTGGTGAAAAGCTTCATGTTTTTATATACATATAATCCCCGTAAGAAGCCAACGCAAAGCTAAGCCCTCACTTTTACCTGTGTGTCAGACCACAGCACAGAAAGCTCGCAGAGAAAAAAAAAAAAAAAACTCATGGAAAAGCAAGATTTTGAGATTAGAGAGTGAGAGTTTTGTTTTGGAGCATGATTTAACTACGTTGGTTGGCGTTTTGTATCTGCAAATCCTTTCACTTTTCAGCTTAGCAATTTGGCGTGTTGTGCTTGTTGCGCTTTGGATACTTTGGATTAGTTCGAAATCACAAGTCGTCTCTTGATGTCGAGACCCTCCCGGAAAAGCGCATAAGGTCTTTGATTGATTTGAAAACCCTCCATTGTTAGATGAAAACAAAAAGGTCGTTAAGACTTGAAGACCATTTTTCAAGATCGGATCATTTCATTGTCCTTATAAGGGTTTACCTCCGCTCCTAGCCTTTACGATTAGATCAAAAGGCACTTGGTAAGAACAGAAGAAGCAAAGTAAAAATAATGCATTTTACATACAATACCAATTGAGAAATCCAGAGTTCCAACCGGGGAGAAGGTGGTGTTTCATATGATACAATATGATGATGTTCCTGATGGAATCTAATTGGGATATTGCCGTGCTTTGTCATATACACGGAAGAGAATATTTAAAGAATCGCATTAGTTGGAAAGAGAGAATACTGTTGTCTTTTATATCGATCTGGTTGGAGGTTTCTGAGATGCCCCCATTAGATTTGGAAGCTTGCTATTTTTCAATTGTTCCCCGAGTACTGGTCCTTTGAGAAAATACATGCTGGAACGACCATCCCATGTGAAATTCCTTGTTAAAATGAATATCATCGAATTGTCATGCATTCCCAGAAAATTCTCTTTACATTGCTGCAAGGATGCCAGGTTTGGTGGATTATCAAGTTTATGGCCACATGACACAAGTTTGTCCAAGGAATTTTTGTTCCTTTCGATTTAATAAAGAATCATGCGTTGGGTTAGAGATTTTTTTTTAGTCGAAAGGTCAGAAAGTGACAATTGACTTAGCAATTATCTCGGACGTTGCTGGAGGAGTTCTGTTTTCATTTCGAAATGCTTTGTTTGAGTCGTAGTTACTTAATTCATTGAAGATAATCTTTTTGGAATGACAATTCATCAACGTAACTCCACAAAGTTGCGAGCATCAAGATTCTAAAGAGATGTTACATCCATTATATTTGAATTTTAACACATAACGAGTTTTTGAATTAGGTAAATCTTACTCAATAAAGATAGATGATGCTTACCAAGTATCCAAAAGGTGAATAACTCCTCATTCACTCTTTTAAGAATTCCTACATAATACAAGTTCTTATACTCAATCAATGATGTAGTCCAACAAGGTGTTAACTTAATTGATGAAAGAGTTCAGTCATCTCTTTTGGTCTTGGGTTCAAACTTTATGGCAAAATGTATCGGGTCGGTAAGGGGAGTGCGCCTTATCACTTGGATAGGTGTGTAAAAAACAGCGCGAACACCATATGCTAAAGTTAGATAATGATGGGAATTTTTCACTCAATCTTACACCTTCACATCAATAATTATCGACGAATCCAACCAATTAAAGATATGATTTTTAGGATACTTAATAAAGACATGGATTTTATGAATTATATAACTAGATAAGAACTTGTACCTCGAGAGTGACACCCAAATGCCAATGGCCACAATAAGAAGTCTCGAATTGAGTCGTAATGGTGCTGGTAGGAAAACCAATTATATCAAATGCAAATTCGTATCTTGTATAAGTTAAAATATGTCCTTCAGTATCACGGGAAAGATAAGTTCAGGTTTTTTCCATCTGGGAAAAGGTGGAAGATGAGAAGAGAGACTGGAGAGATGAGGAGAAAAGACACGCCAGAAGCTGCCAAATCCCCAGACAGCTTTTCTCTCTCCTCTCCTTGTCTTCCTCCCCAGACTCTCTCTCTCTCTCTCTCCAACGAATCTCTCTCTTCTGTTTGTCCACGCATGGCCAGGGGAGGTGGACCCCCCCCCCCCCACCCGCCCCTTCTTAGGCCCGTCCATCACCCACTCCCTTTTCCCTTCATTTCCTTTCCATTTTCCGTCCGAAATAATTCATCAACCGGCAGCGATAGGGACGCTTATCTCGTACGTACATGATATAAAACTTCTGTTCCCCTTCACACGTTTGCCTTGCCTTGAACCAGACAGAGAGAGGGCCTTCCCCTTTCACGTTCCCTACATCACTCTGTCTTTGTTCTTGCACTTCCGCAACGTCCATATCACCGTCGCTCCAAAACCTTCTGGTCACAACCTACACTCTCTTTCTCGCCTCTCAGTCGCCGCTTCCTCCCAAACTTCTTTCGTTTTCTCTTCTCTCTTCCGTTTTTCCTCCAGGATTCGCCCCGCCGATAGTATTGCATTTTATATCACCACCTTTCTCGGTCAAACACCTCTAATCATCGCACCCCAAAAGTTCTCGCCTTTTCCATTTCCTGAAAAGAGAGAGATGCCTCGACCCACGATCGCTTTCGCATTGTGGTTCCTTCTCTGTACGTTGCCGTGCGCGCTCCGACGCTCTCTGGCCAGTCTACTGGCTGAGCCGGTCTCTGGCCACGACCAGCCGTACACCGTCCCGGCCTTCCCGTCCCAGGGCGACACCCAAATCTGCAAGCTCGACCTCTCTGCCGAGCTCTTCGGCGGCGTCCGCCAGGCATGCGGCCGCAACCTCGACCGGAGCCGCTGCTGCCCCGTCCTCGCCGCGTGGCTCTTCGCGGCTCACGCCAGGTCGGCCCTCCAGATCACGCCATCGGCTTCGCCGGCTCCGGCGGGGGACGACTCGCCGATGATGCCGAACGACTCGCAGAAGTGCGTGGACTCGCTGCAGTCGGCGCTGGAGAGCAAGAACGTGCGGCTCCAGCAGCCGAACGCGAGCTGCGACGCGGTGCTGTGCTTCTGCGGGATACGGCTCCACCAGATCGGCTCGCTCAGCTGCCCCGCCGCCTTCAACGTCTCGTCCGGGCACCACAACGCCACTCCGACGGCAGCGGTGAGGAACCTGGAGAAGAACTGCCGCAACTCCTCCTATGCCGGCTGCACCAAGTGCCTCGGTTCTCTCCAAAAGGTACAATTCCTAATTTGTCGCTGCTTTCAGCATTTCATCTTTTGTTTACCTGCTAATATAATTTCACGATACAAACATTTCGGGGGGCAATCATTACGCACTCGACTTAGGCTTACCTACATCTACTATTACCTAGAGTATCTACGCACCCGATGCTCTTACCTATCTCGAATTCTGCTAGCGAGGAGATACCTCACCTAGACTTTATAGCAATATATCCAAATGATTCGAATAACAAGCTGCTGGCGATGGTTTGCGAGAGCGAAAGTCCACTTTGGGAGGTCGATCCACATTATCTTTCCACCTATTTAAGGCAACCAAAGTCATTCTGGTAGGCCCCTCAAAATGACTTGGGAGAAGGCTCGACATGACATGTCTCCTTTTCCATGTCCTTGCGTCCCAAACACCCAAAACCTATAGAGGGTTCTGTCAATGGATCAGTCGAACATCATGCGTTACTCGACCTTGTAATCTTGTTCTTCGATAGACATCGCTGCTGCTGGAAACACGATGAAGCTATGGTGAGTAAGTGGTGTTTTTTGCTGATTTTGCAGCTGAAGGGAGGATACAAGAAAGGGACGGACCAAGAATCGAGCGAGCGGGCGAGGAAGATGTTCGACCGGGACTGCCAGCTGATGGGGCTGACGTGGCTCCTCGCCCGCAACAAGACGGCGTACATCCCCACCGTCTCGGCGGTGCTCCGGGCGCTCATGTACAGCGCCCGCCCGCCCCACGAGTCCACGTGCAGCCCCGACCAAGAGAACATGCCGCTGGCCGTCGATTCCCTCCAGCTCGAGAAAGCCCAGTCCTCATCTCTTCCTTCCCCCCTTCCTTGTTTCCCGCTTTTGCCCCTATTCATGCTGGCCGCTTTCTTCCTTTAGTGGGGCCAGAACTGGATTTTTACCGCTAGGTGGGACCCTCTTGGGTCACGTGAAGAAAGAGGACGAGTACGGGCTGAAACGGGGTGTCGTTTTTAGGTCTATTCGTTTGATTAATTTTGTTTTTTGGCCCGCTGTAAATTTCAGCTCGTTTTCAGATGTCTCTTATTTTTTGGAGATAGAGATATAGTACGAGGTCCGGTCCCTTCACTTGTCATAAACGAAAAAGAGAAGGACACACGTTTGCCTTCTTCGGCACGACAAATACGATGACAATTCGCCCTCGATTCATGTCACATTACCTGCCATTGTCGCGATGGCATCGCGACTAGAGAATAGCTCGATGAGGACCGTCAATGGATGCAAGGAGCTTCTCGTACAGGCCTCCACTAAGCGGCTTTGGACTTATACACTTTTGAAAGTGTCACGGTTTTGCCTTGTCAGAAAAACAATTTACGTTGTTTTTCTGACAATTACATCATTCAACACGGATGTAATCAGTCCGTCCTAAATATATGTACCTCCGCGATGCTGAATTCAATACCAGATTTTCTTTTTACTCGTACTTTAAAATTAAAACGGGCAACCTATACCAGTCAGTATTTCATACTGTTTAATTTCCATATACCGTATATAGCGAAGGGAGACTTTTCAACCTCTTCGGCGTCGGAAAGAGCGAAAAGGGTGGCTACTGGCTATCTTGGGAATGCTCACCAAGCGAGTGATTTAGGCCTAGGAATGCGAATCGTTGATTCCTTCCTAACCAGAAAATTACAAAGTGAAAACTGGAAAGAGGCCGCTGTCTCCGAGGCCGAGCATGTTGGTCGCGTATAAATTCCATGACAAGACTAAAAATAACCTTTTCAGCTCGAGATTGAGGCCCGGAAAGGTCATGATAAATAATAATAGTTGCACAGTCATTAAGTAAGAGGATCCTATTATTGATTGTAACGATGAGCTTATGGTATCGTCAATTGTGGAATTCCAGCCTCTATTTGCTTATGGTTTCTACGAGGATGAGAAGATTAAATCCAAAATACCATAAGGACTGTTATGAACTCCGAAATTAGGAGATCATATGCAATGATAAGAAAATAAATTCTGCGCTTATCTGAATCTATTCAAGAGCAATAAGAAGGTATTATTGATTCATCGATTTCTAGTTTTAATTTCAATAAAAGTCCAGATGAGTCTATTTGAATACTATAACGATAGTTTCCTCATTTTTTATTCTAGTCCTGAAATAATACAAGGTATCCACATAGATTTACTGTGACGCGCCTCAATGCTTGACTGATTATCCTATGCTATCACGAGATTAGTAAATAAATCTAGGAAAAACTACAAGGCAGTGTAGAACTCGGATAAAGGCCACGTAAAGGACACAAAGATAGATGCAATATGCACGATCTACTAGACGAGAAAACCAACTTCTGGAGGCTGGTGTTTTGCTCAAAGAGAAATTCATAAAGACCACTTTTCTTTGAAGGCGCGTTTGGTAACGATTCTGTTCCCAGGAACAATTTTTGATAAAAAATTATTCTTTTTTATTATGTTCCCAAAAACAATTTCTAAGCATTTAAAGCCGTTTGGTAACTATTCAAAACTTCTGATTCTGGAATAGAATTGTGTTTGGTACCGTGCTCATTGATTTTATTTCAAATCAATTTCTTTTAATTTTTTTACTTTTTTTTATCTTTTCCTTTTTTCCTTTCTCTCTCCTATTCTTCTTCTTCTTCTTCAAGTGGCTAGTCAGACGAGGGCCGGCGACTGCCACCGGCAAGGCTTGGCCTCGCCAGATCGTAAGCCTCGCCGGTGGCCAGGCAGGCCTCGTTGGGCCTGGCCATCAGCGAGGCTAGGCGAGCCTTGCCGGGGCTGGGCAAGCCTCGCTAGGGCTGGGCGAGGCCCGCCTGGCCACCGATGAGGCTCGGCCTCCCCCTGGCCTGGCAAGCCTCCGGCGAGCTCACCGGACTGGTTGCTAGTGACCGGCAACGGACAATGAACGTGGCGATGGCGATAGATGAAGAAGAAGAAAATGGAAGAAGAAGAGAAAATGGCTTGATTCTTAGATTTGTTCCCCGAAACAAGAATCAACTTTTTTTTTTATTATTCTTATTCTGTTCCAAATCTACTTCCGAGAACAAAAAAATAAAAATTTGTTCCCGGAAACAAAAAATTTACCAAACATGATTTTATTCCAAAACTACTCCCAGGAACAAAAAATCAGAATCTGACACTGCTTGGATGGTTACCAAACAGGCCCTAATACTAAAACAATGGTATGGATATTTATCCACATATGCTATAAAAAAATAAATTATGAGACCTATAATCGAGTTTGAGACCTATAATCAATAAGCAATGTTCGAATGAATGTGTGAGAACTAATCTAATGGCTAACCACATTGTACTTTGTCAAATGAGTACTTACCATAATGCTAAATATAGCTCCTGTAGGCAGTTCGCCAAGATCAATTTCACCAGCTTTTGCCTATGAGCCACAACCAATCAAGCGTCACTCTTGTAAATATGGCCTTAAAAGAAACAACACGGTCAAGTTTCCCAAAGCATTTTGCTTTAGACCCTACAAATCAAGATTGCATATAATTTAATTCACTGAAACTGCAAAGACAAAAATTTTCAATGCAATAGCATGGCGTCTGATAGGAACATGATGAGTACATACGGCAAATCTTTCCTTGTAGACTATTGAAGATATTGTTGCCCATAATTGATCACAATTGATCCTTGTTGATCTGATTAGTATATTTAGAGAAAATTAGAATTTTGTATATTTGGGAAATTATTCTTTCCTCCTTTTGTATATTTGTTTTCTCTAATTAGTTCAGGCTTGTACGTTATTAATAGAGTTGTAAGTTGTACAAATGATTTGTAGAGAAAGAAAATACATTTCCCAACTCTTGGCTTGTTTCCATCTAATATTCTGACATAGTATCAGAGCATGTCTTCTAGCTTCTGCCCCTTTTTTGTCTTCCTCTTCTTCTTCTTCGTCCAAATTTTTTTTTTGTTCACCTGTTCTCTTTCTTTTCCACGTCAAGCCTGCAATTTTTTTTTTTTTCGGACTAAAGTAGCAAGGAAACAAAATGCCGAGAAACCAAACTTCGAAATCTAGCACATCCCAAGATCTAGAAATTTCTTCTAACATCCAAGGATTGGGTGACTCACCTTCAGATGAACAATCAGATCTGGTGACAGAAAACTAGACACGAGAACAAAATCAAGTGCCGATCCATGAGGAGTGACAGGGTTCTGTTTCGGGGCAATTCCTTTTGGCCTTATATGTTCAATGGGTTCCAATCCAAGTTCAAACCTATTCAGGGCCAGACGAGTCAAATAAACCCAGCCTAAAGTTCCACTGGCTTTGCCGAGAGGGTCAATGGCGGGCCAGGGGGAGGAGATTCGCACTTAAATAATGAGTCCAACTTAGGTGGGACAGGTTGGCCCTTCTTGAGTCAAACCAGTTCGGGTTCATTAGGATTTGGGGCAAATCCGTACCCGACCTATGGACCTGGATTTCTTCCCTTCGCAGGCATCACCGGCGCTTGACCCAAACCTGGAGACCCTCTCTACACCTCCATCGCGGACGGACTAGAGCTTCGTCTCATCTCACAGCAATTGTCGGGGCCGGAAAATTATTCCATCTGGTCACGAGAGTTCCGTCGGGCCCTAATCACAAAAGACAAGGAAGGATTTATAGATGGAACGGTTTTGGTTCCGAGCGACGAACACCTTGCGCGCCACTGGAGGAAGTGTAATCAACTTGTCCGAACATGGATCGGCAACTGCCTCCCCCCGGAAGTTGCCGCCGGACTACCTCCAACCGAAGATGCTAAAGGAATATGGGAAAATATACGAGAAATGTACGGAAAACTTGATGGAGCCAAAATTTTCAGCATAACCCAGGCTTTATCCAAATTAAGACAAGGGAATCTTTCAATCTCTACTATTTTCAACAAATTGTCAGCACTATGGAACAAATTGGAGATGGCCGAAGAAAAACTAAAGGGACCCGAGACAACCCTAGCACAATACTAAGCGATAAGGGAGAGGGAGAAGGTAACTCATTTCCTACTCATCTTGAACGAAAGTTACTTACTGTTTCGCAGCCAAATCCTCGCCAAAGAACCCATACCTTTGCTTGGCCGAATTTATTAGCTCGTGGTCTAGGAAGAGTCGCGGCACCTGGCTTCCTCAGAGTACCTAAAAGTCGGGGATGCCGTCATCCTCGTGACCAAGGCTATGCCGGAGCAGAAGCTAGCCGTGGGAAAGTCGGGTCATGGAAGCCATGGCGGATTGGGAGCTGCAGTCGCAGCTTTAAGGTTAGCAAATGGAGAAGACAAGCCTTTTTATTCAGCTGGAATGAGTGGCCAAGATTTAATCAATCGATTGGACGACTCTGGCCTTTTGCAAACTCCCTTCCCAGTGAACGGCAGAGATTTCATGTCTGGATCCAATAGCTACAGCTTAACCAAACGATCCAACAATCCAGGATACATCCTGGCCGCGCCCAGATCTGATGGCGCACAACAGGCCACATTTTTAGCTGCGTGGAGGGGATCTAACGGTCATAATCCCGCAACCTCCTCTAATAAATCCCATGGGGGAAATACCAACAAAGGAAAAGGCAAATTCTGCAATTATTGTAAGCGTCCCAATCATACACGGGATAATTGTTGGAAATTACATGGGAAGCCGACAGATAGAGAAAGGAAGGAAAAGGATATTTCCATCACAGCAAATGCTAAAGCTCACTAGCCCATTAGTAATGATCAATTTCATCAAATCATGAGACCTCTAAGCCAATTGGGATCACGGGATAAGGCAAATTGATCCATCGAACGATATAAAGCAAGACTAGTGGTCAAAGGGTTTACGCAGCTGGAAGGGTTCGATTATAGAGAAACATTCTCTCCAGTAGCCAAGGAAGTCACTATTCGTTCTTTTTTTTCTATTGCGGCTCTGCGTGATTAGCCTCTTCACCAGATGAATGTTCATAATGCCTTTCTTCATGGAGATCTCGAAGAAGAGATTTATATGGATCTTCCACCGGGTTTACGCAGACAGGGGGAGAATCGAATATGTTGTATTCGTAAATCCTTGTATGGGCTCAAGCAGGCCTCTCGCTAGTGGTATGCTAAGTTCACTATTGCACTTACGGCTGCAAGATTCCGACAATCCAAACATGATTATGCCCTCTTCACATGGAGTCAAGGTACATCATCAATCTACTTGCTTATTTATGTTGATGATATCCTCATTATGGGAAACAATGAATCTGCCATTCAACGTTTCAAAAGGTATCTACACTCCACGTTTCGAATTAAGGATTTGGGATCTCCTAAATATTTTCTCGGAATAAAGATTGCACGATCGGATAAAGGGATTTGCCTCAGTCAATGCAAATTTATCCTGGAAATCATATCAGAAATAGGATTATCAGGATCCAGCTGTTGTTCCAGTTGAACAAAATGTCAAGTTAACCACGGCTGAGTACGATAAGGGACTCTCATCCCTAAAGGATCTTAGATCTTCTATTTACTAGAGACTTGTTGGGAAGCTTATCTATCTCACAATGACTAAATCTGACATATGCTATGCAATGCAATTCTTAGTCAGTTTATGCGCAATCCGAAATAGTCCCACATGAATGCCGCATTGAAGGTCGTGAAGTACTTGAAAGGATGTCCAGGTTTGGGAATACTGTTATCTCGAGATAGTAACATGGAAATGACAGCAATTTGTGACACGGATTATGCTACTTGCCCCATGAGTAGAAAATCTGTTTCGAGATTCTGTATAAAATTGGGAAACTCGTTGCTCTCATGGAAGACTAAAAAACAATCGATTGTGTCATTATCGTCTACTGAAGTGGAATATCGGGCAATGGCAAAAACCAGTTGCGAAATAGTTTGAATAAGAGGCTTACTTCAAGACCTTGGCGTTTGGGTAAAGGAACCAATTGCCTTGTTTTGTGATAATGATGATGCACTCAAACTGGCAGTAAACCGATTTTTCATGAAAAAACGAAACATATAGAAGTTGATTGCCATTTTGTCAAAGACAAGATCCAAGCTGGAGTAATCAAGACAAGAGGGATAAGTACAACGGAAAAACCCGCGGACATATTTACCAAGCCCTTATGTCAAAGGCAACACACGCATCTATTAAGCAAGCTTGGCGTTCTTGATGTGTATAAACCACCAGCTTGAGGGGGAGTGTTGAAGATATTGTTGCCCATAATTGATCTCATAATTGATCACAATCTATCCCTGTTGATCTGATTGGTATATTTAGAGAAAATTAGAATTTTGTATATGTGGGAAATTATTATTTCCTCCTTTTGTATATTTGTTTTCTCTAATTAGTTCAGGCTTGTACGTTATTAATAGAGTTGTAAGATGTACAATTGATTTGTAGAGAAAGAAAATACATTTCCCAACCCTTGGCTTGTTTCCATCTAATATTCTGACATAGACAACGATCCAAGTAGGTTGAGAAGATGCTACTCGTCATTTCTCCAAAACAAAGACTATGGCCATACTTGGATTGTAAGTTTTAGAAGCTCCTAATCCTGATGTTTCACAAGCTACAAAAGAATTTTTCCTGGACTAACTAGGTTTATGATCAACTTATGTTTCCTTTCCTTTCTACCAGAGGAGAGCGGCACATAAAAAAGAAGACGCCTAAACAAAAAGCAAGCGCACCAGGTTGTATTTAGGTCTTCTCCAGTAGGTTAATCGTTGTTTCCACAAGCATGTTTTGAGCTGCTCCCACCTATTTTGGAGGAAGCATGCCCAGAAACATATTTCTTTTGTGCTGGCCGCCAGCAAACTTAGCTCACTAACTAATTCTTAGTTCGTCTTACAAAGATTAATAGAATCAACAAACACCATTTTTCTCCCCGGCAAGCACAAGAATCGCCCTTTGTGAGCACATGTTGACATTCTCTGGTCAGAACTCCAAGTTAGCATCACATGAGAGATAGAAAGCACTGAATTCTTGCAAATTTTGTCACGTGTGCTTGACGTGCACTTTGAACATTAGTCTACTATATACTTACCTACGCTAATCAGACTGCTTATAAATGATGCTACAGTCTATACCAAGTCAAGATTCTACAGACTGCTTATTCTTTCCTCCTTTTGTATATTTGTTTTCTCTAATTAGTTCAGGCTTGTACGTTATTAATAGAGCTGTAAGCTGTACAATTGATTTGTAGAGAAAGAAAATACATTTCCCAACCCTTGGCTTGTTTCCATCTAATATTCTGATATAGACAACGATCTAAGTAGGTTGAGAAGATGCTACTCGTCATTTCTCCAAAGCAAAGACTATGGCCATACTTAGATTGTAAGTTTTAGAAGCTCCTAATCCTGATGTTTCACAAGCTACAAAAGAATTTTTTCTGGACTAACTAGGTTTATGATCAACTTATGTTTCCTTTCCTTTCTACCAGAGGAGAGCGGCACATAAAAAAGAAGACGCCTAAACGAAAAGCAAGCGCACCATGTTGTATTTAGGCCTTCTCCAGTAGGTTAATTGTTGTTTCCACAAGCATGTCTTGAGCTGCTCCCACCTATTTTGGAGGAAGCGCGCTCAAAAACATATTTCTTTTGTCCTGGCTGCCAGCAAACTTAGCTCACTAACTAATTCTTAGTTCGTCCTACAAAGATTAATAGAATCAACAAACACCATTTTTCTCCCTGGCAAGCACAAGAATTGCCCTTTGTGAGCACATGTTGGCATTTTCTGGTCAGCACTCCAAGTTAGCATCGCATGAGAGATAGAAAGCACTGAATTCTTGCAAATTTTGCCACGTGCACTTTGAACATTAGTCTACTGTATACTTACCTGCGCCAATCAAACTGCTTATAAATGATGCCGCAGTCTATACCAAGTCGAGATTCTGGTGAAGGACTTGTGATTTCCAGGATCCAAGTAGCAGGATTGTAATCATCCTTGATTTTTGGCATTTTGGGATACTCTGAACGAGGGGAAATGTAGGTATTCAATAGTCGAGCTTTCTCAATTCAATTTAATTTTTTTCCATTTTCAGCGGAGAGTAATTGGTAAGGCAATTCAGTAGGTTTTGCCTATTTTGTATGTTTTTCTTCCCTTTGGTTACATCAGCATTATTTGCTGCTGCTTATAATAGAAGCATACATACTTAACAGCGTATAGTCTAAAATAATGGCGTGGATGGCATGGATGGTTGTTCATTACTTATGCACATATGCTGTACAAAATAAATTATGAGACTTATAATCAAGAGGCGATGTTCAAATGAATGCGTGAGAACTAATCTGATGGCTAACCACATTGTACTTTGTCAGATGAATACTTACCGCAGGCACTTCCCCAAGATCAATTTCACCGCCTTTATCTATGAGTCACAACCAATCAAGCGTTACGGTCAAATATGTCTCGTGTTTGAACTCATAAACAAAAATCCGAATTTTTATATGAAATTTCCTATTTGAGATATTTGATCTTTATCCAATGGATATTTGCATTAGGAAATTAAAAGAAAAAGGAAAGTGGCACACGACTCGTTCAAATCAATTTGCTTTGAAATGTATGGAAGTCAGGGTTGGATTTGGCAAGGGCTTCATTGGTTTGAAATTTATATTATATATATATATATATTTGCTTGGATCATGGGTTTGTCTTTATATGATAGTTGATGTGCAGCGGAATTCTTCCCGAGTTATGTTAGGTTTGAAATTTTGAAAGTTGGTATTTTTGTATCGATTTTCTATTGTCATCAATTTGTAACCGTTTTGGTACACCATTAATGACGTTTCATAACAGCCACTTTCTAACATTGGTATAATGACTTTTTAACATTTGATTTGCTTTTTCATAAACCCCCATTATTTATAACGGTCATGTATTAACTATCCACGTATTTACAATTTTACAATAACTTGCAAACGGCTCTTCTTCTTTTTTTTGTCAATCCTACTATAATCCTACTCTAACACTCACTCTTAGACTTTTGCCCTGCCTCCTTGCAGGGCGTGGGAGTCGAAACCCACTCCTGAAATGAAATCTTCCCCACCCCAATCCCTCCTGAGAAGGTGGGGATTTGAACCCCCAACATCCCCCTTCCAAGATGGAAGGGTGGCCACTGGGGCGAACCCCCAGTGGTTAAACAACTCTCTTTTTATTATCTATAAACAGTTACTTCGAACATAATTGGAACATCAAAACAATAACATTTAAACTTATCTTTTCATATTTTTTTCTTTATTGAATTATACACATAACGTGCTCCATTTCGCATACTCAATGACAACACCAACTTCATCCTCTCCTTCGCCGTCCTCAGTCTCACCCTCGTTGTAGCACCAGTAGCCACGACCATGATGTCACAGTCCTCGATTTCTCAATAGGCTCTTCAATGCTGAGACAACTAAGATTCGTCAAACCACATGTCCGCCGTCAAAAGAGCGCAGAAGCAGCGACGAGCGCTGGAGCAGCGACGAACGTCGGAGCAGATGGCCGAAGGAGCAAAATCTGAGAGCGAAGAGGAGATCCAAAATTTGAATTAAGGAGAGGGAGAGAAAAGGACGTTCCCTTTCCTCCTCCAGAGAGAAGGAACGAAGGCGGAGAGAGGACATAAGGGAAAGAGCGAACTAAATGAGTGTAGGCTAGTGTGTGCAGGTATAGTGATAGGGAAAGAAAAATATTTTTTGTTTTGGGCAAGAAGAAGTCCCTTGGTCTCTCGCAGCCCCATACCTCCACATGACGCTTCTTGATTGGACTAAGACCACGCTGACTTGGCAGTCCGAGACCACCTAATATATTATCCGGTTGATATAAATTGGGAAAATGTGAAAACAAATAAAAAAAAAACAAGGAAATGCTTTATTCTTGTTAGTAAAACCTTCTCTTCTCCAAAGATATTATGCAACTAAAGTAAATATAATGAATATCTCCTCTTTTCGAAAGAGATTAGACAACTGATATGATATCATCAATATACACACACTAGTATATAAAGGATATTTAGAAAAGTTGTTAAGAAAGTCCTAAACTTATTGTATGCCGGTCAATTTAGTTTTAAATCTTTTATTTTTGTCAATCGGACATAAACCTTTTAACAATTTACAAATTCAATCATAAACCTTTCGCTTGTGTCAATTTAATCATAAACCTTTTGACGAATTACTAATTCAATCATTTCAATAAATTTTGATCGAAAATAGCTTATTTGGATTGTTTTTTTATTTTTATTTTAAATAGAATTTTATTACTTTTTTTCTTCTTTTCTTTTTCATTCAGTAGATCGCCTGATCCCTTACACGAGGTTTTCATTAGGAGACCGTCGGACCTAGCAAAACCTCTCCCCATACTTCATAGATTCAAACAAAATGCAAAGAGAAAACTTCATTGTAATTAGAAGTACACAAATTCCCCGACCTGCATGATTCCCCGACCTTGAGTAATGACAACCACCATTAAATCATTTTGTTGCATCTGCCCGTGGATACAACATAAGCTGAGGATACCTGGTACTTGTTCTCAATATCTGAGGAAATATCCAACTTCCTGAGCTCATAAAATCTTCTCCACGAGACCGAAAATTACGAGTTGTTTCCGTCGTCTCTGCTCAAATCAGCATCGAGGTCGTATGTCCCATAGAATCTGCCAGTCAAAGATAAGATTGTGCCATCAGGGTAAAGCAATCTGTGATTGATTATGGTACACCAAGGGCTGATTCAAGCAGCCGCTGCCAAAACAGGGAAAGCTCATATCGGTCACTATTTTGCCCACTTACTTCCCGTTCTCGGGACAGAGCAATATTACCATTCTTGAGCATGGACCATCCGCAATTGCCATGGTTGCGCAGAATCATTCGTCTTGCAGAGAGAAACGAGGTAAGAGTTCTTTCTCGGCAGCATCCAAATCAGGATCTTCGTATGGCAGAAAACCCTCCTGACGAAATGCATAACCAGCCCTCAAATTGTTGTCTGATTCCTTCACCTTTTTGATGGACCATGCATTCGCTCCCATCATCGGAAGGATTTTTATTTGAACCTAACACATCAGTGAATTGAAACAAAACCAATCGATAATACAGAAGCATCATCATCAATAGACGTCGAAAGTAAAACACTGAGCATGTAGATGGGGAGTGAAAAGTGAAAGCGCACGCCTTTCCTGATCTGGAAGAGCTATTTTAGGCGCAAGGAATATCATTCACGGTCAGATCAATCTCAAATAGCAGCCCCAATTCTTGCTTGGAAAGAGGGACATTTTGCACATGATATGACCATCAACAAGCTCTTTTTTCTATATCTAAGCTCATTGACTGGGCTTGGCATCCATTATAAGTTTCTGGCTTGTACTTTTCATTTTTTTTGCAGGGGCGTGTCCGGCGTGAAGCCTTGCATGTACCTTCCATTTTTGCAGAGGCGTGTCCCGCACGAAGGGGAAGAAGGCCCACGCCCGGGCCGGGCCGAAATGAAGGGAGATGGACCAGCCGATGCGCAAAAAAGGAGAAGCGGAAAAGGGAGCCTGGGCCAGGGCCACGCGGAAGAGAAAAGGAGCCCGGCCCGCTTTAATTTGTCTCCTTTCCCTTTTTTTCTTTTATATACTAAATTTTTAATAATTACCATTAATAATGAAAATATTGCTAACGCATGCAATTTAATGAAAATTAATCATTAATTTTGTATGCGATTAAATCTTAAATACAAAAGGTTTACGACTGGTTCTTCTCTATTCCATTTCTTTATTTTTGGTGGTTTCAATTTAGGTATGAGAGCAGACATACTTCTTGGGCGAGGTAATTTTTGGACACCGCCAGCAGCATGGTCCGCCGACACAGCTTTAGATCCTTCGGAAGCTGCCTTTGAGCGGTAGCATTTGACAAATGGTGGTTTTGGAAAGACGAATGAATAGAGCAGAGCGCGGAAGCTCAACAAATGCATATATTGCAAAGTACATAACCGCACCCGAACAGTAGAGTTAAATTGTCGATCGTGTTTAGGCGCGTATTGAATTAATAAAATACAGTTGCTGTGCATAACCCAGAGACAAGCGTGAAATACTTTGCAATGTCACATGAAAGTAGAAAGCAGAGTCCGCTTAGTCAATACTTTCAGTTTACAACCGGATCATCCATATCGTCTCGAAAGGATAAGTGTAATGATCATAAACTAATCCACCAGATCGATCGGGTCGGGTCATAAATGGTCTGACCCATATAGAGCCATTCAGCCCGTTTTGATCAATTTCCACGCGATGCAAATTTATTTATCCATACTTGACCTGCTTCATATTATTAAAAACTTCCATGTTTAACTCAGTTTACGAAAATTCATAGCCAAACTAAGGTGAGCATGCGAAATGAGTAAGCGTGATGAGGATCAATGTAGAAAATTGGGTTTGTCATTCAGTGAAAATTAGTGGTGTGGTTTGAAATTTGAATCTTCATCCTCATATGAAAGCCACTGGATTAGCCTTGTTATTACGTGAAATGAACTGAAGATTATTGTACATTTATTAAGTAGGATAATCCATGTTATAGGTTGTAACTACAAGCTTATGGTATTGACAGGAGCGTCGCTTCAATTCTTGTATCCCATCTTAAGAACTGCTAAGAACTCTGAGATTAGGAGATCGCGCACAACGATAAGAGCATAGATTCCATGCGTATCCAAATCTATTCAGAACAATGAGAAGGTACTTTTGATTTGTCGATTCCTAATACAGTTGCCACTATAAACACAAACATTGCTCGTATGCTAGTTTTAATTTTGATCAAAGTCCAAATGAGCCTGTTTCAATATTGTAATAATATTTTCCTCATTTCTGTTTTTAATTCCTAAAACAATAGAAGGTATCTACACAGGCTTAATGTGACGTGCCTCGGTGCTTGACTGGTTATCCATTGCTATCATGGGATCACTAAGTAAAACTAAAAAAATTATAGAGCGGTGTAGAACTCAGATGAAGCCCGCGTAATATGCACAATCACACCAGAGAATAAAACCAACTTCTAGAGGACGGTATATTGCTCAAAGAGAACTGCACAATTCGTAAAGACAACAGTTTTTGGTACTAAAACGATGTATGAACTGTCGTTCATTGCTTATGCAAATAGACTGTACAAAATAAATTACGAGACATATAATCAAGCAGCCATGTTCGAATGAATGCTCAAGATCTGATGGCTAACCACATTGTACTTTGTCAGATGAATACTTGCCATATTGCAGAATATAGCTCCTGCAAGCAGTTCACCAAGATCAATTTCACCAGCCTTTGCCTATGAGCCACAACCAATCAAGCGTCACTCCTGCAAATATGCCCCCTAAAAGAAACAACACGAGCAGGTTTCCCAAAGCATTTTGTTCCGGACCCTACAGATCGAAATTGCATATAGGTTAAGCCACTGATACTGTGGAAATTGAATTTTTCAATGCAATAACATGGAGTTTGATTCTGAACCTTATAGCCTTTTGGTGCGGAAGTAAGGACACAAACAGTTAGGTAACCGTTCGATAACCCCAAGAATGATGTGAGCATTATCATCCAGCCTTGGTCCCCATATTTGGCTGTGAAGTAAAATGCAGGAATCAGAAGGAAACGAGAGAGGATCACCGTCATGAGCCCTTTCCTTGACTCCATCTTGAGAAACTTTATTAACGGAATGTATCTCCCTATGAGATCCCACACGTTGTACATTGCAATCAGTACAAGTGCATACCTAGTGCATACAACATTAAGTTAGATAATGAAAGAGGAAAAGAGAAGTAGATTGAGAGACCACGAAATAAATTTAACAATCCGATGACCAGCAACACGTACAATAGGAAAAATAAATTAGATGTATCCACATGCATAAACTACAGGAGTACAACCAAATAGAAACTTACCATGCCCCCAGACTGTGGGAACCAGTGTCCTCAGATAAGAATCCCGGGAAAATAGACAACGTCAACACATAGATCAAAAACATATCAAGTGCATAATCAATGTTCTGGATTAGCAACTCTTTGTTGCTCGAACGTTCAAGCTGCTTTGGATACTCCTCAGCCTGCATTTACAACAAACTCTCAACATTAATTGAAGGTGGTTCTTCTCTATTCCTGTACTTTTACTTCTTCTTTTCTTTTTCTTTTTCCTTCCGGTGGGAGGTTCGATTCAGGTATGAGAGCAGACATACTTCTCGGTGTGGTAATGTTTGAATGCCGCCAGCAGCAAGGTCCGCTGACACAGTTTTAGATCCCTCGGAAGCTGCCTTTGAGCGGTAGTATTTGACAATTGGTAGTTTTGGAAAAATGAATGCATAGAGCAGTACACAGAGAAGCTCAAAAAATGAAGATATTGCAAAGAACATGACTGCACGCAAAAAGTAGATTTAAATCAGTGTTTGAGGAGCAAGACAAGCGCAAAATCCTTTTCAGTGTCACATTAAAGTAGAAAGCAGAGTCCACTTAGTCATTAATTTCAGTTTACCACCAGATCATCCATAACCTCTTGAAAGGATAGGTGTAATAATCAGGTAGACATCATGTAGACATGTCCATCAATATTTGTTTCCATTAAGAGTATCAACATAAGGCTTAAGAAAACGCTACTGGAGTTATCTAAAACCTGGTAATGTAAAAAGCAAAGCAGAGGGCGAGTTATGCTAACAGCGTCCTAGTTCGAAATGTCGAAACAATGAATGATAAGTGCAACTTGACTTGCAGATCAATATCTTAAACAAAATTTAACACCTGTAACTATGATTCATTCACCAACAGCAAAAAATGAGATTTCGATCTTTCTATCTCCTATGAAAACTTGCACTTACTAGCTCCCTTGCGCAGACCATCCTTAGAATCCTCAAACGCAGCTTTTGTAATTAACCTCAAAGCTGAAGTTAAGACACCGGATGCAGCCAAACCAGCAAGGAAAGACTGAAAAAAGGTAGCAAAAAGAAAGACTTATGTCATACGGAATGACTCAAATCAACTTATTAAGTAGCACAGTGCCCTCCAGGAATACCTACCTGAATAAATTCAGGTCGCATGAAAGAAAGATCTCCCACCATGCCACCTTGCACATGAGCATCTGCAACTCCAAAAGCACCACTGATGGCGCATATTCCAATAAAAGTTCCTATCCCTCCTTTCCCAGATGTAGCTAAATCCAACTATATTGTGGAATATGGAGAAAAAAAACTCGGAATTAGATTCAGAGGGTTCAACCAAGCTATGAACCAATGTGTGCCGGAAGCAAACTACAAATAGACAACTTACAATTAGAACCAAAAGAGTGCTAATGAAGAAAAGAAGATATCCAAATAGATTTCGCCATCTAGTGTTGATCTTTGCCTCATTGTATGCTAATACCGCAAGTGTTCCAAGTGCGAAAGGTTGGTAGACAAGAGTTAGAACTCTTGAGGGGTGGTACTTCTGCAAATGAAATGAAAAACAAAGTTTCATTAGTCGAATCACCACACGCTTCTCTGTTGACAGTGTCACTACTTAGACATGACCAACACATCTTTCTGTTAGGAGCATGATAAGAAACCTAGTCTTTCTAAAACAAGGTACATATACTCCAAAGTCTGCAAGGAAACTGCATAATGAAAATACTAGCATCAACCCTTCAAAACAGTTTAGCACAGCCTGTGAACGGAACCAAAGTTGGCAAGGACTGGTAGAGTGCAATTCTGATGCGCTACGAGAGAGACCTGATGTCCAAACTACAACTTATCTGAAAGGCAGGACACCATAAAGATCGCGCAGAAATTCTACCAAGGAGAACAAGACGACACAGATGGCCAAGTTGCAGGATTTTCACAGAGAAAATGCTCTCACAGCTAAATCTAAAAATTTTGCCAAGTTCATCTCAATTACAACAAAATCCGGTCTAAAGATTAGTCATATGATGTTTTAAACCGAGTTCTTAGAGAGGGAGTTGGGATCCATCAAATGCCTCGCTAAACATAAAAATCTTGAAGAGAAGCCATTCCAGTAGAATAATTACGAACATGTCCAGAGAAGTGGAACATATTAAAAAGATTGCAGGATTGTTTAGGAGCAAATACCGGAAACAAGTAGACATAATAATCTTCTATTGTTAGCATACTATTCCACGAAAGCAGGCAGCCGTTCCCAAGGAGCCAACACACGACCATCGCCACATACTTCCCCTGGTGAATCACAGAAGAAAAAATGAGAAGCTTGTGAGATGTTTAGACGAATTATCTCCATTCGAGGCGGAAAGCTTGACAGTTGTGAGGTTTATGTTCCCTTGAAAGGACACTGAGCTTCGAGGTTACTTGAAGCGCAAGTAACTTGACAAATTGCCATGGTCGCATACCTTGTTTGCTGGAGATCTATCTTCATCGGTACCCATTTCTCCCTTCCTTCCAGACAGATGCTACACACAATGAACAACCAACTTCATCATGACCGTTTTTATACGTAAGAGGACAGACGACGACTCCTGATGGAACAGACAACTAATCATTCACACGGAAATAATAAGCTCGCGTGGTCTTTCAGTGCAGTTATCATCATCTTCATCGACAGGCCATTTTAGTATTCATTCACACCGGGAGAACTGGAGCCTCTTACGTGCAAGATACCCTCACATCAGCATCGTTGACCCGAAAACTTAAGTCTTTACATCAAAATAGTATTGCTGAAGTTGCACTAAAAGTCAAAACCCACGTGAGCGTCTCTTCTGAGAATAAACTTAAGAAAGGCGTGCCTCCATCAAAGCAATTTTTAAAACTTAAGCTCCAATCATCTCTCATCCAATCTTGCTCCCCCCGAGTGTGAAACCACGGGCTCACACAGAGCTGGCACAAAAATTAAATAAAGAAAAGCAGACAACCAAAAAGAAAGAAAGAGAAACCCCGCAAAGCTACTCGAATTATGCAGAATTCAAAGGGCATCAACCTATTGACGTAACAAACCCAATCGCACAGCCCATAAACGAAGAAAGAACATTTACCTAGTTGCAACCACGAAATCTTCAGGCAAAAGCAAACGATCAAGTGAGATGCGTTCTTTACCTTCAGGGGGTGGTGGGTATCCGGAAGTGGATGACGGGAGATTCCTGGGACTTTGCAAAGGAATCTGGGACCCTCGTTCTTGCTCCCCTTCTTCAAGGGAAAAAAAAAAAAGACGGCTTCGCGGATCGCCTGGTCGGATACTGGTTTTAAATTGCGAAGAAGGTGTGGAACCAAGAGATGCCCAGAATCCGGAATGGCGGGTTTCGGTTTATCCCAGGGGGCTTGCGCTGCGGATGGGTCGGCGGTTCCCTGAAGAATCTCACGTTTCAAACACGGAATGCGGCGTGGCTTTGACCGTAACAAATAATAATCGAATGGACTCGGGATTCACTCTCCCATTTGCAAGCTATCTCCTCCGCCGCCCACCTTATCCTGGTCTTCTCTTTGCTTTCCCGGGTTGACTCTTCCGCATTTGACTTTTCTTATCTCATTCCATTCACCAGTTTAAGCCATTATTTTGCGTTTTGCGGCCCGAAACGTCTTTCAGATTCAACGACCGAAAAAAAAAAAACGTCGAATCGACGTGTTTACGGCGAATTCCGGATGGAGAATATTCTGCTGGGCAAATTTCTAATGCAGAGATACGGCGAGATTCTTGGTCAGCGAGGGTGAGCGGGTCGGACTGTGACTTTCCACGTGCGAAAGGATCCTTTTGGTAATGTCGACTCGATTTGCTGGCGATCCGCTGACCGCTTGACACGTGCAGATTCCGATGATAATTTGGTCGAGAGGTACCTTATTTTATCCGATCGGAAAGCACGTGATCGCTTGCTGTGTAAAAGATAAGCAAGATCCAAAGGCCCAAGTTCATCCATGGGCTTCTTGCACCTCACTCATAAGTTCGCGTATAGTCAACAACAAAAAAAATTAAAATGTAAAAACGCTTTTTAAATTTTGTTGGAAAAACAAAAACAAAAAAAAATGTTATCTTTATTTGTAAATTGTATAAGTCAAGACAAACAAACCCATACTTTGCTTTGCTGTTGTTTTGGTTGCTTTGTTACTGTTCTCCTTAGCTGGTTGTGGCTCCTTTTCTCGGCATCCTTCCACTCGTTTTGACTTGTTTGTCATCTTGAGTGTAAGTTCTTTTGATGCCGAGCTATGTTGATGTATAATTATATAGTTTTTTGATTTAAAGTCAATATATCTCTTACCTTTTACCCAAAAAAAAAAAAACAAACCCATACTTTGGTTTAGCTTTTGGAATATCAAATTAGATGGGTCAGGTTACACACCTGAACGATGTGTCCAATCAATCACAAGACGTCCCATCAAACTTTTTCCATTTGGGCTTCAAGACTCTCACTTCAAGTTACACACCTGAAAATGGATTCTAAATCCAACTCATTTAAGACCCGCTTAAGACTCACTTAAGATCTACCTATCTTAAGTCTTTAGTTATTAAACCCATTTAACTAAATTATTCAAAAAGCAAGTTACCCTTATATGACCCATTTATGATTTAAATGAGTCATATATGGGTCTATAACCCATTTTGCCACTTCTACTTCTGATTGACCGGTTTCTCCCTATCACCATTCGATAGGACCAGTCCATGCCAGATACCTCCTCGAGGGGGGGAGAAACTAGGCTTCCCACATTGCTGGGCTGGACTGGCCCAATGGCCCAATTTCCCAAAGCCTTTGAAGGTTAGGATAGCACCCCAATTGGGTCTCAATTGACCATAAACTTCAATCAAAGTCCAATAAAAATAGGTAAATTCAATTTACACAGTATTTTGAATGGGGCATACTAAATATTGTCCACTTACACGTTTTTTAATGGTCATGGCACTGTCGAGACAAACTTAAGGTCACCTCGATATTCTCTCGATGTTCAAATCCATCACAATCTCGAAATTAATAATCTAACTCAACCGAGAAGTCAGAAACATCCATTACATTGACATTATAATATATATGTGTGTATGTATCTATGTATGTATAGATAATTCGAGGATTAATTATGAGTAGGTAAAGGGAATCTGGGTACGAGTGAAAAGAATTGGGCTCGATCTTGGGCTCATAAGACAATTTAATGCAAATCATTGGACAAGGAGCCCGTCCCGTACGCCTTCAGCTGCGGTGCTCCCCAATTTTTCTATTAACCCAAAGCCCAAAAAAACAAATAAATTACTCGCAAACTCTTTTTTCATTTAAGATAAATTAATTCGGCACCCCTTTCTCTTTTCCATTTTACAATGACGCCCCTTGTCTTGGACAGAAAATTGTCTCTCGACCGGAAGCTGTTGGGCCAGAAAAATGGGAACCTGTTATCGGGGAATGCGATATTTCTCTAAATCTAGGTCTGAACAAAGTAAGAGTCTAGTCAAATTCATCGTTTTAAGATGAAACCGAGCGCATTGAAATGCAATATATATGTCCTAGTTGCTGACAATGTACGAACTCATCCTCAAGCAGGTCCACTTAATCACACTTTCTGACATTTGTTTTTTGTTAATCGTGGTCATTTCTAGCACATTAATTAAATATTCATGAAAAAACTAGTTTTTTCTATTAAAAAAAAAAGGACGGACCATTGGCAATTGTAAAACTTTCACTGCACAAAAATCATTTGGATCTCTTCTTTCTGATAATGTGTGACAGTCTATTTAATCATAACTAAATCAATCGTTCTATGAATTTGAAAACGTGTTATTTCAAAAATATATATATCTTAAACAAAATAAGTTTTTTCAAAAAATAACAAAGTTATATTTCAATTTTTTTTACTTATACTTTTCATATGTTGATTTTTCATCCTTTCATTTCCAAAGCGCTAACACAAAGGTATAGCTTTGCATGAACAATCGATTCATTTTAGTTACTAGACTAATGTTTCGTTTTTGAACATTTAATCTGAACATCATCAATACATCCCTTAAATTTTCTTTAGACTTTTGTGAATGATTATTTTCTCAATAAAAGAAAATACATGAGAATCTAAGTTTCAAAGGTACTTTGTAGTTTAAAATCGACTTAATGTGCAAGAGGACTTCATGGTGCATTTTTCTATTTTATTTTGAAAATCAGAAAATACCAACTTTCATGCTAAAAGAATTCAATTACAAAGTTATATGTATGTCCATAACTATTACAGCAGCAACACGAGTTAAAAAGAATGCAATAAGATCTTTTAATTTTGATACTCTATAATTGATATTTCAACTTTGAAAATTCTCATAATTTAGATTATGCCACCGCACAAATAGCCATGATTAAGTTTACTTTACAATTATTACCAGAATAAGATTTGCCGGCACATCAATCTTAACACCGCTTGTGTACAGAAGATTAACCCATTATTATATCCGAACAACGTAACATTACCAATTGACACATTTCAACTTTACCAAATGTTTAATTGCACCCAAAAGCTAAAGTCAAATGCCACATATGCATCAACGAATTATGTCTGTGACGCATTCGGTGGCCGAAAAGGGTCGTCCAATCAAGGAGCATCTCCTTGGTTCTTGTCCCGATCAGAGCACCTCGATTTTTCCTTCTTGGTGGGGATGAAAAAAGCACAATGATGGTGTCATCTGCAAGTGCGAGGGAGAATGGCGTGAAGAAGCACCCAATCATGATGCATGTCCTGTTTTCTTTCCTGGCATGCACCCTCGAATCTGAACCACTCCTGCCATCATCTGCTTCTTCTTCTGGCTTTTCTTCCATTTTGACTTTCGCATTTGCATGTAGAAACAACCAATCGACTCGAGCTCACATGACGTGCATAGAAAAGAAGGGTTACTTAAATGGGGGAAAAAGAGGGGTTCGGAAGCACGCATTGTGAAAATTTACCTCTTTACTGACCCTACCTCCCTCCCAAAAAAATTAACAATGATTGTAACGATAATGAAGAGCTTGATCTATTTAGGCTTTCTCTTGCCTCGTTGGAGAGAGTGTCAATAGCTCCGGCGAAAAATTAAAGCACCTAAACTAGAAAAAAGCAAACATGAGGATTTACGATTGGAATATGTCAACAGATATGACATTTGACACTATCAAGTCAATATACCATGTATCTCAATTCTTGTTTGCCGTTCGAATATTATAATGCATTTGGCTAAATGTAAACAAAGATAAATTGATCTTAACACGAGTCTTTAGATAAGATGAGATTAAGTTTTCTCCACCTCCATGTTCATGATTTCACAATAGAGTGCTTAGGAAGATTATAATATGTGTACTTTTAATGTTTGTGCTGTAAATGTAATGTAATTTTGGTTGCAAGAGTCATGCAAAAAAGCAAGGAACGTGGTCAATATCATCGAAACCAAGATGTTTTTCTATTCTTGCTACATTTGCATTTTTTTTTTAATGCTTCGAAGCAATCCTTGAGCATGTTCGAGGGCAGATTTTATTTCTAGAGTTGTGCAAAGATTGCGGCTATTTTCTTGATATTCATGAGAGCGAGTTTTGTGCCGCAAACAAATAAGCAGAAAAATGTGGCACAAGGGTTATACTAGGTGATATGCCACGAAGGTATTGCCTTCTTTTCCCTTCCTTGTCTAAGGTGTTGTCTTCTTAAGTTAATTCGTGCTCAAATTCTATCCTTCTCTTCTACATGACTGCCACAAAATTTGAAGAAATTGGTATTCGAAAATTTGCAATCGTTGGAAAAGGTAGTTTTGATGCACGTATAAAGTGGTAAGATATATTGCATTAAATCTCATCGAAAATATTTATACCGCATTGGTGATATTTCTGTTTTCCGTATTAGCAAGAGGCTTGTGATATTCTTGAAGAATTCTATCACAAATTCCCTAGTGTGAGGAAAATATATATTGATGAGTATGGTAGGTGAGTATTCTCTTTATTTTTCAAGGTTTGGTAAAATAGATATGCCTTTAATATATTGTTGCTTCATTTGTGTTTAGACATATGGCTAGCTAGTTGAAAGATGCTGCAGAAGAATTTAGTTCCATCTTGGCGGTTTTGGGAAAGATTCATTTCAAGGGCCTTGAGAAGATTCTGAAGTTGGAGTAGCTTGCCGACCTCGACCGCAGATGAAGAAAAATTCTGCTTGGGAGTTATGTAGATCATCCTCAGGATGACTTTTCTCTCTCCCAGTTGCACTTGTTCTTTCAGTAACTTCTAAGACATGTGCTTGTTCGTCTATGAACAATTTAAAGTCGACTGTCATTACCTTATTCCTTCATCAACATATGTCATTGACCCGTCTTTTATCTTATTTTCAAGTGACTACTAGAATATCCAAATAAACAATCATTAAAAGCTGATTTCTTAATTAGATCGCTCACTCGCTTGCTCACTCCAATCGTAGAGAAAGAGTTTTAGTAAGAGAAGCTTTGGAAGAGAGAAGGGAACCTAGATTATCTAATGGTTGGATGGATACAATTAGGGTGAGGACAACCCTTCTTATATTAGTGCCCTATGATACAACCATTAATCGTCTTTCAATCCGATGGACAAGATCGTGCCATCTACTGGCATTTATGCCAAGATAGAGTCCTAGATTCTGGATGCAATTACCATCTCGCCCATCCCTGAGAAAATTTTGGAAGCTCTAGTGGAAATCTGAGGTGAACTTGGGAGGTCATCTTCAATCATGTATCATCCATTGGTCACAAAAACCTTATGACCATGACATCTGCAAGTGCAGGCAGATTAAATGTGTATAAACAAAGATAATTCGATCTCAACATGGGTCTTTAGATAAGATGAGATTAAGCTTTCTTCACCTCCATGCTCACGATTTCACAATAGAGTGCTTAGGAAGATCGGGTCAGTGCATTTGGTCTTTTGCAGCAATGAGTGTTAATTACTCCATGATGATGAGATGGATAAAGTTTAAATGTCCAAAATTATTTGGCGTAATAAACAAGTCATAATGCACTAGACATTCAATTCCTAATACCACCTACTCATTACTTTTAGATAGCTGAACAAACCCAAAAACAATGAATATAGAGCCATGCTATGCATATTATAGGGGAAGACTTATAGGAAGGTCCCTTTACCCTCCTTCATTGAGAGAATGGGAAAACGTCCTATAGGACTGTTGACTATATTGATAATGAGGAGAGAGTGAGAATATATAAAGAAGATAATGAGACCGAGCAGAATGTGACAAACTTAATTATACGAGATTTCGTGGCAATAATCATGAAACCTCAGAGTTGGTATGGTCAATTATGGCATAATAGATTGGATGTCAGGCACCAGAGGATAACTCTTTAGATTTCATTAGCTATGAACAAACTGCTCTAATCAAGATTGCCAGAGCAATTTACAATTTGGAACTTAATTGGTTTATGGAGCTTACGGATCTCTCCACTCAAACTCTTAATTTATCAAGTCGAAAAGAAAAGAAGTCAATTACATTAGTTATTACCCTATTAAAAAAATGTAATTCTCCTTATTTTTCATGTGTTGTATTTAAATAGCTCATATAGCTATTGTCTCCCCCTCAAATGAAATCTAAACAACATTTCTCTTTGATTCCATCATTTTTCACCTCACTTCCGCTTCGGAATCTCAAATTCTCAATCTTTTGCTAAATTCCCCTTTCGATGCATATATAAACACCTATTCAGGCACACAAATGATCAAATTTCACTGAAACATGCCAATATGGAAAAACCCATAATGTTCACTAAGTCAAATACTACCGTAATTAATTTGTGTCTCATTGGAGTAAAATTGGGCTTGAGCGTTTCATTTCAACTCCAAATCTCCACGCACTTGCCTCGTTCTTTTTTCTTTTCAATGCTTGACTAAGTCAAGGACCAAATCTTTATCGCAACTTTTAATCACAAAGACATTAAACTCCACATCATCATCAACTGCGAATCGGTCCCACCGGCCCCTAGGCATGAGTCGCCATCGCCCTACAAAGTTCATGATTGTAGTATATGTTCCGTGCTTTATTTAATCCGGTCCCCTACGAACCCGAAAAAGAAAAGGTCAAAAGAGAATATTGTTTTTTTCGCCCCTCGGAAAACCCAATATTTCTCAAGACTTTCTTTTGGAGAAAACAAAGATAAAGTGGATAAAAGGGACTAATCTGCCATGTGAGTTTGGTCAGGCACTAAAGCCAATGGTCAAAGAAGTTGAACGGATCGGTGAGTGATTTTCAAAAGTTAGGTGCACTCGAAAGTTGATTAAACGAAGTAGAACCGTTTTCTCACTAAACCCAAACCTACACACACAAACAAACGACCGCCAAATGATTGTCTTGTTTGGCTTTTTGAGTGGGATCCCCTTCATTTCTTTGTATTGTCATTTTACACCCAGAGAGAGAGAGAGAGAGAGAGACGAAAAGGAAAAGGAAAAAGATTAGTTGGGGGGAAAAAGGGGTTACTTAGAAGGTTCTTTTGCGGTCCTTGTTGTTTGGTCCATCTTGCTTCGTTAAAGCAGAGGGATCATGTGTTTTATATGGACACATACCTCTCGAGCCATGATGTTAATCAAGTTTTGCTTGCAAATGCGATGATTAGACATAAGTGCGAATGTCCTCTCTCTTTTATCCTCCTCTATCCTTTTCCTTTTTCAGGGTAAGAAAGATGGATAAAGATGTTACCAAGGTAGTGCGCGGCCGACTTTGTGAATCTCTATCTACCGCAGCACTAAAGAGCGTTGATTTCATCGATGTTTGTTTTCTTCGCTTGATAGCCTAAATAACATATAGAGCAACACGATCCTCCTTCAAATTTGTATTTTAAACAAAAATTGTATGAACAGGATCTCTCAGTGAAGTCGGTTAAAAGTTGGGTAGCTAGGGTTTCTAAGACTTTGGTGCTTATCCACTGTAGTTGGATGACAATGACATTTTTACCCAAGCGGCTTCAGCAACTACATCTTAATTTCTATGCTTTCGCTAATATGGCAAAGAAAACATTACTTTTCAGCTATGAGAAAAGGGAACAAAGAAATTCTTTGTGCAGCGAACTTTTACTTAGAAGAAAATGTTCACTTGCGTGATTTATAAACGACAGGGTTTTTCCGCTGGTTAGAAGCAAAGAAAGGTCCTATGAGGCAACGAGCTAAGCCTTCACATGCCCAGAAGCTCACAGAGAAATATGAAAATGCCCTTCTTTTGGCCTTCAATGATGAATCCAATACACACATGCCAAACACTCTCGGATATGAAAATCTTACTCTAAAGTTATGTAAATTGACTTCTCTGAAAACAATCGGTATCTAGGCAAACACCACGCAGTAACTGCTAAAACACCACAGACTTTCATTTTCTTAAGGTACCGAGCCCATCGTTTTACTCCTGTCGTCTTCCACATTGACTTCCGTCTTGATCAAATCCGCGTAAAAAAAACAAAAAAAAACTCGCTCTCCGCGCTCTCAGCTTCGCGCCTAGGGCACTGTACAGACACGAACGCACGCACTGATAAGTCTACTCATGCATGCAAGTGCTGGATACAGAACTTGTCGTATCGATAGGTTTGGCTCGCTTGGAAGGACGAGAGGTTCTCGCTCGATGCAAGGACATTAAACGATAAGCCCGAAGCTGCCAAGCTGCCCCTTGTAATTTATCGTTTGGAGGGTTGTCGTCGTGGGAATGGAGGGGTGGACTTTTATGCATGGCTCACTCTATTTTTTTTATATTTCGCTATTTGTTTTGCCTCCTTGGAGTGGTTACATGATTTAATGCGAAGGAGCAGCCAGAGATTTCAAACTTGTCATTTTCCCTAGGGTTTGCTGATGAAATGTTTACTATATCTAGGCGATTGGTGACCTTCTCTCTTCTTGGTCAAGATGCTGGGGTCTCTGATCAAGGAAAGGACTTTGGTATTTGTGAACTTTGGCAAGTCAAATATACCTCATCTTATAAGGTCACGCTGCGGGGAGCTTTTGAATGTGATCAAGATAGCTGGAAAGTAACTCTGCAAGGTTGGTTAAGTTAGGTAACATCATTGCAGCTCCGGATCATATGGAGCATGAGTTCACAAGTTCGATTCACACTCGACACATCATAAAGTTTCTTGAAGTGCATGCGCTAATGGATTAATGCCGACATGAGCAACCTAAGCATTCGATCGGTCTTAGAGGTAGTTCGGTTTGATGTTAAAAAATGATTTGAAGATACCGACTATGACACCAAGTTAAACCCATCGAGCATACACAAAGGATTTGTATGACCTTGCGGGACTAGTTGTTGTATGCAAAAGGTTTGGGAGAAATACTTGCAAAGACTCGAGCCTATGGAAAGGGGCATTTATAATTGTTGGATATTTTAAGATTCACATGAAATCCGCATAATCAAAAGTCGCGATTGATGCCACTCATTAACTATTAAGTTCGAGTAGGTATTTTCCAAAACAATGGATGCTCAACTTCAAGCAAAGCTAGGATTCTACATTGTTGTTTGCCTAACAGAGTCCAGCTCACTGTTGTGTTGCGTGTGGGAAGGAGGGGAGGGAGAGGAAAGGAGGAGTGGATGTAAACAATAAGATAGATTATTAAACAAAAAAAAAATTGAAGAGGAAAGGATGGAAATTTAAAATTCTCTCTCAATTTTGGTCTCCCCCATGTGTTCCTAGAGCCTAAAGGTAATTTTTATTTATTAATGAAGTCGATGTCACATTTTCTAATTCGGCCCACCACGAGCAAACTATTCTAAATATGGGCCCCGTGCTTAGGCCGAAAACTTAAGCTTAATTAGTTCATGAGTTTCGCAGGGCATTTCATGAACTCCTAATTAGCCAAGCATTTTATCCTTATATCCCAAAATTATAAAAAGTATATATACATACACATCGGCGAGGTTTGTCTTGAATAATCACCTTCCTAAACATTATAACAAAAGTTACATTCTCATTATGAAATGTTCTTATTCAAGATATAGACACTCAATTTGTTGGGTTAATACTCTAAAAAACTCCAAACTGGTACACTTGTGACAAATTTATCCCTAACTATTTTTTTGACCATGAAAAATCCTAAACTAGTACATTTGTGACAAATTTACCCCGACTGATCATAAAAAACCAAAAACTTGTACATTTATGACAAATTTACCCAAAACTAATTTATTCGACCGCAAAAAACCAAAAACTAGTAAATTTGTAACAAATATACCCTCTGCTAAATTGGATTAGTACCACAAAAAAAAATCACAAAAATTATAAACTGTGACAAACGGAGCATGAAATTCCAAATTGGTATATCAATCAATTGTCATATGTCATTTAACTTAATAATTTGACAGTGAAATTTAACGAAAACTAACAGAGGGTAAATTTGTCACAAGTGTACCAATTTGAAGTAAATTTATCAAAAGTATATTAGTTTGGGATTTTTTATGGTCAAAAAAATAATTTTTAATAAATTTATCACGAGTGTACGGATTTTTTAGGGTATTAACCTATTTTGTTAGTAAGGAACGTGACCAGTCACTGCAGTCCCATCGAAGCGTACGAGAGAAGGGCAAAAGGGCTCTCTCTCTCTCTCTCTCCCACGTGAATATCGAGTGTGTAGCAATGGGCATCTTAGCAAAGAAATAGAATGTACAGTGGACAAAACCGATCCCGGGCGGAGAAATTCACTGCCCAATTTTTAAAGCAACGTGGGATCCCCACCCCCCCAACTGCAGCGCACAGGAGGGAATCCCAACCGTCGGGCCGCGAAACTTCGGTTCATCATCGACGGTCGAGATCCGCGGGAGCAATCAAGGAGAGAAAGGCAAAAAGGGGCTGACAAGGTTTGCGAACATGAGGCCTCGACAGCATCCGATCGCCACCATCCCCAGCTTTGGAATTTTTCCCTCTCCCTCTCTCGGAGCCCCATAAGACCACGGCCTCTCTCCATCTTCATCATTTGCAGGACCGGAAAAGCTTAACCTTCATCCCCTCTCTCTCTCTCTCTCTCTCTCTCTCTTGTTCTCTCTCTAGCTACTGCCGCTAGCTCTTGTCGCCCCCACAATGCCTTGCGCGACGACGCTCCTCTGAAATCCCCCCACGATCACGCATTATTCGCCGCCGCCGCCGCCGCCGCCGCCGCCGCCGCCGCCGCCGCCGCCGCCGCCGTCGACGACGATGGAGTTCGACCTTGAAAACCCGCTCGCCAACTTCGACGATCGCTTCCCGGACAAGACCTTCCTCTTTCTCGTCGAGTCGGACCACATGCCGTCCGAGAAGTACCTCGCGGGGCTTCGGTCGGTCGGCTGCTCCGACGATCTCTCTGTTCGACGGGACATCGTGTCTTCGATCTCGCAGGTTTTCGATCGCGAAATCGCTGTCTTTCTCCCTCTGTCTCTCTGTCTGGGGCGAGTTTCTTTACATTTTTCGTCTTCTTCTTGGGGTGTTTTTGCAGTTGTCTTGCAACTTGGACCCGACGCTATCGTACCTCGCGATCAATTACGTCGATCGGTTCCTGTCCTCCCATAAATTGCAGGTTAAGGAAAATGCGCATTGCTTTTCTTAGTTCTTTGCCTTCTTCTCTGATGATGTTGAACCGAGACCAGTTTTCTTTTTTTCTTTTGTTTTTTGGGGGTTTCAGGTTCTGCGTTGCCTTTTGGGTTTGACTATGTTTTGTCGCCTCCTGAATTTTGGGGTTTTTTTTTTGTTCTTTTTGCAGAAACCGAAGCCATGGGTCTTGAGGCTTCTTGCCGTTTCTTGCGTGGCTCTGGCAGCGAAAATGCTGAAAACAGAGATCTCCCTCGCCGATGTTCAGGTAGACGTGGAAGAATTCTTAGAAACTGGAAGAAAGAGTCAAATATCGATTACTTCACTTAAGTTGAAAACCCCTTTTGATATTTTCTTTTGGGTTTGATGCAGAGTGATGGAGGAGGTTTCATATACGATGCGCACTCGATACAGAGGATGGAGTTTCTCGTGTTGGGGGCTCTCCAGTGGCGAATGCGCTCGATCACTCCCTTCTGTTTCATCTCCTTCTTCGTCTCTCTGTCGAAACTCCGAGACCCGCCATTGAGGCAGGCTATCGAAGCTCGAGCGAGCGAGATCATCCTCAAAGCTCAGAACGGTACTCCAGAGAGACCCATTTTAGTATTTACTCTCTCTTTCTGCGAAGCAAAAACTCATAAGACAGCCTGAAAAATGTTTCTTTTTTTGGGGGCAGACATCAAGCTTCTGGAGTTCAAGCCATCAATAACGGCAGCGTCAGCGCTTCTCCGCGCTTCTCACGAGCTATGCCCCTTGCAATTTGCGACCTTCAAGAGCGACATCTCCAGTTGTTCGTTTGTAAATAAGGTAATTACTAATCTGGTGCAGCTTAAACATTGTTTATACTTTAATTAATAAGCGACCCTTGTCATCTTGTCCTGTCAGAAAGTACAATGTGTTGCTTTACTACAGAGTCCAAGATGGGTTACGCTTCCAAAAGCAAGATCTTTTATAAATTTTCTTTTGGTTTAAAGAAATGGGTCAATGTTACTTCTTGGGAACCAACCAACAAGTACTCATTTTTTTTCTTTTTAAGTCCGTGTCCCGTTTTGGAAAATGGGTCTCATTGGTCCTGCTCTGCTTTTCTGCTTTCTTGCTTCCAATCGCAGGATATATTGCTGCATTGTTACAACGAGATGCAAGACGCAGCGACGGAGGGATTCGAGTCAGCGCTTGATGTTCACTCAAGCTCGGACACGCCCATTAATGTGCTGGACCACCATTTCTCGTGCTCGGACAGTGAGATGACCAATGTCGCAGCGTCCACCGTCAGGTCGCAGCGATCCCTCAAGAGGAGAAAAACCCAGTAAAACCAAATAATCCAATAGTAGTATTCAACTAAAGGGTACTCCCCTGTCTCTGCGAAATAGTTAATTGTTTTTAGTGTCAGCGTTGAGACTTCGAAAACGACACCAGCTGGTTCAAAGAACGAAGAGAGAGAGAGAGAGAGAGAGAGAGTGGGGAGTGGATGTTTCGAGGGACAAAATCGCTGTGACGCGATCTCTGTACGGGCCCCTTCATTAACGCTCGCTGTGCAAAAGTGGGGGGCTCCGAGCAGCAGGAGCGAAGCGCAAAAGCAAAAGCGGGAAGAATGTCTTGTTTGGTTTCGGTTTGTTTGGGGGAAAACCAAAATGCAGAGACGAAATTGGTAAAAAGGGCTTTTTGCTTGGCCTGGCGTTTCTCTGTTCTCGTGTCTCTGTTTCTGTTTTTCTCCTTTTCCCTGGCAGAGAAAACCAACATGATGGCAGTGTAAAAGGTGAAAAAGAACCTAGAGAATTGGACTATAACTTCTCTCGAATTTGTGACATGCACCTTTTGGGGAGATCGTCCATCTTAATCTAGAGCTCTAAGCTCACAATTCGCGACGCGATGTAATCTCGGGTGGACCGGTGAACCAATGACGCGGAAGTTGCCCGATGGGCGACCTTGTATGTGTATGAAGTCAGATCGAGTTGCTAATTCGAGACAAACTATGATCTCTGGACACGGTTATGACATACAACGTTGCCATCCTCTCATGCTCCCAATGGGATGGTTGCACTGTCGGGGCGGTGCTTTTGCTGTAAACGGACTGGATCGAGGCATGGCTCCATATCAGCCCAACCTCTATTCAAAAGAAAGCTTATAAGCCCAAATGAGTTTGGGCTCTCTCCACGGTTCTTGTAGGCCAAACATCGAACACAATCATGGAACGGACTTCAGCGCCTGCAGATAAGAAAATTCTCTGCACGAATCATTTCTGTCGGTAATGATGAAATAAGATTCCTGTTCGGACAATTTCATGGGACTGGCTTTAAGTAATTAAGGAATGAAAATGACTTGCACGTGGATTAAACGCACAAACGCCTGTCCCATGCACCACCACCGAGCGCAAGAAACAAAAGGATCGTGCATTCGAATATCCTCCGGAGAATGGGCTCGTGTCTTATTTGATTCACAACATTAGTGGGGTATTTCATGAGTCCCGATCTTAATTACCCGCACTTTCGGGTTTTATCTATAAGTAGAATGCTTAGCAAACGATGGGAACGAGAAGATGATTGCAGGGTACACTCATTAATTAAAGTACCTTCCGGTTAGTTGAACTCCCTACAACGACCTGTCTCCCATGATTCGGTAGTTGTTGCCAATTGAATACGCATGGATTCGATGCCTAAGAACTTTTCCTTAAGAAGAAACTAATATACACGAACGGCTGCTCACAATCGTAAGAAAGCCTTCTCTCATGTTACTTCGAAAATCGTGTTTTCCTTTGCCTTTTTCCCTCTTCCTTAATGTAGAGTTCATTTTGCGAGCGTTAAAGATGGGATTCGTTTCTTAATTTTGTTCCTCTTGGAATTCCAACCATAAAGATGCTACTTCGTATTCATATTGTTTATCGACGGTGCTCAAAAAATGGAGATTTGCCACAATTGTGGCCGTCCGATGGGTGGGTCTGCTTGGACATGGGTCAAGTCAAAAATGACCTTACTCAGATCGATCAATTTAACCCGTTTTTACTTATTTATATTACATATAAATTCAGTGACTCATACTCGATCCAAACTATTAAAACACATTAATATTTAATCTAACCTATAAAAACTCGCGCCACCTATTTCATGTGCATATATTACTTTTCATATCATATTAAAAAAGTAAATTAACACAATAAATAAGTTAATAAATAAAGTAAAAATGTAAAATTAAAGTGAAATGGTGCCAAAGTCATTGTATTTATGGATAAAGAAATGATTGCATAATAGTCGTTAATCTACTATGAGAAGAATAGTTTATTTTTAACCACAAAAAATCAAACAACAAATAATTATAAACTATTGTGAGATCACCCCTTAAGAATTTATGGCTTACAATAAATAATTATTCTCACAGTACCCTAAAGATTAGCAAAGCCCTTACGAATATCATATTTTTCCCATGACAATTAAGTACTTTCAAATAAGGAAAGATATTGATGAAATATTATATTTTCAACACTCACAAAATAAAATAGTACCAAATGTCATTATAAGACATTTTCAGCAACAAAGAAAAATCTCATTAAACATCTCATCAGATATGAAAATAACACATAACTCATATATGATCCATTAATAACTAACATTTTGTTGGACTTTGCAATTCAAACCCATAACTAACTCATATCCAAAAATCAGATCACCCCATATATAAGTTTAAAAAAATGAACGTTCCACCCATTTTGACATATCTGATAATAATAAGAATAAGGTAGTAATACTTTCACTTTCTTTGTGCATTTGTCATCGCATCTTGGACTATGAACATTGGCTATGCTGTCCTAGTTAACAATGCTAGATTTTGATTTCTAGTATCCTCTTGCGATACGATTCACAAACCTTGTGACCATTTAAATCCGAGGTTTCAAATGTGCAACAAGACACGTACCGAAAGTACTCAGTCTCCACGTTCCTTAATGCCTCATACCACAAGCAAATGGAACGGTTAGGAACGTAATTTCCAACATTAGGAACGAACGATGGGCAAGTGTCCGCGGAAAAGGTCATAAATGATGATGATCAATGATTTGAAGGGAGTGAGAAAGGGGGGGTTTCGACAGCAACCGAGGCTTTGGCTGAGGACACCTATGCAGTCATTACAGCTCGATTCCAGCTTCAAAATTGATAGTCCCCAGCAACAGCAACGCACGAAAAGAGCCGATGATGGCGCGTGCGTTTGTCGTTCCTCCTGGTCGTCCCGTGTCCTCTCGGTTTCTGACGTGACTCGTGACAAAAAACCAGCTCCATCCTCCGCACCAACCCATTTCGGGTCATTCGCAGGGAGATCTCCGAATTCATTGAGGGGCGGCATTTTTTTGGGGGGATGCTCTCTTTCGTGTCGTGTCACTTTCCCAAGGTTTCAATGCGAGGCCAAGGCAATGGTGTCTGGGAAGTAGCGGAACTCAAGATTGACTTGCATGGGTGAAGACAAGGGAGTGTCCTATCGACCGTTTAGCCGGACGATGAGACGTCGTTTTTTGCGGAATCCCTTAGGACAAAGCGTGGTTCGGTTGAGCTTGACTCGTCCAGAGAAGTGAATCCCGTTGAGATTCACGTGAGCTGGCCTGTGGTGACTGGCAAGGCGAAATAGAAATAGGCGGTGAGGAAGAAGTGAGACTTTTCGATATATCGAGTATGAGTAATTATTCTGTGAAATTGAATATGGACCGTGAGTTCTATTAAAATCGATAATTTACGGTAATAAGGAAAATTATGTGCTAATTCAGTCTTAAACCTCTCATTTTGTGTCAATCGAGTTTCAAACTTTTCATTTGTGCCAATTAAGTCATAAACATTTTCATATTTTGTCAGTAAAGTCTACTTGATCAATTTTAATTGGAAATCACTAATATAGACACGGGTCATCTTACATGGTACGACTAGTGCTGATATTGACATTTTTAAATAATATATTATAATATTTTATTTTTTATAATACTTTCTCTATTCTTTTATTTTCTTTTTTAGTGAGAGCTGACAAAGCTTACTAGCCATGGGTGAGGATCGAGACTCCCTTGCTAGATCAAGCAAGAGCCGTTGGGTCTAGGCGAGGGCCCACACCCCCTTATCGACGCAAGGGCCATGATGCCCTCCTATAGTGGCTAGCAAGGGCCACAATGCCCTCACCCAATATTGGTGACCCTTGCTGGCCCTCGGTGAAAAAAGAAAAAAAATGCAAAAAAGAAAAGAAAAACAATATATCCCACCCACGCATAGCTACGCTGGTTGAGGTGTAGCCCCTGATTTGGCACCAGGTCAGGGGTTCGACTCATCGAGTTATCACAACTCCCAAAGTAGTTCCGTATTTAAGCGGGGGGCCCGATGGTGGGATGATGGGCTAGTCTCCCCCGAGGTATAGTCAGTCTATGCTCCCGTAAGGTTTGAGTCAAGCCGGATCCTTTGCATTAAAAAAAAAAACAATATAAAATATATATATGTCAGCGTTGGTCGTGTCACGTAAAACAACTAACGTTTATGTTAACGATTTTCGTCCAAAATTGGCCGGATTGACTCAATTAGCCAAATATAAAAAAATTTAGGGCTCAGTTGACACAATTAAAGAATATTGAATTGATATGGCTGTGATCAATTTATGACTTTTTTGGTAATTGTCCCTCCAATTATATTATAGATCAATGTAACATATTAAATTGTTCTGTGGCCTCTTTTTGTTGGAAGAAGAGGCTCTTTGTTAGGTCGATTGGTGAACGACTCTGATTGGTAAAAAATTGTGTTTACAATTCAAAATTCTATCTTGAGCCCTCCATGGAATAGTAGAAGAATTAGGCCCAGAAGTTGCACAGGCTTTTGGGGGACTTCCGGGCGGTCAACACCCACCGCGCAGCAACGCCCCCTGCGTATTAACTCCCCCATATGTCCTTTTCCAAAATTAAGACCTCACGATCTCGATCGCGACTCAACCTCACAACCTTAATCTTTCCGTCCATTAATTCTTCTTTTACTTTTTTTATTTTTTACATTTGATTTATGATTGGCAATTAGATACAAATAAGGTTTTAGCTAAGCAATTTTCGAAACGGTTTATCTCCCCGATGACACCGCCAGTGTGAAAACTAATACACAAGCAAGTGTTATTTTTCCTTTTACAAATAACTATAAATTAGATATAACCAGGGTCATTTGTGTGGCGGCAAAATTTAAACGAGGGAAATCTCAAAATTGAAATATCAAGTATAGAATATTAAATCTGAAGGATGTTACTATACGTTGTTAATTTGGGTTGTCGTTTTAGTACTACTTGACTAATATATACATCTTCTTGGAATCGAATCATTTTATCATGAAAAAAAGTTAGCATATTTCAATTTAAAAAATAAAGGAAAAAAAGAAGATATTTCAAAGCGTTCTTGCATGTTAGATTGACTTCAAAAGACAAAGTACTTTCGAGAGACTTAGAATCTCAAGTATTCTCTTTTTATTTAGAAAAAATAAAGCAAAATTCTATGACAATGATTACATTGTCATAGAATGTGAACGAATTGCTCATGCGAGCATTATCTTTATGTTGGCACGTAAAAAATCATTACAGCTTGACATAAAAACAATTATTATATTTATATATATATATATATATATTTGTATTATAGCGTCTGGTGTGCATAATCATCAGACATTTGACGTCTTAAATATATTCCTAGTAATGAACAGACGCGGCCTCAACCACAAAATGACAAAATTCATTTGCTTTTTTCTTCTTATTTTTTGAAATAAATACGAGCTCGAACTCCTCCTCCTCAGTTCAGAAGCCGAAAAGACTTCTTCTTCATCGGTCAACCGAAGCAAAAGCCGGAATTTTTCCCCCCCCATGACGAACCCGCAATCGGTACCGGACCCGGACCTCCCGGCGCCTCCTCCGCCGGCGATCCGCACGCACCCCGCGGCCCCGCGCGCGCCCCTCGTCGTGACCCCGACGGCCGGCGCCAGCCGGAAGATCGCGATCGCCGTCGACCTGAGCGAGGAGAGCGCCTTCGCCGTGCGGTGGGCCGTGCAGAACTACCTCCGCCCGGGCGACGCCGTAGTCCTCCTCCACGTGCGGCCGACCTCCGTCCTGTACGGCGCCGACTGGGGCGCCGTGAGCTCCCCGCCCGCCGGTGACTTCTCCGGGGAGGAGTCGGAGAAGCTGGAGTCCGACTTCGACAGCCTCATGACGACCAAGGTGGGCGACCTGGCGCAGCCCCTCGTGGAGGCGGACTTCCCGTTCAAAATCCACATAGTGAAGGATCACGACATGAAGGAGCGGCTGTGCCTGGAGGTGGAGAGGTTGAGGCTGAGCGCGATGATAATGGGCAGCCGAGGGTTCGGCGCGGCGAGGAGGGCGAGCAAGGCGAGGCTGGGGAGCGTGAGCGATTACTGCGTCCATCACTGCATATGTCCGGTGGTGGTGGTTCGTTTTCCGGAGGAGGAAGGCGGCAGGAAGGGGGTGGCGGAGGAGGAAGGAGAGGAGGGGGAGCTGGAGTTGCATCCGGTGCCGGAGGAGGAGGATCTGGAGGATACCGATGCTTCCGACGAGCATAAAGGTCAGTGTTTTCGGCGTTGCTTTCGTGCTTTTCCTCTGTGTTCTTCTTTTTCGTTTGATTCTGTTTGGCTTTGGTTGGCAATTGGCACTCTTGCCTGCTTTTTGCGAGTAAAGCTGGGAAGTTTCCATATTTCTTGGGTTTTCTCGTAGTTGTTCTTTTGCAATTCTCTGTCTCTCTGTTTCGTTTTTTTTTTTCATTTTAAGTCTGTCGGGAGTGTTGCAATTTTCCCACTTTCACCTTGTTGATTAGGTGGGATAGATAGACGAATAGAGCCATAACGAATCTCTGTGTCTCCTTTTCCATGGAGTTGCAAAGGATGGATTGGTCTCTGTCCATAATCTAGCAGTTTCCATGCTGGTATTTAGGTTGGGGACCATTGGGTTTGTATTGTCGTCATGAGAATAATCTGTTACCATTGACTCCCCGGTTTGTTCATATTCCATCAGACTCTTGTTCTTTGGTGGTGGCCAAGTAGGGATGCTCAGGGAGTTTCACCATCATTAGATGCTTGGACTAAAAATCCTGCCTTCTTGGAGAAGTAAGAACAAGGGAACTCTAAGCTAACTGATTTTTGCTATCATTGATAGGGAAACTAAGGGTTTCAGGGTTGATGACTTGTTAGGCAGGTTGGACTGACAGTGATTGTGTTCTGTAGCATAATGTATGATGGGTGTAATAGACTCTTAAGCCTAGGCTTATTTATGATGCTGCCTTGCAGAATTGCAGCCCAACCAAAAAATAAAATAAAATAAATGATAAAGAACTGCCTTATGGTAATATGTTCTGCTTTGCAACTGCCTTCTGGTTACACGCCTGTATGAACTATCATGTGTAACTATGGGAATGGTTGTGGAGGTGTTTTTTAGTTAAGTTGATGGTAGATAGATGCAGTTGAAGTGGAATGACAGAACACGCGTGGAGCGAGAATTTCTTTGTCATCTACTACATTCATTTCTAGCCCAAGACAATTTCAAAGTCAACTGATTGAATGTGATAAAAATTCATGTGATATGGTTGATTTGGAAAGACAGAATACGCGTGAAGCGAGAATTTCTTTGTGATCTACTAAATTCCTTTCTAGCCCAGGACAAGTTCAAAGTCAACTGATTGAATATGATAAAAATTCATGTGATGCGGTTGATGTGAAATGTTAGTTAGAATATGCAGGATTGAACTCATTTTGATCTATTATAGCCTTTTCTCTTGCTGCTTCCGTCACTCTGGCGCTCCATCTACTATAATTACTAAAGTCCATGTCATCAGATGGGTCTTTTGGGGCCATGAGAACTGTCAATCTGGTCAATCTGTCTGACTGAATATCCAGAATTGTAGATACAATCTGGGCTTCAGTTTGGTAGATTTGTTAGGGCTCTAATCCTTATAGCTTTAAGTCTGTAATCAGGACCAATGAGACTCTGCTCCGAAGATATATCTCCATGTGCTCAGGTTCTTGTCTCTATGGTATTTTTTCAGCTGTCTTTCCCCATTAACCAAGTTATAAATAATGTTGTGTTAGAAATTCAGTCTTATGTGGATCCTACCATGTCTGTGGGAATAGTGAATCCCCATGGAGCACCACGTCATCACCTTATATTGTCCACTTAAACCAGTCACTTCATTCCTACTGTCGTGATCTTTCTCATTTTCTTCCAAGCAAAGGAAAGCTTATTCTCATTGCACTAGAATTTCCCTTGATGAGCTGGTGACATGGTTCTTCTCAAGTAGCTAAGCATTTCTCTTGTTTGTGGGCTTCTCATCTTTCTTCACAGGATATCAGACAATGGATTGAATTCTTTGAATATGTAGCTTGGGAAATTACAAAATGGATCTGGCTAATTTTTTATATTTAGCCTAAATATATTTTTGTTTATCCTCTGTGAGGAGTTGAGATTGCAGCCAAAATGTGTTCGAAACTAGCAGTGTTCCTCAAGTATTATGAGGATGTATTGTGGAGTTTTAAGGGGAAGTAAAGAAGAGAAACCACCTCATGAGCATTTGGTGACATTATGTTCTCCTGGTCCTCATTGCTGTTTGGAATACATGTTGTGAGTGGGCCACTTGATCCTCACACCAAAAGTGCATGAAGATCGGGGAGCTACTAAGACCATACAAATTTGATTCAGCAGTAGCACTTCTCAAGATAACTAAAGAGTGAAGTGGATAGGCTTGAGGAAAATATGTTATTTGAAGTTTGACATAATTTATTGCACATGAACCAGTCATGTGTGCCTTTTCCCAATCTGATATTCTTTGACAAGAATTTTGAAAACCACTTAATGTCCTATTATGTTAACATCATCACAAGTTGCCATCAATATAATCTTCTATTAGCTTCTGCAAGTTCTATGCTACAACATTCAGTTCCATCAACGGTTTCTTTAATCTAAGGATTTCTCTATGTTTTTTATGCTTTGATGACTTTGCCATGAGGGCCTAATTAATTTTATACTACTGCAAGGCTAAGGTAGTCTGTTGATGGTTTCTACTTGTGCTTAATTAAGTATTTGTCGACTGTCTGGAACCAAAAGATAGACCTACGGAAGAACCAGCAAACTGTGATCCCACTTCCAATCTCCTTGAAAGGATTCAAGCCTAGACTAATAAATTATAGAATGGTATTTCTAGCATCTTCATGGATAACTTGACTTTATTCTCCCATTCTTGTAGATTTTTAAGGAGTAAATGCTGCTTCTGAATGTCTTCTCAGTCTCATGTCAGGTGATCATCGAGTTCCTATCTTAAATAACATGCTTTTCTTAAAATATGGATTGCACTTGATTGTGATGTCTGTGTAGGGTTGGCTCGATGTATTTAATATGTCGGGGTAGAAATATTGCAGGTCATGAGGAGGCACTAACCATGTTCTTTAGCTGCTGTAATAGTGTCCGTGGGTTCTTTTGGCATTTTACATTACATTTGTAGATTTTTTCCATAGGAAAATTTATTAATTGAGATAATCTTGACATACAAGCAACTTGTTTAATATCTATCGGGTGAACTATGATGATGCATCTTTTGACTTCGTATTGCAATCTCTGTTTTCTGGAATCTCTATGGGATAACTAATGTTTGGATCTAAGGAGTCCTACTCAAATTCACATCACTCTTATCTGGTGCGCAGGGCACTTCCTCTAATCCATCCTTCCTATCTCCCGTTAAGGCTCTTCACTGTCTGTTGAAAGTTGACAACTTCAAGGTGACTTTGAGTTGAAGAATGTCGTCATACTGATGAGCACAGTCGATCTCCTTTCACAGCTTTGCTTTCTTCACATAGAGGCAGAAAAACTGCATGTTTATTTCATAATGTGCTTGAAAACTTGATCCCTGTAAATCTGTTCCATCAGAATGTTTTTCAGTGGGACTTATAGTTTGTAAAAAGAATGATTTCGGGGATTTTTTCCTTTTGTTGTAATATCAAAGAAAAAGCAGCTAGAGATATCGTTCTTTGACAGTTTACATTGGTCTATCATGACTCATGAGAAAAGTATGGATCCAGAAAAAAGAAGAGGTGCACAATTTCTCAGTGCTTCCTATAACTGTTTGCAAAATTAGAAACTATAAACACAATCCACAATACATGTCACTGTTGTCCCGATGGGTCCAAAGAATAATTACAAAGTACAATTTCTGCATTCCATGTGGGAAGTGGAGATTCATCTGCAAAATCCAAGACGGTTGGTGCGGAGAAGCTAGAAGTGAGAAGACACAAAAATTCGCGGAAGAAAAGCAAGAGGTGTTAGATATGACCAACCCAGTGCACCTCTTGTTAGCCTACAAAGAGAATTTCAACTCAATATTTTGCGCAGGCAAGAAAATGGATTCTAAAAGAGATCATACTATGAAAGGTGTCTCATCAAAGACTACAATTCTGGGAACTCTTAGTAAAGACGATCCACCAGATCGCCTCGGAGCGCTTCTCTCGGCAATATGTGCATAACATGGACAGTGTGTTTGTGTTCAACGTACAAATAAATGTCAAATATCCATGAACCTAACTATTCAGGAGCATTTGGCAAAAGAACAAGAAATTGCTTAGAATCAAAGATTTGTGTGGTAAACACCATGTTTGCTTTTAGGTAATCAAAAAGTTTCTAGTTCTAAGAAACAAGCGGAGTCAAATGCTCAGTTCATTAAAGCCTCTAGTTCCATTTTCTACGAATTGGTGACTAGATTAGACCAGTCAAATGGATGGATCAGATCGGGTTTGGATGTGGTAGAAAATGATCCAAACCAAGTTGACCCGTTTGATCAATTTTCATATAATACAAATTTAGTGACTCATACCTGACCCATATTCATAAAACACTTTCATATTTAACCCAATTTTGTAAACTTATTCCTAAATTAATGTGAGAACTCAAAGTGAACAAGCGCGAGATCGAGTGAAGGCTACTCCACTCTATTGGTTGCTTCCCCCGATATAAGCCATTTGCAAATCTCTATTCACTTATGCTCCCCGACAAGTGCCTCACTTATGCTCCCCGACAAGTGCGGCACCTGTAGTAGCCACTCTATTGGTTGCTTCCCCCAATCAAAGCCGTTCGCAAATCTTTAGTCACTTATGCTCCTTGACAAGTGTGGCACCCCTAACCAACTGCGCTCCTTTGGCAGCACTTTCTTTTGCCTACTAAACTCTTTCTGATCTCTGCAAATCAACGGAGGGTACACCTCTTATTGGAAACGTGATAATAGACATTCTCTCGAGATTCGCCAATTGATCTAGGAACATTATTCTTATTCAGTGAGCAATTCAGTCCCTTCCTATGCCTCCATTGCCATCCTAGAAGCTAGACAAGAGCTGCATGTTGTCCAAGCTCTCTTGGCCCTAGTGATCATTCTTCACCCTCACAAGACCGGGAAGACCAAAAACTCCACCCAAATCACACGTACTGGAGGGATTCGACTTTGATACCATTTGTCATGAGTCGATAGTTCTTTGGCAACGGAATAACTCGTACGGTGCCTGGCAAGTGGAATACCCTATGCCAAGCCTTCCTTCTATAGTTACTCTAGAGAACAATACAGCGAATAGGTTCCTTATATGAGATCGTATCACGCTTAACTTAGCTTAGGCATGTAATCCATCGACTTAGACAATAGATCACTTTAAGCTCGACAACTAGTTTCGCCCTGTCATGACCTCATCAAAAAAGCGACATCAACTCCCAATCAGTTTGTACACGGGAGACTAACTTTGACTTCAAAGCTCCTAAGTAATATAATTTTTTTATCCTAGAACTCCTAACACCAACCGTCCTGACACCACTTCCACGGATCAATTATATTCATTTTATCTACATCCTCACTCTTCACTCGATAACCCAAGCTTCACTTCCAAGAGTTCACAAGTACAGGAGAATCAAGGACCGTGACACAACAATCAATGATTTAGTGATTTACATGCCAACGGGCAACGATAACCTTGATAGGAGTGATTTACTCATAAGCCACACCAGCTGTCATTGCTCTTTTATCGGGAGAGAAATTTTCATGGAACATGACTTCGATTACATTTTTGATACATTGGAAAATGAGGAAAGAACACTATAAATGTCATAAATTTGGTACAACCCTTATTTTGGTGTCAAAACCTTTTTTTCGAATTACTTTAAGTGCTACTTTAGGAGGAAAAATGATTATTTAAAAAACAACTCTGATTTGAGATACTGAAAATTTGATATAATAAAATTTTATCGCTTTTTTTTAATTCGATGCAACTCGCCGGTGCTTTGACTTGGCATACATAGCATAAGTGACATTGCTAAACACATTTGTCCCAATTTAAAACTCCAATTTATGGAATAGACTAATTATTGTGCTTAGGGTTCGGGCCAGATTTGGACAGTGATGGCCGGCCGCTAGATCTAGTTGGCGGTGGTTGGCTGCGGACGGTAGATCCTCCGCATCGTTGCCTTCGTCCACAACGGTGCCCTCAGAAGGCTTTATCTTTCTCAGGTTGTCGTCTTGCTAAGCCCGACATCAACAAAGAATCATCACAAGATGGAATGACGTTTTGGATCATCACCTAATGAGCAAAAGATGAAGCAACTTCTTTGTCAGCTCCGTCTTCGCCCTCCTCATCGTCCTTCACGGCCAACTTAACTAGAACCAGCAGCAAGGGGTAGCCCGCCGTCATAAGCGACCAGTTGACGATGAGCTCGGAGAGGAACGGGACTTTGCGTGTGTCGATTTGCCAAGAGACCGCCGCTCCTGCGCTCTGCACTCCTTTGTAGAATCCAGTGTACCTGCAGGACATAGAAAACCAGATACCAGTTTCAGTGGTAGACCCAAAATTAGCGTTAATCAAGAAGAATCCCAAATTTCCTTGGCCTACTTGCCAAAATAGAATCTCTTACTCATGGTTGAGAAACTTATATAATACCTGCTAAGAGTTTCAGAATCATCAGCTAAGCATCCAATGAACCAATAAACCAAGGTCTGGAACATTGCGTCCTGCAATCCATAGCTGAGGTATAACACAAATGGCCCGGCATAATCGGAACCGGAGTCCTTGAAGTCCAACTTCTTGGGCAGGTTGTGGCGAGAGTACTTCAGCTGGGTAGCAAGGCCGCCGCCCCAAATCACAGTCCCGAGCAAAGCAACAATCGCAATCCCGATGTAACCCCTCATCTTCCGACTCGGAAGGCTGAAATCCAACACATAACCGATTCCAATCGACCCCAGTATCTGGGCCACCCAGTAGAACACACTGTTCAGCCCTCTAGTCCTCAAATTGAACAAGGCTCCGTTCACATTAGTAAACTGGTAGCTGTAAAAGAAGTTGCCAGCCCAAGCGGCTGGGACAATCAAGAGCATCTTCCAGTTGAGAAACAGCTTGAGAATCTCGGTCGCCTCAGTCGAAACGCTCGAGTACTTGATGTTAGTGCAACTAGTCCCGTCGTTGCGAATCACCTTACTTGGCGGCAAGATAGCGAGGGAAAGAAGTGCACCAACAGTCATAAAACACATGAATCCAATATAGGTGGCATCATTCACAGAACCAGCCTCAATCCTGTTGTAATTCAAGATAAACGGGATGAACCCACCAACGACGCCCCCCATACTGAAAATACTCCAGAACAGGGAGATGTAAGTGCCCTTTCGGTTGTGCGGTGGATACGAGGTCATGATGGCGCCTTGGCCGGCCCACAGGAAGCCTGCGCCAATGCCGAGGATCACGCCGGCGATGATGGCGAAGGTCTGGTGGTGGTAGTGATTGTAGTACAAGAAAGAGCCTGCATAGAGAGCATACGTGCTACATCCAGAGGCAAGAGTCAAGCGAGGGCCTAGGACATTATAGATTCCGCCGCCCAGGATGGCGAAGATGGCGAAGGTGGCGTAGAGGGCGGTGTTCGCATTGTTCGCTGCCGTGGGGTCCACCTGGCCGCCGCCCCCCATGCCGACGAGGGCGCTGTACATGCCGGGGCAGCAGAAGCAGACCAGCCCAATGAGGCTGACTTGGACCAGAGGCGAGTTGTACCTGAAAAGGGACTTCTTCGGCGGCATGGCCGATTCCTGATCAAGATTGCCTTCGAAACGCATGCGTGAGATTTCGGAAGAAAGATCGGTTTTTCGATCGAAGGTGTGGGAAATGAGGGACTTTGAGGAGATGGGGTCCAAGAAAAGACGTGATCGAGTGAGAAAAACTTCCAGGTTTTAAGGGGTGAGAGGAGAGAAGTGGGAACGAGTGACCCAACCTGAGTCTTCAGTCGAGCCAAGTTGCAAATGGCGACAGGTTCGATTGTAGGAAGAGTCCATGCCTGTGGTGACCCGCGCCGTAGGTGCTCGCCATCAGGAATTTTGTACTCATTCGAGTAGGCAAAAGAATCTTGGTGATACTTCAGTACAGAAGAAAAGATCTGGGTGACAGGATGATGACGAGGCCATTCTGAAATCGTGATGTCTCTGGTTCGATTTTAACTTGACCTACATCTTCGGACACAATTAGTTATCGAAGTTTTACTTCTTTTAACATGAGTAAGGCAGCTTTATAATCTAGTATGTAAACACAAATCAGCGTAATTTGATTTCCTAACTTCAAAGCAAAGTAAGAGAAGAAGAGAAGTCGATGTTAATCTTCGATTTTCATGATTTACATCTATAACTTTATCCCTCCTCTCCTATCAAGAAAATGGCATTTGCTCAATAAAACTTAATCGAGTCGATAGGCGACGTACTTTCTTCCTCTCTTTCTTTTTTATGCAGGAAATTATTTTGTTTTCAATTATTGTGACAAAATCGTAGACAATAAGAGCGGTGTTTGGAATCTAGGTTTTGGACTTCACTCCTCGGATTCTTAATCTTCCATTTTAATCGTTCAATTATTGGTTCTCGGATATTAGCGATTCTTAGTCTCCCTTTAAATCATTCAATCATCACTTCTCGGATTTTAGCGTCAGCCGGCCACCGGCTTTGGTGTGGAGGAAAAGAGAAAGTGAAAACAGAGGAAAAGGAAAATCATAAGGTGAAAAAAACAATCGCAGCATTGACATCGGAACTTTATGTCCTAAAATTTCCGCTACTGTAAAATATAGTAATTTGATATGATCTCGACATGGGAGCAGCCTATTATCAACTTCCTATTGCAATGCCTCCAGACAGACATTCGTTCCATGCACTTCTGGGTTCATCAATGGTTACTCGCAGCCCGTTTTCAACGTTGACCAGAATTTCCTTTTCGTGTGCCCCTACAAAATTTCAATGGGGGGAGAGGAGGTCCCTGCAAGTGTGAAGTGCTATGGTGACGAGAATGAGGTGCTTCTGCGAAAGTGTGTCTCTTCAGTTAGGGATGATGAGTGTTTTATGTTCAAACGTCGAAACACAACTTCTTGAAATGAATAATGCGAATGAGTCGGTTGTTTTTATGCTATGAATTGACTTGATGAGTAGTGGCTCTGCATTCCTTGCCTCTACCTTTGTATAGAGGCTCGTTGTACAATCTTTGAATGATTTCAGTACTGTTACAGACGCGAGAACATGGGAGGTTTTGCGGCAGAACAACGTAAATCAAAGCTAGGAGTCAAACGGACGCACTTCTCCTCAAGTAAAATCGATCACCTGGCAAACCTCGCAAATGTGACACATTCTGGGATTGAGCTGCACCATCAAAGCGACCGGATTATACAGGATTCGGGTATCGTTCGACCACTCTGCAAGCAATGAATGACAAGTGCTGTCGATCCCTACAAGGAGCAGGATTCATATCAGTGATGAGAGCAAGAATTTACAGAGCATCTATCAACCAAAGCCCCGAAATAAATGGTCTTTAGGAAGTCGCAGCTACAGCTCTTTTGCTCGGAAGCCACACCAGCTGTCGCAGCTCTTTTAGGTGGAACATGACTTTGATTACACTTTTAATACGCTGGAAAAGTAGCAATGTACCGGTCACCTACGTTTGCCGTGCCCACCGCCAAAGATTATAACTCCGGCGGTACACTCATGCCACGTTGATCTTAAACTAATATTCGTATTATAAAAAATCTCAAACTAATAGATTCATACCACATTTATCTCGAACTAATTTATGTGTTATAAAATATCCCAAACCAGTACACTTATGACAAATAAATCATATTTCAGCGAATGACATAACTCAAATGATCGGCATGTGACATGAATCCAACATGAAAATTAGATATAAATGAGCTTCTCAAACGATGTTGGTTGGGGTCATATCCAAAGGAAACAAACTAAAATTGTGAAATTTGCTAATTTTGCCCCAAGAGCTCCCTCAAGTTTCAAAGATCTGTTGAAGTCCGCTTAATGAATCCCTTATTTTGCCTTAAATTTTCGGTAGAGTTATCACGGATGTACCAGTTTAAGATTCATTTTTTTTTTTTTTGTGATACGAAAATTAATGAGGTAACTGAAATACGGGTATCAATTTGGAAATATCTTGTGACATTAACTCTCAAAGCAAATAATATTTTTCTGGTTGTTATCTTGCTAAGCCCGAAGAAGCTTTCATAAGAATAGATGACGTTTTGGATCATCACCTAATGAGCAAAAGATGAAGCAACTGCCTTTTCTGCTCCCTCTTCACCATCCTCGTCGTCCTTCACGGCCAACTTAACGAGAACGACCAGCAAGGGATAGCCCACCGTCATAAGCGACCAGTTGACAATAAGCTCCGAGAGGAACGGGACTTTGCGCGTGTCGATTTGCCAAGCAACCGCCGCTCCTGCGCTCTGCACTCCTTTGTAGAACCCAGTGTACCTGCAGGACAAAGAAAACCAGATACCAGTTTCAGTGTTAGACCCAAAGCTGGTGTTAATCAAGAAGACTCCAAATTCCCTAGGCCTACACTACCTGCTAAGAGTTTCAGAATCATCAGCTAAACATCCAATGAACCAATAAACCAAGGTCTGGAGCATTGCGTCCAGCAATCCATAGCTGAAAAATAACACGAATAGCCCGGCATAATCGGAACCGGAGTCCTTGAAGTCCAACTTCTTGGGCAGGTCATGTCGAGAGTACTTTAGCTGACTAGCTAGGCCGCCGCCCCAAATCGCAGTCCCAAGCAAAGCAACAATCGCAATCCCGACATAACCCCTCATCTTCCGGCTCGGAAGGCTGAAATCCAAGACATAACCGATTCCGATCGACCCCAGTATCTGGGCCACCCAGTAGAACACACTGTTCAGCCCTCTAGTCCTCAAATTGAACAAGGCCCCGTTCACATTGGTAAACTGGTAGCTGTAAAAGAAGTTGCTAGCCCAAGCGGCCGGGACAAGCAAGAGCATCTTCCAGTTGAGGAACAGCTTGAGAATCTCGGTCGCCTCAGTCGAAACGCTCGAGTACTCGATGTTAGTGCAACTAGTCCCGTCATTGCGAATCACCTTGCTTGGCGGCAAGATAGCGAGGGAAAGAAGTGCACCAACAGTCATAAAACACATGAATCCAATATAGGTGGCATCAGTCACAGAAACAGCCTCGGTCCTGTTGTAATTCAAGATAAACGGGATGAACCCACCAACGACGCCCCCCATACTGAAAATACTCCAGAACAGGGAGATGTAAGTGCCCTTTTGGTTGTGCGGTGGGTACGAGGTCATGATGGCGCCTTGGCCGGCCCACAGGAAGCCCGCCCCTATGCCAAGGATCGCTCCGGCGATGATGGCGAAGGTCTGTTGGTGGTAGTGGTTGTAGTACAAGAAAGAGCCTGCATAGAGAGCATACGTGCTACAACCAGAGGCAAGAGTCAAGCGAGGGCCTAGGACATTATAGATTCCGCCACCCAGGATGCCGAAGATGGCGAAGGTGGCATAGAGGGCGGTGTTCGCGTTGTTCACCGCCGTGGGGTCCACCTGGCCGCCGCCCCCCATGCCCACGAGAGCCCAATACATGCCGGGGCAGCAGAAGCAGACCAGCCCGATGATGCTGACTTGGACCAGGGGGGAGTTGTACCTGAAGAAGGACTGCTTCGGTGGCGTGGCCGATTCCTGATCAAGATTGCCCTCGAAGCCCATGTCGGAAATCTCGAAAAAAATGTCGGTTTTCGATCGAGGGTGTGAGAAATGAGGGACTTTGAGGAGATGGGTTTCAAGAAAAGACGAGATTGAGTGAGAAAAACTACAGGTTTTAAGGGGTGAAAAAGAGAAGTGGAAACGAGTGACCCAACCTGAGTCTTCAGTCGGGCTAAGTCGCAAATGGCGACACGTTCGATTGTAGGAAGAATCCACGCCTGTGGTGACCCGCGCCTTAGGTGCCCGCCATCAGGAATTTTGTACTCATTCGAGTAGGCAAAAGAATCTGGTGATACTTTAGTGCAGAAGAAAAGGTCTGGCTGACAGGATGATGATGAGGTCATTTAGAGCTTACACCGAAATCGTAATGTCCCGGATTCGATTCTAACTCAACCTCCATCTTTTGATTGCGATGAATTCCGAACATGAGTAAGGCAGTTCTATAACTTTCATCCTTCTCTCTCCACAAGAAAATGTGCGTTCACTTAATAAAACTTAATTGAGTTGGCAGGCTACTTACTTTCTTCCTCTCTCTCTTTTCTCTTTGGAAAGTTATCGTTTTCAAGTAGCGTGACAAAATTTTCGACAATGAGAGATGGAGATGTGTTTGGAATCTTAGGTATTGGACTTTAATCCTCGCATTCCTAGTCTTCCTTTCCATTATTCAATTATTGGTTCTTGGATTTTAGTGTCGGCTAACCATCAGCTTTGGTGTGGAGGACAAGAGAGTGGAAACGAATAGAGCAAAGTAAAAACATAATTACAGGGTAAAAAAGTCGCAGCGTTAACATTGGAACTTTACGCCATGAAATTTTTGCCATCGTAAAATTTATTAATCGATATAATCTTGACATGCAAGTGTCACAACAAATTCTTGGTCACGGAATAGCATGTACGGTGCTTGATGAGTCAGAACACTAGGCTAGCCTTTCTTATATAGTTGTTCCTAAGATGGTATGGCGAATCACAATCATACAATGCCCAATTTGATTCGAGAATCTAGTCTTTTGAGCGAGACATACAAAACTCTTTGGCACAACAACTGATTTCGGTATACCATAGCTTCATCAGTTAGTAGCATTAGCTTTCAATCAATTTGTGCACAAAAGATTAATCCCGCCTTCAAAGCTCATCAGAGATAATCATTTTATCCTCAAACTCCTAACACAAATGTTCTAATGCCATTCCTACGAACCAATTGTATCATCTCCTCTGCAACACTTACTCTTCACTCTATCGTCACGAAACTCCACTCATAGGGAGTAAGGTAGTACGAGAGAATTTGGTCCATAACATTCTCCCTCACTCAATTCTACAACGCATTCATCGTGGTGGAACCATCAATGCCACTTCCTTGAGACTTACATGAATAGCCAATGCTCGCCTTGCAGAACAAGCTCCTCCACTCCACTAGTAACTTGCCCCAATCAAAGTTGTTCACTCATCTCTAGTCACTTGTGCTCTCCCTGGTAGATGTGGCATCTGGCCAACTGCACTCTTTTTTTTTTTCTTTTTCTTTTTCATCATAACAACTGCACTCCTTTGGCAACACATTTTATCGCCTACCAGGCTTCTAATCTTAGCAGATCAATGGGGATTTCTCCTGTTGTTGGAATATGGTAACATATCTTCTATCGAGATTCGACAATTGATTTGGGAACATTTCCCCTTTTCTATGAGCAATCCAATTCTTTCATGTGCCCCAATTGCCATCATAGAAGCTACAGAGGAGAGCCGCACCTTGTCTAAACCTTTTTTGCCCCGGTGATCACTCTTCGCTCTCATAGAATCGGGTAGATCATAGGCTTTCTCAAAATCACCCACCTACTATAAGGATCTTGCTCTAATACCATTTTTTATAGGCCAATAGATTTTAGGCCAAAGAATAGCTCGTGCAACGCCTAATGAGCCAAAAACACAAGAACAATATTCCTTCTATAGTTGTTCCTAAAAATAGTATAATGAATCGCATTCTCATACGGATTCATACCACATCAAGTTTAGTTCAATCATACCACACCCAATTTAGCTCGGGCATCTAGTCCCTAGAGTAAGACATACAAAACACCTCGACACAGCAACTAGTTTCAACACACAGCAACTAGTTTCAACTTGCTAGTCTCATTAGGAAAGTAACATCAACTCTCAAGCATTTTCAAAGCTCCTTAGGGTTATAATCATTTCATCGTAGAACTACTAGTACAAACGCTTTGATATCACTTCCTTGAACCAGTTTTATCATCTCCTCTGCCTCACTCACTCTTCATCTAACGCCACAAAACTCCACTCACAAGGGTATGAGTATGGAAGAATCGGGTCCTTGACACAAGCAACATGTTTTTGACTTCCTATTGCAAGCTCTATTCTCTGGAAACTCTTGACCGCTAACTAACGTTTGGTTCCACGGAGTCTTGACCTGAGAATTCATGAGGTAATGTCTCCCGACGTTATAGTGTTAAGACTGGCAACTCCAATTTGCCTTGAAATTGCAGAAAAAGATCAGTACAGCTGAAGAAAGGAGCTGTCAAGGAGTTAACAAATCCGATTTGTCGGCTCTTTTTGTGATTTTAGTTTACTGTTACAAACGCGAAAACATGGCATGCATGTAGCTCTAACCAGTTACTCGGGAATACTGTATATTTTGTGCGTTGTTTCACTGTCAACAAAATAGTGGCATTTTCAGCAGAACAATGATGATCTATAAGCTTGCGAAAATACTTGACCTGCTGCTGCCAGATAAGATTAAAGAGGATTCAAACGAGTTTTCTTTGACATGCCCCGAAAAATCAAAGGGTAGTAGTCAAATAGACAACGCACTTCTCCTCAATGAAATTGAACACTTACCATCTTCCCTATATAACAAATTCAGTGACTGAGCCACGTCGTTGAAGCGACCCAGATATACATGATTGCAGTTCAAGCAAGCAATGAACAATTGTAAACCAACAATCACCGTCAATCAATACAAGAAACAGCAATCGTTACTGAGAGCAAGGATTTATTGAACATCTAAAAAACAAAGCCTCAATATAAATGGTCCTTAGGACATAGAAAAGGAGTCGCCCTTGCAAACATTCCACGACATATTGTAGAGAAACACACCAAATTCGCCTCAAAGCACTCCCAAAGTACCTTCACTTCGACTTCTACCAATTGCAAGCTCCTGCTTCATGATGCGGAGTCTGTCACTGAAGTCCAAATTGTACTGCTGGTTATGGGTTGCTCCCTTGGTTCCACTCGGGGGAAGGCGTACATGCTTGCCCTTAGAATGTTTTGGAGAAACCAGTGCTTGACCTCTCCGACCATATGATGAGGACGATGACTTGCTAGCCAGCCCATGACCACCCTTCCTTGTCAATTTGTGTTCTGATCTAAGGCCACTGCGATCAAATTGATGGGCACTAGCCCCCAGCCGAACTGATCGATCAGCAGCATCCTTCAGTGTACCCACTTTTATGAGTTGTCGGTTGTAATACGCCAGGTGAGGAAGAAGGCCCTGCAAATGCTTCTTAAGCTGGTCATCTCCCACATTCTTCTGGGCTGGATTCCCTTCCAAGCTAACAGCTTGTAAGGAATTGTAGTTCGCTGCAAGCTGCCCTAGACATTTTGCTGTTGAAATCTTGTTGGCACGGAGATCCAAAACATTCAGTTTCAGAAGGCGGTGAAGACCCTCGACTTCACTGATCTTATTCCCCGCCAGATATAACTCCTTAAGTGATGAACAAGAAGCTAGGCCTGAACATTTAAAATGTAAAGGTTAATCGATAGCAGAACCTTCTAGAAAGATGATACAAAGCTTGCATGTCCCCTTCAAAATATGTTGTGTGTAAACATTCCATCTATCTGGACGAGAGGACAAATAATGCAGTATAACCTAGGCATTACCATGTCCAATTCTGACGATTCTGTTATAGCTCAAGTCAAGTACACGCAATCGGGTCAATTCACGTAAGCCTTCAATAGTGGAAATCTGGTTTTTTGACAGATTCAACATATGAAGTCCCCGAGGAAGAGCACCAGCTGTTATCCTCACTGGGAAAGGTAAGATTAAACATCAGAAAACGCAACAGCTAGCAAAAGCATAAGAAGCCAACGTTTCAGAATGCAGACTGATGAGCATACCTATGTTGTTTCCCGACAGATTAAGCATCTTCAAGCTCACGAATGCGCTGAAGAACGGGATCACCGCCAAACCATGGTTCGCCATCTGAGCTGTAGTTGCTGAGGCACTCAGGGATGATATGTATCTCTTAGCAGCTTCATTTCCAGGACTCACCTTAGGCTCAACTTTTGCTGCAGTCAGACCATTCAAAACAGGGTATTCTCTCTTGTTCTGATCATTTGGCTGGTATGACTCCTCCACTTCGTCCGAAGGGTTGCAAGGCTGGAGATCTGTGACCCACTCCTCAATCCGCTTAATCTTAAAATCGTTATGTGGTAAATCATACTGTTGGTGAGAGGAGCTTTCCCCTCTATGGGGTTTCAAGAAGATGTCATCAAAAATAGGAGTAATCCCCCCTTGGGCAGAACCAGCATAATCATAATCATGATAATCATTACAAACAGCATCTTCATAGATAATGTTTTTACCTTTGCACGCATTGACATCGCTTTCTTTTTGTGGGGAGAACTGATCTTTAAACTCAGGAATGGATGTCCCATTTTGGCTCATGCTAAGAACGAACAGGTCCCCAGAAGATTTTGTTGTAAGTCCCAACTTCTCCTTCGGATGTTCACCTGACTTAGGAGACCAACCACCAATGTTGGGCATTGATTCGGGTCTAACTAACTCCGCAGAAGTATGAGGTGTGTGATCTCCAGAGTCACCAGCATTTTCTCCAGAATATTGGCCTTCAGAATTTTCTAGGACCCCTTTGTCAGTACTTTGCAAATCTCCAATTGAAAAAATTGATTTCTTGTCGAGATTCAGGACTTCACATGTATCAAAGGGTCCATCCTTACAATATTCGCCAACACCCAGTTCATCGCTGACGTCCTCCATGACCGACCTGCTATGTTGGTCAAATGAGAATCCGTGCAAACCACTTGCAAGAGATTGACTTTTCTTGAGATGGCCAGCCTTAATACCCCTTGTATCAATCTCCGCATTATCAACTTTACTCCCCATTTCTTCTGATTTCCAACCTCGTTCAATGGATAGAGATTCTGCAACCTTGTCCACAATTTTATTCATCTCACCATTTCTATGCAACTCTGAAAGCGATGAATTTGGGCTCATGGCATTCTCTGAAGCCTGAAACTCAGAACCCTGAAACTCACTAACAGCTTCAACAGGTGGATGTGCTGATTTCTACTTGAGAAAAAGAAGGGGTGCAGGATTAAGACGGGAATGACATGCATTTTATTAAATCAAACTGTGGACACAAGTCCAATCTGTAACAGTGTATGAACTTTTAGATCAAATGTGATTCAAAACAAAACCACTTCCATAAATCCACCAAGAAAAACAAACAGTATGCAAGCCCTTCTATATTTAGTGAAGTTTAGATTAAATCATCTAAATAATAAAATAAGCAATTATGCCTCAGATTTATATTAATTTCTGATCAAGCCTCATGCCACAAATCATCCTTGTAATTTCTCAGAATTTCATATAAGTACTCTGAAATTCTGCCTAAAAGCATATCCCCTTCCACCCAAAGAACTTTTGAAATGAAAGAGTAAACTTTTCAGGACTACTTGAAGTGCAGTTGAGGGGACTTATTATGTGAGTGCATGCTGGAAGTATCTTCATTTGGTGTGCACTAAAGTCAAACAAAATTAAAAGGAATGCAAGTATTGAAAAAGAAAGAATAAAAAAGAACAGAGTGATGAGTTACCTTTGGTTTGTGACCATTGAAGCAGGAAAATCGAACCATCGTGCTAATACTGAGCAGAGCTACATCCACACAGAATCTACTTTGTATCACACCCAAAGCTACATATTGCAATTTATTCTGCCCAAGAAAAGGACAAAAGCACTTCCCCAACAATGTGATAAGAAGCTACCATCAAAGTTCAGATTAGTCAACAATGGCTTTAGCCGTAATCAAGAAACAAGCCTTCAGAAACACGGCATAATCTCCAAGCATATGATGATCTTGATCGTCTCAATACGCAAAGCAAAATGGCTCGCTCATTACTACCCCACACCCTCACAAAGGTGGGAGAAGACTTCAATCTTGCAGTAGCGGCCAGAGTGAAAGCAGTCTGATCAGCTATAATATTCAAATTCCAAACATCCAGAGGATCCTGGCCTGATAGAGCAAAAAAATGATTTAAGTTTTTCATTATTGTCATGGGTAAAAGATGCAACAAGCTAAAAAAACCTAAGCTAAGGTGAGTTAGCTATCCATAAGACTGATGGCAGTACTTTGCTGCAAGAACTCAATGATGTGTGTGCCAAAAATTCACAAACAAAATCTGCTAACACCTAATTTATGAAATAGCTCCTGATTATACGAAACTTCTTATATTTCTCTGCCACACGATAATGCGAACTCTTAAAAGAAAAGGGCGTCTCAAAACAAGCTTGAGGGATGTTCTTATATGCAAGCTACCTCTGCAAAGCAAACCCGCCAGATGCCTATGTCACTCTCTTTCTTAGCAACAAAGTGTGCAACAATCAACAGGGCACAGAGACCAACAGTCCTGATTATTAATGAAAAACATTGAAATCAAGAATAGATATAAACCCATCCCGAACAAAATCCAAATGAACTTTAGAACCTAGCAACCACCTCAGCCAAGCTTTTGCTATCATAACAGCACCTTGGTTCTTCTTCTGTTTTCCTTTTGTCTACGTCTACCTCCCTATAATCCGGCGGCAGAGACCTTAGCCACATAATCTATAATCAAATGCTCGTTGCTTGATGATTCTTGACCAGACAATACTCATATTTTGTGAAAAGAAAATCAAGAAATCCGCTGGTGACTAAAAAACGAAATCATCAATCAGAGGTAACAAAGAGAATGCAAGAAAGCATTGACCAGAAGCCAAGACAATGCCGGCGCCGACAAATACCTCTTTGAAGCCTGAAAATCTTTCGAACTTCTTCTTTCGATTCCGAATAGATCAAAAGCTCGTCAAATTTGATAGGATAGCTCACAAGAACCCTCTCTCTCCACGCACACATCCCTTCTTTCCCTCATTCTAACTCACAAAAAATCTTGTCAAACGCCATACGCTCACGAAGTAAAAAAACACAAGCAACCCAGTTGAACCATACATCCAACGCCTTCCGGGAGAAAGAAGATTCAACCTTTTTCGAGCCAGATTGCGGGCGATGCCTCGTTCAGGAAATCACCCTTCTTGGGTTCTTGACGCCACCGAAGAAACAACGCCAAAATCCCACCTTTTTCGCCGAATCCCTCTTTATAGCGACGAGCAAAAGCGACCCAAACCCTAGAAAGGTGCCGGGACGCAATTTATATTCTCTGGGGGCACTGTAATCGCCGTCAAATTCCTTTCCCAAAAAAAAGGGTACACGAATCAAAAGCAAATTCGTCGGAAAAAGATAAAAAAAGGAGACGGGGGTTGGACTATGAAGACGAAATTGAATCGGCCGGGATTGAAGTTCCCATTTTTCCTTCGAATCAGGCCAAAAAGGAAAGAAATTTTTGATGAACTCGAGTGAAGGAGAAAAAGGTAGATCGAGAAAAGAAAAGGGAGAGAAATTGCGTCCACAGATTTGAATTGAAAAGAAAAGAAGAGAGAGAGACGGAGAGAAGATTGTCGTTTTAAAGCACCGAAGGAATTGCCGCCATATCTGAAGTTTCCTACAAAGGCGAGGACTTGTCTCTTTCCCGGGAAAGCGACAATTTTCCGGCATTTCGGTTTCTCCAGGAAAATCTCCCACCGAACGTGGCAGCATGATGCTTTGAGCGAGCACAAATTTTTTTTTTTTTTTAAAAAGCTGCGAATTATTCCAATTTTCCTTATTTTTAAGAGACATTTTCATTTTTTATCACACTAGAAAGAAATAGTCCGAATTATTTCCCGATGCGGCTACAATGTGTCAGCAAAAGACTCCCACAAAAAAAGAAATGGACGAAAATTATTAAGTCGGTTCGAATTTTGGTCCTGAATTCATAGAGTAGAACTCAATAATTAAGGAGGTGTGATAAAGTGGATATCCTTTTCACGATAAACATATGAAAAGACAAAAAAAGAGTGGAATTCAAAATTCAAACGCGAACATTTTATTCTAATTTCATGATAACAGAAGAATCCCGACTTGGTAGATAAAGAATGGCCAAAAAGAGAAAGGGGGAAAAAGGATAAAAAATTTTGGGGCCATGATATGTTTATTTAGACAAGAAAAAGGACAAATCAAACTTGCAATCTCTCTTTTGGGCAATAGGGTACGTAAATGTTCGGTCCATGTGATTACACATGATCACATCAGGCAGACATCAAGCATCAAAATGCACATTATCGGCCACATCCATGAGCACATCAAAGATTATAATCCATTGTTAATAATAAAGCACCACAAGATCTCCTCCTATCGAAATCGCCGATTCTCTGCCTTTTGCTTTTGTTTTGCTTTGCTTGGAAGAGGGAAAGTGCTCTCGGAACCATTGCTTTAGCATCCAAGAACTCCGGCAACTACTAATTGCGGTCTCTGTTTGATTGAATCAAATGTCAAAATGAGGCCTACCAATGATTACATTTAAAAGGAAAAAAAAAATGGAAACTTTACATTAGCTCCTTAAAGCGCCATGATTCGTGTCTAAATATTAACGCCCTTTGAACACCCGATAATCTTCATCGAATACAAGATCACTCCATTCATACATATCTAGCAAGAGTCCGAGACAGCACGAGTGTGTAATTTTTGGGGAGAATGTGAATTACATGATTTGATTACGAGTCGACCACAATCTCTCATCTGTTAGTCTTCCAAAATTTGCTATTAATCCACTAATGTCTTCTTTGCCTTCACCTCTGTTCAATTGCTTTTGGTTGTTCATATAAAACTCGAGATACAATATTAAGGGAGGATAACCCTAAAAGATCACTTTTATTGCTAATACATAGAGATTAGTCAATGCCTATACTACTCATAACTCGCAACATATTTTTTGCTAGAGATCAAGTCGAACGGAGATTAAACTATATTATAAATAGGCTCAGATTTGTAAGTAGTGGTCAACGATGATGATCCACCCCTTCTGTAGCCAAAATATCCCTATTCCAAATTCAAGCCTTTGTCGAGATTGCTAAGCTCTCTTTCTTTCAAAGGAAAAGAAACACAACCGAACTGGTGGATTTATTGCAACCGATGATTAGACATATTAAAATGAGTCATAAACCTATAATTAATGGGTTATATTATTATATGAATTAGTTATATTTGTAAATGGGTTATAAATGAGTTTAAAATGATAAAACTCAAAATAATATGGGTATTACAAGAGTTCATAACTTACTTAAATTCAACTCATTTCTATAACTCTCTCTTCACTTTCTTCGCCCGCACTCGATTTCGCTCAATTTGTGCTCCAATTTCAGTTTGAGTATGATTTTTCTTAAATTATATTAAATATAGAAGTGTATTAGCAAAATGGGTATGGGTTAGATATGAGTTACTAAATTTGTATTACAAGGTAATAGGTCAAAATTGATTAAATAGGTTAATTTGGATCGGATCATTTTTAATCTAACCCGACCCAAACTTGATCCATCAATTTAACAGGTTTACAAGTGATCAACCTTTTTCAATCTAGGTGAACATCCCCCTATTAGTCTTCATTGAATACGAGATTGCACTCCATTCACGCATCTCCAGCAAGTATCCAAGACAGCATGAGTGTGTATTTTTGGGGAGAAAGCAAATTATGTGGTTTGATTACGAGTTGACAACGATCTCTTATTTTTTTATCATCCAAAAATCTGCTATGAATCCACTAATGTCTTCTTTGCCTTCACTAAAAGGTTGCTCGTATAAAACTTTGGGATATATCATGAGCGAATAGCCCAAAAAAATCACTTTTTTTTCACTAATACATATGGATTAGTCAATGCCTATACTACTGATAACTCAACATATTTTTTTGCTAGAGATCAAGTCAAATGGAGAGTAAACTATATTATGAATAGGCTTAGATTTGTAAGTAGTGGTCAACAATGATGATCCACTCCCTTCTATAGCCAAAGCATCCCTACTCCAAATTCAAGCCATTATGGAGATTGCTCAACTCTCTTACTTTTAATGGAAAAGAAATGCTAGGTTTGTTAGGATGCAACCCGAATTAGAGGATTTGTAACGATCACTAAATAGATCTATCAAAATGAGTCATATATTCATTTCTTAACCCATATTTAATGCGCTTATATTCTTATATGGGTTAGTTATATTCAGTAAATGGGTTTAAGGTAATATGAATATTACATGGGTTCCCAACCTACTTAAACCCAACGTACCTCTATGACTTTTTCTTTACTCTGTGTCACTTACACTTGATTTCACGCTCGCTCACTTCATACTATTACCTTAATTTGAGTATGAGTTTTTCTAAAATTGGATTAAGTATAGAAGTGTTTTACTAACATGGGTCAAGGCAAATATGAATTGGGTATGTATCCGGTCAAATATAAGTCACTAAATTTATGTCGCGTGAAAATAAGTCACAGCGGGTTAAATTGACAAATTGGGGCTAGGTCATTCTCTACCATACCCGACCTATATGTTTGTCGGATTTACCCGACGATCAAGTTTTGAACCGGACCTACTGCTCACCTAAGAACCATGATCAAATCTAAAACCTTCATGCTCCACAACACAAGCTACGGACAATTGTGGGCAATCTTGGGCCCCTTTCATTACATACCAAATGTCAACTTTGGGGGAAACCATTTGGGCCATCAAGGCCCACTATCTCAAGCCCACAAAGATGTCGAAGCTGGTCTCACTACCGGAAAGAGCCTTCAGCTCGGTTTTCAACCGGAACGCAAAAGGGGTCACGCGCCGTGTCCCAGTCGCTGCCGAAAATGGCGTCCAAATCGCTTCTTCTCAGGCGGCTCTCGAGAGCCCTCCCGTGCCCGCCGCGATCATCTCCGGTCCGTGCGTCCCCGCGCGAGCTTCTTCCGGCATCCCGAGCGCTGCGTGGCTACGTCGGTCGCGCCGGCCTTCCGTTCCGACGCGTTTCTCGGAGTCTCTCGTCCGGCCCGTTGAATGTCGGCGACCTCCCGGGCCCTGCCGCCATTGATTATCGGTACTCTATCTATCAATTTTAGATTTTTCCCCTGTATTTATCGAATCTATCGCAAGAAAATGGTGGGAAACAGCTCAAAATCCAAATTTTTTAGCTCTAGCGTGTTGTCTGTCGAATGGGTATAATCATGGTTGTGCAATCCCTGAAACTGTTGCGTTGAGATGATGCTGGTTTAGTTAAGAAGGAAGGGACTGCAAATTTTTTAATGCGAGAGTGTTGGAGATGGGGAGTGGTGGTTGTGCTGATGAATTAATATGTACACAGTTCTCTACTGCAGGAGGATGAGTTCCACAGGCTAGCAGAATCCACCATCCATGACCTGCAAGAGAAGTTTGAGGTAATAATTCCAGCACTGAATACGTTGATCTGTGATTTGATGGGGTTTTTTAATTGGGAATTCCGGATAATCCAGCATGTGAACTATTGTTTCAGTCTAAAAAAATGCAATTTAACTAGGAGAAGATATCGGGAGTGCCTTCTCTTCGTATGGATGAAGTTAAAAATTATAGCTTTCTGTGTCATTTCTTTTCTGATGCACTATGCAGTACAAAACTGATCAAATGCTAATAATATGCCACTGTAAAGTGGGAAAATCTGTTGTCAAAGCAGGTAGAAAAAGTCTTTTATTTAAGGAGGGATCACGTGAGAGTGCTTATTTATGCTTGCTTCATGTGCAATCCAGCGATGGCTACAATGCCTACACATGCATCCTTATCTCTCTTTTGGTGTGTGCAGGATTATGGAGATAACATTGAGATTGATGGGTTTGATATAGACTACGGGGTGAGAGAGATTAATTAGCATTCAAGATTTTGTTATTTAATTTGGTGAATTTTGAAACTCAAACTGACCTGAACAATTTTTCTGGGTATTGGCAGAATGATGTCTTAACCCTCAAACTTGGGGAATTAGGCACATATGTATTGAACAAACAGACACCAAACCGACAAATTTGGCTCTCCTCTCCAGTGAGGTATGAAATGTGTTGATTGATTATGATCTCAACATTAAATGCTCGATCATGTGATGCATCATGTATTGATGTTGCAAACTTTTGAGTGTATCATAAACAAATCCACAAGACCTCTTTTTGAACTGTTACTGCTTACCAGATGCATGCTCTAAAGAATATTCAATCACTTAAACTAGTGGTTGTGTCTGGGAGAAGGGGAAATCTTTTGGTAGCTTGGCCCTTTCTTTTCGTTTTGAACTGTATTACTTCCCTAAGACCGACCATAATTACATAGTAACGAACTAACTGGGGATTATATTGTTTTGGGCCAATGAAGTATTTGGTAACTGAAACAATTTCTTATTCTAGGTTGCCTGTCCTTGCTTTCTGCACCATATGCCTTTTACTGTTTCGGTGATGTGGCTTGTGTCATGGTCCATACTTCTGCTGCATTATAGCCTGAAAAAGCCTGGTGGTTTTAGATAGTTATACTGGAAGTTCATTCTTTTTCGGTGAAGTAGCTCCTTTCCCTGCGCACCAATGAGCGACATCTTCTTGGTGAAGTAGCTCCTCTCCCTGCACACTAATGAGCAACATATGTTAAGAGCCAATTAGCCTCCAACACCTTATTGTTGGTTTAAAAGGACCTTGATGCTTTACGTCTGAAATATGTCTAGAAGCACTTCTGATTCCTAAATTCTCTCAGCATGATGGCAGCCAAACTATAATAGTGGTATCGAGTTTACATGTGATAGTTATCTGAATTCTAGGTAAATGGTCTTTGATTAATAAACGGCATGGTCATCAGAGTGGATTGAATTAAGTCTGACCATTGCTTCGGTACTGGGTAGCTTGCATTCTTAACCTACTCAACTTCTTTGGTTGTCATACTTAGTTCCTGATTGTAAATCTCTATGGGTGGCTATTGTAAGTCAGTGGATCAGGCTGTGATGACTAAGAAGATCAATGCTCTAGAGAGATCAACTGTGCTGAATTGAAATTTTTGAGGACAGAATGCTTCCTATAGAGTACTCTCTTTCAGCTAAATGTAAATTGTTGCGACATGAAAATCTTCCTAGTTCCTGAAGCCTGTTTCTAGATGGAAAAATGTTGTGGAAACATAACCTGGTTCCAGGGGTCTTGAGAATAAGTTAGATGTGGTGACACTTAATTCTCCAGCAATATTTTCTACAAAAGGTTTTCTCTTTACATAATTGCAACACTTCTAGTTTTCACTGTTGGGGGATGTAAGAATAATTTAATGTGGTCTTGTCGTAAATAGACCTTGGCTGGACTTCCAAAAGATAAAAATCGAATGGTGCCTATAATGATTGGAAAGGGAATAAAATGGTGCAAAAATTGGATGGTTTAGGGGACCGAGTAGCCTGCAAGTGTTGCTAGGGGAAAGCAGCTAATATTTTATAGTTCATAGTAGACTGGGTTAAGGGCAAATGATTCTTGTTCATAGTACTCTTATAAGGGCATCTTCAAATACAATGGCCACCATTGCTTCCATGACGAGAGTGGCTACATCGTCAACTTGATTCAGTATTTGATGTGTGTGCATCCACGCAGGATAATTATGATACTAGCATGGCTTCATAGATCATGCTAGCGGTGTTTGTTATAGTGAATGTTGTGGCCTACTATTTTGTTTGCTATTGACGATGGCCATAATAGAAGCTGCCTAACTTAGATTTTGTTCAGAGATTTGCTAGTATTTGATCTAATGCTATGTTCTTGTTGCAGTGGTCCATCCAGATTTGATTGGGATCAGGAGTCTCAGTCTTGGGTTTACAGAAGAACGAAGGCTAATCTTTTGAAAGTCCTAGAGACAGAGTTGGAGAAGCTCTGTGGTCAACCTATTAGTCTCTCCTAACAAATGTTAGTTTCCATTTTTTTAGTTCTCTTCCTAAAAGGTACTCTGTAAGGATCGCTGCTTGATGTAAGACCCTGGGTAAGCTTTTACAAAGGTGCAGTTTATGGGTGTGAAATCATCTGGTCTCCTGACCTGTACTGAGCTAATAACTATTGAAGCACTGAATCTTGTCCATTATATAAGGGCCGATTTGCTCTAAGTTCACAGGCACCCCCTTTCACACTAGTTTCAGTCGTTTCATTTAACTTTTGTAGCAATGCATATCATCTCTCCAGAGGAGATGTTGAATAACAATTCAATGTCTATTCGTGTTGTGTGTGTTGGCCAAAATAGTTTGGCAGCCATGCACAAATCAGGGAGGGTTGGATGAGGGTAGGTTGTCGTCCCTTGACCGTTTGCTGCTTATTGCAACTTTTCCGCAAACCTGTACTATAATTTACGGAATGCCGTACGATGATCTTATATCGTGCGCTCAAGCTAAGAGTATTGAAGAGTCTTTCATCCCATTCTTCCTAATCTAAAAGCTTTCGTCCATCAGTCATCTTGCAATGATGGATTGGTTGAACTGAAGCTTGGTCTAGATCTTCCTTGCGTTGATGAGTTAAGAGATGGTCTTCCTTTCTGCTCATTTGGTGCGGACGAAATCCCAACGACCGAAACGTTGACTAGGGGGCGTTGCTCAATCTATCATGCGTCCTAGGTAGGCCACAAAAGCCTGGTCGGATTTGTTTTACGTTGAACAAGATAAGATGAGTTCCATCTCATCGATGGGTCACGTTTCCTGTCTTGTAAGTCTAATGAGTTGTCTTGCATGAATGGGTGAATAAAAATAATTGGACTGAATTGGCCAATTCTAAACGATCCCTATTCGTAAAATTTGGAACCGGTGAATATTAGTCCGGTTTTAGGTAAAGACCACGCACACAGACCACTTAGACTGTTTGAGGTCAATTTCTAGTAATTTAAGTTGAAACTCATGTTGAGGGATAATCTAATCTTATTGTTGATTTAATCATCATGTTTAGCTTATCATGAACTCATTCTCTTAAAATCACTCGTGTCGTAGTTTAGACTATGCAACAACACTTGAAGTATTTTAGGGAATAGAAAAAAAGGAAAAAAGATACGACTAGACCTACTCGAGAACCGGATTGGAATGGTCGGTCCGATTCTTGGTTCCACAACAAGAAATCGGCTCTCCTAGTTCAGTTTTCGATTCCAAGGTGAGAGCCAATCCACCTTGGCACCAATCACCTATGCTCTTGCATACTGTGCTTCATACACTTTTTGATGAGATTCAATTGTACTTGGTATGCTTGTATAACGTGCTCTCTCTTGGAACTGCGAAAATAAAACATAAGGAAATTTATATGGTGGGTTTTACAATCATGTTCCGACTCCGGTGGAATGCGTCTCGAGCCCGGACGGCATCATCGGTCCTGATCTATACAAGTTTCAGTTCGACCTCTCGGGAAATTCACATTTCAAGAGCTTTGTTCGGGTTGTACGTGTGAAGGTGGAGAAATTTCAACAGTCGCTACTCCCGAGGAACCGTGCCTCGTTGGGGTTTGTAACTGTTATAGACCCACCCCAGGACAATGCATCTAAGTTGTTGATCAGGAGCCTTCAATGTGAGCTTTCAGATATCTCTTAAGAGGTAGCAGACACAAAGATGTACAATATCGATGCCAAAGTAAATCACACCCATTATAGAGACGGTCGGGTCCACGAGAAATGCGTCCCGCTTCGACTTCTAGTTACGCAAGAGTCTCACGCGAGTCGCGCCATCAATCTAATCGCGTACGGATACGTGAATTCTAATCCAAGCAAAAGCATGTTCCGTGCCCCAAGCCAAACATCAGGGGAGGTGGGGGCCAAATCCGAATCCTAAGATCAGTAAAAAAAAGGCTCCCCTCCCATCCCATCATCCTTCGCTCCCCGTCGTTTCGGAATACCTCCATTTTCCACCACACAGTAGAGAGAGAAAGATAGAGAGAGAGAGAGGGGACCTCCTCAGAAACACTCGAAAACCATGAAACGAAACCTCCGCCACAAGAGGGGCATCCCCTTTTCCTTTACCCCCAAGTTATTATTCTCTTGTCTTGTCCCATTCTTCTCCCAACCCCAACGGGCCCAATGAGTTAGTAACCCTCGAAAAAACGCACATAAATTCGTAGTCAAATCGCGATCCGACGATCTGCGAGCGTTAATCCGAAGCCCGCCCCTCCGCCCGCGAGCACGTGGAACGGAACCTCCACCCCACACCACAAACTTCTCCCTCCCCGTATTCTAATATTCTTTCTCCTGCGATGGCGAGTTAACGTGGTCGAGATCGTTTCTCGTTTCGTCGAAAGTCTCGGACATTATTAAAAATACAAAACAGGAAAAGCTTTCGGCCCCCGCAAGTTGACGCTGATGGGCGGCCACCACAAGGTGTGGCCTCAAATCATTTCTAATGTCGAGACAAGAGGGCGGTATTCTAATCCCCCCCCTTGCGTATTAAAATAAAAGTCAAGTGGGTGCGCGAACCTCAGATATTTTTAAGGGAAAATATTAAACTATCGGCCCGGGAAGTACCTCTCCCCCCTATTATGGACCCGGTGACAATTGACAAGACCCAAACCAAACTCGACTCGACTCAACGATCCAAATGAGAGGGAGTGGCGCAATTGAAAGGACTAGGTAGGCCACTCGGCCTATGAATTCGATGCCTACATGATCCACCCAGTGGTCCCCCGATCAGGATACCGAACCCCATCATCTCTAAATTAGTTAATTGAAGAAAAGAAAGGTGGTCGAGTCCTACGGTAAGAGAAAAAACGTGAACCATCAAAACCGTCGAGCAGGCATGCCACGTCGTCCTGGATGCGCGAAGTGTCGTTGCACTTGTCTGACTTTTCTATGGATTCCGCCCCTCTAGACGCACGTTAAACTTCGATGGCTCTCGTACAGCGCCTTGGCCCCTTCCGCTGCTGGCGATGGATACCGAATGCACCGCAGCCACGAGTGAGAGCGATTTGGAATCAGTCGGTCAATTCGGAAGAGAGGGACCTTGGAATTGGGAGGAAACGTACACATCAAAGAGCAGGACGAGAGCGCAACAGAGGGATCCATTCATTCCTTGACCAATGAGCAAGGAATCCCCGCTTCGGATATTGGCTCGACGTCTTGGCGATGTCGCTGAAAAGAAGATGCAGACAAACGACGATTGACTAGCGAGGTTTTTGGCCACATCCCCATTGCGACCTCTTGCGTCGAGCTCAAAGCTCCACCACCATCGCCTCTGTAAATGTGTCCTCTTACGAGCAAAAGGAGACGGACCCACGAAAAAGAAGCAAGCTCTTGAGGATCATGTAAGCTGCGCATGGAACTTTCTGTCCATTTCGGAGATACCCATGTCCGAATTCCCCCCGCAATTCCAACGTAAATGGCAAATGAATGAATGAATGAATGAATGAAACGGGATCGATGAATTGGAGCCGACTGGAATTGAAGGGGGGCTGCTCTCAAATGAAGCAAAACACGGTAGTATTTCACTCTTCGAATTCGTCCAACTCGCAAATGAATCGGCATTACAATCTCCACAGCCCATCCAAACCGATCCCGCCCTCGAAGCTACTAGCTACTTGCTAAGACTGCTATTAAATCGATTAATTAGTTCGACCCCAGATTCAAACAGATCGATTGAGGTTAGATGATGATGGTGGTGATGGCGGTGTTAAAAAATCGAAACTTGTAATAAAAGGGTTTATGAACATCACAGGCTATCTACCTCGCGCACTCTGCACATACCCCCACCGATCCCCCTTCAATCTGGAAGAGTCGGACCTTGTACGGACTCGTCTCGCCCGACCCGCCGGTCTTTCGACGGCCTCAACGAGTCGACCGAAGTAGCCTCGCCGTCCCTGGACCGCGTCCTCGCCGCCAGCATTGGCCTCCGGTTCGGCCGGAAGCGCGAGTACTTGAGCTTCTCCTGCACATCGAGACCCAAAGAGTCGTTGATTTTGACCGCCCAACTTTAGAATCGAACAGGCGATTTACGGTAATGCGTCCGAAACGAAACCGTCCGCACGCGATCACAGATCTATAGGCAGAGAAAACGGAGACGAAAACCTCGCGGGAGTTGACGATCACGAACCTGAGAGCGAAGATCCGTACAGTCTTCAATCGCCCGCTTCGACGAGCACATTCGCGCCGCTCCGCACTCCTCCGCGTCCCCGTGCCCGCAGCACAAGTTCCCGATCGAGTCGTCGCTGCTGGAGGAGCTCGCCGCCGGCGGAGGGGGCGTCGTCGACGACCACGGCACCACCTGGTTGTCGCCGTCCTCGTCGCCGCCCCCGCCGTCGCGATCGCCGCCGCCTCCCTCGTCCTCGTCCTCGTCGCCGTCGCCGCCTCCTCCTCCGTCGGCGTCCTCGTCGGCGTCCTCCTCGTCCTCCTCGTCCTCGTCCCCGTCGGCGTCCTCGTCGTCGTCGTCCTCGTGGAGATCGCCATTGCCGGCGGCGGCCCGGCTCCGGGCCCGGGCGCCGGTGACGCAGGCGTCGCAGACGGAGACGGTGTGGCCGAGCCTGGCGCCGGAGGCCCTCCAGGGGGTGGGGACCTGGCAGGCGTGGCAGAGGAGGGTCCGGGAGTGCCGGGCGACGAGGAAGTTGGCGCCGTGGACCTTGGCGTCGCAGTCCCAGCAGAGGGTCGCCTGGTCCGACTCGCAGAACGTCCTCGCCGGGACCTTGCACAGCGCGCACCTCTTGGACATGTCTCCTCCTCCTTCCGCCACCGCCGCCACCGCCACCTTCCGCAAATCTCTCTCTCTCTCTCTCTCTCTAGAAGCTTGCACGAACCAGTGGGGTTTTGCGCAGGCAGGAGCGCAGGATAGAGGGGAGAAAGGAACGAGCGAGCGAGCGAGCAAGCCTCCCTGTGCGGTGGTGTCTTGTGGTGGTGGAAACAGGCCCTGTCCTTTCTTCTCTCCTGCCTCTATTACTAATTACCTCGTACGCTTCGGCACATGCGACTCTCGTTTCTCGCCTGCCGGTGAGCCGCACAACTCCAACCTCCCCATAACACCCCCCCAGGATGTCAAAAAAAAAAATTAATGAGTATAATAATTAATAAAATATGAAATGAAAATAATAATAAGAAAAGAAAAAGAAAAGGTGAGAATCTCCGCACCAAGAGGGAGATACTTTTATTTGAATTGTTAAAATATTGTTTCCCATTACTGTGTTCCTATATGATTTTTTTATATTCGCATGGTCTCTCTCTACCTATTGAATTAAATTATTGGGTTGGACGTTTTAGCATAGTATCATATGTCCCTTTCGTGTATGTGTATCCGATTCCGTGAATTTAATCAATTTGGATCATCAAAAAAACTGTACTTGAATCTTTATTGATTTTTATGAATATATAAAATTATGTAGACAGTAGATGACATGTAATATTTGGTACATCAATAGGAAAGGATGGCCAATACCATATATCATTCGGATATAATAGCATATTAAATGCTATCATCAATAGAAAAGGATGGCGAAACAGATCCGGTCCCTTCTCCTCTCTTGCCTCTCGAATCACTAATTACCTCGTACTCCAGCATATGCGCCTCTCATTTCTTGTCCGTAGGTGTGCCGCGCATCCCCAACCCCCCATAATCCAAGATGTCAAAACTATTATAATAATAATAATAATAATAATAATAATAATATTATGAAAAGAAAGAAAAAAAGAAAAAGAAATTGAGATAATCCCCGCGTCAAGAGGGAGATATTTTATTTGAATTGTTAAAATATTGTTTTCACATAACTGTGTTCCTATATAATTTTATATTCGCGTAGTCTCTCTCCACCTATTATATTGAGTTATTGGATTGGACGTTTTAGCATGATATCATATATCACTTCCACGTATGTGCATCCGATTCCATGAATCCAATCAATCTAGATCACGAAAAAAAAAAAAATTTACGTGAATCTTTATAGATTTTTATAAATATATAGAATTATGTAGACGGTAGATGATGTTAGAGTAATTAAATATCAAACCACGCATTAATTTATGAGAGTGTTATAATATTTAAAATAATAAATCACGCATTCATGTAAAGGCTTAAGTGTTTAGAATATTTAGTAATGATTTCACAAAATCTTATAGATGATATTTGGTAAATCAATAGAAAATGGTGGCAAAATCCAAATAGCATATATCATTTGGATATAATAGCAACATGAATGCTATTACCACATTTGAAGGGACTGTACTGTCCGTGGAAAAGATTGGCTTCATGAAAAGATGCATGAGGTCCATATTTTCCTTCTTTGGACTTGGGTGTAGTAGCGGAAGTTAGGTGAGGGTTTCAACCTCTCAATTTCTATTCTAACCCACAATTATGAGATTACGACGTGCAATTCATTTGAGGAAATTAAACTCTTGTACTTTGATTTGAACACCATACTTAAAATCATTTTGATAGGCCTGCCAGTCTTGACAGCACATTTGGTTATCGTGGTGAAAAAAAAATAAACGTTACATTTAATATCATAAAAAACTTTAAATCATTATATTTTTTATGAATTTATCTTGATCATTAAAAAAATTTCCCAAGAACGACAACGCCGTGCTCGGGGACCGGGGGCAAATCCGTCATTTGAGAGAACAAGAAACGAAATGCGAGAAGCGAGCGGCGGAGAGGGGCTTGCGGTGACCCGGGGTGCCAAGTGTCGGCTCCTCAGGAGGCAAAGCAACTCCCTGCGCCTCATTGGTCCGAGCCCCTGCTCCCCTGCTTCGCGGGACAGGATATTTATTCGCGGTAGCGCCGCTGCACACGTGGCACGTGGATATCGCGGAGATACCGATTCGCTCACGTGGCGCGATCCGATTCGGCTCGGCGGGACCACGTGGGCTTCACCTGAGACCGGGGTTGGTTGGTGGGGCCCCCCGCGCGCATCGTCGTGAGCTTATGATTCGTCGGACCCTCTCGGCCGCGAAGTAGAGAGATGATCCTGACCAGGAGTTCCTCTCCTCCTTTTTTTTTTTTCTTTTTTTTTTTTGTACTTTTTTTCCTGTACTTTAGTTTCAGAGCAGGAATGGCATTTATATTAATTAATTGCCTTCAAAAGAAAAGGAGAAAGAAAAAAAGAATTGGCAATTTATATGGTGGGCCCGCCCGGCACTTACCTGGGTGCCCGTTGCGTGGGGGATTCATTGACCGCTTGAAAATTCGGACGAGACTTGTTTGCTTTTCAATATATATGTGGGGTCGAATCAACTTCCAATTAGGGTGGGTAGCACGCACCGGTCGAACCGAAAACTGAATTGAACTGGCGGGTTTTGAGCGGCTTCTAGAAATGTCGATCCAATTCACAATTCCATAAAAATGAAATCGATGATTTTCAGTCCGATCAGAGAAAACCGGATTGAATTGATGATTTTTAATTTTTTCTTTTATTTCTCACGCAAAATTCTTTCGCTTCCCTCCTCTTCTGTCTCACTCCCCTCTCTCCTCTTTCCCCGGTTTCAAGTGGGTATTATTATTCATAAATTATTTAGTTCTGTTGAATCATCTGATCTGTTATAATATGTTTTGTGTTTGAGCCCAATAAAGTCCGATTCGAGATAGATAATAAAGAAACCCAATCGATTAAAGAAAATTGCGGACGTCATAATACTATGAACATCCAATTGTGTGTTACCAAAATTAAGATTTTCGATTCGGTGTCACGAGTCTTAGTTGCAGAAGGACTTTTGGTTTGTCTTATATCAAATTGACGGGATCAAGATTACACCGAAGTCAACCGCCTTTGAACCATTCAATTTGGACTCCTTGAAGCGGGGGAATGTATATACAAATATTCTTCTAGATATCTTTCCCCGTTTAAGTCGGCAAAGGTTCGGAGGATTATTATATTTCCTTGGCTTGTGGACTGGTTTTTTTTTCTACTCTATTCCTATTCTAGCTCTCGCTTTCAGACTTTTTGCTCTGTTTCCTTGTAGGGTGTGACTCGTGGACTGTTTAAATTGCCGTGGTTTATGTCAAGGGTCTTGAAGCGCCGTCTCAAGTGCTTGGGAAGCGAGCTATCTTCGTGCGTTATTTTTCGTGCAATTACATTCAAGAGACAAGTGTTCAAGCCAGATTAAATTGCTGTGATAAGAATTTATATATAATTTTTTTTGCGAGATTGACAAATAATTTCACAAGAAATTTCGAGGCCAAACATTGAAGTGACTTGTCTAAACTACAGGTAAACAAAAAATATGGAGAAAACAAGAGAAAAAGTAAACGTGCAATTGAACGTAAAAGTGCAGTAAAGGAAAGATAACTAATGAAATAGGTGTTTGATTGTCGATTTTGACAAAAAGTCATTTGCTTCCATTCTTATCTCATCCATCTTGACAGGTTTTTTGATGTTGCACCTTTCAACATCTTCGTTGCCAATTACTGACCTTTTGACCCATAGTAATTTATGTTATATTGCTTGATTTATAGTGGAATTTGTTATCTCTTTTAGTAGATGTAAGTCACTACGATCGAACCATGTAAATTGAGCGTCCGATTTATTTTCTTGTTTTGTTTATTTTATTGTTTGCCTGCTTGTTTTCCGCAACACGGTTCCTAATTCCAAAATTTGGGAACGAGTTTTTCTATTCCGATTCTCAATTCCTGGATGGGACTGAACTAGAAACCGATCGCCCGTATTTACAACAATGCATAGTTTAAACAAAGCATTCGAATTTGTCTTAATTTTTTTTTTCTACTTTTGTCTTCTCGAAGGTTGTGATTATCAAACTCTGGGCACGTAGATCATCGACTGCGAAAACCGAAGGCAGTGAAAGGATTGAGATAGATGAGGGTCCCAACTTAACCGCACGAGATTCGAGCAAGCTCAGACAGAAGTCGTTGATGAACTCCTCCAGCCCAAGCCCAATGAGCAGAGAAGCCCACACCTTCCCGAACAATATGAGCTAAGAAGGCCCACGAAATCAGAACAATTTAAGGGAACAAAACTGGAGAATTGAAACAAATAAAACAAAAGATGAAAAATGAAATTGAGAATTTTAAAGGTAAAATGCGTCGACAGCAGGGTTCGAACCTGCGCGGGCGAAGCCCAACAGATTTCAAGTCTGTCTCCTTAACCACTCGGACATATCGACTCTTTTGCCTTTTAACCGGACTATATTGATATTCATCGAGAATATGCAAGTGTTTACTCAAGGCCTGCCATTCGCGCTCCACTGCTCGTGGTCGACTCCATCGTTGAGATGTTGATGTTTTGATATGAATACGAGTTACAAATTGAGTCCGTGTTATTCTTAATTCACCCATGATAGAAGGATTCGATTGTTGCTTCTTGATTTGTTGATTTCATAAATCTAATCGATACATATCGAGACTAAGGCCCTGTTTGTTTGTGTTCTTTTTTTCTAGTAATGGACACAATTCCTGTTTTTTTTTTTTTTGTTTTGGGAAATAAAAAAAAAGAACAGAAACGCGTTTGTTTGCGTTTTTATTCCAAATCTATTTTTTTTTGTTTTCGGGAACAAATTTGGAACAGAAACAAGAAACCAAAAAAAACTTGTTTCTTATTCTCAAAACACCTCTAAAAAACAAATTTTCTCTCTCCTATTTTTTTCTTCTTCTTTTTTCTTTGGCCAGTCGCCAGCCTCGGCCATGGCCAGCGACCGGCCGTCGAGGGCTGGCAACCTCACCGGCCCCTAGCGAGGCTCGGTGTCGTCGGGCCACCACCAGGTCGACGTTGCTTGGCGATGGCTCAGCGAGGTTGAGCCTCGCCGATGGCTGGGCGAGGCCGCCGGCCAAAAGGAAGAAAAAAGAAAATAAAAATATTAAAAAATTAAAAGAAATAAAAAAATTATACAAATTTACCAAACCTGTTTCTATTCTTTTTATATTCCAGAATAAGTTTACCAAACGCGTTCTTCTGTTTAAAAATTATTCCCGGGAACAATTTTTGAACATAAACGTTACCAAACGCACCCTAAATCTCTCGACCTACAAGGTGCTTTGATCTTTTCTATTTTTTTGGAGTTCAAGTCAACTAAATATCCAAGCCATTTTAGAACTCGAAAAAAGCATTAGATCAAGATCTAGTCAACAAGTCGAGTTCCAATCGCTTGCGGGTGACACTTGCTCCGTGTAATAAAGCCACCGTTCATTGGTAAATCTAGACTGGCAATTCTGCGATCGCTTAAGAATTATTCGACATGTGAATGCCTCTTGAAAGAGAAAATTGCCGAGGGTGGCAAATTCGAAAGGGAATTTTCCTTCTCAAAAGAATTGGGAGAAGTGCCAAAAAAGTCCTAAACCTTTTGTCTTTGTGCCGATTTAGTCCTAAACCTTTTTTTGGTGCCAATTCAGTCTTAAACTTTTTTACGTTGTGCCAATTTAGTCATTTCCGGCCAATTTTGGCCGGATTTTGCTAACTGGACGCTGGCCAGCTGACGTAGCATGATCGATGTTGACGTGGACAAATTTTAATATTATTTTTTTAAAAAATTATTATTTATATTATTTTTTGTCTTCTTCCTCCGGCCGGTCACCGAGGTCCGGCGACCGGCCAGAGCCGGAGGCCGGCGAGGGTGAGGCTCGACCCTCGCCGGCCACCTCGCCGGGTCGAGGCTCCCCCTCGCTGGATCTGACGAGGCGAGCCTCGCCCATGGCCGGCGAGGCTCGACCCTCGCCCACGAGGTGGCCGGCGAGGTCGGCCTCACCCTCGCCGGCCTCCGGCTCTGGCCGGTCGCCGGACCTCGGTGACCGGCCGGAGGAAGAAGACAAAAAAATAAAAATAAATAAATAAATAAAAATAAAAAAAAATTCAAAAAAATTAAAATATTATTAAAAGTTGTCCACGTCAGCGCCGATCATGCCACGTCAGCCGGCCGGCGTCCAGTCAGCAAAATTCGGCCAAAATTGGCCGAAAAGGACTGAATTGGCACAACATAAAAACGTTTAGGACTGAATCGGCACCAAAAAAAGGTTTAAGACTAAATTGGCACAAAGACAAAAGGTTTAGGACTTTTTTGGCACTTCTCCCCAAAAGAATTAAACCCCGAAAATCTTTGATTTTCTGGTCAGCCCCACACGGACCTCCTCATAAAGTAATTTTAGCTTGGCCGACCCCCTCTAGATTCAAAACATTCTCAAGTTTAATTGGATTTTCAATATGACAATTTATGGTTGGTTGTTTTGAGGTTAAAGATTGCGCACTTACTCATGAAAAAAAAAAAAAAAACCTTTCCAGAGCGAGGCTACATTGCACCTCCCGAAGTCGAAGAAGTCAAATCTTGCTCCCTATCATCCCTCTCGAGCACCAATTTCCATTTGTCGTCGTCGCCAGCGAATAGGAGAGAGGACACATGAATCGTCGCAACGTAATCGACAAGGCCAGCGACCGGACCTTGACTTTTTGGGTTCGCTTTTTTGCCTTTGCAAAATAATCCAACCCCGGGTGGGGTTCGGGGCAAGTTGAAAATGAGCTCGTGTGAAAAGTTGAGGGCCGCCCGTCCGGTTCCCACCGACGTATCTGCGACCGTATACGCAGCACCGCCTGCGTAGACTTGGCTGACGGATATGTCGAGGCGAGTTGGGCAAGATATCGGGCTTGAGCTGGTTGAAGATGGGCTATGTAGAACGAAACTTCTTACCTTATGCTCATCCGAATTGTGTTTTGGGCCTTGGCCACTTAGGATGCGTTTGGTAACGTTTTTGTTTAAAAATTGTTCTAGGGAACAGAAATAGAAAAAGAACGCGTTTGGTAAACTTGTTCCTGGAATAGAAAAAGAATAGAAACACGTTTGGTAAATTTATGTAATTTTTTAATATTTTTATTTTTGTTTTCCTTTTTTTCTTTCTTTTTTATTTTTTCTTCCTTTTGATCAGTCGCCAGCCTCGGCCATGGCTGGCGATCGGCCGACGAGGGCCGGTGGCCTCGCCCAACCACGACGAGGCTCGCCGGCCCCTTGGCAAGGCCGAGCTCAAGCTCGCCCAAATCCAGTGAGGCTGAGCCTCGCCGGCCCTCGACGGCCGATCACCGACCACCAACCAAAGAAAAAAGAAGAAAAAAAAAAAAAGAGAAGAAAAAAACAAGAAGAAAGAAAAATTGTTTCTCGAAAGTGTTCCAAAAACAAGAAACAAAGTTTTTTTTTTGTTTTTTGTTTCTGTTCCAAATTTGTTTCAGGAACAAAAAAATAGATTTGAAACAAAAACTCAAACAAACTCGTTTCTGTTCTTTTTTTGTTCACCGGAACAAAAAAAACAGAAATTGTGTTCATAAACACACACCAGGAACACAAACAAATAGGCCCTTAACGCGCTAACTGGGTTGATAGCCTCGTGATTATTGTTAATTCTAGGGCTTTGCCATTGGGGTTCCATATAAAAAGACCTTATTCATGTATATAATTAGCGAGATGACATGGACAAACCCAAAGAAGACCTCGCAGTGGCAATGGCCATCTTGATTGCTAGGCGTTCGATGCAATTTTAGCCAATCCTATGATTTCATCTACCAAGTTTGCATCTAATCCTTGTGAGTTGAGACTTCTTAGCCCGTGTCCCTTGAATTTAAAATTTCGCCTCTGCCATTATGATTGAAGAGAAGACTAGTCTATAGCTTTCACGCACAAGTTTTTTGACATGAAGATAATTTTTTTTCCCCTTAGAAATGGACTTAGGCAATAACAAATGAATCAATGCCATGAATCTTGCAATTTAAGGTGGTAAAAAGGTGAAATAGCCTGGAAAGACACTGCGGTCTTACGGTCAATCCAGGCCACTCCACTACTACAGAAAAGTTTCTTCAAAAGAGTCATGATTTTGTCTCAAATTGACTTTGCGTAGAGGTGATTTTGTCAAACTCTTTTTCGAGCTGTGGGTCGAGGTTGAATGAATTATTAACAATTTACCTTAGAAATTCGAGCGTCTTCTTAGCTCAGCCAGCTTTCTTTCTCGATAGTGGAATTGGAATTGAGTCGTCACATGCTCATTAGTGAGCTATCAAAATAGTCTTCTTTTCTTTTGGTCATATAATAGTCTTTTTTTTTTCTGTTTACATACCTAGAAAAATGGGATCAGAGAAAAAAAAAAGTGAAAAACGTGTATTTTAAGGGTGTATGTTAGTAAAGTAGATTTCACTGCGATTCTATATGACAAAAGAACTCGGTCGTTAGTGCGGATGATTGCCTGGCTTTTCACAATTTGTTAGGAAAGAACTTCTCTTACCATATATAAACTTTTATTTACAATTTTCACCGACGCCTCGACTTTACCAATTACCACGAGAAATTACCAGCATCTATGGGGTGACATATCACTTCTTTTCGATTAAGTTTTCACTTAGTTTTTGGTTACTAACTTTTGGTAAGTTGCCTTGTACCAACACATTTATTTGCTTCTTTTTCTTTTTTTAATTCACAAACTTTTTTCTGTTGAGATGTCACTTTGATTTGCCTTGGTTGTCAATTTTTGAAAATTTATTAATTCTTTGTAAAAATTACTAATATCAATTAGAGTTTACCAACTAATTTTTACATTCCTATTTGAGTTAGGCAGGCTGAATTGGTTTTTGCCTTAATATCGGATTTGCTATTAACATTGAAGCACAATGTTTCACGATCTTTTAAGGAAACAATTGAATCAATTGCCTAAGATCTCAATCTCCAAAAGAATAGCTCAAAGACACCTTTGCAACTTTCTCTTTATTACATACTTTGTTATTAAAAATTTAAATGTTTTACATTGCTTAACACCTTAATTTGCTTTCAACTTTCACAAAAGTCGATCTTCTTTTTCCACTAAAAATCAAGGTATTCTTTGACGAAAATCAGTGGAATTTGACTTGGTTGTCTGGTTAATCACGTTTTCAAACACTTAAAACGGAGAGATATGAATTAATTCCAATTTCCATCTAATATAATCATTCCATGTAACATTATTACGTGTTTAGAAAAATTCTTACTTTTCAACTTTTACTTACTCTAAATCCCACGATGCAAATGTCTTGACTGTTTTTCAAATTGATCATCTGAAACTTATAAAATATACATGAGTTGACACGTAAATTCAAATATGCTTTTTCTCATAACTTTTTCAAGATTTCATTAATACTTTAAATTTTGGGGTTACTTTCTGATAAAGAAGGGATGCGAAACCAAGAACACGAATCAACCTCGTCATCCATACGCTTGACCCTCGTCACAATCTCCCACGCCCGTCAACTCAACCCTTGACTAGCTTGTGCATTTTCCTTGTCGCCTCGTAACAAGAGAAACGGCAGCCATCCCTGCCGCATCAAACATCGCACAAGCTTTTCATTCGCACGTAAAATCAGAATCCCTGTCGAGCAGAAGAAACCCAGAAAGAAAACAAATCATTCTCCTGCCCCACTCCTCTCCATCTGCTTTATGAAGTTAGAGGATCGAATGCTACCAGACAAAGATCCGCAGGGAAAAAAAAGGCGAAACTTTCTTTTGAGTTTCCTCTCGCCTCACTCAAAGCTCCCGTGATGTGTCCACTTTTACTTCTTTGGCCCACTCATGTCTAATTCACAGCTGCAGGCATGATGTTGCCTTTCCCCCTCCTGTCTAAATCCGTTCCTGAATATCTCTGTCTGCTTCAATTTCGCCTCGAGCAAGCCGCCTAGAGGCTTTGATTGCCATCCATTTTGGCTGAGTATCAGAAGAATGAAGCTTGAGAGGGCATGCTGCAATTAATGCTCGTGAAATCTTCGAAAAGTGAAGATACCCAATTTCATTGAGAGACCATATCACATCAACACAGCACGGGATCTCCTGATCATTAAGAGCTTAATTATTTGATCGTCTATACATGTTCCGCTATTCTGTAAATCTAAAAAATTTCTCATCTAAGGTCCCAAAAGTACCGTGTCCATGCTTCCTTTTGTTGCCGAAACGTTTCTGTGCTCGCTGATGCTTAATCATCATGTTGGCATGAAGTCCTAAAGATGACAGTAGCAACATCAGGCTGGAGTGATGTTCTACACGCGAAACAAGGAGCGCAAAGAAAACGGGACTCCTCGAATTAGTCCTTTTCTCTCTCTTGAAATTGTCAACTGCACTTGTATCGAAGAAGAATCAACCCATCATCTCCTTCTCGTCCTTGCCAGCACTTTCCCGCGAACATTCATCTGCATAGAGTGCTGCTGGTGCACGAATGAGACGGCCACTGGAAGTGTTGAAGGTCGTAGTTTCAGCCAATCCGAGGTTCAGTCATTTTTCTGCTCCGAGGACATGCACGTGTCTGTTTGCCCATTCGACTTTACAAAGTTAAATCCACTCGTGATGCTGATGGGAGTGGAATGGAGTGGAAGGAGAAAGGTTCCCGTCTGCCAGGTGAAACCAGACAGCGCCAAAAACAGAATTTAGCCATGATTGCTTCTATCTTCTTTTTACTTTCCCGATTTTCAAGGAATTGAGACCCCGCGTAATCCGTGTTTAAAGTTACAGATTTAAAGACATGCCGATCCCAGAAACAGGAAGAGAATATAGTAGTTAATTGTGGGGGAGGAATAAACAATGCATAAACATCATCTACCATTCTTGACCTAATGCCTCCCTCACTTTTGCGCCTCCCATGATCTATCATTCTTTTGCTTTCCTAATTACAGGTTATTAATGAGCTAATGTTTGGTTAAGCTTGTTCTACTATTCGACCGATTCACACGTAAACTGTTAATGAAAACCCTCATTAAGTTCCACCAAGAATACCGACCAAAAAAAAAGTTCCATCAAGAATAGTATTGACTTCATGCATTATTTGGACCCTGATTAACCTCGCTTGTCACATCATCTATGAAATAAATACGTCGGTTGGGGAAAAGCTTGTCAGATGTGATTGAAGTTGTACAACATGTACATTGTTGAAGTGCAGTGCCTTTTGTGTAAGTTGAAGTTGGATACAATAGTTTTCTAACTACAATTACAAACAGTTTGCCTCGTCTTTAAGGAACAGCAATGCATTTTCTTTGAGAGATGTGAATATCAATTAACGAGGCTGAGTCATATAAGTTAAGAGTGAGCGGTTACAAATTCCATATAGATTTTACGTGAAACCTAGAACCTACCCATTGGAATAGGTTCTTCAATTTTTGGAATTTGAAATCTACCCTGCATATCTTAGAATTTGGAACCTCCCCTATTAGAGGTTCTAAGATCGGTTACAAAGTCTATCCAGATTCCACTTAAATTATTAATTAAACTATTATGGTGGATTAAAATATTTAATAACCATAACTTGCTGCTACAATTAAATGACCATAAAGACATACGAAAAATATAAATATTAATAAAGTAAAAGTATTGGTCATAAAATAAAAGCTCAAATTAATGATTTCAAATTATACATTCATCATTGAACTATATGGAACATCACAAGATCGTGCGAAGACATAAACCAAGAAAAACATTAAAATTTGTTCCAAGTTCTAGGTTCCAAGTTCCTCAAACTAAGAACCTAGAACCTATCCGTTAAAACAGATTCCTTATATTTTGAAATTTGGAACTTACCTTATATATCTTGGAACTTGGAACCTACAACCTTTTAAATCAGACCTATTTAAGATTCACTTAAGACCCACCTATCTTAAGTCTTTAGTTGTTAAACCCATTTAACTAACTTTTTCAAAAAACAAGTGACCCGCATATGACCAATTTATGATTTAAATGGGTCATATATAGGTTTATGACCCATTTTGACACCTCTACCTATAGGTTCCCACCAGTCCGATACTCAAGTTCCAAGTTAGAACCTGGAGCCATGCTTGCCCCTAGTATAAGCAATATACATTGCCAAAATTACGAAACATTTGTTAAACGTCTTTCAGGAATATTGCCGCATTTTCTTTGAGAGATGCAAATATCAGTTAACGAGCTAAGAGTCATATAAGCAATACACACCGTTAAACACCTAGATGCGGTAAGTACAGCACGTTGCCAAGCACACGGATTCGACCAAAAGGCGTTGTAGGCCATTCGCGTTGGGACGAGAGATTTGCTAGGAATTACTTTTCCGGAACCTTAGAGGTCACCCTGCCCTAAGAACTGAACACCTCACATGGCTCAATCCTAGACCTCGTGCTTCTAGAAACACAAGCATTTCGATGTGCCAAGGCAACACAGTCTTCCCCAAATCCCCACGAGTCATCAGTTTTCACTAGCATCGCCTCACAACCATCCTCTCCTCTTGCCGCCCGACGTTCGTTGAATTCCTGCTTTCGGGTGGACAGGTTGGTCAATGGTGCAAAAGGCAGTGGTCGGCTTTTCTTCCTGAGCAGCTCCACATTTGAAACATCTCTCCTTTAACCTTCTTTCTAAGACATTATCATCGAGTGCCACTGTTCGTCTCCAGTCCGAGAACTGAACTGACCCAAAGACCCACTTTTTCTCTCATCATCATCCCTTCAGGATCATGAGATTTTCGATTCTCAAAAGAAGAAGGTGGATCATGAGGACAGCAATCATCATTACTAGTCTGATGTGTTGTTCTTCCGCTGGAGACAGCATGACGCTCGGCAGCCCGCTCAGCGATGAGCACGGAGACACTCTGGTTTCTGATGGAGGGACCTTCCAACTTGGCTTCTTCAGCCCCAACGGAAGCTCGGGCTCTGACCACAGAAGGTACGTTGGAATATGGTACTACGACTCCGACCCGCAGACCGTAGTTTGGGTTGCTAACAGAGACCACCCTGTGTTGGATGTGACTGGAGTTTTGACGCTGACGCAAGATGGTAACCTCAAGGTGTTGGACAAAGCTGGGAAATCTTACTGGTCAACAAATCTCGAGGAATCATCCCATCTTGCATTGAAAGTTCAGCTACTGGACACAGGTAATTTAGTCGTAGCCAGAGGAGGAGAGAGTGGAGAGGCGGAGTCTGGCTCGGAGAAGATGATTCTGTGGCAGAGCTTCGATTACCCGACCGACACGTTCCTTCCGGGGATGAAGATGGATGAGAATATGACCCTCACTTCGTGGCGAAGCGACGACGACCCGTCACCCGGGAACTACTCATTTCAGCTGGATCAAGAAGGGCAGTACCAGTTTGTGGTCTGGAGAAGATCTATCCGGTATTGGAAAAGCGGGGTCTCGGGGAAGTTCATCACCTCGGACGACATGCCGTATTCCATCTCGTACTTCTTGTCCAACTTCACGACCAGCATAGACAACAACGCTTCCGTCCCGTACCTCACATCGTCGATGTACATCGATACGAGGCTGATCATGAGTTCTTGGGGCCAAGTTCAGTACCTGAAGCGCGACTCAGAAAAGGTCTGGGCTTTCGTATGGGCTGAGCCGAGGGACAGATGCAGCGTGTATAACATGTGTGGGGATTTCGGAAGCTGCAACAGCGACGCCGACGCGGAGTGTAAGTGCTTGCCGGGTTTCAGTCCGAGCTCACCGGATTTGTGGAATTCGGGGGACTTTTCTGGCGGGTGCATTAGGAAGTCAATATTGTGCAACAAGAGCGTCGGGAGCGAGACGTTCCTCAGTTTGAAGGCGATGAAAGTAGGAAAGCCGGACTCAGATTTTGTGGCTGCAGACGAAATGGAGTGCAAGAAAGAGTGCCTTAATAGTTGCCAGTGCCAGGCTTACTCATTTGAAGAAGGCGAATCTGCTGCGGGGCAAGGCGGATCGGGTGGTGGGCTCTGCTGGATTTGGTCGGAGAATCTTAATAATCTTCAGGACGGTTATGATGAAGGCCGCGATTTGTTTGTCCGTATTGCAGTTTCTGATATAGGTAAAGTCTTTTCATCCTAAAACAGCCTCCTAATTCACTACTCAACACTGAAAGGATTTGACAAGAAAATGGCTAATTTTTGGAGCTTTAATCCTGAATAACGTTCCTGGCCCTTTTACGCAGCTGATGAGACAGGAAGTCTTTATTCTGCTCTGTATTCCTGGTACGATGGTACAGAAATAACCGGAGTTCGAGTCCCTCACTATATATATATTGAACTATCTCAGCAAACTGACTTTTGGAGAATTCAACCTTAAATTACGTGCTCGTGTCTTTCTCAAATGAATTTCGAGCTTTGCACAACCTTGAGTTCATGGGGAACTATAAAAAGTTGAATTCAGGCAAAGCATCTCTATCCTTCGTTTGGTACGGTAATAAATGAATCATTTGAAAGTTTTTTTTGTGGTGTCACAAGATGCTTCTGATCATGCCCTTGTGTTCATGCAGTACAATAGAATTGGCTTTAGTGATGATCGATTGCTTTTCTGAAGTGTGCTAAAAGTAACTGCCTGTCAATCTCAGAGTGAAAACAGCATCAGTGTCCTCATATGTTCCTTGAATCTATGCATTTAGAACATTTCCCCTTGAACTCCATAGCTCCTAAAACTCCCTACTGATGTGCTGATGTTGCAGAATCTACGGCTAGAAATTGTGAGATTTGTGGAACAAACTTGATTCCATATCCCCTCAGCACTGGATCCCAATGTGGAGACCCCATGTATAGAAGTTTCTACTGCAACACATCTACAGGAACAGTCAATTTCAAGTCGCCTAGTGGCACCTATCAGGTGACACAAATCATCCCCGAATCACGTAAGTTCCTTATCAAATCGAAACAAGCAGATAGTTGCAAGGTCCTGGAGTTCAATCGGTCTTTGCCTTTTCACCTGTCAAGCTCATGCCGTGGCAAACCAAGCAGTAAACCTGAAATAGAGATTACTTGGGAGCCACCACCGGAGCCGACCTGCATTGCATCCACAGACTGCACAGATTGGCCTGATTCAACTTGTAGCACCACATTAGATGGTCGGAGGTGTCTGTGCAAACCCAATTTTCGGTGGAATCCTCTACTCCTTAATTGTACTAGAGGTGAGCATGCTATTAACTAAAAATGCCATTCAATCTAACGACCTAAATGAACAGCTAGTACAGAGCTCGATAGACTCAGAGTCAATCATCTTCATTGCGTTCTATGTTACTGTTGAGTGTTTAGCAATAGTTCTGGTTACATACTTCTCTGAACTTGCTTGTGGCTCGGAGAAGGGACAGAAGAGCATTGGTTTGTCTCCAACTAAAGGACCAGTCCTTTTTGCAGGTAAGAAGCATGAAGTTCTATCGAGCAAAAAGGTGCCACCGTCTGTAGTAATTTCCATAACATTTGCATGTATTCTTGTTCTGATTGTTTTCTTAAGCACTGCTGCTTTTATCTACATACAGAGGAGGAACTCCGGCAAGAAAAAAGGTAAATGAGTAAATGTCTGCTCCTTGGCCAGGACTTCATTTCTATTTCATATGGACTGTAACTGATGTGTACTGTTTGTCATTACTCAGGGAAGTGGTCGAACGTACGGAGATATTCTGCACGTCAACTATATGACAGTGAGAGACGAGTCAAAGAATTGATTGACTCGGATCGGTTCAAAGAGGATAGTACAAATGGGATTGATGTTCCATTTTACAATCTGGAGAGCATACTAGCAGCCACCGACAATTTCTCAAGTATAAACAAGCTAGGACAGGGAGGATTTGGGCTTGTTTACAAGGTACTTATTTACCAATCACTCAGTTAAAAGCTTAACTTCAATTCACTACACAGCTAAAAGAATGCTTTTCTCCTAGCAGGGCAAATTTCCAGGAGGACAAGTACTGGCAGTGAAACGGCTCTCAAGTTTTTCTGGTCAGGGTTTTGAGGAGTTCAGAAATGAGGTTATCTTGATCGCGAAACTTCAACACCGCAATCTCGTGAGGCTTTTGGGTTACTGTGTAGAAGGAGATGAAAAGATTTTGCTGTATGAGTACATGCCCAATAAAAGCTTAGACTCCTCTATATTTGGTTAGTTTGTATTCTCTTGTAACTACACCTGTTTTACTTCCATAGTACGTTCCCCAAATTAACCGATTCAAAAACCAACATTTCAGACGAGCTCATAGTTCTTTTAACATAGTCTAAGTTCTATCCTCCTTATGGGAAATATCAATATGTCGCAGATCGGACTTTATGCATGTCATTGGATTGGAACACACGTGTTAAGATCATACTTGGAATTGCTCGAGGGCTTTTGTATCTACACCAAGACTCTAGGTTGAGAATCGTCCACAGAGACCTGAAAACAAGCAACATCCTGCTGGATGAGGAGATGAGTCCCAAAATATCCGACTTTGGATTGGCGAGGATATTCGGAGTCAAAGAAACATCAGTGAACACAAACAGAGTAGTCGGAACTTAGTGAGTATCAGTAGTAGATATCCACTGTTTTCTTGTCCTTGAAGGCTAAATTTATTGATGTTCTTCTCAATTACATGTTCTAACTATATGACTGACTTTTTATTTGGCAGCGGCTACATGTCCCCAGAGTACGCACTGGACGGTTTCTTCTCAGATAAGTCCGATGTTTTCAGCTTCGGCGTCGTGGTACTCGAAGTCCTCAGCGGGAAAAGAAACACGGGATTCTATCAGGCTGAGCAAGGTTTGAGTCTCTTAGGCTATGTGAGTGACGATTAGACTCCTACATATGCAACTTAAGCAAGTCCTGCTTTCATGTCCCAACGCATAATGATTCTAGAACTTCAAAAAAATAAAATTGGCAGGCGTGGTCGTTGTGGAAAGAAGAGAGATCTCTAGACCTGATGGACCCGACACTCCATAAGAGCTGCAACATTAATGAGTATCTGAGATTCTTCAGCGTCGGGCTACTGTGCGTACAAGAAGACCCGAACGATCGCCCCACCATGTCGAATGCGGTCTTCATGCTAGGCAATGAAACTGCCACTCTTCCAACCCCTAAGCAACCTGCTTTTGTCGTGAGACGATGTCCCTCGAGCAGGGCTTCCACATCCGGCAAACTGGAGAGCTGCTCTTTCAATGAGCTGACTGTTACGCTGGTGAATGGCCGGTAGCAGATGAAGTGCGGCCCTACTTTTTGATTCGGCATTGATTGCATGTGCATTAGGAATGAATCTCTTCAATGCAATTGTCAGTTGGTTTGAAAATGTGTCGAGGCAATTTTGATCTCTACCTTCGCCAATGCTTCCTTTGTGGAGATGTACTGTACAATGTATAATATCATTCATTTGACTGGAAGAATCAGATCCATCGCTATATCGTATTGGTCTGGTCGCGTTCAACTTGAGCTTGAACTAGCATTACATTCTTTAGCAGATTAACTTGGATCCGCGATGTTAAGCTTATGCAGATTGTCTAGATCCATCCCCGAACCATAAATTCCATCAAGTACGCCAAATGATCAGGTCTGATCGTCGAGAGTCAACCTGTTTTATGTATAATCTTCCATTGTACAGTCCGTGCTTAGTGTACGCGTACAAGGCGTGTGCAAAACCCATTTGCAGCTGAAGAAGCAGCAAAATCTGACCGCCCCATTTTCACATCGATCACCGAAGTCGAATCATGAGTAGATGTGTACATGCGCTGTTCGCACTTCTTGCTTCTGCTATTCTTTATGCCGCGTCAAAATTTGACCAAAGAGATGCCATGGCCGGAGTTATGACCGTGGTTTCCCACATCTGAGAAGTTTCTTTATGCGATCCTACCAATAAATCTCCACTTTCTGGTCGCGCCATCTGAATTTGATCCTTGCGACTCGCATTTGAATAAACTAAACAGAACAGCGTGGAAGCAGACAGACTCCTTCCTAAGATTCCGAACCAAAGTTAGATAATGAAAAGGGAATAACCAAAAAAGAATGCCAAGAAAATCAAAATCCGGCGTACTGCAGCATCGCAGCATCTTCGCTCTCGGTCTGCATGTGGACGGGTGTACACCCTGTACCCATGCATCCAGGCACGCCTTCGCGAGTCAACCCCGACAGGGAGCTCTCCAGGGAGACACGGCCCGCGCGAATTGACCGGGACGCCCCTCGCCGGTGCTCGATGGAGCGAGGCCCCGGCGCGGAAAGTGACGAGCTTGCCCCTGACATTGCTTCTCGGAAACAGAGTGTCTGTCTCGCTCTGCACGGGGGAATCAAACCCCGACCACCAACATGACTCCCTGTTCCTTTGCTGTCATCCATGGCGGTGACGCCATTTCTTTATATTATATTATCCTCTCCGCTGCACGCACGCCCCGATATAAATTCGTCTGCACGCATTGCCTTTGATACATCGGCATCGAAGAAAAAGAACCCACAATCACGTCGCCCTTCGTGCCCGGAAAGAAAGAGAAAAGGTTCCGGCTTTTAGGCTCGTACATCCATCCAGTCATGGCCGGCGGCGTCGCGAAGAGGGTGGAGTTCGAGGACATGTTGCCGGCGATGGCGGAGAAGCTGGGCGGGGAGGGGCTGATCCGCGAGCTGTGCAACGGGTTCGAGCTCCTGATGGACAGGGACCGGGGGGTGATCACGCTCGAGAGCCTGAGGAGGAACAGCGCGGTACTGGGACTCCAGGACCTGGGGGACGACGAGCTCGCCAGCATGCTCCGGGAGGGCGACGTGGACGGCGACGGCGTGCTGAGCCAGATGGAGTTCTGCGTCCTCATGTTCCGGCTGAGCCCGGAGCTGATGGAGCAGTCGAGGGCGTGGTTCGAAGAGATTGTGGAGGAGGAGTTCAGGCGAGGGAGGAAGCAGTCGTCGTCGTCGTGAAGTGTACGGTTTTCCGGGGCAAAAGAAGATCGGAGAAGGAAAGGGGAAGAGAGAAGATGAGAGAAGAATCCATAGACATGGAGAGAGCGAGCCACCTGAATCCGATTCCTCTCTCTAGTCTTTCCCTCTGTACTTATGTCCTCTTGTTTTGAATTTTTTTCATTGATTTATGTTGAATTCGGGACAAATCAAGAACAACATCAAGCAATAAAACGATGGATTTACGGGATGTTTGAAAAGGCATTCGCGATTGCAGCGCCGCTCTAATTCAAGGTCGAGAGAATCGATCCACCTGAAAACCGATCTCCACCGATCCTGATTATGGTCGATTATAGTCCCTGATTCTAGATACGAATTGGGTGCACGGAATCAATCTTTCTCTTCGCAAGCATGTGCCTTTAAGCACACGATACGTCCACGTTATTGCGCTATCTTCTACATTCTTGTCATCTCCATAGATTTCCTTATGAACGATCGAAGTAGAATTTATGAAGTTCAGAGCATCGGCTCGGAAACGCGAAGGACCAACAGGGAGTGGAAGTTACCCCATTTCCAGTGAAGGGAAAATTCAAAATGCCCCTTATGTATCGGCACGAGACTCTCCACGTTCCTTCTTCAACTGTGCTTTTTTCCCGGTTAGCCCCTCGGGCTGCACAAAACCTCTTTGAATCGCCCCAGGTCTCATCGGAACTTGCAGAACCCTCTTATGAAACATAAAGAACACGTTTCAGGCACAGGGAGATACCCATTTTTTCCCGTTTGTTTTTTGATTTGATGAACCCAGTGGAGATTAGCAAAGCATTGCGTAAGGATCTGTCAATCTGAAATCCCGTTGCGCGCAGGGTTAGGATCTCACCGGGGCCAGAAAAACGAGAAGCGTTCAATGAACTGACGGCAGTGTCGGATTCGCGAGTTTTCATAGTTCCTGTGTCCCCACGTGACGGACCATTTCGGATGCTGTCCCGGTGTCCATGGAGATCGGTTCGGAACTTCGGAACGTGGCATCTGTCAGATGAAACAAAACACACGAAATGAAGAGGGAAAACCATCGTTGGAAACACCAGGTCCGTTCTCTCTAAGAGGGCCGCCATTTGAGCTTTGCTTCCTAGTTCTTATCTCGCACTCTCCAAGTCCAATTGGGTCCACTTGAGCTTAAGTGTTTGTAGCCCCAAGCCTCGATTGGGCCATTTGACAGAGCTCCAAACCCCGTCTGCAAACTCTTGAGCGCATTTCATTGCCTTCGCTCTCTCTCTCCATGTACATCTACAGCACTTCAATGTCGCCATGCTTGTTTAGTTTGAACGTATCTCCTACTGGATGCCCAAAAGCCTCGAGACTTGCAACCATTCCAGGGGACTCAGCCGTATTTTCATGCTTTTCGTTCCAACATACTCTGCGTAATCGACCGATCTCCCGTTGATAGATTGGAAAAACTTTTCATTTTTATTGCAAGCTAAATGTTCCATCGTTAGAAGCAGCTTTAGAATATGGGAATAGCATTATTCGAGCAAATGATTTCCTGGTAGTTTGCTTCTCCGCTTCTCGAGGACAAGTTAGAATATATCTGCATTGTTGGAAGTTTGTTTGTAAAAACAAACTAAGTACATTTTCCTTATCCCGCGTGGGAAAAGTGGGAGGAAATGAATCAATTAATAAGTGTGGAGTTTCCTTTGTATACCTAAAAAAATGATTGAGTGTGAGCTAGACCCCACTATACCCGCGTGTAGATGCGCGATTTTGAACTCCTTTGTTGTTTTATTTTTTCTTTCGTACGATTATCTTATTATCATCAAAGTCTGACTTGAGTACTCTAAAGATCCGTCTTCATTATTCTACCAAATTCGAAGCCATATTTTCCCAACATGCACCATATCATGGATGAACCGATAATCTTTTTGTCTCTTTGTGACATAAAGAAAATACATAATTACTCATATTTATCATTTGGAGTAAAACCTAGCATGCGATCTGTCTCGTCTCTTACATGAGGGCGATCCTTGATTTCGGATATCTACTGGATGAGAACCGGAATGTTTCCCCTCGACGGCGAAGTACACTGCTCTACTATTATAGTAGACTCAAATCCGCACCACATTAGGACAAGATAGGGGGATTACCTTAAAAAAGAAATAATGGCAATCATTCATGCAGCGCTCCTCTTTTCCCAAAGTTTCACCAATCAATCTCATTCGAATTTTCGGTGCGAATAGTGGATGCCTTGAGGGGAGCTAAAAAGCTAGCCTAAGAAAGTAAGTAGTCCCACAAATTGATGTGAATCATGAGACATAAAACAATGGGCGAATATGGCAGTGGGGGTGGGCTCTCTCCCGTTAAATCACACTGCAATAATTGCAATTGCAGATCAAATCAAATTCTATACTAAAAGACAATAGAATTGTCAAAGTAATGACTAATTATTGCCTCGACACTCAGCTACCTTGGAAGAGCTTTATTGTGGTCGTGGTCGGATTTGATGATCGACTTTAGGCTTATCGTTTTCCGCAATTTTCACTTCTTATCTTTAAGTTTCAATCAGGCTTGTGATATTTAATAATTGTCACAAGTTCTTTTATGTATTTTTTTTTCCCGTAATAGCAAGGGTGTATAAACTAGAAGCGAGCGTCGGTCCAGAGTCCAGTTAGGTTTTGGACTGGACTGGCCCTACCTAATTTATGTTGGTTAGGTTCCAATTCCCAATTCCAAATAGAGTCATAATTAGGGAAGTAAATTCTTAGTTTTGGGTACTGAACCCACCCATTTAGAACCTGCAGTTTGAACCCACCCATTCAGAATAGGAGTAGAGTAGGACTGACAAAAAAAAAGAACCCGTAGTTTGAAACTTGTTTCAGAAACCTAAACTCTATCCCTTAGGGTGCGTTCAGTAACATTTTTGTTATGGAGACCAATTTTTTTTTCAGAAATAATTTTTTTTCTATTTCTGTTCCCATAAATAATTTATGAATAAAACAATGCGTTTAGTAACAATACAAATTTTCTATTCTAAAAATAGAAAAAGAATAGGAATATGTTTGGTACAATCCATAACTTTTTTTGTGCCGTAGAATTTCTTTTAATTTGTTAATAAAAATTTTAGAATTTTCTTTTTTTTATTCTCTTTTTTCTCCTCCTCTAGCCAGCAGTGGTGGTGGGGGCGACGACCGATGGTGGGTAGCAAGTTTCCACTGGCCGATTAGAAAAGGAAGAAGAAAAAAATAAAAAAATAAAGGAAAGAAAAGACTTATTTTTAGAAATTGTTTTCGGAAATAAGAAACTACTTTTTTTTACTTATTGTTTCTTTATCAAATCTATTCCCTGATCACTTTTCTATTCCTGAAAAATTAATTAACATTACCAAACGATTTGGTTCTTTTTCTATTTCAAGAAACAAAAAAATTAAGGAACAGAACTATTACCACGCATATCCTTATTTCTTATACTGCAGCCTCTCTTCTCTCATTTCTCACTTTCACTCTTGGATAGAGAATACGGTGCAACATTCTTTAGAAAAGCATGAAGTAACTCATGAACATTATTCTTTTCAAAATATTACATCGTTAAAAAAATGAAACAAAAAAAAAATCCACTAGTTTTTTAATAAAACCTAGAAACGGACTAAAATAGGATAGATTTCAAGGAGTATAAGATAGGTTTTAGGTTTCAAAAATTTAAAAATACCCCTCTTAAAAACGGTTATTCCCAATACAAATCACAGAGAGAAGGGAGGGATGAGGTGCTGGACCGTTTTCGTACTTCTAATTTCTGACCATAATCACGTCCCACAAAAATTTTAAACATGTTTTAATTTATTTATCTAATTTCTTTTGAAACGTGCAAATACTAACATGAATTTTTCGTTCATTATATTGCATCTTTTTAAAGTTACATTTCCTAAGTGATCGCCCAAAAGTAAACCATCGCTTTTTATTCAATGAAAAAAAATTACGCCCTGAAATTTTAAGGTGTCCCTAGTATCCAATTTTAGTCACTTCTATAATGGCCGTCCATCATGTGAATGTGATAAATGTGCTTTGCAACATCATGGTGGCTATCAAATAGGGTGATCAGTTCTCAGTCCTATCTAATTCTACCTAGGAATCGGGAACCAAATCGGAAGGACTGGTTACTAATTTTTGGGATCGGGGACCAGACCGGATCAAATAATTGGTCTCATGGAACCAATCACTTAGCAAAGAAAAAAAAATACTAAAATTGTTACTATTTTTAGGTTATTGCTATTTTTAAGAAATGAAACAAGATATATATATTTTTTTAAAATAGTTGGTCTAGTCCGTCAATTCGATTCGGTCTAGTTCTCCTTGGAATCGAGAATTGGACTAAAAATCACTGGTTTCAATTTTGTGGAATTGGGAACCAGATTGATCCCTCCGGGAACTAAAACAAATCAATCGATCCGGGTGGTTCCTGATTTGGGCGGTTTGATATGCTCACCCCTACTATCAAATCCTAGCGAGCACAAGGAATACTAATTTGGGCAAATACCACCAAAAAAAAATTCAAATTTATGTTCACCGTGACCAAAATACTTCAAACTTTTTTTATAACCAAAAATCCCGAACTTATCCAAGACCCAAACTTATGCATACGTGACATATATACCATTTATTTTAATTTCATCTGGGTATATATATATGTTAATCTAGTATAAGTTCGGGATATTTGTATCGTAATGAAAATAATTTGAGATTTATCGTGATATTAATTTTAATAATAAAAACCATTTTTATCAGCTGTAGTAGGCCTCGCGACGAGCGAGGAACTGCTTTTTGCAATAATTTCACCTGCCCATTTGATAAGTACCAATCCCTTTTTTCTTCCGATTGAATTAAATAAAATATTGTTTTTCGGCTTTTTAATCAGCACCTCCCAAAACTTACCCATCTTTATCGATCATGGCGTCTTGTCCGGATGTCATTATAATATGCCTCTGCTTTTGGACTCGAATGCCCCAAAGTCCCCTCCCCGACACCACAAAAAAAAGTTGGTCGTCCGGTTTGATTATTGGTGGAAATTCTTCCTCTTTTCTTGCATAAATTTCTCTTTTTCCTCTTCAATCTCCTCTAAATCCTCACCCCCTCTTCCTTAAGGTATAGTAAAAAGTTCACTTTACAATCCAACAGTCGGGTGGAGAGTCAAATCATTAAAATGGTAAAAATCATGATGTAAGAGTGGGACCAACCCCACTCCATTTTTCCATTTTTATCTTTTTGCAAACCGAACAGTTTCGATTATAATTCATAGATAAAGTGCCTCGATGCACCGAATACTCGAAATAGAAATTGGCGAGATGGTAGAGATCTATGTTATATTTCGACCGTTTTGATATTTTTGGAGAATGGCAATGTGCATGTGGTTGCGGTGCATGTGACTGTCAGGTGGAGAAGATATAGGGGAGACATGCAATAATGCTGCCTGCCTTCATGTTCACTCATGAGTCCACAGTTCTAACCCTTTGTGCCAAAAAAATTTTGGCTCTTTGGGTAAAAAAGAGGGACCCCCCAGGGACCCGAGCGAGGTGATCGGTTCATTCATCCCCGGTCGAGGTTTTCCACTTTCTTCCAAACCGAACGGGTGCCATCCGTATGGCCCTTGTAATGCATTTATGTGGAAATAAAGATTGCCATCACTTCCTCAGCTACTCCCCTCCCATCTCGTGGAACTCGTTTTGTGCTATTTCGTGAAGTCACGGGCGGAACGAGATTTCAAGTGGCAGCAATAATTCATCATTGAACATATGCAAAAACTCGCCTAAGATCTGGTTTTGATGGACCGATCTCATAAAAGCGGTAAGGTCGAGACATCCGTTAGGTCCTAATTATAAAGAGCTCGTTGATTAGCATATCGTTCAATTTGAGTATATACATCAATGGATGCAACGAAACTCGATTTGGGCATCGAAGATGGATAAATTCTGTGGCACTGGCAAAATTTTACATGAAATCACGTCGATAGTGAAATTTATACATTTCAAGAATTCACGTAATAATCCCAAGAAACCCTCTCGCCTAAACCCAAGCTAGTTTCTAAAGTCCTAAATATCTTCTCCGCGAATCATTTGCCACCCCTAGCCATGAGCGCTTTCGTACTGATCCGTCAAATCATCATTCAATACCCACTCGATTTCTTTGCAGGGAGTTAGCTGGTTTAGAAGATTAAATGCACGTCCTTCTTGGCACCTGTGCAGCACTGGTAAAAAAATTTCAAAAAATCATGGCGAATTATGGTAAGGAGGGGTCGCTTTGGCTTCCTCAGCACGTCACACTCCCGGCATCTCTGTCCGGAAGCTGTGGACGACAGTAAAGACGTGACGAATCTTTCTAATCATTTCACCTCCCCCACAAATCACCGCAGCTGCTGATCTACTGCAGCGATCGATTGAATGACGCCAGTAAGCGCACTCGGACACGATGTTACATGAGGGCCACAGGGGGGGTTTCGATAGGGGGGGATGCAATGCAGCTCCACAACAAAAATCGAGTTCTTTACGGCTCAAATCATGACTCGCAAGCCGCGACAGCCCCTGGATCGAGCCCCACCAAGAAAAAGAACTTGAGATGATCATTGACAGGTTCTCTCTCTCACTTTGTCCCACGCCTGGGACGACGATGCCACACGTTATTCAGTGCACCGAAACATCATTCCCCAGCGTCGTCGTCACTAGACCACAGGGAAGAAACCAACGTATCTTGGCACGCTTTTTGCAATTACCCATTTTGGCCAATGACGAGAAGATCAGAGATCATGTGACCGGGGATTTTGATTCGAATCGAAATTATATTACATGCTGCAACAAAGACCCAACAACCAAAAAATTTCAAGGAAAGAAAGATATCAAAGAACACGGAGAACATGTCCGGTTTTTCTTATGACTTTTTCACAAAACCCAACCCATCCCCCTCTGGAATCCAACAACCTCCATGACCAAACCCATCCCCCTCTAGAATCCAACAACCTCCATGACCATCAACCCGGTCGATCACACTTCACGTGGTACTTTTCGCTCAATGACGGTGGTGCTCGCACTCGGCTGGCATGACCGGGAACCGGGCCGTGTCCGTGCAGTAGTCGTAGATCATGTGGTGGGCCCGGACCCACTTGAGCTGGTGGTTCTGGTGGAGGCTCAGCTCGGACACCGTGGGCTCGTCCCACCAGTACCGCCTCTCCCTGCCGGCGCTGCTGCACTTCTTGGCGTTGTCTGCCGCCGCCATGGTCGCCGGGCACTCGCACGCGTCGATCTCGAAGTTACGGTAGGACGCGACGAAGGGGGCGTGGGTCCAGTCGGTCTTGACGCGGCCGCCCTGGGTGGCCCAGTCGTCGGCGTTCCATATCGAGCTGTAGACGCCCATGGGCTGGTCCTTCGGGTACGGGATGCCCCGGTGCTCCAAGTTGGTGTGCACGCGGATCGGAGTCTCGTCCACAAGAAACCTAACACGACAAGGATCAAGAAACCAAGACGTCACGTTTGATTCAGAGCGTGTGCTACAGTAGTAGCTACCATATTAACCTTGAAAATCTTGTTTAGTATTATATTGAGGAATAAGGACAAAGAACCCGTGTTATGTACGAAAAAAGGAATGTGATTTGCAGTAGATGATATACGTGACAAAGCAAAAGCAGGAGAGAATAGACAAATGGAGGTGTCCCTCTGCATGTGTAGTCCACATAATAGTGTCCCTCCCCAAGATTCCCTCCCTTTTCTCAGGGTACCCTCTTTTGTTTTTCAGATGCAGCTTTGGAAATATGAAGTAGAACCAAATAAGGTCAGTCACGACACCGACCCTTCGAGCCAAGATTTATCATCAATATTGCACAAGGGTTTCTAACTAAGTGCGTGCTGTAGTATCATCAATATTTCATTATGGAAAACATGCGACACGTGCTGTAATTAACGTTTACTGTGCCGTTTTATCACTAAAGCAAATTTGTCTAGGGACATACACGACTTGGCGCTGGTTCCAGAGGACGGAGTAGGAGTGGAAGTCAGTGGTGGGGTCGAACCAGAGGCCGAGCCTCTGCTCCCGGTTGCCCACCCCGTTCACGTACACGTTGGTCTGCACCAGGTACGGCTCCCCTGTCGTGTTGCCCAGGAACTCGAAGTCGAACTCGTTGTGGTTCGGTCCATCCGACGACATCTGCACATCACGACGACAATTAAATAACTCGCGAACACAATGTTTCGTGTCATCACCATCGAGGTTATGATTTAAGTCAAATATTTCTCAGCCCGTGCATTAAAGGGGTTCACGGGATTGATAAATAGGTGCGGGTTAGGTTTCGTCGCCAAGCTACGATAAATGGTGGGGTGGCGGTACGGCTACATGCGCATTGATTTTTCAGTGGAATCCAAGATTAAATCCTCTGCAGCTGGAAACATGTCAAAATGAATTCAATGGGACTGATGGCGACCCTTCGTCCTGTACTGGGGGACCCGGAGACATGAAATAAATCCCCTTTTTTCCCCGTCCCCCCCATCATTATCATAGCATTGTCACAATGAATCCACTAATTAGAATGAAAAAAAGACGAAGGCATCATCAGTCGATTTACTCACGTAGTAAGCAGTGACGGTCCCAGCCGAGTCGCCCTCGACGAGCTTGATCTGGATGGTAACCTTGCCGAACATGTACTTGCTCTTCGACCCGAACCCAGCGCCTAAAAACACACACCAGAAGAGTTAGAACCCACCCCAATTTCATCGACTCTTTTCCATTCACCAAAGAACCGATCTTTATCAAGCCTCTTTTAGAAGTTTAACGTGTATCACATGCGAAAACACACGCCCCGACCCAACAGTGAAGTGGCGACGGACAACAAGAAACCGGTTAATGGGTATTTCATCTCAAGAGCAAGAAACGCGCTCTGTTTTGGGTTTCAGCCTCTCTTTTCTTGCGTTCAAAGAACCGAAAAGAGTCCCGTATTGTCGAACAAAACAGAGGATTTCTGCTCAATGTTTTTACCAGAGTAGTTGTCAAGCTTGAGCTTGAGAACCTCTCCTTCGTAGACAAAATGGTCCATAGCCCAGCCCGGCTGGTAGAGCTCCTCAAACCTCGCACCCATCCCCAGACCCACCAACAACGCAAGACCCACGAACAGACCGAACGACACAGACAGTTTGGAAAAGACCGGGACGGCCATTGAAGAAGAAGAAGAAGAAGAAGAAGACGAGCGAGAGCAGAAGCTTTTCTTCACGAGCTCTGAAGCCGCTCTGTTTCTCACCACTCACTTGAGTGAGTGAACGAGACCAGCCCCCCGTTTTATAGCCGCTTCTCACTGGCTTCGCTTCCTGCTCCCGCACAGCCCACTTGCCACGTCACGCGGGCCGCGCGCCACGTGGGGCATCCACGTCCCCTTCCGGATTTCTATAGATGGAACCCGAGAGGAAAAAGGGGGAATATGCGAAAAATAAAATGCGGGTCGACACGGAGGTCGAAATTGAAAATTGAAAATTGAAAAATGGAGCCGTTGCCGCGGCCAGTGAGCTGGCGAGAGCTGGTCCCTGTGGGAGGGGGCACGCTGCGCCACGACACGTCGCTGTCCGAAACGCGACCGCCGGGACAGATGAGGGCCAGTGGGCGCGCGCCACGCGGAGGGCTACAGCTGGTGGGAGTGGTTGTGTCCAGTTGTCCCGAAGTTAAAAAGAGGGCGGGGTCCTCCTTTTTGGGGGCCGAGCAGTGGGGTCCACGTGTTTTTTTTCTAATTATTTTAATCTCCCTGTTCCTCTTCCTCCTTTCCCTTCCAGGTTTTCTGTTCTTTTTAACTTTTGCTGACGGCAGTGCCAGCTGGACACTGACCCAAAGTGGATTCATGCGCTGTCAAATTCATAAAAAAGAAAGGGAGAATTCATTTCGCGATTTAATCCACGCCGCGCCGGGGCAATTATTTCCATCTTTTCGGGCCTCGGGGTGGGCGAATCACACCTTCAACGTGATAAATGTAACCTTTTTTTAAATCCAATTAGTCGAATCCGATGTGTATTTAATGGGGTAAAAGTTTGAATAGAGTAACTTGGCCATGCTTAGTTGTAAGCTTCGTGATGATTAGATGGTAATCCGGGAATGTTAATCACGTTTAGTGGGTTGGTTTTACTCTCTATATATCTAATATTACATGGAGCTGCACGTAGCGGTGATGGTGTCTTTGAGGATTTTGTAGATGGACGTGCTTTCTTCTTCTTCTGTTTTTTACTTTTTTGTGGTCGAAAGATGGGTGTGTTGACATGATGGGAGTATAGGGAATTCGAATGGGTACGGGCGGCTTGCCTTTCTAGTGAGGGAATCAGGGGAAAGAGGGATGGGCGAATGGGGGGTCCAATTCAGAGTACTCAATGCGCTTCAATCCAACCACAGGCCAGCCATATTTCTTGTTTTTCCCTCCCAAAAAACAGCCTCATCCCTAGGGAATTTGATAAGGCATTGGATGGTCGATTCTTAGATCGAGGATGGATAAAATTGTCATGAAAAGAAAAAAGAGAACTCAAAGGCAATTAATACCACAAAAAAACCCTAAATTATATATATTACGACACAAATAACCCCAATTTTCTTTTTGTCGTCAAAAACTCTAAACTTGCCTACTGTAATACAAATAATAATAAAATTTCGAACTTATATCAATTAAAATAAGGGTTAATATCACGAAAAACCCAAAACTACTACATATGTGACAAATTTACCTCATCACCGAAAACTCTAAACTAATACACTTGTGACAAATTTATTATAAACTAATCTTTTTGAACACTAAAAATCTTAAATTGGTACACTCGTGACAATTTTTTTTTTTTTATGATCCCATAATTACCGTACAGCCGGCAACCGGCGCACCCGTAACAATTTTATATCCATTTCATTTTATCGTCGAATTACTGAGTTGAATAACACGTGGCAGTTGATAAATGTATCAATTTGGGTTTTTATCATTTGTTTGTCACGGGTATACTAGTTTTGTGATCTTTTGTTATTACATATGTATCAATTTAAGACTTTCCGTGGTCAAAAATTAGTTTTAGATAAATCTATTATGTGATTTTTCATTGTTAAAAAAATAATTTTAACTAAATTTAATCACATGTGTACTAATTTATGATTTTTTTTTTTTGTGTGGCATAAACCCTTGAAATAAAAGTTACATACGACTTTAAAAAAAAGTTTAGGATATTTGTATTATAATGAACAAGTTTATGATATTTTGCGATAACAAAAGTTAGAGATATTTGCGTGGTCATGTTACATATAATTTGAGATTTTTAGGTGATATGTATTAAAAATGAAAAAAGAAAAGGAATAAATGAAACTTTTGGAACAAGGTCGGGGATGGATGGGAGTGGGCTGCAAGCCTGCAATTGCGTCCATGCTAGTTAAGGTGGGGCTGCGACGTCCGGGAGTCCCGTCCTGATCGTGATGACAAAAAAAGGAAGGTACCGTGACGTACGGTGCTTTGCTCCTTTTTGAGCAATCGGCATTTATATATTAACTTAAAATTGGGAAAACAAATACCCTAAAAAATAAGGTCGTGTGATCGTACGGCACCCCAACCCAGAGAATATCTGACAGACCAGTTGCGCGTTCCCACGTGGCTCGATATATTTTGCGCGATGTTTTTTATGTTTCCGCAGTATCATCGGATTCTTTTTTTTTTACTTTTCAAATTTGTTTTGCCCGACGAATACGAAATGACGATATTTCTCCAGACCAAACGACGTAGTATCGTATAAGCATCGTTAGCTAATTAGCCGGCTAAGTGAAGGAATACCAACACAATCACCAAGCTCCATAATCCCATCAAAATACGAGTTTCACAGGGCGGATTCGAACCTAGAAACATTGGTTTCTAGATTGACAATATAGTAATATGTCCTTATCGCCGGGTCATTTTCAAAGTGGATAAATACCAATTTTTATTTAACTCGAAACACATGAGGTGCTCGGCCTTAAATAGAAGTTCAATTCCCTAATTAGAAAACTTCGGGAGAGAGAAAATCACACCACATGGCCCAACTGTATAGGCATTGGTCATGGAGTACGCACTTAGTTACAGGCAAGACGCCTTTTCTCTGCTCTATGAAATTCTTCCCTTTCGGCAAAATGACATGTCAACTTCGACACGCCATGACCCATTTGATGGATAAATTTCCCCTCCTTTTTATATATGGAACATCTTCATTTTCCCCTATCAACTATAATGAAGACCTAAAGAGACTATTTAATACGTATTCTAAGCAGTGGTTAAACAAGTTAATTAACAAGGGTGTTTCGCTTGGTTATAAGGTAAATAGACAGACGTAGATAACACAAGGGCTATGCAAAGCGGACTGCCCGGTTGGGGAACTGCTCGGACCGGACTGAACAAGCGGTCGATCCAGTTTCTAAGAGTTTGGTTTGACTCCTAGTTTCTAAAAGTGGAACCGGTATTCGAATAGTTTGGTTCCACTCAATTGCACCGACTACTTATTATTATTATTATTTCTTCAAAAATTTAGTAAAACGTTTAAAAACACCATCTTAGGGTGCATTTGTTTAACGGAAAACTCAATAATAAAGGAAAATGCTTTCCGATAAAGCATTTTCCAAGAATATGGTTTGTTTTCCTTTGTTTTGTGATGTATAATTGAAAATGTTTTATGCCGTTTGGATCCTATTAAAAAATGATTTTGCACTTCATCGCAGGAAAAAAAATGAAATTTTAATTTTAAAAAATTCGAATTTTATTTTATTTACTTTTATTTTTTATATTTTTTCTTTTTATTTCCTTTTTCTATTTTCCTTCTTCTTGTCCTTCACTCCTTAGCTTCCTCACGCCATCCCTTTCTGCTTCATTTGGCAGTTCGTTCTTGGTTGGCTTACAAAGGGTGAGCTCCAACTATTGTCGGAGGTGACGAGCTCATCAGCTGGCCGCTAAAGGCTACGAGCTTGCGCAATCTGGCGAGGCTTGAGCCTCATCGGATGGAGGCCACGAGCTCACCTGATCTGGCGAGGCTTGAGGCTCATCGACCTCGGGCACGCTCAAGCCTTGTTGTCGAAGGCCATGAGATCGCATGATCTGGTGAGGCCATAACTCACTGGCCATCCTTGTGGCCGGTGACGGGTGGAGAAGAAGCAAAAAGAAAAAGGAAGAAAATAAAAGAAGGAAATTTTTATTTTTATTTTTATTTTTTTAAAACGTTTTCCATTTTTTTTAAAAAAAAAATAGAAAATTCAAATTCAATTTTTTAAAAATATATTTTTATAAGAATAATTGTTTGTAAACCAAGCATCAAATCTAAGTTTTGATAGATTCGAAAAACATTTTCCGATCTTTTCAAAGGGGAAATCATTTTCCTGAATTTAAGCTTTATTAGGAAAACGTTTTCCGTTGACTCATTTTCCTGAGTGAACCAAACGCCGGAAAATGAGAAAAATGCTTTCCTCGAAAATATATTCCGCAAAACAAACACACCCTTAGTCCGATTCCAAGTAGTGGGAAAAAAAAGTGACCGTGTCGGTGATATAATTTTTGCAATTGATTTGATTAAAGATACTCGAATCAATCCGAGGTTTAGATTGATATTAATTAGCAATTCAAAATGATTTCATATCTTTGTTTTTTCCTTTTATTAGTTACACTTTGTAAAATAAATGCATGTAAAGAATATATATCTAATAAGAGTGAATACAAAGGAATTCTTTAAGCTCATTTTCTCTTTTACTTTGCATTAGACTAGTCCTATTGGATTGGATTGGATCATAAATTAATCATCTCTAGATAACACATTAGGACTCACATAAGAAAACTCACGGTGCGCAACTTTAGTGGAGGCTTAGCTAGAGCTCTTGCGAGAAAATGCTTTCGAATCATAAAAGGTTTGAATTAAAATTTCAAAAATTTCATCCTAGGCATGACATTTCTAGGCTCACCCATTTGGATAGTTCTAATCTATTCCTGGTCACGTTAATCAAATCTTTCTAGGAGCGTCCTAGGGAAGCTGGATTCGATCATCAAGGTGGAGAAACAAGTTGGATTTCATCTTGTCGAAAAATTTCTTATTCTTTTCCTCGTAGGGGCGCGCGCGCGAAGCATCATGGACGAGGTGGGGTTCGCACGTGAGTCGAGACCGGGACGGGAGGCGACGGTAGTGCTCGGGTTCGATTGGAAAATAACGATTAAATAATGCATTAAAAAAGGACAAAGTTGAGGAACACAACAAGTTGACCTTCGTGCCGAGGTTAGGCCGTCGCACGTGATCCCCTACGGGATTGACGAACGATGCCTGCCCTGCCCCCCACTCTCTTCTTTTATTTTTCCTCTCTCATCTATTATGAAGCACTCTCCTTCAATGGAGAATCCTCGATAATCGCGCTCACGAGTGTTCTCGAAACACTCCTTGGATTTATTTAATTAGGAACGCATTCGATTTTCTCGATAGCGATTGCACTTGACAAGAGGACCGTCGGTATATTAAAAATTATGAAATTCTCTAGATTTATTGTGTTATAATGGTCATTTATATTTTCTTGTATTTAATAGAGCTAATGCCATGAAAAATCTAAAACTAATACATTTATAAAAAATTTACTCTCCATTAATTTTCGTTAAATTTATCGTCAAAATGTATATTAGTTTAGGATCTTACTTTCCCTTTGTTAGGGATATACTAATTTGTGCTTTTTCATATGCTATTAATCCAATTTAATCCAAATTAATTAAGATTATATTTATCATAAGTGTATCGATTTTCAATTAAAAAAATTAATTTGAGATAAATTTGACATAGACATATTGATTTAAAATTTTTCGTGAGATTATTTTTATATTTTATTAACAACATAGTCAATCTTACCAATAATCACTGCACTTGACAAGACAAGTCGCGATGTTAAAAAATTATTAAATTCTCTCGGTTCATTGCTTCATGATTGTCGTTTGGATCTTCTTGTTCTAAATAAAATCCTCGTACAAATTTTCTGCCGGGCACGTTGAAAATGGTGCTCTTTTTATTCTTTAAAATAGGGGGTCGGATGTGGAGAAGAGACAAGGGGTCGCCTCCCTTCGAATAGACAGACGAAGCTCGCACGCAAGTAATTAAAGGAGACGATGACGACGTGTTTTCTGCATCATCCGGTCTCCATTTGCATCCAGATCGGTGAACGTTGGCTGCTTCTGCTCGACCCCTTCCGCGCAGCAATCTCTTTTTCCCCGAGCATTTTCCGTTCTCGCTCCGATCACCGCCGTTTCATATGAGGGAAACTGTTTCCGAGGAAGGTACCGAGCTCTAGCCTTTGGTACCACTGAATTGTACGTCCATAAGATATCAACGACCCGCGTGTGGAGGAAATAGAATATAACTCGAATGTCCCCACCGTTTCATCCGACGTTCGGTCTTCCATTCGTTTGGCATCCAATCCCGCTCCTACTATTGCCAAGATTTCAAAAAGATGCTCCCTCATCACTTTATCCACTGATAAATCATTGCCCCTACTGTTGCGTGCACTGGAAAATGATTTTTAGACATTTTGCTTTAATTGGTCACGTTGCATCCATCGTCATTTCGATCCATTTCCATTAGCCAACTTCCAGCAGCGCCTAGGATTCTAGGAATGACATCGCGACGAAAGTCATTGCTTCACATGCCAATCCTTCCTCATAGTGATCACTGATCAGTCCATGAAACGATTCCCTAACTAGCTTTCGCAGCGTCCGTCTTTCCCTGCCTTCCACGCAAAAGCCTCTGCTTTTCGGAGCACAGGAATCGCGCACGAGTTTACTGATCATCCTTAAGTTAACGTGTGCACCATCACCTGCCTACAAAAGTCTTGTATTATAGTGGTCACATGCCAAGTTTACTTCTATACGTTGTGAGGAAAAAGATGCGAGGATTGATGGCTCTGTGAAGGACCATCAAAAGGCACGAGCATCCAAAATCAAAAGCTCTTAAATCTTCTACACAGCTCTAATAGACATGGAAGCAAAATGATAGATATTGGTCCACTATTGAAGACATATATTTTCCACAATAAGGCGCATGTCCAACCTCCAAAAGCAGAGAAAATCCGTGAAAAATGCGGTATAATGTTAAGAATCATGTTTGCTTTTGTGAGAACAATCTTGGAGCCATCATAATTAATCCAAAGTCTTGCCATCCTACAGCAAAATTTCTATCTTTTCTCTGTTTTCTACCGCCATCTCCCACCTGCAGATCTGCTCTTCTCCCGACGTCCCACAATGCAGAAGCTAATGGACTAGAAATATCGTGACAAAGTGAGATTTTTGGTTCGCGCTCCAGACTGTCAGGTTGAACATCTGTCAAAGAAAATCCTATTGACTACATTGACTGGCAAGGCATACGCTGGATCTAAGGCTTTAACTCCTGGATACTCGAGAAGCGAAAGACCTGAAAACACCCGCCGAACAGAAAAGATTAGCAATATGCCCAGAGATAACTCTAGTGGAAGAAAGTGTATCAAGAGGCATGAAAACAACCCCACCCAACAGAAGAAGAGAAAAGCAAAGAAGGGAAAGAAGGAAAAGAAAAGCAAGAGGGACAAAACAACTGAAAAAACAAGGAGAACAAAGAGTCCATTCGGATAGCCTATATCAGCTAATATTGGCATTGAGTTTTATTGCAGTTTATGTTGCATCCACATAATAGTTGACCAGACAACCATTTTCAATATGTCGCGTGATTTATGGTAGGATATCAAGAAAACACTGAATGCACTAATTCAGTTGATAGGATTAGCCAATTTCAACTGAGAGATTGCAAAGGTACATGGCAAGACCTAACTATTAATTACCAGCCACTCCAAAATATGTATGGTACACGTCTACGGCATCATCTGGCCTATCAGATATTCCACCGTTTTCAGTGTCCTGAAATCACAAAGCCACCAGATCAACAGAGTTCTCTGAAAATCAAAACATAAGACAGGAGCTCTATATCCTGAAAGATTTCTAGTTCTACATGCATCCTAGAAGGACATTCAAATAAGTAACCTGACGGTCCAAGATGAATTTGATGAGCTTTTCTTTGTCAATCCAGTGAGCTCTGTCAATCATTATCAAGCTAGACAGCACCCACCAGGAGTAGCAGACCTGTGATAATGCAACAAGATGAGTACAGACTTTGACAATAATATTCAAGTGAAATTAGCTTAAACATTAGTTGTGGTGCCTACATCAGGAAGTTTCTCCGGGCGGCCATTCAACCCTCCGGATTTGACTTGACGCTCACATAACCACCAGCCGAGAAGGTCCTTGTTAATGTGATGGAGTGAACCCGTGATAGCCAGAGCACCCACACAACAAAATACTGCAGGAATGGCTATGTGAATCTCTCTTCGATTCATATGCTTAAATCCATGAACATAAAAGTAAAAATAAGATAAAAAGGGAATCGCTAAGGGGTTTTACCACTGATTTCTTTTTCAGCCTACTGGCTTCTCCATCTACTGGTCTTTCGCATCAAGAGCCAATCAAAATCCAATGCATAAAAGCAAGTAGTGGAAAAAAAAATCTGAAGCTGCTCTCTCTAGTTTCCACTTCTTGCTTAATAGGTTTTAAATTGAGAATACATGTAAAAAATGACATGTTTACATGCAATAGGGCGACATGTTGAAATACAACTCATCAACATTTTCATCGTATGTCGAGTAAAGGTTGCAGATATACCAATTGTACAATTACAACTTCAAAAACTAAATGTGATAAAAGTCATAACTATTATTAAGAAGCAAAAGCCACAGCGAAAGATAATTTGAAATTGATCCTAACTGTTGAAAATAACCAAAACTGCCCATTGGCTTGACATGAAAAAGGACAATAAAACTCGAATTGATTTTCCAGTTGCCATCTCTATCTTAAACAAGTAATCAGGCAACTAATTTTCCTTAAACTCTATATACACCACTCTTTGACCCTTGATTTTCAAATTGCCATCTACCAGTGTTATGTTGCTCTGCTCTATCCTCAATGGTGACAATAAACACTTTCTGTTGCAGACTATCACGGGTTGCCACCAGTTCAAAGGAAAAGCCACTGAACTTAGTAAGGAATTAAGTCCAAGCCAGCTTGTCCAGTTTCAAAAAGTCTCACAAAAATAAATTCCAGCTAATCTTAACTACTGCTCTGCGCATGTCATTGACCAAAGCCCAGGTTTTCACATCTCTCTCTAAACAAACCATAAAATGGTTGGCTGGAAAGTGAGATTAATTGTTTGAATCTGACATAGTATATCATGGATATCAATTGAAGCAGGAGATGCACTGAACCAAATGTTCATCCAGAAATGCTTCTAAACAATTTTGTCACACAAGCTAGAGGTACTGCTCAGCTTCCAAATATAATGAAGGAGCAGATAAAATTATCATTGGGCGATTCAAAAGTTTCAAGCGCTTAAAAGATTCAAAATTGAGCAAACTAAAAGCACTCCAAACATTCTCTCGACCACTTAGAACAGAATTTCATTTTGTGGTGATAAAGCTATACTTTTTGCACTCACAGAAAGAGGCTACCTTATGCATACACATATATTTGACTTCCAAAGCACCTATCAGAAAGTAAAATCAATGAAAAAGTTCCAGCATAAGGTTATGACATACTTTGCCCTGCGTGGGACTCTCCACCAGGAGTGCAACCAAACCCGCCATCCATATTTTTGCAACTCACAATGTACTTCACAGCCTTCTCCACATCCATCGAATCCAAGCGCTTCAGTATTGAAAGACAGCATATGGCAATGTACGAGAATCTTTGAAGAGAAAAAAATTGTGACGAGAATTTTGAATATTTGAGCGACATCCTTGAGAAGCACGAACATTCCAGAGGTCAGTGACAAGGACAATACCGAGTATCAACTTCTCCCCATGTATCCCCTGAAAAGGATCCATCTTCTTTTTGCAGTGATGTGACATCTAAGTTTAAGTATAGGAACAGCAATATAAAAGCTTTCACGCCAAAAATTATCCAACAGTAAGAAAATCAATCACAGAGAGAGCCTCCTCATTTATGTTTGGCTGGCAATATACAGGCAAAGCAATAACATTAACAAAGGCTCTATAACATCCAAAAGTAGACAAATTTGCTGACCACTTCAAATGAAACACAGAGAATAATGATTCACAAGTTCGTCCTCTTTAAGTATATTACTAGATGACATCCAAAACTGACAAACAAAAAAACACGAACTCTTCATCCATGACAAGAGTTGAATATATAAAATGCTCTATTCCAAAGGAATGAAGGATACATCCAGTCACCTTATCGATATCAAGAACATCTAGCTTGTCAGAGAGGGCCAAAACTTGCACAGCACTGAGTGTATAATGCACGTGAGGATCATGTCCAATGTTTCCACCAAAGCCACCTGCAGAAAGAGCCCTGACAGATGCTCAGACTTGCTCTTTGAACTAGAGTTCTATAGAGAATACAGCAACACTAACATTAATCACTCCTGAGACACTGTCATTAATAGATTTGAGTCACATTATCCTAGCCCCAAATAAGGAAAGTTTAAACAGATAAGAAACTCAAGTATAGGACTATTCTAAAAGACGAACTATTTAAATGTTAGTTTCTGTTAGGTGCATCTTTAACGTGGGTAAGCACAAGAAAGAAGCCAAGAGATCTACAGATTCGTACAAACCAGACTCGTGTTGGCATTTCATGATCCACGAAACAACGTCCTCTGAATCCACGGTGTCAAGTTTTCCAAGAAGATCCAGTGCGGTTAGTCCCCAATAAGCTCCATTCATTCTCAAATGATCCATAAGCACAGAATGGAAATCATCTTTCCTCTGACCACAAGGTCACCAAAAAACTATTCAGTGAAAAACTGAAATAGTGGATAGCAGATCCCAATGTACCTGGTCATTTTCATATATTGGTAGAAAACACAAGAAGGGGATTGTACACTGATACCCTTTCAACTGATAATATATACTCGACATGTTTATTGCCAACAAGCTCCCCCATCTGTCAATATTTAGACAGAAATTTTCAGACAAATATTAGAATTCACTAATTCAAGTGCAAGAGTCTGTATTCCGAAGTAGAATATACTTCCAATAGCATCAAAATCATACACATGGATTCAGTCACAACATCATTGGAATCTTTGCACCTGTTCCTTTTAGTTGCAGATATTAAAAAGATACATGTCTCCGAAGTCAAACCAGTGAAAGGAAACAATGAAATATTCCTGACCTAATGTTGTCTTAGATTTTAAGACACAACATATCCCACACGGATCTGATTCAGTCGACAAACTTCGGTTTGATCTTTATAGTTTTCCTGATGCTCATCGTAAGGAGACAAAAACAGGCAAAGAAACATCTACCACTTTTCTAATTACCCCAAGCTAGAATTTTTTAGATGCTAATTTGCACAAAAGCTCCAAGCGAAGTGCTTGATAAAGAAGTCGCGCCCAAAATTGGACCCTAAACATATTTCCAGCACCATTTCTTACACGCAGGCATTCATAGATCACTTGAGCACTCCATGAGAAAAATCCTGAATGTGAAATGTAACGATTCATTAGACAGTATCATAACCGACAGAACACAAAAATAAGGGGGAACCGAGTGGCAACCGCTATTCAAACCAAGATCCATAATCCAGTCATGTCAAGTAACTAGTAGCCCCAGACAACTTTTGAACTGTAAATTTTCTCATCGCTGAAAGAACACAAGCAAATAGCGGAGAGTGGGGCCAATGTAATTATGCAAACGAGTGCTGACAGAGGCAAAGCACGGGGAACATTTGCGGCAAGTCCTCTGGGAATTTCATCAACCAGATGGAGCGCAATGTCATGTCGACACAAACACCCGATCCCACCAAGAGTGCAGTTTCTGTCCCCTTTCAAGCGACCCACGAATCAAGGTAATTGTCCAAACAGACCGTTTCGACGACGAATAACAAGATGGGTGGTTTGGATTACCGAAAGGGGAGGGAGATTGAATGCTGGCGAGTCAAATCAAGAGCCTACCTTGTCAATGGCCCTCGATAAACCGCGATCGTCACACGTAAAAATGGACTCTTTATGGACTCAACGAACGTTACGGTCAGTCCGGTTTGCTTAGCAGTGAAGCGAAGGCCAACCCGTCTTCTCCCTGGAGCTCACGTTTCTGAAATGGTTTACAAAAGTCTTCCATACATACTGTATAGCCTACGTCGACCGAGTCAAATCTGAAAATTCTCAGTTTGGACTTCATCTTGTACCAGGTTGCATTTGTGATGTAAATTAAGGAGGTGTTTTGTAAACATTCTACTCTTAAAAATAAAATTTCCTCCAAAATGATTCTTTTCATTCTATCATTCAAAATTTCTATTTCCAGATAAAAATGCGTTTGTTAGGATTTTTATATTTTCTTATTTTTTAATATTTTAATGTTTTTATTACTTTTTTTTTTCTCTTTTTCTTTCCGTCTTCTTCCTTTTTTAAGGCTGATTGTTAGCCATGACAATGACCGACACCTCGCTTTGTAGAGGCTTGCCAGACCTCACCTAGCTGGCTATGGTAGTTGCAAAAGCGATCGGCAATGTTTGGTGACTGGTTGGGAGGAAGAAGAAAAAGAGAGAAGGAGAAAGGAAGAAAATAAAAGAGAGAAAAGAGAAAAAGTTGGATTTGATTATGAAATTATTTTTGAAAATAAGAAATTATTTTTTCTAAAAAATGATTTTTTTGTTTTTGAGAACAAAAAATTTAACGAAGGAACTTCTATTCTATTTTTATTTTAGAGAATAAAATAATAAAATTAGTTGTTCTCCAAAAGCAAACGTTACTAAGGGTGTGTTTTTGAAGACTTTTGGGGAAAGTTTTTAGGAAAATGTAAAGATTTTGAGTTAAATGTGTTTTTCAATATGCAAATTGTGTTTGGTAAATTGTAATTTAAAAGCCATTTGTAAGTATCTTTGAGTAAAATGGTGTTTGCGGGAATTATATTTACAAACAACTTTAGTGATTAATAATAATAATAAAAAATTATCAAAAAAATAAAAAAGCTCGTCGATGGCCTCAGGGTTGAGCAACCTCCAGCGAGGGTCGCTCGACCTAGATCTAGGTCCGCCAAAGGTCGCATGACCAGATCTAGTTGCACGGAGGTCGGGCGACCAGATTTGGTCGTGGCGAGGTTGTGCGACCTTCGGCGACTAGATCTGGTCGTGCAGAGGTCGCACTGACGCTACTCGCCGGGTCGCGCGACTTGCGGGCGGTCGCTGCGACTCCCCGGGGTTACGCGATTGGGCGGTGACGGTCGTCGTGACCTCATCCACCTCAGCCGCGATCTCGCCGACCTCTCAAGCTTGTTTATGCCGCCGGAGAAGAAGATGAACAGTAGTTCATGAATAATGACATGGGCATTTCGAGAATGCTCAAAGCCCAAGGTAAGTCCTAGGCTGCCTTGGGCTTTCAGCCTTACAAATGCTAGCATCCCTCCAAAGTCCCTTGGAAAGTAGTTCCCAAACACCTCCATTTTGGCCCAAAGGCCTTTAGCCCATTAAAGCCCCTTGGAAAGCAGTTCCCAAATGCAGCCTAAACAGGGCTTGAGAGATTTCCACAAAGTGATAAGAAAATCCGATTGCTTTATCGATCCAGCAAAAACAAATGGGCCCAAGAACATCAAGAACCCATAAGAATTCAAAGGGATCGAATCCTGTAACGAGGCCTGCAAGCCCAGGCCAAGGGACCCTCCATACGACGCCGCAAGATCCTAGCTCTTCGATTCGGTTCTTGAACATTCCAGCGCCAGTCCCTTTTCCACAAGGTGGGGGCCGCGCGATCTCTGGAAGAACAACGATCATCGCTAAAGTGCACGTCCCGCGTGAGATTCTCTCGCTACAGGCCAGCGGGAGGGGCGGCGACGGCATCCGGACAACGCCCTCCCAAATAAAATCTTCGATCCCACGAACCACGCAGCGTCACGTGGACGAAGCAAATTTCGACCAGGTGTTGCAGTAAAAACACGACGACGCCAACGGGTGGACGAGGGACGAGCCCGGGCAACGTGTGATCCGAGCGAGACGCCAACAAAAGATTGGACGAGAGGGGAGCCCCAGCAACGTGTGATCGAGCGTAACGATGGAGAGGAAGAAGATAGGATGAGGAGGATGTGATCCGCTGCGACGACGACGACGGAAACGACGTCGCTCGAAATCGAAAAAGGCAAGTTGGAAGTACCTGAGGCCATCAGAAAAAAATTATCAGCTTATTCCAACACTTCGGTCATAGAAAATCGGAAAATGGTAGTATAAATACGGGAGTGTTAACGTTAGCGAGAGCCTGCACTGACCCCTGAGCTCTCGCTTTATATATATTTTTGGCTCGGCTCGGTTCGGTTCGGTTCGGTTCGGGCAATTAATGGCGCTTCGTCTTCTGTTCACACCTCATATCCCGGTGCTTTCCTCTCGGAGGGCCAACGGTCGAGTCCGTTGTTCGGCGAGCACGCAGGTCTCTGATCCTCAAGAAGGTCGACGATCGGCCAATTATCAGCCATCGGTCTGGACTTACAATTACCTTCAGTCCATTGTGGCCGATGAAGGCCGGATATCTCGCCGCGAGGTGAAAAACCACACGCTACCTAGCCGTTCGTTCTCTCTTCGAGATATCTATGCTAAAGTTTTTAAACAAAGTAAAGAAGATTTCTGCGATTTGGATCCCACTTAATTATAATGATTAGTTGGATGATTGGACGCTACGTTCGAATACGATAGATTTTGTGCTAAAATCACGACATCTTTCACTCAAAAGAAAAAAATAGATTGGATCGTATATCGGCCACTAGTGGTGTGGAGCATTACCAAGTGCACGTGGACAGGGTAGTTCAGTGCATCGGTGGGGGAATTAGTCTCATTGAAACTTTGATTATCCACATGTTCTCGATGAAGCATGAATGAAATGTCAGAATTGGAGTGGACAATTATCCTAGGATGAACTGTAGATCAAACTCTTTTGTATCGTACTTTTATGTTAGGCACTGATCTAATAAGTTTATGACTATGAAATTTTAGTTAATGATCTCCATATCATCATGATTGGCAAGTCATGTGGTCTCATCACTAAGAGTTATCACTTTTATTAATAGGTTATATTTTCTTCCATCCCTATTTTTCTCCAACCATATTTACGATGGGTAGACCTGAGCAGGTCTTTAAACTGCTCAATGAGGGAAACGGAGGGAAAACCTCCCTAGGGAGAGTGACCCCTTACGCCCCTCCAAGGCCGGGATCCGGGCCTTGTAAAAGATTCCAGCCCTACCGGGGGAATTTGCTTTAAGCAAAGGGGTTCCCACTCCTACCCCTAGGCCTGATAGGGCTCTACTTCCCTGGAGGCCATTCCTTTGGGCGCGCATCACTAAGAGTTATCACTTTTATTAATAGGTTATATTTTCTTCCATCCCTATTTTTCTCCAACCATATTTACGATGGATGAATTGCAGGTCGTGAGTGATGTCCATGTTTGTCTCCGCTAATCAGAACACTTGTTAGAGCAGGTTTCCTCCAAACAAGGATGGAGAAAAACATGGGCCTCTCTACCGATTGCGATTAGTTAGCAACATAACCCAAACAAAATCTAGCGCATGCCATGAAAAAGATGGAACTCCTGTATCCTCCAATCTCTTTACGTTTGTTGCACACATGTGACACTATTTCATTTTAAAAAGTGATCTTAAGATAGAAGATTCACTCCTCTTTCTTTGAAGTATCAAAGCTTTTTAAGGAGAGCCAACATATGTGTCTGAAGAATTATGTTTCCTTCTTTGCTTTTTACTAGGGTTCCAAAACTAAGCTGTGGATTCTTACTTTCTTCTAACGTAGGTTGAGCAACAGAAAGAGAAGGTGCAAATATTGGAAGAACAAGTGAGAGGTGCTCTCAATGACGAAAGAGCTGAAACCTTTACCATATTTGCTATGGTTGATGATATTCAACGCTTAGGGCTGGGAGATCATTTCGAGGAAGACATTTCGAACGCTCTTGGCAGATGTGTCTCCAAGGGTGCGGTCTTCATGAGCCTACAGAAGTCTCTGCACGGCACCGCTCTCGGCTTTCGGATTCTTAGACAGCACGGCTATGAAGTTTCTCAAGGTATTTCATCGTAAATCTGATGAGAACAAAACCCAATTAGAAGATAATTCTCAAACGTGGGATGATGAAGATGCTTTTGCAGTTTTTGTTATGCTAACTTTCGCGTATGTGGGTTCGAAATGATTATATGAAACAGACAATTATTCTGTAGTATCTATAACAGCTCTCAGCATAGGACCTCACCATATCCTCTCATGAACATATATGTTAGGGGAGAGAGAATTTATTAATGAACAACTGCATAGTATCTTTCTCTAATCAGATGGACTAATCTCGGCTACGAATAATCAGATGTTTTTAAGATCTTCTTGGACGAAAGTGGCAGTTTTGTGAAGACCCTTGGTGGGGATGTCCAAGGCGTGCTGAGTCTATACGAGGCGTCCCATTTGGCCTTAGAAGAAGAAGACATCTTGCACAAGGCTAGATCATTCGCCATCAAGCATCTCGAAAACCTTAATAGCGACGTCGACAAAGATCTTCAAGACCAAGTGAAACATGAATTGGAACTGCCTCTGCACCGTAGAATGCCATTGCTAGAAGCTCGACGGTCCATTGAAGCCTACAGCAGACGCGGATACACGAATCCTCAAATTCTCGAACTTGCCATGACGGACTTCAACATTTCGCAATCAACTCTCCAAAGAGATCTTCAGGAAATGTTAGGGTTAGTCTACAAACTCATAAGGATAAATCCTACAATCAATGATGGAATTGATGGACGATAAGGATATTAGAAAAACTTGCAACGCATAATCTGAAATTTTACTCTCTGGGTTATTGCAGATGGTGGAATAATACTGGCCTCGCAAAAAGGTTGAGCTTTGCGAGGGATAGACTCATAGAGTGCTTCTTTTGGGCAGTAGGAATTGCCCACGAGCCTTCGCTCAGTATTTGTCGGAAAGCGGTGACAAAAGCGTTCGCGCTGATCCTTGTCCTCGATGATGTGTATGATGTTTTCGGCACATTGGAAGAGCTGGAGCTATTCACAGACGCCGTTCGCAGGTCCATCTCTCTTCGATTTCACCTGGAGATACTAATGTTCATGCGTTTCAGAAGTTGGAAGTTCTTCACCTTGTCATTTGTGTGGTTTCAGATGGGACCTCGATGCTGTGGAAGATCTTCCTGTCTATATGAAGCTGTGCTACTTAGCTCTCTACAACAGCGTGAACGAGATGGGTTACGAAACTCTCAAGGAGAAAGGGGAAAACGTCATCCCGTATCTAGCCAAAGCGGTACGCGTAAAAAGCCCTCTTTGGTACTCGACCTGGTACTAATCGACCGCGAATGCACCCGAGTTCTAGGAATTTCCTACCTAAAGAACGAAATTTGGTGTTTCTACTGTTTCGCAGTGGTATGACTTGTGCAAAGCCTTCTTGCAAGAAGCAAAATGGAGTAACAGCAGGATCATCCCAGGAGTTGAAGAGTACTTGAACAATGGGTGGGTATCATCATCAGGGCAGGTCATGTTGATTCATGCCTACTTCTTAGCAAGCCCAAGCATGAAAAAGGAGGAGCTCGAATCGCTAGAACATTACCATGATCTCTTGCGGCTGCCAGCCTTGATTTTCCGGCTTACCAATGATATCGCCTCCTCATCGGTATGCATCCTTTCGGCTTTCTCTAGTCCAATTTTTCTCGTGTCGCAGTTTACCTTATACAAGCACTTCTTTTTCGTAGCGAAACAAGTGAAATTAATATCCACACGTTCATAGTCTTTTAAATAGCTTCCTATGATCCTAACAGGCTGAGCTAGAGAGGGGAGAGACCACGAATTCAATACGGTGTTTCATGCAAGAAAAGGGCATCTCCGAGTCAGAGGCTCGCGAGTGCGTTAAAGAAGAAATCGACACAGCATGGAAGAAGATGAACAAATATATGGTCGACTGTTCGACCTTCAATCAATCTTTTGTGCGGATGACTTATAACCTTGCCCGGATGGCACATTGCGTGTACCAGGATGGAGATGCGATCGGATCTCCGGACGATCTGTCGTGGAACCGCGTGCACTCCTTGATAATCAAACCTATTTCTCCTGCGGCATAAAATGGCTAAATTAGTTTGGACAACATCAATTTCCTCCCGTTGGTGAAGGAAAATGGACGTACGGAAACTACAAAATAAAGTAGGTGGATCCTATTGTACTAAATGATTTAAAGGCACTTAATGTACAAAGTACTTTAATTTCGGTTAATTCAATCCATCTAATCATAGCTCAACATTTTCATAATAAACAACAATTGAAGTGTATTTTTGTGACGATTCCAGCACGTCACGATTGTTGTAGAATTACTATTGCCAATATATTCTTCATTGTAATTTTTTTCTTAAGCATGCGGAAGCGTAAGGGACAACAAAAAATTCCAAGGTACACGCGATTTTCTGTAAACATGGCAACTTCATTTCTTATTTATTCATACATGTACATCATATGACAAATGGGGTGTGTTGACACCTAATTTTGGAAAAATAAAATTTCATTTTGAACAAAAGGAAAATAAGGGGAAGATCAATATGATTTGGTTATGAATGGAATGTGGGAATTCTGACTAATTATTCTTGCTTCAATTAGATCTTCAAGAAATCAAGAGAATAAAAGTCAAAATGGAAACCAAACCCAAAATTGGTGAGGATAATGGCCAGATTGATAAATCAAAGGGAAAGTATCAAAAGATTATATTCATCCGGTGAACAGCTTGCAAAAATCAAAACGAACTTGGATGGGTTTCTGGTAACATGAGTGAAAAACCGAAATGCTAATTTGCGATGGCAAATCGGGGCTGAAATTCTGTAATTCCCGCAATCAAGGAAGCATAACTTTCTAAAAGACAATAGAGGTTTTCACTATAAAAAGGCAACGGTTCGTGAGAAAGAGAAGGGGTGATTTTCAAAAAAATTTAGAGCAAAAGTGAGGAAGGTTTTCTCCTCGGTTTCTTTTGAGTTTAATTTTCTTGAAAGGCGAGGCACCCACCCTCAGGGATCTCGGACGATGGTGTAGTCTTCTTGACGATGCCCCATGTTCATCATGCTTCATGGATATTGACGACAAGCCTAAAGCTAAGTCGAGCTTCTTCTTCTTTTTTAAAGTTTGATTGTGTGCAATTTCAATTTGCTATTTGCACTAAGGTGATTTTATTTTTGTTTCTTGCCTAGATTAAACTCCTACATCTCCGACGATAATTCCAGCAGTGAGACATCGAAGTGGCCAATGTACCTAAGCGCTGATTGCCATCCAGTGATTTCACTGTGATAAAACCGGGTTGTTTCTCTCCCTATTAAAGTTGTTTAACCCCATATTTTCACCTAATTTACTTTGTTTTGTTTTGATGTTGTGGTCACAGGTAATTCAATGCCGAACAAAAGGCCACACAATTCCATATTCCACCATAATTGACAAGAGAGAGGCGACAAGAGAAGGGGGGCGTCCACTCAAAAAGTTCTCAGAGGAGACTAGCAAATGATCAAATCAAGAACTAGCCATATGCCCACCAACGCTGCTGCAATTCCCCTCATTTAGTTTTATTTTTATTTCTTTCTTTTGCTTATTTTATGTTATTTTATTGTGTTTTAAATTTTGTTATTATTGTTTAAGTTAGAATATGGTTTGTCAATGTTAATATTTGTGCATTTTGTATGCATTATCCGTAGGGATTTTGTCCGAAATTAATGTAATTATTAATTTGATCCGAAAGACATCGGATCATTTTTTTATTATATTAATTTTTGGGCTTTTTGGTGAAATTTTAATTGTTAAATCACAATAATTATTTAATTTGGTCCGTAGGACTTCGGATCAGATTTGTAATTGTTTTGATCTCCTTGTTGTGATAATTAGGGTTAGAATAACCGTTAATTTGACCTGTGAGACAATAGGTTATTTTTTCGATTATTTTAATCCTTTCTTGCTTTATTTTGTTGATAGTTTAGATTTAATATTTATTTAATAATTAATTATTTAAAAAAAATCAAAATTCTGCATGAGCATATAGGTTTAGTAAATCAGACATGTAGGATTAGGTTTATGAAATTTTCGTCATCTAGTGATTGTTGCTAAGTTCATTGCTCGTCATTAGAACTAGGTCATTTGATTAAATTGCATATTTAATTGTTGCATTTCTTTAATTTCGAATTTTATGGAAAATACAAAAATTAGAATAAATTCATTTCATGCTTTAAGATGGATTGCATGCTTATTCATGTTATATAGTTTAGGTCATATTGCCACGTCATATCATTTCATGTTAAATTAGTAGCATGCATTGCACGACTTTCATTAAATAAAGTGAAAACAAAAAAATTGAGTGATTGCTTATTAATTAGAAATCATATATAGGATTATTGATATGAATTCTGACCTAACAACGCAGTTGCTTTCGTTGCTTTGAGGTAAGTCCTGCATTATTTTATTCGCTTTCTCGGGTGTTAAATTGGTGGTTTGTGTACTCGCATGATCGCCTCACACGTTAGGAAAACGAATTAAAATCAAATCAAGCTGCCTGCAAAACATTTTTGAAAATTAAAAAGAAATGGTACCGAAATGGCACTAGGTAGTTTAGTGTAACCAAGTCCCCGTACCCTTAGTCTCTGGTTCGTAGGAGTAAAATAATTCTCCCTTTATTTTGCTTAGGTGTCTAATCGACCTACCAAAAATAGATTAGTGGCGACTCCTAGATAGTATTTTGCATGTTTAAAAAGTTTAGACTCAAGTCGCGATTTGGTATGGGCTTGGGAGAGCCCGAGCTAAGTTTAAAAAACTTAGCAGTCCATTAACCTAGTTTTAGGCGGTGAACTCGAAAAAAAAATTAGGTCGCGACATGGTGCCATGGGGAAGTACAAAAGGTCAGCACTAAACTGACTATACTAGACTCTAGGTTGGTCACTCCTTCCCACCTAGCTGTACAAGTGTTGTCTAACAATGGCCCATGATGTTCTCAAAATCTTTTGAGCTCCAAAAAATCTTGTTCCCTCCTCTCAACTGAAGTTCACTGTCACCTGTAGTGAATCATCGGGGAGGCAGGTGGGATCAACATTCTAATGATTCGAGAACCTTTTAGTATACACGGTTGATCAATATAAGGAATAAATTTCCTTAACAATGACTAATAGTTCAATTCAGGAATACCAAAGTCGCAATCAATACAAGTACATATTGCCATCATCTTCCGAGGAACTCTGTTACCCCTCGGGAATCTCGCACCCATCCGACATTGCGAGGCATCTGGGGGAACCGTGTTACACTCCCTTGGCATCCGGAGGAACCTAGTTACCCTTTCAGGCATTCCTACTACAACCCGGGGTATTGTTGTCCCAAGGACTGATGGCATTATCAATCACACATTCACACCATGATGCAGCAATTCCATAATTCAATTAAAAGCACATTAACACTACTACCATTAAGGGATTCAAGCATGTATCTAATGAATCATCATTCATTTTCATCCCTTAGACTAATACAAACTCATCCATATAGATGTTAAGTGAACCATTCTAGGCCTAAACTAGCCTCATTAGGCGTCTTGCATGCCTCTAGAGTCGATGGCTGTTGTCTTGGTAATCGATCTCCAAAAATTATGAAACTTTAGTATGAGGTGGACAAGATCTAAAGAAATATCTTTTGTGAAGAACTCAAAATCCGGTTCAGTTCATACAGTTCCGGGCTCAGAACAGTCAAAATCTCCAGGACAAAATTGAGTAGAAAAATAAATATTTCACTAACTTATTGAGATAAAAAAATTATGAAAATTTAGTATGTGGTAGCTTGGGATGTGTTCTACAACTTTTGTGAAGAAAATATTTTAAAATTCTGGACCGAGAAATCTGTAGAAAATGAAAAGCATAAAGAGGTCGGTCCAGCGACCCAAAAACAGATTTTGAATTCTGAAGTTTTTCCAATATATTTTTTTGTCATATGAAATCCAAAAATTCTGAAATTAAAGTATATCGTAGAACAGTCAATAAGGAACAACTCTTATGAAGAATACCCCATGAAATTTGCACCACATAAGTCAGTACAAAATTAGCAAGCTTCTGGGTCGGGCTAGATCTGAACCCGCCCTCAGCCCAGTCACGATTTTCCTTCAAAATTTCTGCCGTTCCGGCCTTCGCACGTGCCAAATATCAACTATCCATGCCTCTACGACCTAACTACAAGTTCGACTATTTTGAACTCGACAACATAGCTAAGTAACGTAGTTGGAACTTCTGACTAAACGAACAACGTAGTCGAAACTTTGATTAAACGAAAATCTCGAACACGTTCTTGGGTTTCTACGAACTATTCTCGTTACACGACAAACGATCAATATAGGATAGAACGGAGGATATCCACTTGCCTTGGGTCCTTGTGAGACAAGATAGTGGTGACGATGCAAGGGCCGAAAAGAGAGAAAAACCCAACCTTCTTGTGCTGAGGAGAGGCCCTACGTTGCTGGCTTCTCTGCACTTTGCTGGTTGAGATGGACGGTGAAATGAAGGGCAGAAGGTGGGAGTGGGGGTTCAGTGACCAAGGAAGAGCTTCCCTCTTTCTCTCTCTTATTTCTTTTCTCCACTGCCATACATGGTCAATTTGAGCAGCACTTATTGACTCATGCCAGCTGGAACGTGGAGCACCTTGGAGAAGATTCAAGAGTCTTGGTAACTTTCTAAGCTATTTCTTTAAAGGCCAATGCCTTGGAAGTTCTTGGGGTTAGGATGTTTGGATCAACGTAGTTTATTGACGACGAGGTAGCGGCGGCGACTCGGTGATGTCGTGATGAGGATGCGAACGGTGTAGTCCGATGGAGAGCCTGCTATTTTATTGAGCGAAAAATCAGGATGTCATAATTTTATACCAAATGACATCATGTTGAACAAATGTTGGCATCGATTGTGATATAGACCGAAAGATTTTTATTATATTTCGGGAGAGAAGGTTCTAATGACAAGAAGATCGATCCTTTTTTTCCTAAGAGAACTTTTCAGGTGTTGAGCGTTGGGCATAATTATTGACTGTAAATATGTATCCGTGAACGGGGAAAATTTCACTTAATCAACTTCACCATGTCATGCTTGGGACTTCAAACTAGTATGGTAATAGTGATTTAAATGTCTTGTTATTCTACATTAGATTATTGTTGCCACATAATTCAGCACCTGCAGATTATTTTATATTTGTTTATCTTGATCATTAAGTTACCATCAAAGGACTCATTGTTCTAGAGGTTCTACCTTGTCCATTTGATTCCTTCCCTATGTCCATACATTTGATGCTAATTTCGTATTAGATTTGCATAAAAACAAACACATGAACAAAGATCACGACCCAGTGACAATAATCCACTTTGACAAAAGGAGAGGACTACTTATCGAATTGCACTAATTTACTCGATTATATATGTTTGGTGATACCGATCTCCAACTACACACATAAGCAAAGTACATTTTGCCACTCTAGAACTCTATATATTCAGTATTCTCTGGTGACGATGAAACTTTTCAAGTATATTTTGAGACGCAATGAGAATTGCTTGACACATGATATCACTTAAGATTTCTAAAAGTGTACGATAAAATGGTGGAAATCTTTGAATAGAGATGGAGGAAGAAGGGAGGTTCAAAGCTGAAGTTGCCGCGGTGCGAAGATTGGGGAGCTCCGAGAGGTTCTAAGCTAACCCAACGACCCTTCACAGCTAAAGACGGCGTGGTGCTACACGGCAACCTGAGACAATGCTATGGCTCGAATGAGATGGCGAAAAAGCTCTGGAGGACCCTGAAGACCTACCGAGCCGATGGCACAGCCGCCGGGACTTTTGGTGCGCCCCGACCCCGTGCAAGTGACCGCGCACTTGGACCCGATCTACGCATATGGTTGACAGTGCTCGTTGACCCACACGTCCACCAACAAACCGGGGCCGGACCTCGCTGACTATCCCCAGGACTCACCATCCCGAACCAGGTCAAACACCTTTCTTTTGCTCAACAATACCTGATCGTCAGCAGAGAGAGAGAGAGAGAGAGAGAGAGAGGGAGAGAAGGGGGCGTGGATAAGCATGAGCCGGGAGGAGAAGGCCAGGACCCCATAAGTCGACTCTCTCGAGTCCATCATAGCTGATGGCGACATTGGATTTGGTGGCACGACAGCGACTGTCAAGCTGTGCAAGCTTTCCATCGAGCGTGGTGTAGCTAGTGTCCACCTTGAAGACCAATCCTCGATGACCAAGAAATGCCGTCACTTCCTTGAAGGGAAATTGTGGACGATCAATTTTAAGAAAATATTTTTCAAATCATTAAATTTCACAAAACATCAATAGTAGGTAGCTGTTGTTTGTGGTGTTGAAATATTTTAGTGATATTTGAGTTGCGTGGTTGAAAATCACCGTGGGAGTAGTTAAAGTTTGTAATTATAGATGAGTCCATTATGTCAATGGGAATCTCTCTATAAATATGCAGCCCTCTTTTCAAGTTGTGTAGAGAAAAGCAACGTAGTGAGTAGAGTGTTAAAAAAAAAGAGATAAATGATTGAGTGACAATGTTTAAACTTTTGTGAGAATAACAGTTTGTTTTGGACCACCAAAAACCAAATAATAAATAATTATAAATTATTGTGGGGCCTACTCCTTCAAAAATTTATGACTTACAATAAACTGCTATTCTTACAGTAAGCTAAATATTATTATACTAGCAAAGCAAAAAAAAAAAAAAAAACAAGAGTGAAGCAACCACTTTTGTGGGTAAAAAGTCATAAACTTATTGTATTTGTGTTAATTTAGTCATACACTTTTTCACATTTTTCTAATTGAGTTAATCTGATCAATTTTGGCTAGAAATCGCAAACGTAGATACTGCTGTCTTATGTGATACAGTCGGCGTTGATGTTGACATTTCTAATAATATTTTGAACTTTTGATATATAGTTTTTATTTTTTTCCTTACTTTTTTTTTATACTAAGGGTCGGTGGTTGTCAGCCATAACGAGGGTCAGTCAACAACCCTGGTTGGTCCTCAGTCTAAAAAAGAAAAGTAAAGTAAAGTAAAGAAAATAAAATAATAAAAAAATAAATATATTATGGATTAATATTATGAAACACCCAAACTTAGTATACTTGTGACAAATTTACCCAAAACTGATATGAATTTCCACGTGAATTTATTATGTCAATTGAATTATTGTTATGTGTCATCTAACTTAATAATTTCATGGTAAAATTTGATGGAAGTTAATGGAGGGTAAATATGTCACAAATGTACCTATTTGTATTTTTTGATGACTAAAAGATAAGTTTGAGGTAAGTTTGTCACATGTATATCAATTTAGGATTTTTAATGACCAAAAATTTAATTTATGGTAAATTTGTCACAGGTGAACAATTTAAAGTTTTTCGTGGTATCAACCCAAATATTATGAAAAAATGTCATCATTAGTGCCAGCTGTGCTACATAAGACTGTTGGCGATCGTACTAGCGGATTTTAGCTAAAATTGATCAGATGGACTCATTTAACAAAATGTGAAGATATTTAGAATTAAATTGGCACAATTGAAGGGTTTATAAATGAATTGACACAAGTGTAATACGTCAAAATATTTTTTGGTAATTGTCATGAAAGTATTGTTGAGTAAGTCTCCAAGTGCGACTGGGGTGAAGTGTTTGTTCTTATAATAGCAATAACAAGAGAGCATTTATTCCAATTGAGCATCCATTTGATTCTCAACAAGTGGTATTAGAGCCAGTGACTAGGGACCAAATTAGAGCAAGCAGTTGGCGATTGTGAACCAGCAATCGGGAATTGTGGTATGAGAAGACAATAGTTAGGACCATTGCATGTGAGTAGGTGGTTAGAAATCAAAGTACACTGGAGTTTTGGTAGTGTATAGTCAGGGACCGTGATTGGTTAAATTGGGACGAAGCTCACTTGGTATATTGTTGGGCATTTTAACGAAGTTAGTGAATATCCCGAGTTTGGTGAATGGCGATAAAGAAGCTCAACAACTTCAATTATAATAATTCAAGTAATTGCATGCAATTTTACCTATTAGATCAAGATTTGTGAAATATCGTTAGCGATGACAATACCAAACCATCCACTAATGATGAAGAGTGGAGGAAGTGGAAGATCAATGATGGTAAGACTCTCTACGTCTTGTGGTAACAGTAGAAAGATGAATTATTGTAGCATATCAAGAGTGCAAAGGCCCTGAAGGCGGCATAGTATGCTTTGGTGGCAATGTTCGTGAGGACAAACGATAACAAGTTAGAATAATTGAAAAACAAGTTACTATTGATCTTGCAACAAGATATGATATTTTTCCAAAGCCAAATCTATTTGTGAAGAAATTTCAAAGTTAGATCCTCAAAGTGTCATCTTTGAGACTAGGATAAAAGAATCACCATTCACGAGTTATGACTAGAGTAAAACACTATTGTTATGGCCCCTTGTGGATGGGCTAAAGATCCAAATTTGACCAATTTGGAGAATCTTTTGGCCAACCAAGAGGCTTAAGACAAAGAGATGTCTAAGGTCTTAGTAAATGATAATAAGACTGTCCTCTTTAGTAATAAAAGAGGGTTTAAGAGTTACATGAGAAATGGTGCTAGCACTAAAGATGGTAAATTGATAAAAAACTCCCACCAAGATTGGCAAAGGTGACCAGAAGGGACAAGTGCTCAGCTAGGGGGAGCTCGTTGGGATCAGTACAAAGATAATTAGAATGAAGGTAAAAACAGCCAAACATGAGACAATCACTACTATATTTGTGAGAAAAAAGGTCACTTTGCTAGGGATTTTCAATTCAAAAGAGTAGAAGGAAACATTGCAACGTCAAGGAAAATAATGGTGAAGAGGACTAGGATTACCATGTGTCCCTTGCTGTGAAGAATAAAAAGAGCTTGCATTCTTCTCTATCATTTAGTCAAAAGATGTGACGATCGTTTTCATTGTAAGTAATAAATTAATCAATTCTAATAATGATTGGACAGTTGATTGGGGGTGCTCAAGTGATATGACCAGAGATCAAGGCAAGCTATCAAACACGTTTAAGTACATCGATGGATGAGTAGTTGTTACCATAAACAACTCAAGGTTGCTGAATACCCATGTCGACCGAACGGTGATAACATCCCGATTCAGTTCATATCAGGTCGAGTTGCAAAATGCGTATCACATCTTGGAAATGAAGAAAAATCTATTGTCGGTGTTACAACTCACAAGCTCAGGCAATTATGTGTTAGGTCTAAGAGACGTTAAGGTGTGCTATAGTTTGAAACCCCGATAGTACACGAATCATGGAGGGGCGTGACTAGAGTCTGTCTATATGATATGAGCATAGACGGTGGCAAAACTTGTAAGAGCGACACGCTTGGTTTTCGCGATCAAGTGACCAGTGAATCAAGGAAATTTTCCAAACGATCGATATTATGGTATACAAAGGTCTTTCAGAATGTAGCCTACGTCGAGGAAGCGAGAGCTGCATAATGTAGCATATTAACTTGACATCGTGTGCTCAATCAATCGATATCAATTACCGCATCTAAGCCTAGTCTAGTTGGTCGGGGTTGAGATCCGGAATGTGAGGGTTCTTCAATTTCTCCCTTCCTCAACTTGAACGCGAAGGAAGTCCTGCCTCCATGTGTCGAGTTTGAACCCGAAAATACTCGATTGGGACCTTATCTAGTACCAAAAGTGGGAGCCCTCTTGGTGTCCTGTGAGGATCTTATTTGGGTCGGATTCTTGACTATCTTGAAAAAGATGTAGACACTGTTTGCGGTGCATATTAAGAGATCCAGAGAAATAACGAGGACAATATTGGGTTATCGAACCATCAAAATGGATGGGCCCAAGACCATCACGATCCCTGAAATTTCGAAGGATCCAATTCTGTAATGAGGCCTGCAAGCTCAGGCCTAGGGACTGTCTACATGACACCACAAGATTTCCGGAACATTCGAGCATCAATCCCTTTCCCAGAAGGTGGGGCCTTGCTTCTCTGGGAGAACAAGGGACCATCCATAATTGTAGGTTCCGTGCAGATTCCCTCGCTATAGCTTGCGGGAGAATAATGATGGTATATAGAGACAACGTCTCCAAATAAGATCTTCGATCCTGAGAACGACACGACTTCCCGCGCGCCATTCGTTTCCGATCACGTGTTCCGGCTAAAAACACGAGGACACTAACGGATGGACGAGAGGGGAGCCCAGCGGCGTGTGATTGAGCAACATGGACAGAAGATTCGATGAGGGACGATCCTGCAGCAGCGTGTGATCGAGCATACGTAGAAAAATGAGAGGACAAGAGCATATGGTCCGCCACGACAACAGCGACGATCTCTTGAAGTCAAAAATCTAGTAGCGTATTCCAACGTTGTGTCCTAGGGAATCAGATATTTTGTATAAATAGGGGACCGTTCACGCTAACTGAGGGCATGCACTGATCGCTTAGTTTTCACCTTTTGTAGGATTGGCCTTAGTCCAGTTCGCGTGAGTAATGGCACTTCGTCTTTTGTCCGCGCCTTATCTTCCGAAGCTTCCCTCTCCAACGGCTAATGGTCGAGTCCATTGTTCAGCGAGCACGCAGGTCTCTGATACTCAAGGAGGACGGAGATCGGCCAATTATCAGCCAACCGTCTGGACTCACAATTACCTTCAGTCGCTTGAGGGTGATGAAAGCCGTCAATCTCGTCGTGCGGTAAAAAACCACACTCTAGCTATATGTTTAGATGAGTGGTTTAATACTTGGTTCGAATACGAGACATTCTGTATTCGAATTATAATGTCTTCCGCTCAAAGTAACCTTGGTTCCTCCATTGGCCACTTGTGGGTGGAGCATTGCTGCAGGTACGTGGTCAAGGCAGCTCAATGCATCGGTGGGAATTTAGTCTAATTGGAAGTTCAATTATTCTCACGTTCTCAATAAAACATAGATGAAATTTTGGAATTAGAGAGGAGAATTACCCTAGGACAAACTGTCGATCAAACTCGGTTGTGCTGTAACTTTATGTTAGGCGTCACTGTACTAACTTGATGAGTATGACATTTGATTTAATGATCTCCCCATCGTCATAATTATTAATTCATGTGGTCTAATAATCAAGATTTATCACTTTTATTGATAGGTCATATTTTCCTCCATACCTAGTTTCCTCTAATCATGTTTTTGATGGATGAATTGGAAGGCCATCATTGAAATATGGATTTTAAGTAAAGGTAAAGAACGCCACAACTATCATAACTTTCGTTACAGCATTCATTGAGTGTCATAATTTTTTTTTCGACCACTTGAGTGCCATAACTTCTTAAAAATGTTTACTTGAGTGTCGTAACTTTTAATCTATCACTTAAGTGCCACACCCTTTTATAAAAGCTCATCCAAATCTTGGAAATCTGACATGACATATCACTTTTGGTGAATGTTTTTTAAAAAAGTTATGATATTTAAGTAATTGATTGAAAAGTTAGATGATATTTAAGTGATCGGAAAAAAAGTTATAATATTCAAATGAGTGTTGTATACAAATTATGACACTTGAATGATTGAAAAAAATTATGGTAATTAAGGAGCGTCATACAAAAATTATGGCACTCACGGTATTTGTATCCACTGACCCAAATACTGATTGGAAGAGGTTTTCTTCCAACAAGTATGTAGGAAGTCTTCTCCGAACAAGAATAGAGAGTCATGAACCGTTGTTATTTGTGATTAGTTAGTTTGTGATTAGTTAGTAATATAAACCTATCAAAATCTACAGCATGCCACGAAAAGATGAAATCCTCTATCCTCGTGTATCTTGACGTCTTTTACACAACACTACTTCATTTTAAAAAATCATAGTCATAATCCCACGCAGATTTCCACCTCTTCCTTGGGAGTATCTTTCTTTGCTTTTTTCTAGGGTTCAAACACTAAGCTGTGGATTTTACTTTCTTCTAACGTAGGTTGAGCTACAGAGAGAAAATGCACAATTGTTGGAAGAAGAAGTGAGAGGTGCTCTCAATGACCAAAAAGCTGAACCCATGACCATATTTGCTCTGGTTGATGACATTCAACGCTTAGGACTCGGACGACATTTTGAGGAAGACATTTCGAGAGCTCTTCGCAGATGTCTCTCTAAGAATGCGGTCAATAAGAGCCGGCAGAAGTCCCTGCATGGCACAGCTCTAAGCTTTCGGATTCTTAGACAGCACGGCTTTGAAGTTTCTTAAGGTACTTCATCGTAAATCTGCTGAAACAAAAGCAATTAGAAGATAATTCTCAAGAGTGGGACCAAGATGCTTTTGCAATTTTTGTTATACTAACTCTTGTGTATGAAGATTCGAAATGATTTTATGAAACAGACAAGTATTCTGTAATCACTATGACATGTTAAACACTTGTTCTAGTGACATCTATAACAGCTCTCGGCATAGGACCTCACCATATCCTATCATAAGCCAAGGGCTTTATAAATAAAAAAACTGCATAGTGTCTTTCTCTAATCAGATGGACTAATCTTGGCTTCGAATATACAGATGTTTTTAAGATTTTCATGGACGAAAGTGGCAGTTTTATGAAGACCCTTGGTGGTGATGTCCAAGGTATGCTGAGTCTACACGAAGCCTCCCATTTGGCCTTTGAAGAAGAAGACATCTTGCACGGGGCTAGATCATTCGCCATCGAGCATCTCAGAAACCTTAATCGCAACGTCAACAAAGATCTTCAAGACCAAGTGAAACATGAATTAGAACTGCCTCTGCACCGTAGAATGCCATTGCTAGAAGCTCGACAGTCCATTGAAGCTTACAGCAGACGCGGATACACCAATCATCGAATCCTTGAATTTGCCGTGATGAACTTCAACACGTCGCAATCAATCCTCCAAAGAGATCTTCAGGAAATGTCAAGGTTAGTCTGCAAACTCATGAGGATAAATCCTATAATGGACGATGGAATTCATGGACTGTAAGGTAATTAGACTTTAGAAAGCTTGACATGTGTTCGAGAAAATTGCAATGTATACTCTAAAAATTTTACTCTTTGATTTACTGCAGATGGTGGAATAATGTTGGCCTCGCAAACGAGCTAAACTTCGCGAGGGATAGACTAGTGGAGTGCTTCTTTGCAGCGGTCGCAGTGGCAGATGAGCATCCACTCAGTAATTGTCGGAAAGGGCTGACCAAAGTGAACATGCTGAACGTCATTGTCGACGATCTGTACGATATATATGGCACATTAGACGAACTGGAGCTATTCACAGACGCTGTTCGCAGGTCCATCTCTCATCGACATGCCCGGAGATAATATATTCACGCATTTCATAAGTGTCATCTTATCATTCGTGGTTTCAGATGGGACATTAATGCTGTGGAAGATCTTCCTGGCTATATGAAGTTGTGCTTCTTAGCTCTCTACAACAGCGTGAACGAACTGGCTTACGACACTCTCAAGGAGACTCGGGAAAATGTCATCCCGTATTTGACAAAAGCGGTACATGACTCGACATTGTATTAATCGACCATGCATGCATCTTTGTTTTAGGAATCTCCTACGTAATACGGAAATTTGGGGTGCGCATGGTAAAATTTTTTGGCTAGAGAAGAGTTTTTTTTCCAGAAATAGTTCTTTTATATTTCTATTCCGGGGAACATTTTTTGAGCAAAAGAACCTGTTTGATAACTGCACAAAATTCCTACTCTTGGAATAGAAAAAGAATAGAAATGCGTTTGGTAACGCAACGATTCTTTTTTGTATTTATTTGTTTTTTATTTGTTTTTTTTATTTGTTTTTTTATTCTTTTTTGTATTTATTTGTTTTTTATTTGGTTTTATTCTTTTATCTGTTTTATATCTTTTTTTGTATTTATCTATATTTATTTATTTATTATTCTTTTTTTTGTATTTTTTTGTATTTTTTTATTTTCTTGCGTTTGTTTTTTATTTGTATTTATTTTTTTTTGTACTTATTTGTTTTTTATTTGTTTTATTTGTATTCATTTGTTTTTTTTTGTATTTTTTTGTATTTTTTATTTGTTTATTTTATTTTATTTTTTTTATTCTTGCTCACGGTCAGTGGCTGCGGGCGACGGTCGGCGGTGGCTCCGGACGGTTGGAGGTGGCCACGGCAAGAGAGAAATAAAACAAAAATAAAAAAGAAAATTTGCTTATTTCTAGAAATTGTTCCCGAGACAAGAAGCAATTTTTTTTTGTTTCTCGTTTCTATTCCCGGGCTAACCTTTCTATTCCGGAGAATAGAAATCAACTTGGCGTTACCAAACGGGTTTCTGTTCTTTTTTTGTTCTGGGGAATAAAAGAACAGAAATTGTGAGAATGAGAAATGTACTCATGCAGCACCTTGGTGTTTCTATTGTTTTGTAGTGGTATGATTCGTGTAAAGCCTTCTTGCAAGAAGCTAAATGGAGTCACAACAAGATCACCCCAGGAGTAGAAGAGTACTTGAACAATGGGTGGATTTCAGTATCAGGGCATGTCATGTTGATTCATGCCTACTTTTTATCCAGTCCAAGCATGAGAAAGGAGGAACTTGAATCACTAGAACATTACCATGATCTCTTGCGGTTGCCATCCATGATTTTCCGTCTTACCAATGATCTCGCTACCTCATCGGTATGCATGTTTTCAGCTCTCTTCAGTCCTTTTTTTTTTTGTGTCACAATGAACCTTATACAGGCACATTTTTCTGTAGCGAAGCAACTGAAATTTCTGTCCACATATTCATAATTTCTCGAGCAGCTTCTTCTAAAACAATTGTTAAACCCATGTTCCTAATAGGCTGAGCTCGAGAGGGGAGAGACGACAAATTCAATCTGGTGTTACATGCAAGAAATGGGGGTCTCCGAGTTAGAGGCTCGCAAATACGTTATAAAACTGATCGACACAACGTGGAAGAAGCTGAACAAATATCTAGTCAATGACTCAACCTTCAATCAATCTTTTGTGCGGATGGCTTTCAACCTTGCACGGATGGCGCATTCTGTGTACCATGACGGAGATGCAGTTGGAACTCCAGACGATCTATCGAGGAACCGTGTGCACTCACTAATAATTGATCCAGTTTCTCTCGAGCCATGTTTGGATGGAGGGAGTTTGACCGAAATTACATTTTCTCCCCCTCGTTGAAGGATTTTCTATATTTTACTTTCAATTTCAGACTCATGTCAATTAAATTCCAGTGAGTTTCTTAGCTATAATTTCCAGATCCGCGTTGTCAATTAAATTTCGATGTGTATTTTTATCCTAAGTGTCCCATTGTTGATTAAATTCCGGCATGGTTTGTTTACATTCGGTTTGGTTGAAGTGATTATATTTTTCAAGCCTTTTCGTCAATAAAATTCCTATGTTCGGTTTGTAGTTTCTTGTCTACCAATGATTTTTTCTTTTTGAAATCATCATGAAACTTGTCTCCTCTAATAAAAAATTGAAGAATGACTTTCGGTGAAAAGTTTTTCATCGCGAGATTAATTTTAACGGAACATAAGGGTTTGTTTGTTTATTTCTGTTTCTGTTCTTCGGAACACAAATTTTTGTTCTTTTTTTCCAGGGAACAAAAAAAGAACAAAAATGCGTTTGTTTACACTTTTGCTTCTGGGAACAGATTTGGAATAGAAATAAGAAATAAAATAAACTTGTTTCTTGTTTCCGGGAACACTTCCGTGAAACACTTTTTTTTCTTCTTCTTTTTTCTCTTTCTTTTCTTCTTCTTCTTCTTCTTCTTCTTCTTCTTCTTCTTCTTCTTCTTCTTCTTCCTTTTGATGGTCACTGGCCTTGGCCATGGCCAGTGCCGACGATCGGTTAGATGAGGGCCGGCGACCTCACCGGAGCGTCATCGGCCCTTGGAGAGGCTGAGCCACGGCGAGGCTCAGCCTCACCTGGGCCACGCGAGGCCAAGCTCACCTAGCCACTGACGAGGCTGAGCTTTGCCGGTGCTTGGGCGAGCTCAGCCTCGATAGATTTGGGTGAGGTTGGCCTTGCCAAGCCCATGTGAGGTCGAGCCTCGCGCAGCCACGGCGAGGCTTGGCCTCCCCAGCTGGCGCGAGGCCGAGCCTTGCTAGGCCAGCGGCGATCTTGCCAGGCCAGCAGCGAGGCTCTGCTTTGCCCATATTTGGTGAGGCTGAGTCTCACCCTAGCCTAGCGAGGCTCCAGCGAGCTAGCCGAACATCACCCAGCTGGTCGCCAGCCACCGTCGTGGCCAACGACCAGCCAAAGAGAAAAAGAAAAAGGAAAAATATAATCAAAATATTAAACAATTAAAAGAAACAAAAAAATTATACAAGTTTATCAAACGCGTTTCTATTCATGGAGTAGAAATTTTTTGCAGTTACCAAACGCGTTCTTATACCCAGAAATTGTTCCTTGGAATAGAAAAAAAAAACTATTTTTGTTCAAAAATTGTCCTCGGAACAGAAACGTTACAAAACGTGCCCTTTAGGGTGGGTTTGTTTATTTCTGTTTCTGTTCCACAGAACACAAATTTTTGTTCTTTTGTTTCGGGGAACGGAAAAAGAATTGAAACACGTTTGTTTATACTTTTGTTCCTGGGAGCAGAAACAAGAAGTAGAAAAAACTTGTTTCTTGATCCCAGGAACACTTCTGAGAAACACTTTTTATCTTCTTCTTCTTCTTCTTCTTCTTCGGCTCGGCCTCCCTAGCCAGGTGAGGCCGACCTCGCGCCGCCTGGGCGAGGCCGAGCCTCACGGGTGGCTTGGCGAGGCTCGCTTGGCCGCTAATGAGGCTCGGCCTTGCCCGGATCTAGGGAGGCCAAGCCTTGCCGGGCCTTGCCCTGGCCTAGCGATGGTCTGGTGAGCTCGCCGGACGTTGCCCAGCCGGTTGCTGGCCACCGCCGTGGCCGGCGACCGGCTAAAGAGAAAAAGAAAAAGGAAAGAGAAAAAAAAAGAAGGAAAAATATAATAAAAATATTAAAAAATTAAAAGAAACAAAAAAATTATACAAGTTTACCAAATGCATTTCTATTCCTAGAGTAGAAATTTTTTACAGTTACCAAACGCGTTATTATACTTAGATTTTGTTCCCTAGAAGAGAAACAAAAAAAAAACTATTTTTGTTCAAGAATTGTTTTCCGGAATAGAAACGTTATCAAACGCACCATTTAGGGGGTGTTTGTTTAATTCTGTTTCTGTTTCCCGGAACACAAATTTTTGTTCTTTTGTTTCGGGGAACAAAAAAAAAAACATAAACGCATTTGTTTACACTTTTGTTACTGGGAATAGAAACAAGAAGTAGAAAAAAACTTGTTTCTTGCTCCCGAGAACACTTCCAAAAAACACTTCTTCTTCTTCTCCTTTTTTCTTCTTCTTCTTCTTCTTCTTCTTCTTCTTGCGCGAGGCCAGGCCTTGCCAAGCCAGGGTGAGGCCGACCTCACGCCGCCTAGGTGAGGCTCGCTTGGCTAGCGACGATCTCGCCAGGCCACTGGCGAGTTTCGGCCTCGCCCAGATCTGGCGAGGCCAAGCCTCGAGCCTCGCCTTGGCCTAGCGAGGCTCTGGCAAGCTCGTTGGATGAGAAAAATAAAAATAAAAAGGGAAAAAGAAAAAAGAAAAAAAAAGGAAAAATATAATAAAAATATTAAAAAATTAAAAGAAACAAAAAAATCATACAAGTTTACCAAACGCGTGTCTATTCTTAGAGTAGAAATTTTTTGCAGTTACAAAACATGTTCTTATACTCAGAAATTGTTCAGTGGAACAGAAACAAAAAAAAATTATTTATGTTAAAAAATTATTCCCCGAAACAGAATCGTTACCAAACGCGTCCTAAATGTACAGTCCAAGAGATGTTGAGGTTTGCCACAATTCGAAACCCCACTATTACACCAATTATGAAGGGGTGTCGACTAGAGTTTGTCTGCATGATGTCAACACAAATGGCATACGTGAATAAGACTCGAAAGAGTGATAATGCCTGATTTAGTTGATCAAGCGACCAACGAATCAAGAAAATTGTCCATACAGATTGTTTGGAGGATGAATAATGAGGTGGGTGCTTTGGAGTACAAAAGTGGGGGAAGATTGAATGCTGGCGAGTGAAATCAAAAGGTTACCTATCAATGCGATCGGCTCCCTGTCAATGGCCCTTGATAAACTGATCTTTACACATAAAAATGGACTCTTTTGAACTTAACGAACGTTAAGAGTAACTCCTGTTTGCTCAACAGCAAAGCGAATGCCATCTCCTCTTTCCCGGGAGTTCACATTTTCAAAATAGCGTACAAAAGTCTTTCATAACACAGCCTATCTCGAGCGAGCGAGAGCTACATAATGTACTATATTAATTCGATATCACACGCTCAATCAATCGATATTAATTATTGCATCTAAGCGTAATCTAGTTGGTCGAGGCTGAGATCCGGAAGGTGAGGGTTCAATTTTCCCATTAATGGAGGCATGTTTGGACGTGTCATTGCGACCCCACTTCCATGTGTCGAGTTTGAATCCGAAAAATACTGATTTCGGAGTTATTTAGTATCAGCAGTGGGAGCCCTCTTGGTGTGTCATGGGGATTTTATTCGGCACAATCGAAGTAAGTAAAGACCGCACTGATTTTCATATGAACCCGAAAAGGAAATCGACGTGATTTGCGTAGCTTGTTAAGAGATTCTTTTGAATAACGAGGACGGTCGATTGGTTTATTGATCCAGCAAAATAAATGGGCGCAAGGCCGTCAAGAGTCCCGATCTTTCAAAGGATCTAATCCCTGCGATAAGGCCGGCAGGCCCAGGTGAAGGGACTTCACGCGCAATCAAAGAGACCAACGAGTGGACGAGAGACGAATACGGCATCGTATGATTGAGCAAACACAGACAGAGATTTGACGAGAGACGATCCAGCAACGTGTGATCGAGCTTACATAAAAAACGATAGGACGAGAGGATGTGGTCCACCACAACAACAGCGACGATCGCTTGAAGTCGAAAATCTATCAGCGTATCCCAACGTCATGTCCTAGTAAATAAAAAAAAAAAATATGTATAAATAGGGGACTGTTCACGCTAACGAGGGCGTGCACTGATCGCTGAGTTTTCACCTTATGTAGGATTGGCTTTAGTCCAGTTCGCGAGATTAATGGCTCTCCATCTTTTTTTGTCACGCCTTATCGTCCGAAGCTTTCCTCTCTGACGGCTAATGGTCGAGTCCATTGTTAAGTGAGCACGCAGGTCTAAGATACTCAAGGAGGACGGAGATGGGGGGAAGATTGAATGCTGGCGAGTAGAGGTATCAAAATGGGTCATTGACCCATTTATGTTTAAATGTGTCGTTAATTGGTCAAGCCTTATTTCCTAAAGTAGTTATAATGGATTTTAATGGGTCAAAACTGAAATATATGGGTCTTAAATGGGTCAGCTCTGCATCCATTTAAGACTCATTTATCAACCTATTAAAAATGAACCCATTTTTTTCACCCACATCTCACAATCTCTTCCTTCTCTCTTTAACTTTACAAATATATATATTTTTAAAAAAATCGAAATTATAATTATTATTTTTAATTTATTTTTTATTTTATTTTTCCTTATTTTTTTCTTTCTTCTTCCTCTGGTTGCCGGCACGGTGATGGCTGGCGATTGGCCAGGCGAGCCTCGAGCTCACCAGATCTAGTGAGGCGGAGGCCTCGCTGACGCCCAGTGAGGCTCGAGCCTCGCCGATCTGGCGAGACTCGAACTCGCTAGTGTCGGGCGAGGCTCAAGCCTCACCAGATCCGGTGAGGGGCGAGCTCGAGCTCACCGGCGTTGGTGAGCCGAGCGAGTTCCAGGCTTGCTTGTGGCCGGCCGCCGGCCGTTGTCATGGCCAGTGGCCAGCCAAAGAAGAAGAAGAACAAAAAAGAAAAAGAAAATTATATTTGAAAAATAAAAATAAAAATAATTAAAAATTTAATTTTTTAAAAAATAAAAAATAATTAAAATTTGATTTTTAAAATAATTTTTTTTTTAAATTATAAAAAATTTTCCATTAAATTTGTGTTGTATAAAACTATTTTAGCAAATACCATTATATATATATATATATAAGAAATAAACTTTCTTAAGTTTAGTTAAATGAGTCGGGTATGGGTTGGGTATGGGTCGAAAAATTTACATTAGGCATAAATTGATCATAAATGGGTTAATAGGTCAATTTGGGTTGGACCATTTATGACCCGACCCAAACCCAACCCGACCCACCCGTTTAACAGCTCTAGCTGCGGGGAAGGAAGGAGGAAGGAGGAAGGAGAAGGAGGAAAGGGAAAGGGGCAGGGGCGATGGGCCGTACATCGGAAAAAAGAAAGAAAGAAATTATTTTTTAAATTTTTTTATTTATCCGAAATAAAGGAAAAAAAAAACCTTGATTGATGCAAATAGTATTAATACCTATGTGATGCAAAAATCATTTTCGTTAGGGTCAAATTGATTTTTAATTTTTTGTGTAATTTAATCATAAATATTTAGTCAAAACTTAGGTGTCAACGGTTCCTAGTAAAATTTTGTTCGTTTGGTTGATAAATGAAAGCTCACTTTGTAAAATTTACACCATACATTTCCAAAACAAAACTTCCAAGAAATCAGCTTGAGGTCTGTGCAGCGTGTGGGACTTCAAGAGGAAGTTTCATAGAAGATAGTGGTAGGGTTGGGGGGGAGTTGTTTAAGGTAGCCAAAAATGGAGAAACACCACATACACCATTAGCGTGGAAGTGTTATTTAGTAAAAGTACGATCTTCCAGTCGATCTTCTTTCTTCAGACACGCCTAGAAAAGAAGGAAAAGATCTTCATTAAGGGTTGGTATTCTTAGGAGTTGGACTCAGACACGGTACCTCCCTCAAACAATAGTAGATATATGTTTGATGGTTAGAAGTTTATAGAAAGGCCTGCGGTGATTTATACGTATGTGATCACTATCAAAACCAAAATCACTTCTTTTTAACAGATGAGATGTGATCAAAACTAAAATCATCCTTTTGAGCATTTGAATGAGGGACAATTGCTGTTGTCTCCCCTTCATCATTTTGTACACAACATTTTTCAGTAAATTTAGGGGAAACCTGTCATAGTAATATAGTTTGAGTTTTTGGTGGCTTTTGCCTTTATATAATTGAGGAAGATAGCCCTATAGAAGACATCAACTCACTTCTATTCGTCGTGAACCGACCTAGGAATCTTTATGAAAACAAGAGAGCATCAATCATTGAACATGTGACCCAAAGAATATCAGAAAACTTTCATACTCGTTCTAAACATGTCAGTTACTAGCGAAAACCACTTCTTCAATTTCCATGGTTTCGATGAGTTGCTGGTAAAGGCCAAAAAAGCCCACGGTTTGTGAAATTTCCATCATGCGGCAATTGGGTTATTAGGTTATAAACGATTAAGCATGCCAAATTGATTAGTTTATTAATTTAGGAGCAACCATGATGATTGTTATATTAATTTATGAAAGACTCAAGACTTTCATCGGTCCGATGTCCTATAAATGTTGGACTAATATCCAATCATACGAGCCACCGACTTTCGAGCACTGACTTCTTCACTTACAAGCAACGATGGCACTTCACCTTTTCTCTCTTCCAAGTGTTTTCTCCAAGAAGATTAGCCTTCAAGTCCCGCGTTCGACAAGCACCAAAGCTGCTGTTCCTCAAGGAGGACGAAGATCGGCCAATTATCAGCCATCTGTCTGGACTCACAATGACCTTCGGTCCCTCGTGACTGATGAAGGTCGCCAATCCCGTCGCGCGGTAAAAATCCACACTCTAGCCATTTGTTGTCTATAAGAGATATTTATGCTAGAGTTTAAAAAAGGTAAAGAGGAATTCTGCAATGTAGTTCGAACTTAATTCTAACGATTATTCAAGTGAATAAATGCTTGGTTCAAATAGGACATATCATATGTTCGAATTACAACATCTTTTACTCAAAGTAATCTAGGAACCTTATTTTGGCTGCTTGTGATTTTCGGATACAAGTAGACAGAGTAATTCAGTGCATTGGGGGGGAGAGGGGAATTAGTCTACTTCAATAATTGATTATCCTCATGTTCTCAATGAAACATAAATGAACTTGCAGCATTAAGATGACAATTATCCTAGAAAAAGCTATCGATCCAATTGGGTTGTGTTGTACTGTTATGTTAGGATCCACTCTCACAACAAGGTGGCTATGAAATTCGATTTGATGATCTCTACATCATCGTAGTTGTCAAGTCATGAGGTCTCATTGTTAAGATTTATCACTTTTATTAAGAGTTTACATTAATCTTCCATCCCTAGTTTCCTCCGACCATGTCTCTATGGATGAATTGCCAGATGGCTGATGTCCATGTTTATATTCACCAATCAACATATTGGTTAGAGAAGGTTCCCTCTCCGAACAAGGATAGAAGAATTTTTTCCAAACAAGAATGGAGAAAAACAAAATCTAGAGCATGCCATGAAAAGGGGGAATCCCTCTATCCTCATGTCTCTTTACCTTTGTTGCAGAGTTGACACTATTTCATTCTAAAAATTCTATAATAAATGTTATTGTTCTACGCGTGACACAAATAGGATCTTAAGATCAAAGCTTTCCACCTCTTTCATTGAAGTATCAAAACCTTTTTCTAGGGTTCCAAAACTACTCTCTCACTCTCTGTTTTTTTTTCCTCATGTAGGTTGAGCTGCAGAGAGAAAAGGCACAAATGGTGGAAGAAGTCAGAGGTGCTCTTCATGACGAAAATGCTGAGCTCATTACCATATTTGCTCTGGTTGACGACATTCAACGCCTAGGATTGGGACGTCACTTTGAGGAAGACATTTCGCGAGCTCTTCACAGATGTCTCTCTCCAGATGTGGTCTATGAGAGCCCACAAAAGTCTCTGCATGGCACAGCTCTCAGCTTTAGAATTCTTAGACAGCATGGCTTTGAAGTTTCTCAAGGTACTTGACCTTAAATCCGATGATACAAAGCGATTAGAAAATAATTCTCAAAAGTGGGATGAAGATGTTTTTAGAAAAGTCCTAAACATTTTGTATTTGTGCCAATTTAGTTATAAACATTTTTACTTAGTGCCGATTCAGTCATTTCCGGCTAATTTTAGCCGGACTTTGCTTACCGAACGTCGGCCGGTTGACGTGACTTGATCGGTGTTGACGTGTAAAAGGTGTCCACATCAACACCGATCAGGTCACGTCAGTCAGCCGGCGTCCGGTCAAGAAAATCCGGCTAAAATTGGCCGAAAAGGATTGAATCGGCACTAAGTAAAAATGTTTAGGACTAAATTGGCACAAATACAAAAGGTTTAGGACTTTTTTAACACTTTTCCTTGAAATTTTTGTTATACTTACTTTGTATGTAAAGGTTCAAGATGATTATAAGAAATAGATAATTATTTTGCAATCGGTATGATAGATTAAAGTCTTTTATGCCAATCGCTAGCTGTGGTGACATTCACAGCATAGGACCTCACCATATCTTCACATGACTATATTTTAGAGGAGAGATAATTCACTAAGGAACAACTCGATAGTATTTTTCTCTAATCAAATATACTAATCTTGGCGACGAGGAAACAGATGTTTTTAAGATTTTCATGGACGAAAGTGGCAGTTTTATGGAGACCCTTGGGAATGATGTCCAAGGTATGCTAAGCCTATACGAAGCCTCCCATTTGGCCTTTGAAGAAGAAGATATTTTGCACGAGGCTGAAACATTCACCATCGAGCATCTCAAAAACCATAATCGCGACATCAACAAAGATCTTCAAGGCGAAGTGAACCATGAATTGGAATGGCCCCTGCACCGTAGAATGTCGCTGTTAGAAGCTCGAAGGTTCATCGAAGCTTATAGCAGACGTAGATACACGAGTCATCGAATCCTCGAATTTTCTGCTACGAACTTCAACACGTTGCAATCAACCCTCCAAGGAGATCTCCAGGAAACGTTAAGGTTAGTATGCAAAATAACAAGGATAGACCCTATGATTGATGGTGGAATTGTTGGACTGTAAGGTAATTAGACTTTAGAAAGCTTGACATGTGTTCGAGAAAATAGCAATGCATACTCTAAAAATTTTACTCTTTGATTTACTGCAGATGGTGGAATAATGTTGGCCTCGCAAACGAGCTAAACTTCGCGAGGGATAGACTAGTGGAGTGCTTCTTTGCAGCGGTCGCAGTGGCAGATGAGCATCCACTCAGTAATTGTCGGAAAGGGCTGACAAAAGTGAACATGCTGAACGTCATCATCGACGATCTGTACGACATTTATGGCACATTGGAGGAACTGGAGCTATTCATGTTGGTCGCAAATTGCGCAACCCCAATATCTCCATAACCAGAACAAGAATATGCATAATTGAGTAGAAAGATTAACGCACCTGTATTGGAATCCATCGATCTTGAAGCGGAAGCGGAAACACAATGTTCCACGCGCAAGTCCTTCTCCTCTATTGCCCTCCGTATCACTGGCTCAATGAGGCGGCCCCCCTCACGTTTAGCGTTAGGTAAACGCCCCTTAGGTGAGGATACATGTGAGAATTCGGGTTAGAGGAGAGACTTAGCGCTATTTATAGAGTTTCCAGCAAGGCCCCCTCATTACGGGCTAGGCTCAACTCGGCCCACACTAGCCAGCCCATATTAGACTAATTAAGAAACCTTCTATCTCACCTTAGACCAATCACCGTAAAATGGTAAACGTTAAACGGTAAATTACAATATCAATTAATGTAGTCCACATCAGGAAAACTCTTACATTCTCCCACTTAGACTATATTAATTGAAATCGTACTGTATGTGCGCACATTGGTCTGGAGATAATTCTTAATAGTCAATCATATCCCATAAAGTCTCAAACACCGAATCATGGCGGTAACTGCATGTATACACACAGAGCCTTCCATGGTTACGAGTGTTCTCAACTCTATTGATATGGATCAAATATGATAGTGTGTCAAATGGATAACATCTCTCATAGAGAGATCTCATTTGTCAGTCACCATTCTCTTACCTTAAGCGTCACAAAAACTTGTGCCACTAGAGAATGTCCATTCTCTTACCTTAAGCGTTACAAAAAACTTGTGCCACTAGAGAATGCATTTATGGTTCCATGAACCCACATATGTCTTGTCCTTACGGTTAACCATTCTTTATGTATAACAAGACATATGGACAAGGCTAATAACCGTATGCCCCTAGCCTTCACTCAAGGTTTAAGCAATACATTGAGACTTTAACAATATATATATTTTCAACATAATAACAAACCATTCAAAAACATTTTATTGAATGCAAAAGTTGACATATATTAATATATATCAAAATGTTACTAAATTGTAACAAAAAACATATGTAAACATTATTCAAAGAAAAATAAAACAGCTCCCACTAAATAACAGCATCCTAAGATGCTCCTAAGCCCATGCTAATGACATATCGCTCAAATATACATGGACGTAGGCCTTTAGTTAGTGGATCTGCAACCATATCATCTGTTAGAATATAATCTACTTTTAAATGCACTGACACAAGGTACACCATTTAATTAGATTTTCTCAATATCTAAATAAGGACAATGTGATAGATTCAACCCATCACCCTTAACAACAGGAGCAATTCCTGGCTTGCAATAATGTATATTGAATATTTCCAATATACAATCAGCAAATGTCCTCTGAGAAAATCTAATATAATATGGCAAAAACAATTCTTACAAACCTTTGTACAAAGGATAAAAGATGCATCGAGGTCATTACTTGTAAACAAAATATCATGTACATAGTGTACGTAGTGTATGAGAAAAATAAATTTCCTCCCACTGACCTTGCAATATATTGAATTACCTTGTTCTTAATTGAACAAAATAACAACACTATGAAACTTTAATAATATTGTCTGGAAACTTGCTTAAGATCATGAATTAAGACTTTTCAGTCTATACACAAGTTTACTTAAATTTGCTGCAAAATTCTCCAGTTGCACTTATATGGATTTTGTATCTCTTTGACGTAACTCCATATAAAAAATAAATTATCAATGCCACGTTCACTCTGAAAGAATCTATAAAGAAATAATTATTTCTTTACTAACTATCCACCCATCTTTCAGAGTAAAAATATTATTATCCTTTTTTTATGGCGTTTAATCACATACTTAATTAAGAATAAGAAACGACATTTATATAAGTTGCTAAAACAACCATGTAATGGATATTGTAATCATGCTCTCACAAATAGACTATATAGTTTGATGGTATAACTAATTGTCTTTCCCTAACAAATCTCCTTAATAAAGCTGCAACCACTTCATTCTGCACTTGAGAGGTTTAAGAAATTTCATTATAAACTATATCAAGAATAGTACCTTAAACCTCAACAAGTTTAGTCTATGGTACAGGAGATTCCATAATTATCTGTATAGATAAAGACAAAAAACACAGTAACCCCATCATACTATTATCTTTAATAGTTTGAGAGCAGCTATCATCTACAATTACGTCGATCTTAAGAAACTTTAGAGTATGTGATTCCATAATTCTTGTATCTTCTTTAGGGTCATAAGATCAATACCCCTTTAACAATCTGGATAAGATACAAAATAAAAACGAGTGAATCTAAATTCCAACGTACTTAATATTGGATTAGATAACCTCACTTATGCATAACACCTCTAAATTTAATATGATTCAAGTAATCTATGCCCAATCTATAACTCAAAAGAAGTTTATAAAACAACTTTGATAAGGACACCTTTTGTATGTGAAAAAGTTGCTTTCATAATATCAACCCACAATAGACCGATAAATTAGTCTTGCTTATCATACTCATCACTATTAAATCTGACAACCTTTAAGACTAATTCTAACCAATTTATTCTTTATCTCGGTCAATTTTACTTCCACAATAATCTATATAAGTCTTTAGATAACCGTTAAGAGTAAATAGGAAAAAAAATTGGAAACAACTTTTTCATCCTTATATGAGATGTATATGTCATTAGGACTTAAACACAATCTTTACAGATATGTCCTAATTTCAATATCATACAAAACATAATTTCAAGCAACTAAGGCTTCCATCATATTATAGCAGTGCAGTCCGCAGACAAACCTCTTTTCAAGTGCTCCAGAATGGAACGCTTTATGGACAGTAAACAAATTTTATTGCATTCTCAAGCAACAAATCATATGTCCACAACTTAAAATTTGAAGCAATAAAAAACCTCAATAATAGTAGAGTTATTAATTACAGAAAAAATGACTGAAAAACCAAGCAATGTATATAATTAGCATCATGTGAGCAATGTGTAACTTGACACACAAGTACACATCCAGAGAATTACATGCAAAATCACATAATCACCTTTGGGCAGAATACATGACAAGCAGTTGTAAATTCCCCACATGATAGCGGTTATAAGAATTTATTCCAATCTTCGTGAATTCATCACCTTTGGGCAGATGAACCACTAGGATCAGTCACTCATTCACCACATAATCATGTATCTCTCCATGAACTAATATATAATCACCCCCTTTGGGAGTATGACTACACATTAGAGTAGGAGACATCCCAATCAATATACGAGACCGAAATTTCTCAAACCCAATCAAGCGTGCCACTTTGGCGGTCACTACTCAATTGAATCCTCGAAACTCTCTCATACTAGGATATAAATTTTACTCCCCACATACACCATATACATGTGATTTTAACTTTAGTGATAGGGGCGGTAAATCACCAAAATCACATATCATGCTAATTACATTGCTTTATTCATTAATAAAAAATTAATCATATACATATATATATATATATATATATATATATATATATATATATATATATATATATAGCGAACTTGAAAAAACAGATTCCAATGAGATCATCCATTCATACATAGCTCAATTACTATCACATAATGGTTCTATCTCATTAAGCCAACTTCAGTTCACAATAAATAAAAAAATTAATTTTTATTAATGAATCACACCATTATAATGTTTATGTGATAACATACTTGTAACACAACACTTATATTTCCAAAATCACAGAAAATATAAGTAAAATACGCAAAAATACACTAAAAATACACGTATTTAGGGTTCTATATGTATTTTCACATCCATAAAATTATCAAACATGTAATATAAATACACCTCGATGTAGAGGATGAAGATACGAGTCCAACACTACCGACCACGCGCGAAAAATATATATAAATACAAATCTTCACAAACCCCATCATCATAGTCGCGAACGAATTCGACATTGACTAGCAACTGCGGGCAAACTTACCACGGCAATAGAACAAAACCGCCAAGAGGAGAAAGTCAATTCCGAAATCAGAGACGGATGAGCAAAAGAGTGCGCGCGATGATCGACAGTTCATAATTCAAACGACACGACGTGATGCAAAGAGTGGAGAAGAAAAACGAAGGTAACGCTAGAATGTAACTTAAAATTCTAGAACTTTTCTATGTATAAACCCTAGAATTTCAAATTTAAAATTCTCACTCAATTCTCAACAAAATTATACAAATTATATATGGTTGGAAAGATCTCGACATGTAGAACAAAAACCCCATGGTTTCAGGATCATCCGAATTTGTGATTTTATTTTATTTTTATTGAACAAAAAATCTCGAAAATCACAAATTAGGGCAAAAAACTTATGCGTTCGAGTTCTAGGGTTATGGATGCTCTGATACCACATGTTGGACGCAAATTGCGCAACCCCAAGATCTCCATAACCAGAACAAGAACATACATAATTGAGTAGAAAGATTAACGCACCTATTTTGGGATTCATCATACATAAAGCGGAAGCAGAAAAGGGATTTCCCACATATCAAGGGGATCCACGCATCAAGTCCTTCTCCTCTATTGCCCTCCGTATCACTGGCTCAATGAGGCGGCCCCCCTCACGTTTAGCGTTAGGTAAACGCCCCTTAGGTGAGGATACATGTGAGAATTCGGGTTAGAGGAGAGACTTAGCGCTATTTATAGAGTTTCCAACAAGGCCCCCTCATTATGGGCCAGGCTCAACTCGGCCCACACTAGCCAGCCCATATTAGACTAATTAAGAAACCTTCTATCTCACCTTAGACCAATCCCCGTAAAACGGTTAACGTTAAACGGTAAATTACAATATCAATTAATGTAGTCCACATCAGGAAACCTTTTACAATTCACAGATGCTATTCGCAGGTCCATCTCTCATCGACATGCCTGGAGATAATAATATTCACGCATTTCATAAGTGTCATCTTATCATTCGTGGTTTCAGATGGGACATTAATGCTGTGGAAGATCTTCCTGGCTATATGAAGTTGTGCTTCTTAGCTCTCTACAACAGCGTGAACGAACTGGCTTACGACACTCTCAAGGAGACTCGGGAAAATGTCATCCCGTATTTGACAAAAGCGGTACATGACTCGACACTGTATTAATCGACCATGCATGCATCTTTGTTTTAGGAATCTCCTACGTAATACGGAAATTTGGTGTTTCTACTGTTTCGTAGTGGTACGATTCGTGTAAAGCCTTCTTGCAAGAAGCTAAATGGAATCACAACAAGATCACCCCAGGAGTAGAAGAGTACTTGAACAATGGGTGGATTTCAGTATCAGGGCATGTCATGTTGATTCATGCCTACTTTTTATCCAATCCAAGCATGAGAAAGGAGGAACTTGAATCACTAGAACATTACCATGATCTCTTGCGGTTGCCATCCATGATTTTCCGTCTTACCAATGATCTCGCTACCTCATCGGTATGCATGTTTTCAGCTCTCTTCAGTCCTTTTTTTTTTTGTGTCACAATGAACCTTATACAGGCACAGCTCTCTTCAGTCCTTTTCTATTTTTCGTGTCACAATGAACCTTATACAGGCACATTTTTCTGTAGCGAAACAACTGAAATTTCTGTCCACATATTCATAATTTCTCGGGCAGCTTCTTCTAAAACAATTGGCAAAACCGTGTTTCTAATAGGCTGAGCTCGAGAGGGGAGAGACGACAAATTCAATCTGGTGTTACATGCAAGAAATGGGGGTCTCCGAGTTAGAGGCTCGCAAATACGTTATAAAACTGATCGACGCAACGTGGAAGAAGCTGAACAAATATCTAGTCGATGACTCAACCTTCAATCAATCTTTTGTGCGGATGGCTTTCAACCTTGCACGGATGGCGCATTGTGTGTACCATGACGGAGATGCAGTTGGAGCTCCAGACGATCTATCGAGGAACCGTGTGCACTCACTAATAATTGATCCAGTTTCTCTCGAGCCATGTTTGGATGGAGGTTTTTTGACCTAAATTACATTTTCTCCCCCTCGTTGAAGGATTTTCTATATTGTACTTTCAATTTCAGACTCATGTCGATTAAATTCCAGTGAGTTTCTTAGCTATAATTTCCAGATCCGCGTTGTCGATTAAATTTCGATGTATATTTTTATCCTAAGTGTCACATTGTTGATTAAATTCCGGCATGATTTGTTTACATTCGGTTTGGTTGAAGTGATTGTATTTTTCAAGCCTTTTCGTCAATAAAATTCCTATGTTCGGTTTGTAGTTTCTTGTCTAATTATGATATTTTCTATCTGAAATCATCATGAAACCTGTCTCCTCTGCTAAAAAATTGAAGAATGACTTTCGGCGAAAAGTTTTTCATTGCAAGATTAATTTTAGCAGAACATAAATGTACAGTCCAAGAGATGTTGAGGTGTGCCACAATACGAAACCCCATTAGTACACCAATTATGAAGGGGAATTGACTAGAGTTTGTCTGCATGATGTCAACACAAATGGCATACGTGGATAAGACTCGAAAGAGTGATAATGCCTGATTTACTTGATCAAGCGACCAACAAATCAAGAAAATTGTCCATACAGATTGTTTGGACGATGAATAATGAGGTGGGTGCTTTCGAGTACAAAAGGGGGGGAAGATTGAATGCTGGCGAGTGAAATCAAAAGCTTACCTATCAAAGCGATCGGCTCCCTGTCAATGGCCCTTGATAAACTGATGTTCACACGTAAAAATTGACTCTTTTGAACTCAACGAACGTTAAGAGTAACTCCTGTTTGCTCATCAGCGAAGCGAAGGCCATCTCCTCTTTCCCTGGAGTTCACATTTTCAAAAGAGCGTACAAAAGTCTTCCATAAGACAGCCTATCTCTAGTGAGCGAGAGCTACATAATGTAGCATATTAACTCGATATCACGCGCTCAATCAATCGATATTAATTATTGCATCTAAGCCTAATCTAGTTGGTCGGAAGGTGAGGGTTCAGTTTCCCCACCAATGGAGGCGTGTTTGGAAGTGTCATTGCGACCCCACCTCCATGTGTCGAGTTTGAATCCGAAAATACACGTTTCGGACTTATCTAGTATCAGCAGTGGGAGCCCTCTTGGTGTGTCATGGGGATTTTATTCGGCACAATCGAAGTAAGTAAAGACCGCACTGATTTTCGTATGAACCCGAAAAGGAAATCGACGTGATTTGCGTAGCATGTTAAGAGATTCGTGGGAACAACGAGGACGGTCGATTGGTTTATCGATCCAGCAAAATGGATGGGCGCAAGACCGCCAAGAGTCCCGATATTTCAAAGGATCTAATCCCTGTAATGAGGCCGGCAAGCCCAGGCCAAGGGACTGTCGATATGACACTACTAGAACGACACTACTTCACGCGCACCAATCAAAGAAACCAACGAGTGGACGAGAGACGAATCCAGCAACGTATGATTGAGCAAACACAGACAGAGATTTGACGAGAGACGATCCAGCAACGTTTGATCGAGCTTACATAGAAAAACGATAGGACGAGAGGATGTGGTCCACCACAACAACAGCGACGATCGCTTGAAGTCGAAAATCTATCAGCGTATTCCAACGTCATGTCCTAGTAAATAAAAAAAAATTATGTATAAATAGGGGACTGTTCACGCTAACGAGGGCGTGCACTGATCGCTGAGTTTTCACCTTATGTAGGATTGGCTTTAGTCCAATTCGCGCGATTAATGGCACTCCATCTTTTTTGTCACGCCTTAGCTTCCGAAGCTTTCCTCTCTGACGGCTAATGGTCGAGTCCATTGTTCAGTGAGCACGCAGGTCTCTGATACTCGAGGACGGCGATGGGCCAATTATCGGCCAACCGTCTGGACTTACAATTACCTTCGGTCTCTTGTGGCCAACGGAGGTCACCAATCCCTTTGCGCAGTAAAACACCATCTCGTTATACGAGACATTTATGCTAAAGTTAAAAGAAATAAAGACGATTTTCGCAATTTGGCACGAACTTAACTCTAATGTTTAGACGAATGGCTAAACGCTGGGTTCCAATTCAAGACATCTTGTATTCGAACCATAGCATTCCGCTCAAACTAGCCTTGGATTCTACATCTGCCACTTGTGGGTGGAGCATTACCATAGGTACATGGACGGACAGGGCAGTTTGGTATATCAGTGGGGAATTAGTCTAATTGAGAATTCAATTATCCTCACGTTCTTGAGAAAACACAGATGAAATTTTGGAATTGGAGAGGATAATTATCCTAGAACAAACCGTCAATCAAACTTGGTAGTGCCATACCTTTATGTTAGGCATCACTCTAATAACTTGATGACTAAGAAATTCGATTTAACAATCTCTCCATCGCCGTGATTGCTAATTCAAGTGGTCTCAATCAATATTTTATCACTTTTATTAATGGTTTATATGTTCATCCATTCCTGTTTATCATGTTTTTGATGGATGTATTGGAAGTTGTGGCCATCACCGGAATGTAAATATGACTACACATAAATATGGTGATGCTCTTGCTTGTATCCACCAGCCTGAATATTGAATGGAGGAGGTTTTCTCCCAACAAGGATGGAGGAAGTTTTGTCCTAATGAGAATAGAGAAAGGTATGATCATTTATTATTTGTAGCCAGCGATATAAACCAAACAAAATCCCTGGCATCACATGAAAAGTCAATCATAGATATCGTAATCCCACTCATGTGACATAGATAGGACCCCAAGATTGAAGATTTCGACCTCTTCCTTTGAATTATCTTTCTTGACTTTTTCGTAGGATTCAAAAACTAAGCTATGGATTTTTTCAATTCTAATGTAGATTGAGCTATAGAGAGAATGTTGGACATAGATCGTGCAATTCCATGATCTCCATAACCAGAACAAGAACACACATAACTGAGTAGAAAGATTAACGCACATGTTTTGGGATCCATCGTTCTTGAAGTAGAAGCGGAAAACTGATGTTCCACGCGCAAGTTCTTCTCCTCTATTACCCTCTGTATCACTGGCTCAAAGAGACGGCCCCCTCACCTTTAGCGCTAGGTAAACACTCCTTATGTGAGGATACTTGTGAGAGTTAGGGTTAAAGGAGATACTTGAGCACTATTTATAGAGTTTCCAACCAGGCCCCCTCATTACGGGTTAGGCTCAACTCGGCCCACACTAGCCAGCCCCATATTAGACTAATTAAAAAACCTTCTATCTCATCTTAGACCAAACCCCGTAAAACGGTAAGTTACAATATCAATTAATGTAGTCCACATTAGGAAAACTCTTATATTCTCCCACTTGGACTATATTAATTGAAATTGTACTGTATGTGCGCACATTGGTCCAGAGATAATTCTTAATAGTTAATCTTATCCCACAAAATCTCAAACACCGAATCATGGCGGTAACAGCATGTATATATACAGAGCCTTCCATGGTCACGAGTGCTTTCAACTTTACTAATATGGATTCAATATGATAATGTGTCAAATGGATAACATCTCTCATAGAGAGATCCCATTTATCAACTTTATTGAAATTGTACTGTATGTGCGCACATTGGTCCAGAGATAATTCTTAATAGTCAATCATATCCTATAAAATCTCAAACACCGAATCGTGGCGGTAACTGCATATATACACACAGAGTCTTCCATGGTCATGAGTGCTTTCAACTTTATTGATATGGATTCAATATGGTAGTGTGTCAAATAGATAACATCTCTCATAGAGAGATCCCATTTATCAGTCACAATTCTCTTACCTTAAGCGTCACAAAAAACTTGTGCCACTAGAGAATGTCTTTATGGTTCCAATGAACCCACATATGTCTTGTCCTTACGGTTAACATTTCTTTATGTATAATAAGACATACGCACAAGGCTAATAACTGGATGCCCCTAGCCTTCACTCAAGGTTTAAGCAATACCTTGAGATATATATATATATATATATATATATATATATATATTAGAGTGTTACTAAATTGTAACAAATACAGATGTAAACTTTATTCAAGGAAAAATAAAACATAGTTCCCACTAAATAACAGCATCCAAATATGCTCCTAGGCCCATGCTAATGACATGTCGCTCAAATACACACGGGCGTAGACCTTTAGTTAGTGGATCTGCAACCATATCATATGTAGTAATATGATCTACTACAACGTCACCATTCTGTGCTGATTCCTTTATGGTCAAAAACTTGACCTCCATGTGTTTAGACTTCTTAAGACTTCTGTTGTTATTAATAAACAACACTGCAAAGTTATTGTCACAATATAACTGTATGGGCCTATCCACAAAATCAAAAACTGTTAACTCCCTAATGAGGTTCCGGAGCCAAATAGCTTGAGAACATGCTACAAACTTTGCTTGTATGGTAAAAGAAGATATAGATTTCTATTTCTCGCTCTTCCACGATACCGCACCTCTTGCCAACATAAATATGTATCATGTCATTGACTTCTTATCATCTTGACAACCATCAAAATCTGCATCTGAATACCAGCTAGTTACAAGTCTGAAACATGTCTATAAATCAGCATATAATCTCCTGTCCTCTTTAAATACCTTAAAACCTTCTTGGCAGCAACCCAGTGATTACGTCCTGGGTTTAACTGATATCTGCCTAGAAGCTCTGTCGCAAAAGCAATATCTGGTCTAGTACAAACTTGAGCATACATGATACTTCCAAGCACACTAGCATAAGGTACATTCTTCATTTGAGTTTTCTCAAAATCTAAATTAGGGCATTGTAAAAGACTCAATTTATCACCCTTAATAACAGGAGCATTTCCTGGTTTGCAATGCTGCATATTGAATCTTTCTAAAATACGATCAATATATGCCATTTGAGACAAACCCAATGAACGACGAGAACGATCCTTATGGACCTCAATGCCAATATCAAAAGACGCCTTACCAAGGTCTTTCATGTAAAAAAATTTCGATAACATCCGCTCTGTCTCATGTAGTAAACCAATGTCACTACTTACAAGCAAGATATCATCCACATAAAGTATGAGAAAAATATAGTTCCTCCCACTAACCTAGGTGTATATGCATTGATCTACTTTGTTCCCAATAAATCTGAATGAAGTGACAACGCTATGAAACTTTAAATACCACTGTCTAGAAGCTTGTTTAAGGCCATAAATAGATTTTTTTTCAATCTACAAACAAGCTTACTTGAGTCATCTGCTGCAAAACCTTCAGGCTGCATTATATAAACCTCTTCATTAAGGTCTCCATTTAGAAAAGCAGTCTTAACATCCATCTAGTGTAACTCCATATCAAAATGAGCTACCAATGCCAAGATCACTCTAAAGGTATCTTTAGAAGAAACTGGATAAAATATTGCTTCATAATCTATTCATTCTCTTTGAGTGAAACCCTTATCTACCAGCCTGGCTTTAAACTTTTCAATCTTCCCTTTGGAATCCCTTTTAGTCTTGTATACCCATTTGCAGCCAATAGGTTTACAACCTTCAGGTAATTCAATAAGCTCCCAAACACCATTGTGTTTCATAGATTGCATCTCATCTTTCATCGCATCTAGCCATAAATCTGATTGAGGACATGAGATGACATTCGTATAAGTCATCGGATCAACAACACAGCCAATACCATAATCATGCTCTTCCGCGTAGACTACATAGTCTGCCGGTATAGCTGAACGTCTTTCCTTAGTCGATCTTCTGAGTGGAGCTACTTCATCCTCATTCTGAATTTGAGGGGCTTGTGGAATTTCTTCAGGAACTGTCTTAATAACAGGATCCTGAGCCGCAACAGGCTCAGTTTGTGGCGTAGGAGGCTCCATAATTGTCTGCACATGATGAGACAGGGATCTAGTAATCCCCACCATATTATCATCTTCAATAGTTTGTGAGCAACTATTATTTTCAGCTACATCAAATTCCAGAAATTTTGCAGTTTAAGATTCCACAATTCTTGTACCTCCTTTAGGGTTATAAAACCGATACCCCTTTAAATGATCTGGGTAAGATACGAAGTAACACCGAGTAGTTTTGGAATCCAGCCTACTCAATGTTGGATTATATAACTTCACTTCTGTTAGACATCCCTAAACTTTAAGATGATTCAAGCTAGGTTTACGTCCAGTCCATAACTCAAAAAGAGTCAATGGAACCGCTTTAGTAGGAACAAGATTTAGAATATAAAGAGCTGTTTTCAAAGCTTCACCCCATAGAAAATCAAGTAAATTGGTCCTACTAATCATACTTCTCATCATGTCCATAAGAGTACGATTGCACCTTTCAGCTACACCATTTTGTTCGGGACTTCCGAGTATAGTAAACTGACCTACTATCCCAGAATCCTCTAAGTATTTAGCAAACGGTCGTTTAAGTTGTCCAGCATCACCGTGCCTACCAAAATACTCACCACCATGATCAGATCTGACAATCTTTATAACTTTTCCCAACTGTTTCTCTACTTCAGTCCGAAAAATCTTGAATTTGTCAAGAGACTCGGACTTTTCTTTAATCAAGTACAAATATCCATATCGGGAAAAGTCGTCAATAAATGTGATGAAATAAAAATTTCTGCACAAGGTAGCCGTGTACGGTCCACTAATATCAGTATGAATAACCTTCAACAAGTCAGAATTTCGTACGGTAGATTTCTTCTTTATCTTAGTCATCTTACCTCTACAACAGTCCACGCAAGTCTCTAGATCACTTTTAAGAGTAGGCAAGATATTAACCTTTATAAGCCTTTCTACTCTTTCTTTGGAGATGTGACCAAGATGTTTATGCCACAATGCATAAGACTATTCCTTAGGTAGAGGCCTTTTGGAAACAACTTTTTCAGCTGGACAAGCAACGTTCATGTCGTTGGGAGATAAGCTCAATCGATACAATCCATTGGATAAATTGCAACACCCAATCTTTATTTGAATCATAAAACATGGAAATAATATTGCTCTTTATTTTAAAAGAGTATCTACACATGTCCAAACAAGACACGAAAACTAAATTCCACCTAAAAGAAGGTACGTAAAAGGTGTTTCTTAACATCATCCTAAAGCTAGAATCTAACATCAAAAGAACATCTCCCACGAACTCAACGTCAACTCCAGTGTTGTTTCCCACAGTGAGCTTTGCTTCATCTTGATTTGGCGTCCTTCGGTTTATGAACCCCTATATGGTGAACGCAACATGATTAGTTGCACCACTATGTAGCCACCACGAATTGGTCGGAACTTCGGATAAATTGGATTCATAAACAAATGCCAAAGAATCATTACCTTTAGGCTCACTCTTGGTTCTCTTAGACAACCGAGCCTTATACTTGTTGCAGCATTTCTTTACGTGTCCTCTCTCCCTGCAAAAGTAGTAAAGAACACCATCCTTCTTGGAGAATGTTTTCTTAGGACCTATCGCGACCTAATTTTTTGTGGGTGAGGTGAATCACCTAAAACTAGGTTAATGGATTACTAAATCCGAAGACTTGGCGCGGACTCTCCCAAGTCCTACCAATCGTGATTAAGAAATTAACCCATTTAACATGCAATTATATTTCAAATTGGAGCCTCCACTAACCAATTAGGGCTGATTAGAAACCCAATTAAAGTATAGGAGAATACTTTACCTTTTACGAACCAAAGATTTTATGGATTCGGGGACATGGTTACGCTAGATTAATCTAACGCCCTTTCGGTACCTTTAAAAAAAGAAAAACATTTTTGCAGGCAGTGTTGATCAATTTTAACCTAAGTTACTAACATGCAAATGGTGGTCATGCGAGTGCACAATCAATGAAATAACATTCAATAAATCAAAATGCTAAGAAATTATAAACCACAACTTTATTAAAGTCCACTCTCTAAGAAAACATTTAAAAAAATGCTAATAAAAATGCATTCCCTAAGCATGATTTCTAAATGACATGACACCTAACTTTTATTATTATGCAATCTTAATCTAAAATTAATATGCATGAATTTTACTTTAATGATATGTGAAATGCAATTTATATGGCCTAATTTGAACTATATGTATGCAATTTGATTTATGCAATCCTAAATGTGCATATACTACATGACATGAGATGCATGATATAACAATTTTATATGCATGTTCTTTTTGTGATTTTTTTTAATGATTCTTTTTTTTATGTAGGCAACCTGCACTAAATAAAGATGATATGAAATGGGATTAATTATAAACTCACCTATTAATTAACTAAGTAAATGATTTTTTTGATTTTTTTTAATTAAAGAATTAATTATATGCAATTAAAAATTACACGATGGGATTACTAAAACATGATAATATGATGCAATCCTAATTTATTAATATGCAAACTCTAATTAAATGTGCCTACTATGCTTTATTGAAATTAAACAAACTAATTAAGCTACTCAAAATGGAATAATTTCCTAATTCAATTTCGAGATTAATTTGATTTAAACCTCATTTGTCTTAGAAACCATTGTTCTTTTAAAGCTTTTTTATTATCTTTTTATATAATGAAAACATGCAAACAACTAAGGATGAAATCCTAAAAATAATCCTAAAGGTTAATTTATTAAACCTACGTGTCTTAATTTAATAAACTTATATGACCCACATGTTCATGCAAATTTTTAAATTTTTCACTATTCCCTTTTTATAATGTTTTTTTTAATTTTAATTTTCATGAAAAAAAAAGACAAGTAATTATAAAAACTAAGATAAGAATTCAAATAACCGAAAAGATAATCCGTTGTCTCACGGATTAAATTAACAATTATTTTAACTCTATAATCACAACAAGGAAATCAAAATAATTACAAATTTGGTCCGAAGTCTTACGGACCAAATTAAATAAATATTGTGATTTAACAAATGAAATTCTACCAAAAACCATAAATTAGTATAATTAAAAAAATGATCCAATCTCTCGGATCAAATTAATAACTATAATAATTTTAGGTGAAATCTACGGATAATGCCTATAGAAATTACAAATATTAACACCCAACATTTAAATAACTAAACTAAAAAAGCTATCAAATGAAATAAACAGAAAAATAATATAAAAGATAAAGAAATAACCTAAACTACCAAGTAATAAAAAATAAAAGTAAGAAAATAAAACTACCTAGGGGGTAAAACTGAAGGGGAGCATCTGGTGATCGTCGAAGAGGGAGGGGGCAGCAAGTGGTGTCCGGTGCAAGGTCGCCGTTCGGAATAGGGGCTGCCCGTGGGAGCTCTGGCAAAGTTTGGGTGTCGAATTGGAGGGAGCAACGGCGTTGGGCTACTCGAGATTCGCCGGAAGGAACGCAGCAGTGGCGCGGGGGCGCGAAATTGCAGAGGCGCGGGAAGGAACTCGGACCGACGCGCGGAGCGACGAAGTGTGCTGCGGGCGTTGGTAGAGCAGCAGCTCAAACCACCGGCAATGGGTGTCGTGGGCAGAGGGCTCGGAATGGGCGGCGTCACGGACGAGCAGGTGGCGAGTGCGCGTCACGCGGGGACACGGTGAGGGCACCGAGTGCTGGGCCAAGGCGAGCGACAGGTGGGTCGCGCCTGGTGGCACGGAGGCGGTTGCTGTGGCGGCGATCGATGCTGACGGCGGTGGTTGCGCGAACAAGGGCGCTGCTGGGATGCCCGCGCGAGGGTGAGCAGCAGGGCGTCTTCGCAGGGGCGGCGATCAGCAATGGTGCAGCTCGGGGTCGAGCAGCGCGGAGGCGGAGGCGGTGTGGGCTCCAGTGAGTCGATCGGAGACTCGCCGAGAGGACTCCGGCGGTTGAGTCGAGGTGCGGGCGTGGGCGTCGGTGGGCTCCTGATCAGTGCTTGGGTTGTCGTGGGGTGCTCGGCGGTGCTGGCGATGCGAGACCGGCGTGGCGGTCGGCTTCGAGTGGGAGGCGAGCGAGCTGTGGACTGCTCGCGCGGTGGTGCGACGCAGAGCTTCACGAGCGTCAGGGATGGAGAGTTGCAGGCATCGGCGTCGGCCTCCGGTGGGGAGAGTTCACGAAGAAGAAGATGAACATCGCACGTCCTGCTTCTTTCTCTCTCCTGGAGCTGCTTTTCACCTTTTCACCTTTTTTACTTTTCTTCTGCCCTTCTCCACGCACGGATGGCTTCTCTCTTTCACTGTTTCTTTCGTTTTTCTTTCCTTGTCAGAGAAAGAAATGAGAAATGTTTTCTCTTTTGACTAAGGTGTACGAAGGCTTCTGAGCTTTTCAACTTTTTGAGTTTGCCCTTTGAACCAAGAGAACCCCCCGTTTCAGTTCCGAAACTTACCCTCTTTTTATAGAGAAAAGACTCGAAGTTGTTCAAGATTTGGCGATATTCACTCAACTTCTTCAACAACAAAATGGCTCCAAAATCAAACGGCAACTAATTTTTTAAAATTTTGAAATGAAAATATATTTTCAACAACAAAGATTTTCAAAAACCAAATATAATTTATTATTTTCTAAAATATTAGGTGTCAACAGCTGCCCCTCTTTGAAGGGAAGCTCGTAGAGGTTTTCCTTCAAACATATATGACACCTAAAATTAAACCATGCAAAATGAAATATGAAATGCATATGCAAATGTTAATGACTTGACTCTTTTTTTTCTTTTCTATTCTTTTTTTTAAAAAGAATAAAAGATGCAATGTAAATGCAATGATTCGGTCAGGAACATAGATCTCTATGTGTCTATGACGAATGCGAATGCAAAGAAGAACACGTACCTGTCGTACTTATGAAATGATTCTTATGAGACCTAACAAACATCTGGAACTCTCTTCAGATAATTGAAAGGTTCAAAGTCTTCGAGGATCTGGAACTCTCATCAGATTCTAAGCACCTGGAAATTGCATCAAGTACTTGAAATTTCAAAAAATCTGATTCTTATGTCAGACATTTGAAAACATTTACTAAACATCTGGAAATCACATCAGATGTTTGGAAAGACAAACACTTGGAAATCACATCAAGCATTTAAAGGTTCAAATATCTGGAATTCACACTAGACATTTGAAACAATTTTATAAATAGGTACTTGGAATTCTCATCAAGTACAAAGATGATTGAACAAACTCAGGGTTTCAAAGACAATTCTTTTTGGTCTTTGAGGAAAAATTCAATGAAGGCCCATGCATGATGGCTTTATCAAGTTTTCATCGGAAAAATTATCACTAGGACAATTTTCAGGTATAACGTGAGTCTCTTGGACATGTTAAATAAGACATTTTTGGTGTGAAAAGGCTTTTTCACTCGCTCTCATTTAAGAAGGGTTACTTGTCCCGACCATTGATGCGGGAATATATCACTCAATCTTATCATCATCTTGTCGACAAGATTTTGAATTTTCTTGCAAGCAGTACGACCTTACCAATCTGAGAGGTCTTTGTCAAGGACTGTAATGCGGGCTTGGTCAATGGCTTAACAAAGGGACTCTTCGAGTCAAAGCAATTGAAAGAACAATTCTATAATCATCTTCGGGTTTACAAGTCAAGAACCCTACAAAATGAGAAAGAAATAATCTTGCTCGCACTTCTTCGAGCAATGCTTAAAACATGTGAATTTCTATGTTAATTCAAGTGCCCTAATCTGAAGAAACTTTGTAAGGGACATAACATAAGCTGGGTTCATGGGTTGAGAAACGAAAGGATCGTTAGGCTCAAAGATGTGTATAGGTGTTAAGGTTGATGATCATCTTGACATTGCCATCAGTTTTCTTCGCCACTGATTGTCCTCTTGACAAATTTCTTTATTGGCTCAAGAGTTTATCACCTGATGCCAATGATGATTCAACTGGGGATCTTTTCTCAGCATCATTTTCTTTGATGATGGGCATCGATCAAGCACACTATTTTTTTTTTATGCCCCCCAATTCATCAGTCATTTCTCTCTTCTTTTCACGGGCATTGGCCTTACTTTTACCAGGCACACTGCTTTTTTATGCCCCTTAGTTCTATTTTGATTTCAGTTCTTGTGCACAATGCGTGTGTCAAGTATACTTTAAATGACACTCGAACCTTCAAGGGTCTTCATTTGTCTCTTGCTTTGCCCCAGTGTGGGGGATGATTATCAACTAGGCTTAAAAGAAACGAAATCATAGGCTCAAGTGGGCTATACAAAGGATATAAGTGTGTAGGATAGTGACAGAAATGCTCTTCGTCATCCTAAGGCACTTAAATTACCATATGAATTCAATGTAATAGCACGACTTGAAGATTGATGCAAGTGAGAGCAAGAAAATTTCAATTCATTTTCCTCACTTCATGATGTCATTTTTATCTCCCGGTTGCCCCGATGTGGGGTGATTCTTGACAGGGGTAATTTGAAAAGAATATCCATAAGTGTATGGGCTCAAAAGGATTAAGCAATGGATCACCTGTATTGTTTGGAATAGAGAAATGAACTGCCTCTCGTCATTTCAGCTGTCGTACTTTTCGCAAGAAAACTCTTTACCTTGAAATACAAAATATTTCCATACTCACCTCACAATATATAGACAGGGGACGGTGTATGGGATTAGGCTTGCCTTTCACACCTCATTTAGCATGCTCAAGTAACTCGACATCTTTCACTGAATTATCCATTTTGATAAATTTCAAGTGGAATTGACGAATTACACAATATCATGTGAAAGCATTCTATAATGATAAAGAGGGCATGCTCATAAAGTGAAAACTATTATGTGTCCATGTCTTGCCATTCCTTTGTAAAGGAGCTCATAGAGATTCCTTATGAAAATAAGACATCATCGTTCACATCCATTCTTTGTCCCTGCATCAGAGTTTATAGGATTCATGAATTCACACCCATCAATTTCTGCTAAGATCAAAGCACCTGAAACATGGAATAGATAATTAAAAGAAACAAACAAGGTAAATTAGATGCATGCTGAAAATTATTTTATTTTGAATTTTTTTAAAAGGAACGTGAAGAAGCCCAGCCTTCAGAATTAGCTCCTTGCCGTTTTCTTTTGATAGGATTTCACACAGGGCTAGTTTGGTGTACTTCAACATGCCCTTAAAATATGAAAATCTCCATGTATTTTATTGAATGAAAAGCAAATTACATTATTGAAATGAGAGAAATCGTAAAATTGAAAATGCAAATATGCAAATACGGAAAGCGATAAAGACTCCTGCGCAGAGGAGTGTGCAAATAATTAAAATTCTCCTACTCTCGAGCTTTGTCGATGGCAAACACTAAACAATTCAGTCATTCCGTCGAGTGCGTCATCAGAGCTCTCAATCTTTTAGGGGTGCGGGATCATCTATGCCACCCCATCCATCTGGGATGATATCCCGTGGGTCGATGTAGGAGCTGGGAGGAGCCGAATACTTTACATAGTAATCGAACTTGCCACTTGGTTGCCCAAGGGTATCCATCACTTCTGCTTCCTCATGCATCATTTGAAACATGGTGGGCTCAGCATCAAGACTGAAAATGGATACAGCTTCTGAGTGGTCAGGGAGTGGGTTATTCTAGATGTTCAGCTGTGCATCGCGGAATGAGACCACCTTGGCATCCAAAAGATTTTGGATTTTGTGTTGCGGTGTATAGCAATCGTCAACAGAATGCCCTACCTCCCCCATATGATAAGTACATGTCTTGGACGGATCATAGTTGGGGAAACGCTCGGGATTAGGTCGCTTAGGCTCCTTAGCGAGTAATCCATTTTTCTGAAGAGTCGGCAAGAACTTGGACAATGGCTTAGGAAGAGGCGTAAATTGACGCCTGGAAGAGTTCTTCTGCTGGCTAAAGAATGGTCGTGCTCCTCCCTGTTGAGTGTTCGAAGTTGGGCGAGGTGCCTGAACATAAGCTGCATTAACCTCTGCTATAGGTTCATTATCCTTCTTGGCAAAGACTCCCCCATATGAGCTGGTTTGACCATATGCCCATCCATCACGAAAGGCTACTTCAATTCGCTCGCCAACAGGGACTAGCTGATTGAACGACTCGGCAGTCGATCCTAACATGCGATTTCGATATTCAGGTGGGAGCGTCTTCATGAACAAATCCATCAGCTCATTTTCAGTCGGCTCCAGAGTAATTTGAGCAGCTACAGTCCTCCATCTCGTGACATAGGCCTTGAAAGATTCTGTCTTCTTCTTCTCGGTGCGAAGTAAATCCTCTCGAGACGAAGTGACATCAATATTATACTTGTATTGCTTGAAGAAAGCATCAGTCAAATCCTCCCAAGTCTCTAAGAGATTAATTTTCTATACCACTATAGTGCCGGTCTTGTCAGGCTTGCTTGAAATTGCTGAATCATCAGTAGTATGTTATCAACATATGGGGTCATCCTAACCACATAAGTCTGCAAATGGATCTTCGGGCAAGAATTGCCATCATACTTTTCAAAGTCTGGCATTTTGAACTTCTTTGGTATCTTGATCTTTGCATAATGGGACAGATCAGTTGGGTCATGGTTAAATGCACCCTGCAGCTGCTTTAGTTTCTCCTCGATTTTCGCCAAGCGTTTTTCTTGCTCAATCTTCGGTACAGCCGACTGTATCACTTGTATCTCCTCATCAACAATTTGAGGCGTGTCGGTGATTTTCTCTCTAGAGACATCATTAGAGCTTGACGGGCCACTTGTGGATATATTCTTGCCTTTATCTCTTGAATCAGCCATGGGAGCATGCTGTGGTAACACCACTTCAACTTGCGGAGGTGGTGGGGCAGTGTTTGCTTGGAGAGAATCGATTTTTTTAGATTGCTGCTCAAGGACATTAAGGACTTGCTTCATTTCCATTTCGAGGGCGGCGACACGAGCTTGTTCAGCACCACGCATTTGTTCGGCGTTATCAGCCATTGTTACTCTAGAACGAGTACGGATTGGTGATCTTGGGTGAGCCATGTTATTACCTGTCAATGTAATATAATACAGTAAGCATCATAACAAATGAGATTGGTCCATGACAACAGTCGATCATTTATTTTATTAAGTGAAATCAAATTCCAAAGACATCAACTTAAAACATTAAAATAACTCCCTAGGAAATTAAATTCCTAAAACATCAATCCACGAAATTGAAATAATACCCTAAAGCTGGAATTAAACTCCTAAGTCTAACGACTCTTTTCTATATACAATTGGGAGATCACAGTCTTTCGAAGCTTCTTGTTCTGTCGAACCAACTCGGAAATACGAGCTTCCTTCTTTTCCATTGTTTCTTCAAGATTTTCAATTTGTGCTTTATGAGTGGGCTTCATGGTTACTTTAGGTATCATGGGAAGTAGAGCTTAAGGGATCTCGTGATGGTGGATATAATAATCTGAGGCATGAAAAATCTTCTCCTTTCCTTTCAATCTTCTTGGCACCATTATCTTTTCCGGATGGCATTCCTTCCATGCATTTTCAAGGTGTTCGATCTCATCGAGGTACTTGTGATCCTTGCGCACGAAGCGAGCTTGAAATAGGTCTATTCGGAGAGGAGGCGAGATATCTTGGAGCACTTGATACTGGCAGACCACTCTATAAGGATAGTAAGATGTTGCACCAGTGATTCCCATCAGTGGAACTGAATTATTTGTCTTGTGGGAATAATGAGCCACGCTAACATGGAACCATTTAGCATACCATAGGAAGCCCTTGAGATCTGGATCTTTTAGAAGAATTACCCAATCGAAAAATGACTTTCCGATATACTTTTTCTCTAAGATTGAAAATCTATTTATTGGGTGATTAGAATCATAAATTTCACCTTGACACATGAAACGACCAAACTCCTTCATGTGAGAAAGAAACCAAATTTTTAAAAGTTCAGGAGAGGCATTCATGATTTTTCCTCCATTTTGTTTAAAACGGTTGAGGGACAAAAATGTCTCAGCCAAAATCATGTTTATAAAGTTCATGCCGGCGCATGCTTGTCTGACCACCCATGCAATTGAAGGATTAATGGCATTTTGTCGATGAGGAAAGATTATAAATCTAAAGAATGCTAAGATGAATATCCTACCCTTTTGGCGCATTGAAGATTGATTTAAAAAATGATCGGCCAAAAAGGAGAATGGGCATGCATTATAGTTAGCTTTCAAAACTTTCTTAACCTCATCAGTTTTAATTCTTAGAAATTGAGATAAAATCGATGTGGGCTCCATACCAAGAGGTGGCCTAACAAGTTCAGTCTCAAGGGGCATTCCTATGATAACAATATACTCTTCCAGTGTCGGAGTTAGCTCATTCTTACCAAAAATAAAAGTAGCCGTCTCGGGGCACCAAAAGTGTGAGATAGCCTGCAAAACTCCACTATGGACTCCAATATCCAAAAGGGGGATGAGCCATCCCAGTATCGACTCCACATAATCTTGACCTTCTTTACTTAATTTATTCCACCACTCTTTGAGCTCAATCTTGGGAGTTGGAACGAATTGTACGTCACTTTTCCCCATTGCATATAAGACAAGACTGACGACAAAACCTATTGTCATGGACCAACAAAATTACAATAAAGTAAGTAAATTGCAAAGTAGGAGTTTAGACAACTTACTTTTACCAGAAAAGGGATGACAATCACATAGACACACACATGAAATATGCGGCTCGATTTCTATCTAGATGGCTTAACAAAGTGGAGCTAAGGGGATGATCTAACCGTTGCAGTCTCGCATTAACGTGTCAAGTCCCCCTAACTCCGGCTTAGTCGAATGGAATGTCCAATAATCACGCAATCTCGCGGATATGGACAAACACATTTGACACCATGAAAGAAATTTCGGAGAAGAGAATGTCAACCTCTACATAGCAGTCTCGCTTTAGAGAAAGTATCCTTCTCAACACCATCCTAGAAATCCTATAGCAACCCAAGTCCGGCTACAGGTCGTGTGTGCAATGTGTAGTGCTAAAACAATTTAAAAATCATGCACGACAATTTATAATACAAACAACACTTCAATATAAGGAAAAATAAATCATTCATCTTTACACCCTCCTGCAAGACAAGGATTAGCAAAGACTACTCCCCTTATACCTCCCATCTACAAGAACATTTAACACCTTTAAAATGTTAGTGACATACCTGGTGTCTTTGCTGCCAAACAAAAATATTTTTTTTAAAAGAAACAGGCCTATGTCCACTATGAGTTTTAACTCTAAGTCCCCAGCGAAGTCGCCAAGCTGTCGCGACCTAATTTTTTCGAAGGTGAATCACTTAAAACTAGGTTAATGGATTACTAAGTCCGAAGACTTAGCGCGGACTCTCCCAAGTCCTACCAATCGCGACTTGATACTAATTCCCCTTTAAACATGCAATTATATTTCAAATTGGAGCCGCCACTAACTAATTAGGGCTGATTAGAAACCCAGGTAAAGTATAGGAGAATACTTTACCTTTTACGAACCAAAGATTTTATGGATTAGGGGACATGGTTACGCTAGATTAATCTAACGCCCTTTCGGTACCTTTAAAAAAAAAACATTTTTGCAGGCAGTGTTGATCAATTTTAACCTAAGTTACTAACATGCAAATGGTGGTCATGCGAGTGCACAATCAATGAAATAACATTCAATAAATCAAAATGCTAAGAAATTATAAACCACAACTTTATTAAAGTCCACTCTCTAAGAAAACATTTAAAAAAATGCTAATAAAAATGCATTCCCTAAGCATGATTTCTAAATGACATGACACCTAACTTTTATTATTATGCAATCTTAATCTAAAATTAATATGCATGAATTTTACTTTAATGATATGTGAAATGCAATTTATATGGCCTAATTTGAACTATATGTATGCAATCTAATTTATACAATCCTAAATGTGCATATACTACATGACATGGGATGCATGACATAACAATTCTATATGCATATTCTTTTTGTGATTTTTTAATGATTTTTTTTAATGTATGCAACCTACACTAAATAATGATGATATGAAATGATTTTTGTTTTATCTTTTTTTTTTCTCTTAAAAATGTTAATTATATGCAATTAAAAATTACATGATGGGATTGCTAAAACATAATAATATGATGCAATGCTAATCTACTAATATGCAAACTCTAATTAAATGGGCCTATTATGTAAACTAGCTAAAATGCACCTAGTATTTTGTATATTCTTTATTGAAATAAAAAACTAATTAAGCTATTCAAAATGGAATAATTTCCTAATTCAACTTCGGGATTAATTTGATTTAAACCCCATTTGTCTTAGAAAACCATTATTCTTTTGATTCTTTATATTATGAAAACATGCAAACTTTCGCTAAATAAATAAATAAAATTTAAATCCAATCCTGACTAAAAAAAACTATCTAAGGATGAAATCCTAAAAATAATCCTAAATGTCAATTTATTAAACCTATGTGTCTTAATTTAATAAACCTATATGACCTATATGCTTCATGCAAGATTTTAATTTTTCACTTTTCCCTTTTTTTTAATGTTTTTTTTAAATTTTATATTTTCACGAAAAAAGACAAGTAATTATAAAAACTAAGATAAGAATTAAAATAACCGAAAAGATAATCCGTTGTGTCACGGATTAAATTAACAATTATTTTAACTCTATAATCACAACAAGGAAATCAAAATAATTACAAATTTGGTCCGAAGTCTTATGGACCAAATTAAATAATTGTTGTGATTTAACAAATGAAATTCTACCAAAAACCATAAATTAGTATAATTAAAAAAATGATCCGATGTCTCTCGGATCAAATTAATAACTATAATAATTTTAGGTGAAATCTACGGATAATGCCTATAGAAATTACAAATATTAACACCCAACATTTAAATAACTAAACTAAAAAAGCTATCAAATGAAATAAACAGAAAAATAATATAAAAGATAAAGACATAACCTAAACTACCAAGTAATAAAAAATAAAAGTAAGAAAATAAAACTACCTAGGGGGTAAAACCGAAGGGGAGCATCGGGTGATCATCGAAGAGGGAGGGGGCAGCAAGTGGTGTCCGGTGCAAGGTCGCCGTTCGGAACAGGGGCTGCCCGTGGGAGTTCCGGCGAAGTTTGGGTGTCGAATCGGAGGGAGCAACGGCGTTGGGCTACTCGAGATTCGCCGGAAGGAACGCAGCAGTGGCGCGGGGGTGCAGAATTGCAGAGGCGCGGGAAGGAACTCAGACCGGTGCGCGGAGCGGCGAAGTGTGCTGCGGGCGTCGGCAGAGCAGCAGCTCAAACCACCGGCAATGGGCGGCGTCACGGACGGGCAGGCGGCGAGTGCGCGTCGCGCGGGGACACGAGGAGGGCATCGAGTGCTGGGCCAAGGCGAGCGATAGGTGGGTCGCGCCTGGTGGCACGAAGGCGGTTGCTGTGGCGGTGATCGGTGTTGACGGCGGTGGTCGCGCGAACAGGGGCGCTGTTGGGATGCTCGCGCGAGGGTGAGCAGCGGGGCGTCTTCGCAGGGGCGGCAATCAGCGATGGTGCAGCTCGGGGTCGAGCAGCGCGGAGGCGGAGGCGGTGTGGGCTCCAGTGAGTCGATCGGACACTCGCCAAGAGGACTCCGGTGGCTGGGTCGAGGTGCGGGCATGGGCGTCGGTGGGCTCCTGATCGGTGCTTGGGTTGTCGTGGGGTGCTCAGCGGTGCTAGCGACCCGAGATCGGCGTGGCGGTCAACTTCGAGTGGGAGGCGAGCGAGCTGTGGACTGCTCGCACAATGGTGCGACACGGAGCTTCACGGGCGTCGGGGACGGAGAGTTGCAAGCGCCGGCGTCGGCCTCCGACGGGGAGAGTTCACGAAGAAGAAGATGAACAGCGCACGTCCTGCTTCTTTCTCTCTCCTGGAGCTGCTTTTCACCTTTTCACCTTTTTTACTTTTCTTCTGCCCTTCTCCACGCACGGATGGCTTCTCTCTTTCACTGTTTCTTTCTTTTTTATTTACTTGTCAGAGAAAGAAAAAGAGAAATGTTTTCTCTTTTGACTAAGGTGTACGAAGGCTTATGAGCTTTTCAACTTTTTGAGTTTGCCCTTTGAACCAAGAGAACCCCCTGTTTCGGTTCCGAAACTTACCCTCTGTTTATAGAGAAAAGACTCGAAGTTGTTCAAGATTTGGCGATATTCACTCAACTTCTTCAACAACAAAATGGCTCCAAAATCATACGGCAACTAATTTTTTAAAATTTTGAAATGAAAATATATTTTCAACAACAAAGATTTTCAAAAACCAAATTTAATTTATTATTTTCTAAAATATTAGGTGTCAACAGGACCCAAACTGTTAGAAGGGCTAGCACCTTCAGAATTTCCTTTATAGTTGGAAGGACTAGCACCTTCAAAATTGCCCTTATGGGTATAGTTTTTCACCTTATTACCCTTATCACTGCTAGAATTAGAAGCATAAAGGGCAATGTGATCTTTATCTTTCTTCAATTTTTCTTCCTCTGCCATCACCCTTGCAATCAGGTCATTAACTGACCAGGTTTCATCTTGGGAACTATAATTGGTCTTGATAATCCCAAAATCAGGAGGAAGAGTGTTTAGAGCTGATGCACAGTGCAAGCAGTGGGAATAACAACATTGAGAGCTTGAAACTTTGTTTGCAAATCTACCATCCTTAAAATATAATCTCTAACTTCACCAAAACCATCATACTTCATAGTAAATAGTGTTTGCAGGTGTGTCCCTATCTCAGCATTAGGTGAGACATAGTTTCTAGCCATCAAAGCTTCCATCATTTGCCTAGCAGTGCAGTCTATAGACAAACCACTTTTCAAGTGTTCCTGAATGGAACGCTTCATGGACAGTAAGCAAATTCTATTGCTCTTTTCCCAGGCAGCAAAATGAGCTTTCTGAGCTTCTGTACTCTCGGCAGTAAGATCTACTGGCCAATCGGCAGTAAGTGTGGCATCCTAAAAATTTCATGGCGATCTCTAGAGGCATTACAACCTATGGAAAAGTGATGGAAGTGTCATTGAATTATGTTGTGGCCATTAGACCAAAGAATTGTAATAGATTAAGGCCGAGTACTTTAATGGAAATGTATCTTATGTTCATGGGTTATCAAGGTTGGTGCTATAGGGCAATTTGATAATGAAGATTTTGTTCTTGACTATGCACTTTATAGATTTGATTTTTATGGATTAATGTTACAAGTTTTTGGCCATATTATTTTTGCAATTAGGTATTTATTTAAGTGGGAAATAATGGTAGAATTAAAGGAGGGAGTGGGCTGATTTTTTTGGGCCAAAACCAGCCCACAATCCCCCACCCTTCAACTGGCTAAGGCCCGGCCCAAGAGGCCCAATGGGCCGTCGACCAAGAGGGAAACGGAAGGAGGGGTTGGCCCAAGGGAGGCCCATCTTCTTTGCATGGCAATTAACAAGTGGCTAGGAGGGATTATCCAAGTGTCCTTTTGCATGTATTGTGATGATTACTTTCTAATCATGAGGGGGGAAAAAAGAAGAAGGGGCGGATTGAACCGGGGGGGGGGTCGGGTCGCACGAGAGAAAGAGAGGAAGAGAGAAAGAAAGAAAGCAGGCGTGTGAGAGAGAAAGAGGAGGAGAAGACCGGCTACCGTGCACCCGCCTAGTCCCGTCGTCGAGCCCACCTTGTCCCGCCGTGTGCTTGCTGTGATTTTGCTTCGATTAGAGGCAAGTAGAGTCCATTGATCTACCCATTTGCTTGCTGTGATATGTGTGTGGTGGATGGTAAACTTCAGATGTGGTAGAGGTGAGGAATTTTCAAAGCATTGGGGAGAAGTGTCTTAGCCTAGCATTCTGTTTTCTGGAAAATTAGTCCGACCTTTGGTGATTTCGTGAGCTTCATGCAAATTTTGAGTTGGAATCTCACTTCGACTTCTTGATGAAAGTTGTAGAGGACATCGTAAGGAGTAACATACTAGAATTTGAGATAAAACAGACAAGTATTGCTTAGTGAAATGATTTTGTTTTGAAGAAACTAGATCTGGAAATTGTTGTGCTGACCCTTGGTGATTTCGTGAACTGTAAAATAACTTTTTCCTTGGAATCTCACTTCGACTTCTTGATGAAAGTTGTAGAGGACTTCTTGAAGTATAACATATCAACAATTGAGAGGAAATGAACAAGTATAAGTCAGTGAAACCATTTTTGTCAAATTAAAATAATGAATAATATTAACAAATAGTAGATTAATGTTTTTAGTGTAAATTCATTCTAAACTCTTTTTTATTATTTATTTATTTGTGAATTTGAATTACATTAATTTGATTAAAATAATCATAAAAATGATGACATAACCATACTAAGGCAACAAAGAAAAGGGAAAATGGTAACAGGATGTTTGTTCTCGTGACCGTGTGGGGGTAAGAAGTTGATGTTCTTGGTCTTCATACGAGAGAAGAGCCGATGGAATCTCTTTCCTAGCAAGGGTATGCGTGGTAGGGAGTTAATAGCTATTGAGGTTGCTAGCCGTCCTATGGTTTCGGTGGGTGATGACTTTGTTGCCCTAAAGATTTACAAACTTCCGCTTTCACCAGAAAGGAAGGAAAGACTGACTCTTAGTCGGATCTAAGAACTCTTGATCTTTATGTCCTTAAGACAGAGGATTGACCAAGCCATTCAATGGCATGGCTTCATCCTATACCTCAAAGGCTTTCCCCTTCACCTTTCCCTCTGTGAAAGAATAGCCTTTCTCTTAATCCTACATTCCCTCTCTTCCGAATAGGGTGAAGAAGAAAGTGAAATCAATTTTCTCTTCGAAACAGAATTCTACTAGCTTTTTTCTTCTTAATTACCCAAGGGATAGGTAATCCTGTCTTGATGCAGATCCTACGCCTGATCGATTGGCTACGGGCTATTCGCACGAGAGAAAGAGAGGAAGAGAGAAAGAAAGAAAGCGGGCGTGTGAGAGAGAAAGAGGAGGAGAAGACCGGCTACCGTGCACCCGCCTAGTCCCGTCGTCGAGCCCACCTTGCCCCGCCGTGTGCTTGCTGTGATTTTGCTTGGATTAGAGGCAAGTAGAGTCCATTGATCTACCCATTTGCTTGCTGTGATATGTGTGTGGTGGATGGTAAACTTCAGATGTGGTAGAGGTGAGGATTTTTCGAAGCATTGGGGAGAAGTGTCTTAGCCTAGCATTCTGTTTTCTGGAAAATTAGTCCGACCTTTGGTGATTTCGTGAGCTTCATGCAAATTTTGAGTTGGAATCTCACTTCGACTTCTTGATGAAAGTTGTAGAGGACATCGTAAGGAGTAACATACTAGAATTTGAGATAAAACAGACAAGTATTGCTTAGTGAAATGATTTTGTTTTGAAGAAACTAGATCTGGAAATTGTTGTGCTGACCCTTGGTGATTTCGTGAACTGTAAAATAACTTTTTCCTTGGAATCTCACTTCGACTTCTTGATGAAAGTTGTAGAGGACTTCTTGAAGTATAACATATCAACAATTGAGAGGAAATGAACAAGTTTAAGTCAGTGAAACCATTTTTGTCAAATTAAAATAATGAATAATATTAACAAATAGTAGATTAATGTTTTTAGTGTAAATTCATTCTAAACTCTTTATTATTTATTTATTTATTTATTTATTTATTTGTGAATTTGAATTACATTAATTTGATTAAAATAATCATAAAAATGATGACATAACCATACTAAGGCAACAAAGAAAAGGGAAAATGGTAACAGGATGTTTGTTCTCGTGACCGTGTGGGGGTAAGAAGTTGATGTTCTTGGTCTTCATACGAGAGAAGAGCCGATGGAATCTCTTTCCTAGCAAGGGTATGCGTGGTAGGGAGTTAATAGCTATTGAGGTTGCTAGCTGTCCTATGGTTTCGGTGGGTGATGACTTTGTTGCCCTAAAGATTTACAAACTTCCGCTTTCACCAGAAAGGAAGGAAAGACTGACTCTTAGTCGGATCTAAGAACTCTTGATCTTTATGTCCTTAAGACAGAGGATTGACCAAGCCATTCAATGGCATGGCTTCATCCTATACCTCAAAGGCTTTCCCCTTCACCTTTCCCTCTGTGAAAGAATAGCCTTTCTCTTAATCCTACATTCCCTCTCTTCCGAATAGGGTGAAGAAGAAAGTGAAATCAATTTTCTCTTCGAAACAGAATTCTACTAGCTTTTTTCTTCTTAATTACCCAAGGGATAGGTAATCCTGTCTTGATGCAGATCTTACGCCTGATCGATTGGCTACGGGCTATTCATTCAAAGAATGGTATACAGATCCAGAGGCATCTCATAATCCAATATCTATTTTCTGAATTTGACATTGAGATTGATGGCTGACGTGCTTCCCGGGATTTGGATTTATTAGGGTTCTTTTCTTACTACTCATTGGTCAGGAACCCCATTCGCCTTTACTTTTGCTTTACTTTTTTCTTCCTCAATATAGTAGTTATTTAGCCCTCTATTCGGTAATTCATCTATCTCAGGAAATCGAACTAGTAGCTTAACACCTAACTTGCTCTATCGATAAGCTACAATGCTTAATAGAAGAAGTGAGTTAAGTTCCGTTTCACTCCTTTTCACTCGTAGGGGGCGGCAAGGAGCTGCTAATCAGTATAGGCAAAAATATCGGTAAAATGCTGTGAATAAGTGAATGAGCAGTGTCTGTACACCTTAAGATTGTGAAACAATTGATTCGCCTAAGCAAGCAACCTCCTTATCAGTGAAAAGAGTTAATAGATCTAGCGAAGGGAGCAGCGTTCCTGATGAACTATAGCTAGAACACGAAATTCGAGTAATGTCCTTGGTTCCTAACAGCCTCAAACGTGGGACTTCAACAAGAGATTAGATAGCGAAAGCGGTAGTGATAATGGAGATTCTCACCTCGTATAACGTAGATTCACTCTGTGATCCAAGCACTGAAGGAGTCTCCTCGGCAAAGAGACCCTAATTTGTGCAAAAAAAAGAAACAACAATAATTCAAACAAGAACTACTAAGAGGAAGAAGAGGACAGAGGTGTCTAGAACGCAGTTATTTGGCACTGAAAGTCCATAAGCGGGTCCGCTCATATATAGGCAGTTTGATACTTGAACTTTTTCCTCCTCCTAACAGGCCTTAGCTTTGCCTTCTTTTCTTTTGGTTTAGCTACCTATCGTCTACTAGTGCACTAGCGAAAAACCACTTCTTCAGTTTCCATGGTTTCGATGAGTTGCTGGTTAAGGCCAAAAAAGCCCCCGGTTTCGTGAAATTTCCATCATGTGGCAATTGGGTTTTTATTTTATAAACGATTAAGTAGGCCAAATTGATTGGTTTACTAATTTAGGAGTAACCATAATGACTGTTATATTAATTTATGAAAGACTCAAGACTTTCATCGGTCCGATGTTCTATAAATGTTGGACTGATATTGAGGAGCCACCGACTTTCGAGCACTGACTTCTTCACTTACAAGCAACGATGGCACTTCACCTTTTCTCTCTTCCAAGTGTTTTCTCCAAGAATATTAGCCTTCAAGTGCCGCGTTCGACAAGCACCAAAGCTGCTGTTCCTCAAGGAGGACGAAGATCGGCCAATTATCAGCCATCTGTCTGGACTCACAATGACCTTCCGTCCCTCGTGACTGATGAAGGTCGCCAATCCCGTCACGCGGTAAAAATCCACACTCTAGCCATTTGTTGTCTATAAGAGATATTTATGCTAGAGTTTGGAAAAGGTAAAGAGGTATTCTGCAATGTAGTTCGAACTTAATTTTAATGATTATTCAAGTGAATAAATGCTTGGTTCAAATACGACAAATCATATGTTCGAATTACAACATCTTTCACTCAAAGTAATCTAGGAATCTTATATTGGCTGCTTGTGGTTTTCGGATACAAGTAGACAGAGTAATTTAGTGCATTGGGGGGAGGGGGGAATTAGTCTACTTCAATAATTGATTATCCTCATGTTCTCAATGAAACATAAATGAACTTGTAGCATTAAGATGACAATTATCCTAAAAAAAACTATCGATCCAATTGGGTTGTGTTGTACTGTTATGTTAGGATCCACTCTAACAACAAGGTGGCTATGAAATTTGATTTAATGATCTCTACATCATTGTAGTTGTCAAGTCATGAGGTCTCATTGTTAAGATTTATCACTTTTATTAAGAGTTTACATTATCTTCCATCCCTAGTTTCCTCCGACCATGTCTCTATGGATGAATTGCCAGATGGCTGATGTCCATGTTTATATTCACCAATCAACATATTGGTTAGAGAAGGTTCTCTCTCCGAACAAGGATAGAAAGAATTTTTTCCAAACAAGAATGGAGAAAAACAAAATCTAGAGCATGCCATGAAAAGGGGAAATCCCTCTATCCTCATGTCTCTTTACGTTTGTTGCAAAGTTGACACTATTTCATTCTAAAAATTCCATAATAAATGTCATTGTTCTACTCGTGACACAAATAGGATCTTAAGATCAAAGATTTCCACCTCTTTCATTGAAGTATCAAAACCTTTTTCTAGGGTTCTAAAACTACTCTCTCTCTCTCTCTCTCTCTCTCTCTCTCTCTCTCTCTCTCTCTCTCTCTTTCTCTCTCTCTCTCTCTCTGTTTTTTTTCCCTCATGTCGGTTGAGCTGCAGAGAGAAAAGGCACAAATGGTGGAAGAAGTCAGAGGTGCTCTTCACGACGAAAATGCTGAGCTCATTACCATATTTTCCCTGGTTGGCGACATTCAACGCCTAGGATTGGGACGTCACTTTGAGGAAGACATTTCGCGAGCTCTTCACAGATGTCTCTCTCTAGATGTCGTCTTTGAGAGCCTACAAAAGTCTCTGCATGGCACAGCTCTCAGCTTCAGAATTCTTAGACAGCATGGCTTTGAAGTTTCTCAAGGTACTTGACCCTAAATCCGATGATATAAAGCGATTAGAAAATAATTCTCAAAAGTGGGATCAAGATGCTTTTGAAATTTTTGTTATACTTTGTATGTAAAGGTTCAAGATGATTATAAGAAATAGATAATTATTTTGCAATCGCTATGATAGATTAAAGTCTTTTATGCCAATCGCTAGCTGTGGTGACATTCACAGCATAGGACCTCACCATATCTTCACATGACTATATTTTAGAGGAGAGATAATTCACTAAGGAACACCTCGATAGTATTTTTCTCTAATCAAATATACTAATCTTGGCGACGAGGAAACAGATGTTTTTAAGATTTTCATGGACGAAAGTGGCAGTTTTATGGAGACCCTTGGGAATGATGTCCAAGGTATGCTAAGCCTATACGAAGCCTCCCATTTGGCCTTTGAAGAAGAAGATATTTTGCACGAGGCTGAAACATTCACCATCGAGCATCTCAAAAACCATAATCGCGACATCAACAAAGATCTTCAAGGCGAAGTGAATCATGAATTGGAATGGCCCCTGCACCGTAGAACGTCCCTGTTAGAAGCTCGAAGGTTCATCGAAGCTTATAGCAGACGTAGATACACGAGTCATCGAATCCTCAAATTTTCTGCCACGAACTTCAACACGTTGCAATCAACCCTCCAAGGAGATCTCCAGGAAACGTTAAGGTTAGTATGCAAAATAACAAGGATAGACCCTATGATTGATGGTGGAATTGTTGGACTGTAAGGTAATTAGACTTTAGAAAGCTTGACATGTGTTCGAGAAAATAGCAATGCATACTCTAAAAATTTTACTCTTTGATTTACTGCAGATGGTGGAATAATGTTGGCCTCGCAAACGAGCTAAACTTCGCGAGGGATAGACTAGTGGAGTGCTTCTTTGCAGCGGTCGCAGTAGCAGATGAACATCCACTCAGTAATTGTCGGAAAGGGCTGACCAAAGTGAACATTCTGAACGTCATCATCGACGATGTGTACGATATTTATGGCACATTGGACGAACTGGAGATATTCACAGACGCTGTTCGCAGGTCCATCTCTCATCGACATGCCTGGAGATAATAATATTCACGCATTTCATAAGTGTCATCTTATCATTCGTGGTTTCAGATGGGACATTAATGCTGTGGAAGATCTTCCTGGCTATATGAAGTTGTGCTTCTTAGCTCTCTACAACAGCGTGAACGAACTGGCTTACGACACTCTCAAGGAGACTCGGGAAAATGTCATCCCGTATTTGACAAAAGCGGTACATGACTCGACATTGTATTAATCGACCATGCATGCATCTTTGTTTTAGGAATCTCCAACGTAATACGGAAATTTGGTGTTTCTACTGTTTGGTAGTGGTATGATTCGTGTAAAGCCTTCTTGCAAGAAGCTAAATGGAGTCACAACAAGATCACCCCAGGAGTAGAAGAGTACTTGAACAATGGGTGGATTTCAGTATCAGGGCATGTCATGTTGATTCATGCCTACTTTTTATCCAGTCCAAGCATGAGAAAGGAGGAACTTGAATCACTAGAACATTACCATGATCTCTTGCGGTTGCCATCCATGATTTTCCGTCTTACCAATGATCTCGCTACCTCATCGGTATGCATGTTTTCAGCTCTCTTCAGTCCTCTTTTTTTTGTGTCACAATGAACTTATACAGGCACAGCTCTCTTCAGTCCTTTCTTTTTTTCGTGTCACAATGAACCTTATACAGGCACATTTTTCTGTAGCGAAGCAACTGAAATTTCTGTCCACATATTCATAATTTCTTGAGCAGCTTCTTCTAAAACAGTTGTTAAACCCATGTTCCTAATAGGCTGAGCTCGAGAGGGGAGAGACGACAAATTCAATCTGGTGTTACATGCAAGAAATGGGGGTCTCCGAGTTAGAGGCTCGCAAATACGTTATAAAACTGATCGACACAACGTGGAAGAAGCTGAACAAATATCTAGTCAATGACTCAACCTTCAATCAATCTTTTGTGCGGATGGCTTTCAACCTTGCACGGATGGCGCATTGTGTGTACCATGACGGAGATGCAGTTGGAGCTCCAGACGATCTATCGAGGAACCGTGTGCACTCACTAATAATTGATCCAGTTTCTCTCGAGGCATGTTTGGATGGAGGGATTTTGACCTAAATTACATTTTCTCCCCCTCGTTGAAGGATTTTCTATATTGTACTTTCAAATTCAGACTCACGTCGATTAAATTCCAGTGAGTTTCCTAGCTATAATTTCCAGATCCATGTTGTCAATTAAATTTCGATGTGTATTTTTATCCTAAGTGTCACATTGTTGATTAAATTCCGGCTGATTTGTTTACATTTGGTTTGGTTGAAGTGATTGTATTTTTCAACCCTTTTTGTCAATAAAATTCCTATGTTCGGTTTGTAGTTTCTTGTCTACCTATGATATTTTCTATCTGAAATTATCATGAAACCTGTCTCCTCTACTAAAAAATTGAAGAATGACTTTTGGCGAAAAGTTTTTCATCACGAGATTAATTTTAGCGGAACATAAATGTACAGTCCAAGAGCTGTTGAGGTGTGCCACAATTCGAAACCCCATTAGTACACCAATTATGAAGGGGCATTGACTAGAGTTTGTCTGCATGATGTCAACACAAATGGCATACGTGGATAAGACTCGAAAGAGTGATAATGCCTGATTTACTTGATCAAGCGACCAACAAATCAAGAAAATTGTCCATACAGATTGTTTGGATGATGAATAATGAGGTGGGTGCTTTGGAGTACAAAAGGGAAGGAAGATTGAATGCTGGTGTCACGCCCCGAACCTCGAGCGCGCCAACATCCCACCATGGTCATGCAAATGCGACATTCCCAGGTAGTGTCGCCGACCCCATTCATTTCTTATTGAGCAAGCGAAACGTATTATAAAAACCCTAACAATGAAATACGGGATAGAAAAGCAGGAAGCAAAACCCCAACATAACACTTTCATAATTCAACAGAATTACAAACAAAGGCCTACAACCAAAAGTCTACAAAAGACCAGCTCTTAAAAAGGAACTGTCCTACGACCTACAAGTCGGACACGTTCTCCAATCCTTATGACTTCACCTCTGCAACTCCTCAGAGCCAACCAAAGCTATCTAGCCGCTCCATCCACCAGGGACCTGAAATTGTTGTCCCCAAACCGGGATGAGACAATGTCTCAGCAAGTTCAACCCCCTAAACCCTTATTAGAAAGAAAATACGCCCCAGAGTGACCTAGCCACAACATCAAGAAGACTTACCTCGCATTAGTCTTCATCTGCAGGTTAGCACAGTTTATATAATTCAACCACTCGCAATTCTAATAACCAAACAACTGTGGCACAATCACATTATCAAGACAATTCAATCACTTAGATCGTCTCAGCGATCAATCAACTCGATCGATTACATGTCATTCTAGCAAATCAATCACCGCTTCCAATCATGACCCTATAGGAAGGTTTAACGATCAGTGGCAATCACGGTCCCACTCAGCACAATTAGAATCAGTGGCATCACGGCCCCACTTGGCACGACCTTTAAAAGGTGGTAGATCCTGGCCCGATGGGCACGACCTCTAGTAGGTGGTAATTCACGGCCCGATTGGCGCGACCTTTATCAGGTGGCAATTCACGGCCTCACTGGGCACGACCTTTATCAGGTGGCAATTTCCGGCCCCACTGGGCGCAACCTTTATCAGGTGGCGAATCACGGCCAATCTCCCATAAATTTCAACACTTGGGACTCTATAAAAAGAATCCCTATTTATCACAATCACACTCCATTTGCCACAATCAATCATCAAATTCAAATTGTAAATACACAACAGCGATCGGCACGAAATTCTGAGAGTTTAGGGTCCTGACAAAATTTTCGGAATTTAATAAATAATTAAATTTATTCCGAAAATAATTAAATAATAATATCCATATTTTTCACGATCCGCACTCAATTTATAATATCCAATCATCAATTTCAAAATATGACTACACAGCAGCGATCAGCACGAAATTCTGAGCAAATAAGGTCAAAAATAATTTTTCGAGTTTTTTTTTAAATAATAATAATATTTTAATGATTTTCGGAATATAATATATTATTTAATTTCAGAATTTCGAAACAATTAAATAAATCAAAAATAAAACCCATTATGTCACATCAAGGCTTATATTAAAAATAAACATACTTAACTTTAAACTAAACACCATTTAAGTTAATTAAACACACTAATCTAATCCTCAATCAAATAAACTAATCAACCCACATAAACTCACTTAACTTAGACTAAGCACACTTAGGGCATCATTAACCGTCTAATCAAGATTTAGTGAGCTAAACTCACCGGATTAACGAGCCGAGCACGCCAAAACGACGGGGCCGACGCGAGGATCAACTTTCCTCAAGGCGGGCTGAGCAACCGGGGCCAGGAAGCCGGCCAAACCGAGCCTCAAAGTTCCAGATCTTGGCTGGAATTCAAGCTCCGTTCATGGGAGGGAAATTAACTTCGGGGCGAACATGAAATGCTCCGGCGACGGCAAGCAACGAGCAGCGACGGCGGTCCGACGGCGGCTGCGGTTGCGAGCTAGTCCTCTTCCAAGCTCCTTTGGTTGCTGGTTTTTTAGCAGCAAGGCAGCAAGAAGGAGGAAGAAGAAGAAGAAGAAGAAGAAGAAGAAGAAATAGGGAGGAGAGAGAAGGGGGCATTTTCTTTTCTTTTTTCTCTTTTTCTTTAATCCACAAATAGCCCCACCATGACATCATCATGTGATGTCATACTCCACTCACTCCAACATCCCATAACCTTAGTCCAATGGGTCCAATTTCATTTTCCGCCGGGGCATGAATTCTTGTACATCTAATTCTTCAATTCTCTTCTAATTGAACCAAATTAAAGTCCGTAAAATTAATCCAATGTTACCACACTTCAATTCACATAATCACTTGACCATAGAATCAACTTAGATCCCAAAAGCATGCCCAAAAGCGGGCCTACTAATTCTCGAGCCAAATTAACCATACTTTGATTATTTTGCCGAAAAACTCGGTTTGCATGAAAAATCCTCCGAAGATGAGTCAATGTTCTTAAAATGATTTGTGACACACCATGACTTCCAATTTCTGAATTCAATCTCAATTTCACGGTTAATTTCACTCTGGCACGATATTAGCGCGTCCTGACCTACCGGGTAGCTTTTAGAAATTTTCGTGCATTTGACCTATGGTTGATCAATTCAAGCCACAATGTACATCTTTAACACATTAGCGACTCTCGGTTATCGGGATAATCTTAAGGTTTCAAACACGGACACAGGGTACCCAAACGACAGAAAAGCCGGCCTAGTGCCAATCGACAAGAATTGTGCGATCTTGTGGAATCACCCACACTCGATCACATGCCTCTATCGAGTCGACCTATTTCCGGTTTCTAATCGATCTTTAACTGTGCCGTAATGACCCTTGCAGATCAACTCGGTCGAAAGGTCGTTTCCTGGTCAAATTATCGAGTCCAATGCATTAGAATTTCTTAATGGCTTCATCCGATAGACTAGTTATCCCATGAGTGATCAGTTCAGGGAAAAGAACTATATGCGTGCAGATGAAATGCCCGTTTCAATTTATTGAAAATAGAATTGTAAATTCGAGATGTCACAACTGGCGAGTGAAATCAAAAGCTTACCTATCAAAGCGATCGGCTCCCTGTCAATGGCCCTTGATAAACTGATCTTCACACGTAAAAGTGGACTCTTTTGAACTCAACAAACGTTAAGAGTAACTCATGTTTGCACATCAGCGAAGCAAAGGCCATCTCCTCTTTCCCTGGAGTTCACATTTTCAAAATAGCGTACAAAAGTCTTTCATATCTCAAGCGAGTGAGAGCTACATAATATAGCATATTAATTCAATATCACGCACTCAATCAATCGATATTAATTATTGCCACATCAGCGTTCGCCGACCAGCTGTCCCCCGCCGGCGTCCACGTCAACGCCGGTCAGCCAATTTTGGCTGGATGGACTGAATTGATATAATTATAAAATGTTTAGGACTAAATTGGCAAAAAAAAAATTAGGACTAAATTGGCACAATTGCAATAGGTTTTGGATTTTTTTGGTAATTCTCCCTAGCAACGTGTGATCGAGCTTACATAGAAAAATGATAGGACGAGAGGATGTGGTCCACCACGACAACAGTGACAATTGCTTGAAGTCGAAAATCTAGCAGCGTATTCCAACGTCACGTCCTAGTAAATAAAATAAAATAAAAAATTATGTATAAATACGGGATTGTTCATGCTAATGAGGGCGTGCACTGATCGCTGAGTTTTCACCTTATGTAGGATTGGCCTTAGTCCAGTTCACGCGATTAATGGCACTCCATCTTTTTGGCCATGCCTTAACTTCCGAAGCTTTCCTCTCCGACGGCTAATGGTCGAGTCCATTGTTCAGTGAGCACGCATGTCTGTGATACTCAAGGAGGACGGAGATGGGCCAATTATCAGCCAACCGTCTGGACTTACAATTACCTTCAGTCTCTTGTGGCTGACGGAGGTCACCAATCCCGTTGTATGGTAAAACATTCTCTCGTTATACGAGACATTTATGCTAAAGTTAAAAGAAATAAAGATGATTTTCGCAATTTGGCACGAACTTAACTCTAATGTTTAGACGAATGGTTAAACGCGAAGACATCTTGTATTTGAACCATAGCATCTTCCGCTCAAACTAGCCTTGGATTCTACATCTGCCACTTGTGGGTGGAGCATTACCATAGGTACATGGACGGACGGGGCGGTTTGGTGTATCAGTGGGGAATTAGTCTAATTGAGAATTCAATTATCCTCACGTTCTCAAGAAAACGCAGATGAAATTTTGGAATTAGAGAGGATAATTATCCTAGAACAAACCGTCAATCAGACTTGGTAGTGCCATACCTTAATGTTAGGCGTCACTCTAAAAACTTTTTTTTTTTTTGGTAAAAAGTCACTCTAATAACTTGATGACTAAGAAATTCGATTTAACAATCTCTCCATCGCCGTGATTGCTAATTCATGTGGTCTCATAATCAATATTTTATTACTTTTATTAATGGGTCATATTTTCCTCCATACCTAGTTTCCTCTTTATCATGTTTTTTATGGATGTATTGGAAGTTGTGGCCATCACCGGAATGTAGATATGATTACACATAAATATGGTGATGCTCTTGCTTGTATCCACTAGTCTGAATATTGAATGGAGGAGGTTTTCTCCCAACAAGAATGGAGGAAGTTTTGTCCTAACGAGAATAGAGAAATGGACGATCCTTCATTATTTGTGATTAGGCAGCGATATAAACCAAACAAAATCCCCAGCATCACATGAAAATTCAATCATAGATATCATAATCCCACGCACGCGACATAGATGAGACCCTAAGATTGAAGATTTCGACCTCTTCCTTTGAATTATCTTTCTTGGCTTTTTCCTAGGATTCAAAAACTAAGTTATGGATTTTCTTAATTCTAATGTAGATTGAACTATAGAGAGACGAGGCACATATGTCGGAAGAGAAAGTCGGAGGTGCCTTGATGACGAAACTGCTAAACCCACAACCACATTCACTCCGAGATTATACGATCTAGAGGAGGACATCACCAGACACTAGATAGAATAATTTGTTATCTTATATGAAAGGAAAATTACGAAAAAAGTTCTAAATTTTTTTTCAATTCAATTATTAACCTTATTTTTTTATGATTCAATCCTAAACATTTTGTAATTATGCCAATTCAGTCCATCTGGCTAAATTTGGTTTGCCAACACTAATGTGGATGCCAACTGGCTCGATTGATAATTTTTTTAATAATATTTTATATTTTTATATTTTTTGTGGATTTTTTCTCTCTTTTTTTCTTTCTCCCTCCTCCTTCCTCTTGCTTCGGTGACTGGTTAGAGGGGAGGGCCAATTGTCGGCTAGAAGTGAGCTCCCACTCGATTTGGTGTGGGCTCGCCTCACCCAGTGACAATGAGGTCAACTTCACCTAGATCCAGTGAGGAGAGCCTTCACTAGTGATTGGGCGAGGGTGCTTCGTCGGATCTGGGCAACGGACGACACCCTTGATGGCTAGCAAATCAAAGAAAAAGAGAGAGAGCCCGTTGGTTGGTGCGCATGTCGAAGAAAGGATCACTCACCATCAATTAGAAGAGAAGAAGATGGTCTCTATGACATCATCACCGATGCACTTCGATTTGTCTCCTCCGTCGTGCGAAGGATTTCTTGGAAGTTTCAAGATAGTCAAACCATGTGAGGCCGACCTCGTCGATCCACTGGCTAGGACTTGCCTTGTCGGATTTGGGTGAGGTCGGCCTCGCCGTTGTTGGGCAAGGCAAGCTCTTGCCAATTCCGACGGGGGCTCGCCATTGGCCGGCGATCGGCCCTCCCCTTTGGCTAGTCGTTGGAGTAAGAGGAAGAAGAATGGAGGAAGGAAAAGTAAGAGAGAGAGAAAAAAAAAGGAAAAAGAATAAAAGAATAAAAAATTAAGTAACAAATAAAAAAATTATTATCAAAAAATTATCTACCGGCCGACCAAATTTGGTTGGATTGATTGAATTGGCACAATTGTAAAAAGGTTTAGAACTGAAATGGCTAAAAAAAAAATTATAACTAAATTAGAAAATTTGCAATTGGTTAATGACTTTTTTGGTAATTTTCCCCTCATCTGGACTTATATCCTGACTACCAAAGGCAAGTGAAAAATTGTGAGGAGGCTCTAAAGTTTTACTCTTAAATTATTGTAGATGGCGAAATAATGTTAGCCTTACAAACAAGTTGAACTTCGTGAGGGATGAGCCAATGGTCCGCGGTGATAGATGAGCCCCTCCCCCAACTTTTGTCAAGGGCTAACCAAAGTGAACAAGTCAATAACCTTCATTGATGATGTGCATGATATTTACGTCACGTTGGATGAATTGGAGCTATTCACAGACATCGATTTACTTGGAAAAGCAATATCCACACATCTCAACTGTTGAAGTTTCGACTTCTGATTTGCGTGTTTTTAGACGAAATGTCAATGCCGTGGAAGATCTTTTCACAATAGCAAAATGACATTGGCTCATGACACTCTGAAGGGGTCAGGGAAGATTGTCGTCCCTTGTCTAATTCATGTGGTCTCATAATCAATATTTTATCACTTTTATTAGTAGTTCATATTTTCCTCCGTACTTAGTTTCCTCTTATCATGTTTTTGATGGATGAATTGGAAGTTCGGGCCATCATCGGAATGTAGATATGACTACACATAAATATGGTGATGTCCTTGTTTGTATCCACCGGCCTGAATATCGAATGAAGGAGGTTTTCTCCAATAAGAATGGAGGAAGTTTTGTCCTAACGAGAATAAAGAAAGGTACGATACTTTATTATTTGTGACTAGCCAGCGATATAAACCAAACAAAATCCTCAGCATCACATGAAAAGTCAATTATAGATATCATAATCCCATGCACGTGACATAAATAGGACCCTAAGATTGAAGATTTCGACCTCTTCATTTGAATTATCTTTCTTGGCTTTTTCCTAGGATTCAAAAACTAAGCTATGGATTTTCTTAATTCTAATGTAGATTGAGCTACAAAAAGAAAAGGCACAGATGTTGCAAGATAAAGTAGAGGTGCCCTTAATGACGAAACTGCTAAATCAATAACCACATTTGCTCTGGGATTATCCGATCTAAAGGAGGACATTGCCAGACACTAGATAGATGTTATCTTATAGGGAGGGAAAATTACCAAAAAAGTCTTAAATTTTTTTCAATTCAGTCATAAATCTTATTTTTTGATAATTCAATCCTAAACTTTTTGTAATTATGCTAATTCAATCCATCCGATTAAATTTGGCCGGCCAATGCTGACGTGAATGTCGGCGGGCGCCGGTGGACAATTTTGTAATACTATTTTTTTTTTTTTTGAATTTCTTTATATTTTATATTTTTATATTTTTGAATTTTTTTCTCTTTTTTTCTTCCTCCTCCCTCCTTCTTCCTCTTGCTCCAATGACTAGCTAGAGGGGAGCTATGAAGCACGGACACGTTGGAAGGGAGGGCTGATTGCCAACCAGTGGCGAGCTCCCACCGGATTTGGTGTGGGCTCGCCTTGCCCAATGACGGCGAAGCCAACCTCACCCAAATCCGATGAGGCATGTTCGCCCAGCCTCGTCGGATCTAGGCGACAGACGACACCCCTAATGGCTAGCAAATTAGAGAAAAAGAGAGAGAGCCCATCAGTTGGTGCGCACGTCGAAGGGAGGATCACCCACCATCAATTGAAGGAGAAGAAGATGATCTCCATGACATCGTCGCCGATGCACTTCGATTTGTCTCCTCCATCGTGTGAAGGATTTCTTGGAAGTTTCGAGATAGCCAAACCATGCGAGGCCGACCTCGCCGATCCACTAGCGAGGACTTGCCTTCTTGGATCTGGGCGAGGTCGGCCTCACCATCGTTGGACAAGGCGAGCTCTTGCTAGATCCAATGGGGGCTCGCCATTAACGACGACCAGCCCTCCCCTTTGGCTAGTTGCCAAAGCAAGAGGAAGAAGAAGGGAGGAAGGAAAAAATAGAGAGAGAAAAAAAAGGTTTAGGACTGAAATGGCTAAAAAAAAAAAGAATGTTTAGGACTAAATTGAAACAATTGCAATTGGTTAAGGATTTTTTTGGTAATTTTCTCCTTCTTTGGATCCAGGCTAGCAAAGGAAAGTGGAAAATTGTAAGGCAACTCTAAAGTTTTACTCTTAAATTATTGTAGATGGCGGAATAATGTTAGCCTTGCAAACAAGTTGAACTTCGTGAGGGATAGGCCAATGGACTCGGTGACAAATGAGCCCCTCCCCAGCTTCTGTCAAGGGCTAACCAAAGTGAACAAGCTGATAACCGTCATTGATGATGTGCACGATATTTACGTCATGTTGGACAAATTTGAGCTATTCACAGACATTAATTTACTTGGAAAAGTAATATCCGCGCATGTTAACTGTGTAGAAAATTATTCACATAAACAACTAATTAATCAAGAAGAATCGGATTCATATGTGACTGTAAAATACCGAGATTAATAAGTACAACGGAATTAGAACACACCCGTTTGAACCATTACTTCACTTGATAAAAAAAAATAGATTACTCTGATACTAGAGATCTATTGGGATGCCAGATCTTCCTCTCTATAACTTATTTAAGTATAGCAGCTTTTAATAGGATTAAAGCAACTGATAAGTATAACCTACCTTTTTATAGGCTAGAGAGGGGACATAACAAACCTTAATCAATAGCGTGTCAACTAAACTCCTCCCATTATGGGTTTCAGTTAAACACAATTGCATATACTTTGCTACTCAACTAGGTCCGTTATTAATAAATACCAAAATTCAATTCAATAAGATCACTTAAGAGTTTAACAAATATCCATTAACTCGATTATTTAAAATACAAAATTAATTAATTAATGTAAGCCCATATTATAGAAAATTTCCAATATTCTCCCACTTGGGTTACATTAATTAATTTATTTTAATTTTGAAAAAGATTTTATATTGAAAACGCCACTACCGGGTTAATAACTAAAAAATTTGTTTTATGTGGCCACAACTTAAAAAAATAATATTCCAATAACGGCACCTCAAAACTAATCCAATCCTATATGACCTCAGTATAGGACTATGGAGATCAATGTGTTAAGAAAATACCACAATACATGACCTTCCATAATCACATATAATAAGCATTATATTTTCATGGATCATGGGCCTAGTAGTGTACTAAGAAATAGTGCCAACATGTTATCAAAATATACACTATTTCTTATCGGTCATCAATGCAATTTTTCGATGACATGAAACTGCATTAACGCAATTTCTAAACAACATGAAATTGCGCAACTATGTCACAATCCAACATGAGATCTCATAATCAGTGACATCTAGTCATCTTTAAACTAAAATTTGTTTAAAAATATTGTTTTATACTTCAATTTCTCAGTCAACAGGAGAAATGATAACAATAGAATCAATCATTGAAAATAAATGCTTTAATAGATATCATGAAAGCATTATCAGTTCACATATAACTATAATATCCAGAAATACAAATTATATAACTCCCACTAACAAAAGAAATAAAAAGAATCTAAAACACTCATATTTTTCGCATGTTCTTTAAACAAAATGAGTCATAAGCCTTTTGTTAGAAGATCAGCCAACATAGACTCAGTTTTAATATTTTCGATCACAATGTCTCCCTTTTTTACCAAGTTTTTAATAGTATAATATTTTATCCAATTAACATTTTAACCATAGCATTGTTGTTATTTACAGCAAATGTAACTGTTTGTCACACATAATGCAATAAGATCAATTATGAGCAGTAAGCAATTCAACAAAAATAATTAGTACATTATAAACTCTCATTTGGGCAGAGTGTATAATGCACTATTATTTTTCACAGTATAAAGTTTTTTTTTTTTTTTGGTAAAGGTAAGATATATATTGACTTTTAACCAAGAAAGCTATACATCAAGAGAGACTCAGCACCAACAAAACTTGCACTCACGAAGACAAACAAGTCAAAACGAGTGGAAAAGAAAAAAGAGGGGAATGCCAAACAGCATGAAATTTATAAAGCAACAATAAGAAGAATTACATATAATTGTCAAGGATCCATCCCCTTTAGACAGACAAATCCTTTAAATTATACATCTCCATAATATCAATATATAGGGAAATTACATATAATTTTCAAAACAGTTATCCCCTTTGGCCAGATAAATATTTTTCAATTAAACATCTCCATCTTTCAAGTATGGGAATTAATCTTTGTGCTATTTTCCAAATTAATATACACAATATCCCCATTTGGGCGAGTAATTGTATATACTAATTTTTATCAATAAGGATAATAAATTTCTGCCCATTTCATCAAACAATATGAAATACTTTACAACATGTGCTTCCCAAGATCATATTGCATTTATCAAACAACAATTTTTGCCACAATTTTTTTTAAAAATTATTTTTATTTTTTTTATTAATAATATTATTTTAATATTTCGGACTCCCGCGGGCCCAGGACCCGCGAGCAGCCCAAATCGGACCGCGGGCCAGACCCGCGAGGCCCAAACCCTCACACAGCCCACACCAAACAATATTGGTCTTGGAAATTGTGGGCCAAAAAATTGCTGAAAAAAAGTGGCCCATGTGTGCAGGAGCCCATCTCCCTTCTAATTGAGAATGGCCCACGAAATGGGCTGTTTTAAATGGCCCACGAAATGGGCTGTTTTAAATGGCCCACGAAATTTAAAGAAAATATGGGCGAAAGCCCATATTTAGGCCCAGGCCCGGCTGGAGGTCTTCTTCAACCTCCAGCCGGGTCCCGAATTACCTGCAAACCGGGTCACACAACCCGGTTTCGACCCGAAGCTCCAAAAACACATAGAATAATTGATTTTTGATGAAATTTCTCCATGGGTCTTGCATATAACATCAATATAATTTACTAGAATGAATTAAACGAAGAAAAAACGAGTAAATCTCCACATATAAGCTTCAAAATTTCGGATCCAAGCCTCCCATGGCCGAAAATTCGGTTTTCTTAAATTTACGCACTAAAAACTTACCTTAATGCAACAAAATGATGCTAAAACATATATATAATAATACCCATGCAACAATTTACAACGAACATCAATCAATTACAAGTAATTTGAAAATTGTAGAACTTTTTCATGTATAAATCCTAAAAAAATTTCAAATTTAAAATTCTCACTCAATTCTCAACGAAATTATACAAATTATATATGGTTGGAAAGATCTCAACATTTAGAACAAAAGCCCTACGGTTTCAGGATCAATCGAGCAAAGAATCCACACGAAAAAATAACGTCCATATTCGGCTCAAAAAGAAAAAAGAAAATTTCGAATTTATCATAAAAAAAAAAAAGGGTTCTACAATCATATATGATTTTCTCTAATACCACACGTAGAAAATTATTCACACAAACAACTAATCAATCAAGAAGAATCGGATCCATATGTGACTGTAAAACACCAAAATTCATAAGTACAACGTAATTAAAATGTACTATTTAAGCCATTACTTCACTTGAAAAAAAATAGATCACTCTTATACCAAAAATCTATTTGAATGCTAGATCTTCCTCTCTATGACCTACTTCAGTATAGCAACTTTCAATGTGATTAAAACAATTGATAAGTATAACCTACATTTTTATAGGCTAGAAGAGACCTAGCAAATCTTAATCAATAACATGTCAATTGAGCCATTTCCATTACGGGCTTCAATTAAACATAATTACCTACATTTTGTTACTCAACTAGGCCCGTTATTAATAGATGCAAAAACCCAATTCAATAAAATCACTCAAGAGTTTAACAAATATTAGAATATCTATTAACCTTATTATTTAAAATACAAAATTAATTAATTAATGTAAGCCCCTATTATAGGAAATTTCCAACAAATTGTTGAAGTTTTGGCTTCCAATTTGCACATTTTCAAACAGGACGTCAATGCCGTGGAAGATCTTTCCACAACAACGAAATGACATTGGCTGGCGACACTCTGAAGGGGACAAGGAAAATTGTCGTCCCTTGGCTAAAAAAAACGGCATGCGAAAAACATCTTTGGCGGTCGACGTTTTATGAATTGACCATGTGCGCATTCGAGGTTTTAGGGATCTCCTGCCTACTAAGGAGATATTCGGTGTTTATATTGTTTCACAATGGTATGGTTCGTGCAAAGCCTTCTTGCAAGAAGCAAAGTGGAGTCACAATAAGATCATCACCCCGAGAGCTGAAGAGTACTCCAACAAATGCCAAAGGTGGATATCAATGTCAGGGCATGTCATGTTCACTCGTGCCTCACATTTAGTCAAGCACAGGCACAAGAAACGAGAGGAGAGACGACGAATTCAATCCTGTGTCACGTGCAAGGCGAGCACTATATAGAACTTTTCGACATGACGTGGAAGAAATTGAACAAAATATCTAGGCAAATGAACAAAATATCTATGCCATGGCTTGACCTGCGATGGATCTTTTCGTGCGGATGGCTTAGCACCTTGCCTGGACGGCACGTCGTGTGCATCGGGGCGGAGATGCGTGTAGTGCTACCGGCAATCGGTCCTTTCGCACTCATTGATAATCAAGTCTGCTTTCTCTTGAGCCATGCTTAGTTAGTTTGTACAAAATAATTTCCTCCCTCCGGTGAAGGAAATTAAATGTACATACACAACAACATAGGGGAAAAATATTGGATGGAGCAGGTGTATGCATCCCAGTTCGTTTGAACTGTCGGGTTTGGTGGATCCATACATAGAATAGATGGATCCCATTATACTAAATGATTGGAGAGCACTAGATGTACAGATTGCTCTAATGTTAATTACGGTCTTTATTTAATCCATTTAGGGGAGAAAACTTTAGTGATGAGAAAACCAATAATCTTTTCTTATAAAAAAAAAAAAAAAGAACTTTCCAGGCGTTGAGTTGTGGTTATAATTTATGGCTGTAATTACTTATCTAATTAATGAGAAACTATCTATGAAATATAATAACCATCTTTATGCTGGTCGCTTTTTTTTTTGGTCGAAAATGCTAGCCGAAATTTGATGAGCAATATATGTTAGTCATTTTTTGAGTGCTGTAGAGGCTTGAGCCTGTCTCTTCTAATTTACATCCGTCAGTTTCTGCCTTAGATCTGACAACCTAAATAGAGGACAATAACATGTGAAATTAAAAACAGAAACTCGTGATTTGGTACGTCAAGAGCATAATTTATGCATGTACTCGCGACTTTCCATGAAACAAATTTTTTTTCTTGAAGTCCCACGAGAGGCACGAACTATAGGACACGCCTTACCGTCGGTTTCCATATTTGCCAAACGTGAATTTTATCTAGCGACAGGGGCTTGCCCTATCGCTTTCGACATTCTTAACGTGTTTCTTGTACTACATGTTGCAGACGAGGTGCTCAATCAATACCAAATCAAAAAGAAGTGGAAAGAGACGCCTCTACTAGGAAGTACCAATACTCTTCAAAAACCTTTTTGTTGTGTCGTGTTGGAGTTTCTGACACTCAATCAACGAGTGTCGAAAAATTCGATACATGGTCAACTCTAATTTCGACATACGAGTTCTAAATTATAACACATGGTTCCGATACGCTTATTTATTTTTTTCTCCAAGTTTTATGGATTAATGGAATGGAGTTGAATTTGTCAAATTAAAATAATGAATAATATTACAAATAGTATATTAATGTTTTTAGTGTAAATTCATTCTAAAATATTTTTTATTATTTATTTATTTATTTGTGAATTTGAATTACATTAATTTGATTAAAATAATCATAAAAATGATGACATAGCCGTACTAAGGCATCAAAGAAAAGGGAAAATGGTAACAGGATATTTGTTCTCGTGACCGTGTGGGGGTAAGAAGTTGTTGTTCTTGGTCTTCATACGAGAGAAGAGCCGATGGAATCTCTTTCCTAGCGAGGGTATGCATGGTAGGGAGTTAATAGCTATTGAGGTTGCTAGCCGTCCTATGGCGTCGGTGGGTGATGGCTTTGTTGCCCTAAAGATTTACAAACTTCCGCTTTCACTAGAAAGGAAGGAAAGAAAAGGATTTTTCGAAACGAATGACTCTTAGTCAGATCTAAGAACTCTTGATCTTTCTATCCTTAAGATAGAGGATTGACCAAGCCATTCAATGGCATGGCTTCATGCTATACCTCAAAGGCTTTCCCCTTCGCCTTTCCCTTTGCGAAAGAATAGCCTTTCTCTGAATCCTACACTCCCTAAACCTAGAAAAGAAGGGAAATGCGGTATTACTGGTTGTGTGAAATCACTCGATTGAGAGAAAGGGGCCTATTCATAATCTACGGCTTTTTGGAAAGCCCTGTCTACGAGAACAACCATTTCATACTCTATCCTGCCGGCTTCCGAGAGATGGTTGGTTTTAACTTCCTCTCACTTTTCCATTTTAATAGCTGTAAAGAAGTACTTGAACTTTTCCCTTCGTTCAGCAAAGCAATTAAGACTTATGACGAAATTCCTATTCAGAGATTGCGTTAGTGAGCTGGCGAGTTTGAGTCGTCTAGTTCTCTTTCTGTTAGTAGACTTGCGTGTCCCATGGATCATGGCTTCTAGAGGGACCTGTGGCTTTCGTCAAGGCAAGCTTTCAAAAGAGAGTCTCCAACTCTATTCCTATAACTTTTTTGGGACGAAGCCCTTTCATTATGTGTATATAAAAATATATATTTAATGTACAATGTATCATAATGTGTCAAATTTCTTTTATTTTTTTAGAAATGACACGTCAATGTCGTGTCGCGTGTTGAGCGTGGACCTTGCTACTACTTCGGGTAGCACAGTAATTATCAGAAAATGCTAAATACGTTGCTCTCCGGGGACAGCAACTTCTCAAAGAACGTGAGCGAGTCCTTTCTATCGGGAGATTCCTTTTTTCCCACCTCTCATGCGAGGGGCATATGTCGTCAAGCGACCGAAAGAGTCCCGGCACAGCTGGATATCTTGATGGGCACGAGGCTGTATAAATGCCAGGACCATCTACAGTAGAAGCAGGCAGCGGTTTCCAGTACCGATTTCTTCTTCACTTACACACGATGATGGCGCTTCAGCTTTTCTCTCTTCCGAATGTTTGCTCCAAGAGGATTCCCGCTCAGGTCCCGCGTTCGGCGAGTGCCAAAGCTGCCGTATCTCAAGGGGGACGGAGATCGCCCCAGTATCAGCCGACTCTCTGGACTTACGATTACCTCCAATCCCTGCCGACCGGTGTCCATCATCGTGCGGTAATAAATTCACATTTTGTTCGTTCTTAATCAAGATGATATCTCTAGACTAAAGGAGAAGAAAGAAGCCGAGACTATATGAGTTGTTATTGTTTATCATCATGGATTTATATAAGGTACACCGTTGGTCGATATATAATATATTACGCGAACTATCAACTTATGAAATGAAAATTCTCATTCACTAATGAAATAAATTCATTTCATAAAAATTACAAATTTTAAAGGTGTTAGTAATCAACCTTACATGTCTGTCACTGTGCCAATTTACAGTCCATTTTTATCTTTATACTAGGTACCGGCTCTTTTCCTAATAATTTAAGCTTATATGTAAAAGGGGAAGTAGCATCCCTTATTATCATTATTACGAGGAATCTTTCTTTGTATAACTAAGGTTCGTTTGTTTCCTGGCAATTGGACATTACAGGAAAATATTTTAAAAATAAGCTATTTTCATTATTTTCCATCATTCGGTTGTACTTTTTAAATGAGCTAAATATTATTTTATAATTGTATCATTGGAAAAGCCAAAAATAATAAATGAAATCAAGTTTGGCTACATGAGTTAGATACTTTTGGACTCGTGACTTGGACTTCCGTGACCGGGACCTCTGAATTCCTATATGAAAATCTGACCGCATGGATCGAGCTCCCCAAGATAAGAATTGGTGACAAGACCAAGGCAAGTATCCGTAGGGTCAAACTTGGGATCCGGTCCCCCGGACCTCTGACTTCACCGCCCAATTGACAATTGAATCTCTGAGCTTATTGCTCGACCAGGTGTCCCAGGGGTCCGACCTTGGCCTAGCCCCGAGCCAAGGACTAAATCTCTGGTCTAGCCCCCATGGTTCCAATTTCAAAGATTGAAGGCTCGAGCTCGGAATCGCCCCGTGAGGTCGATTTGGGAATCGATGTCCCCGTGCCAAGGTCTGTGTTGGGGTGACAAATCCCGGGGGCCCCTTCTTGGGTTCTAAAGGCTGAGAAACCATGTCCAAATTGTGGTTCTACGCCGAGAGCTGAGGTCTCATGTCCAAGCCTCTGAGGTCCCATCAAATTTATTTTTTCCATAACTTTGATCGATAATAATCCCACAAAACGATCTCAAGGTCACTATTCATAAAAGTTAGCTGCGATGGATACAAGATATGTAATGCATAAGATCCTATACTCATAATTTTTTTCCTGGGTTAATATCAACTACATAGACCGTGTAACTTTTTGCTCTCCCTTTTTTCGGCTCATGCTGAGCTATAATATTGTACAAATTGGGTTCCTTACGCAGGTCGAGCAGCAAAATGGAAGAGTGCAGATGCTGGAACAAGAAGTGAGGAGCGCCATGAAGGACGAAAATGCCGAACTCTCCACCATACTCGCTCTGGTCGATGACATTCAACGACTGGGACTAATCTTTATCTTCGAGGAAGACGTAAAGAGAGCTCTTCGCCGATACCATTCTCCGGATGGAGGTTACAAGAACAGAGACCAGAAGACCCTTCATGGAACAGCTCTCTACTTTAGGATTCTGAGACAAAATGGCTTCGAAGTTTCTCCAGGTAATTTGACCATACTAAAGTTCTACCTAATTGACCAAAAATTAGACCCCGATCGACTAATCTTGATGGGAAAGAACAAACAGATGTTTTCTGGATTTTCATGGACGAGCAAGGAACATTTATGGAGAGCATCGGCCATGACGTTGAAGGGTTGTTGAGTTTATACGAAGCTTCGCATTTGGCCTTCGAAGAAGAAGATATCTTGCACGAGGCTAAGGCATTTGCCATCGAGCATCTCAAACGCCTCAACACTATCGATATCAGCAAAGATCTCGAATATTTCCAAGTGAACTGGGGGTCGGCACTGCCCCTGCACCAGAGAATGCCATTGCTGGAAGCTCGACGGTCCATCGAAGCTTATGGCACACGGAGAGATGCGGATCGTCAGCTGCTTGAACTGGCCGTGTACAATTTCAACATGGTGCAGTCTATTCTCCAAAGAGATCTTCAGGAGATGTCGAGGTCGGTACGGAAACATGGAAAAAAGTTTACAATTCGTCTTGCAAAATTCAAATGCCGTTAGGCCTTGATGGATATATTGCCAGTGAATTAGGCATCACTAATATCTGTCATGCGTGAATCAATTGCAGATGGTGGAACGATGTTAGCCTGGCAAACAATTTGAGCTTTGCAAGAGATCGACTGATGGAGTGCTTCTTCTGGACGGTCGGAATGGCCTACGAACCTCAGTTCAGCAATCTCCGTAGAGGGCTAACGAAAGTGACCGCACTCGTGACCACCATCGATGATGTGTACGATGTTTATGGCAGTTTGGATGAATTGGAGCTATTCACAGATGCTGTACACAGGTTCCTCAATACTTCGCTTCAGATTATTAGTGAAAACGTCGATTTCTCGAGTCTATATGTTAAAGCCTCCTTTGATCAATGTGTGGTTTCAGATGGGATGTCGATGCCGTGTCGAATCTTCCAGGCTGTATGAAGCTTTGCTTCCTAGCTCTCTACAATGCCGTGCACGAGATGGCTTACGACGTCCTCAAGCAGAATGGAGAAAATATCATCCCGTGTCTAACAAAGGCGGTACGTACTTAACGTTTACCGCGATTAAACCCTTCGAAGTTCTATGAATTCTTGATGGTAACAGAAAAAGAATTTGAATTTGATGGATTCAGTGGAGTGACATGCTCAAAGCCTTCCTGCAAGAGGCGAGGTGGAAGCACAACAAGGTCACCCCGACTTTCGAAGAATACATGAACAATGGCTGGATCTCAGTCTCCGGACTCGTCATATTGATTCATGCTTTCTTTCTGTCGACCCCGCACATTAGAAAGGAGGAACTAGAATTGATCGAGACTTACGGCCATGGTCTCTTGAAGTCGCCGTCCATTATTTTCCGCCTCTGCAACGATCTCGGTACCTCGTCGGTACGCATTCTCCTCCTCCTTCTTTGCTCCCTAGAACTAGGAGCCGTAAAAGGGCAGAGCATACAAGCACTGCAACTTCCGATTGAAAGGGCACGGTAAATTTGGACTTACAATTCTGACCGATGAACATCCAAATGAACGATTACAGATGGAAATAGACAAAAACAAGAAATTACTTCGAATCACTAGAATATTTTCATCGATATTTTGTGAAAGTGCTGCAAATGTTTCCAGTTGCTGCTACTAAGTAAAACCCACCAGAACTAGAAGTCTTTGAAATTACTTCAACCCAGTGTACTTCTCTGTTAATAGTTTTAGAACTTCACGTTCACTTATACTATTTAGGTAATTTCTTTGACAACATCAATCAGCTATGACGCAAACTTTCCGCTCGATTCCTTTTCAGCTCATGCATCATGAAAGCCTATGCTCACACCCACATTATATGTTGTAGGCTGAGCTAAAGAGAGGAGAAACGGCAAATTCAATCCTATGCTACATGCAAGACACCGGGGTGTGCGAGAATGTTGCTCGCGAGCACATTAAGGAACTGATCGACACAGAATGGAAGAAGATGAACAGACATCAAGTCGACGACTCTTTGTTTGGAAAATCATTTGTACGTTTGGTTTTCAACCTCGCCCGAATAGCTCACTATACATACCGGGATGGAGATGCGCACGGAGTTCCAGATGATAGATCGAAGTACCGTATCCACTCGTTATTAATTGATCCCATTTCTCTCGAGTAGACTTGTCAAAATAGGTTGTACACCCATTTCTTAACCCATATTTTATGGCATTTTAAGGGTTGCTTTTGTTAGTAAATGGGTTGTAAATGAGTTTATAATGGCAATGTCCAAAAAAGATGGATGTTGTGGGCTCCTAATTTACCCAAATCCAACCTATATTTATGACCAGCAATGCTAGAATAACGGTGCCGTTATTACTCGAAGATGACGATGCAATTTGAACCATTACTTTTGCTTCAAGAGGAACCGACTACTGGATTTGTTTAAATATGAAGAAAAGGAAAACTGTTCAATGAGTTGCACCAGAAAGGAGAATTAGAAATTTTTCCTTTTTACTTTCATCCTCACTTCCCATGTTCTCGCGATCTCCAGCCCAACTTCTTCCGTGGGATCTTTTATTGTCAGGTATAATTCTTTTTCCAATTTTATAAAATTTAGTGCTTAATTGCTATAAAAAACATGAGAGTTACAAAGTAATTCATTAGAAGTACAGTAAACTAAATTAAATCTCATTCTACAATGTTAACTCTAAATTTCCCTTTAGTGAACTTCTTTAGAATATGTTTGTATTTTCAATTTGAGAAAATGCTTGTTCGGGATAACCATTGTGATTGCAATAGCTGGTTTGACCATAATCACTTTCACTTCGATCTGAGCGTGCCAAGAAGAGGTAATTGTACAAAAAAGAATTGAGAGAGGAAAATCTAGGTGATTGGCCATAGTGAGCTGCCCTCATCATATTGGTTATTTGAACAAGCATATTCTTAGATTGTAAAATACAAACATATTCTAAAGAAACGTACTAAAGAGAAATTTATAGTTAACATGGTAAAATATGATTTGAATTAGTCTACTATGTTTCTAATGTTCTCTTAACTTTGTAATATTCTTAAAAGAACATGTGAGGTTATGATGGAAAAAATGAAATTCTAATCTTCCTTTTCGGGGTAGCTCATTGAGCAACCTTCCCTTTTTTCACGACCTACCTCTCTAAGGAGGGATTAGGTTTAGGAGTATTGTCTAAAAGGCGGGTCTATGACTTATGATTAGACACGAGCTCTCCCAAACTCATACTTTGTGCAACATTGGGTATTTAAATTAAGGGTACGAGAATTCTCTAGAGAAAAAATTGCCTAGAAACCAAGTAAGGCATTATCTCACTTTCTACGTAACTAGAGAATTTAAGGTCGGGAACTTGATTATACTAATTAGCCAATTAGTGCCCTTCTTCAGTACATAATCTTGTTAATTATATATAAAAACAAAAAAACAAAACAAAATTTGTTAGGCAGTTTGAATTAATTTTAGATCAATCCACTAACATGCGAATTGACCATATGGGTGCGCAATCATTAACATAGTAATTGGCCACCAAAGAAAGCGTTAAATAGATTGCATGGAATAAAAGACCTAATATTAAGGAAACAGATAAATGTCAATCCTAACTAGACTAGAGGGAGCCACAAACAATGAAAACATGCAAACATGGATAATTGTTTGTGACGACAATCGAAACCTTAAGATAGAACCATAAGGGCTTGCTCAATTTTTTAGCGCAACTTTAAAGTTACGAAGCTTCCATTAAAAAAAAAAAACAGCTCAAAAAGTCTATTTTAAAAATTTTCAAGGAATTATAACTTTTTAGTGATTTTTGTAATTTTTTAATGAACTTTTGAATTTTTCGACATTTTTTAATGTTTTAAATTTCTTAATAATAATATTTTTTTGAGTTTTTCAAAATGATCGAATTTTTAAATTTTCCGAAAATTACTAAACTTTTCTTGATTTATAATATTTTCGAGTTGTTATGAAAATTTTCAAAATTTAAATATTTTCTGAAAGTTTTCCAATTTGCAGAAATTTTTTGAAATTTTTTTATGTTTTGTCAAATTTTTTAAATTTTTATTTTTTCTGATTTTTTAATTTTTTTGAATGTTTTGAATTTTTAATATATTTAATATTTAATATTATTATATTCAGGAAAACGGGTTCAGACCGAGTAAACCAAATCTGGCCCATTGACCCGATCCGACGACCCGGACCCAACCTAATTAAAAACTATTTCTTAAAACCCTTTTTTTATACTAATATTTTAATTTCTTTTTTAATTTCTTTTCTTTTCTTTTCTTTTCTTTTCTTTTCTTTTCTTTTCTTCTTCCCCTGTCTTCTCCTCCCTTTTGTTTTTTTTCGTCTCTTTCATCACCCTTTTTTTTTTTTTCCTTTCGCTCTTTCCTTTTCTTCTCCTGGACTACTTCTTCCCCGATGGTTTCCTGCACGCCCAAAGCCACCTTTCTCGCTTCATAGTTTTCTATTATTTTTTGCTTTTGCTTTTTCCTCCCTTTTTAAATCCTATTCCTTTCTTCTCCACACTCAGCCCCTTTTCGAAGCCCCCCTCTTCTCTGCAACATTTTCACTGAAGTTCACCCATACCATATGCCTCCTTTGCCGATCATCTCCCTCATCGAGCCAAAACCAAACAAACCATGCCCACTTCGGCTATCACCTTACGCCATCGACGCATGCCAACCACTACCTCCTGGACACGCCGCATCAAATGACAAGCCGATGTACAGAAGCAAGCGTAAATCAAAGAAAATCCACACAAGCTCAGTCAGATATTTTAACGAACACCTAACGAGCATCAACCGAAGAGAGGACGCGGGATCAACCGGGACTCGAAACAAACAGGGCCTCAACAAAGGGGAAAAGAAAAAAAAACAAGACAATAACCAGCACTTCAAGAGCAAACCAAAGTTAAAGGAGGTGGTCACGGATCCGACATAAACATTTTCACAAGCACTCGGCGTGCGCTATCGAAACGAGGGATTTCGAACTCGATGGGGATTCGGACACAGGCCTAACTTCCTAACATGCATACTAGATCACACGGTAGGTTTCACGGAGGACCGACGGGACCGAAACTCTCGCAGACTTGGTTGGCCGCGAGCTCCGGCCCGACGCCCCCCCTCAAAACAAAAAAGGCACCTACGCTCGGGGGTAACGACGTACGTGGTTCAGCGAAAGGCCGCGGCGGACGGGGGCTAGTGGACGGACCTCACACGATGGCCGGCCACTTTCTCGAGCTCTCTCTCCCCCTGGCTCACTCTGTCACACCCACTCAAGCTCTCTCCATTGGACTCTCGCCGAAGTCGCTCGGAACTCTCCCCCTCCCGGCCTCTCGCTCCCCTCTCGCTTTTAAGCACCGGCCGGGTGGGATGTGGCGTGCCAGCTGCCTCTGGCCAGCCTGCCCGACCGATCGCTCGCCCCGTTCTCCCTGTCCTTCATCACGTACATCGTCCTTCCTAACCTTCGTGTCGTTCCTCAGCTAGCGTCCAAAAGGATGAGGAGGGAGGAAGCTGGGCTGAGAAAGAAAAGAAAAGGAATGGGCTGAGCCGGCGCAGGTGTGGGGACAAGGAAAGGGAAAAGAAGAAGGGGCCGGGCTTGGCTGTCTCTAGCCCAGCCCTGTTACTTTTTAGTTTTTTTTTTTTTTACTCTTCTAATTATTTTTTTCGATTTTTTTAATTAATTAATTATTTATTTTAATACTAGTAATGCAAATTTTTTAATGTCTATAAGCGATGCAATTTAATGAAAACACGATGCATTTTAATGAAAACACGATGCATTTTAATGAAAATTATTTACTTTGCTTTTTACTTCTTCTTTTTTCTAGAGACTAATTCATAATTTTTTATACGATTAAATCTTAAGTAAAAGGTAAAATTTAGGTGTTAACACCTTTTTTCTTACTGCAAGTTCTTCTTGAAGTGAAAGTGATGGTTGAAATTGCACCGTCATCTTCAAACAATAATGGCATAATGACTCTAGCATTATTCATTTGTGACTCTCTCTCTCTCTCTCTCTCTCTCTCTCTCTCTATGGACTCCCTAAACTGTTCCAAGTTCGAAGAAGTCTTGGGCCTTGTTTGGTAACCGGTCAAATAGTGTATGATTCTATTTTTTTATCTCTAAAAAAAAAAAAAATCCGTTTGATGACTTTTTTGTTCCTAAGAATAGATTTTGAACAGAATTAAGAAGTGTAAAAAAGTTGATTCTTTGTTCCCAAGAAAAACTCTAAAATCAAGCGCATTTTCCTTCTTTTTTTCACTTTTCTTTTCTTCTTCCTTGAGTAGGTCACTGGCCTCAGCCATGGCTGACGAGAGGTTCAACCCTGCTGGACCATCGTAAGGTCCTCATTGCTCGACCAAGGGGAGGCCGACCTTGTGGTGGCCCGACGAGGTCAAGCCTCATTAGTGACTAGGCAAGCTTGCCAAAAAAAAAAAAAGAGGAAAAAAAGGAAAAAAAAGAAGAAGAAAAGAATAAAAAATTAATTCAAAAAATTCAAAAAATAAAAATATTATTGAAAAAATTGTCCACTAATGCTAGCTAGTGTCCACTTTAGCATTGGCCAGCCAAATTTTGCCGATTGGACTGAATTGAAATAATTGCAAAGGTTTAGAACTAAAATGGCTAAAAAAATGTTTATAACTGAGTTGAAAAAATTACAATAAGTTGAGGATTTTTTTTGGTAATTTTTCCCTTATTTGGACTTATATTCGGACTACCAAAGGCAAGTGGAAAATTGTGAGATAGCTCTAAAGTTTTACTCGTAAATTATTGTAGATGGTGGAATAATGTTAGCCTTGCAAACAAGTTGAACATCGCAAGGGAGAGGCTAATGGATTGTGACGATAGATGAGCCTTGCAAACAAGTTGAACACGCTGATAAACGGGATCAATGATGTGCACGATGTTTACATCACATTGGACGAACTAAAGCTATGCACAAACATTGATTTACTTGGAAAAGCAATATTCATGCATCTTAATTGTTGAATTTTCGCCTTCTGATTTGCGTATTTTCAAACAGGATATCAATGCCGTGGAAGACCTTTCCATAACAATGGAATGAAATTGGCTTGTGAGACTCTGTAGGGGATAGGGAAAATTATCGTTCCTTGTCTAACAAATTCGGCATGCGAAAAACATATATGACGTTTGACATTGTATAAATTGACCGTGTGTGCAGCCGAGTGGGATCTCCTGCCTAATAAGGAGATATTCGGTGTTTCTATTGTTTCGCAGTGGTATAATTTGTGCAAAGCCTTCTTGCAAGAAGCAAAATGGAGTCACGACAAGATCATCACCTCGAGAGTTGGAGTGCTTGAACAAATGCCAAAGGTGGATATAATGTCAGGGCATGTCATGTTTTTTTTTTTTGGTCGAACAGGGCATGTCAAGTTGACTCGCGCCTTACCTTTTATTAAGCCCAGGCATGAAAAACGAGGGGAGAGACGACGAATTCAATAGTGCGTCGCATGCAAGAAAGGGGGGCCTCCGAATGAAACGGCTCGCGATCACTTCATAGAACTGACGTGGAAGAAATTGAACAAAATATCTAGGCCATGGCTTGACCTTCGATCGATCTTTTCGTGCAGCTGGCTTACCACCTTGCCTGGACGGCATGTCACGTGTATCGGGACGGAGATGCGTGCAGTGCTAATGGCAATCGGTCCATTCGCATTCATTGATAATTGAGCGTGTTTTCTCTCGAGCCACGCTTGGATAGAGAGATCTTGAATTAAATTAGTCTGCACAAAATAATTCCCCTCCCTCCCTCTCTCCCTCCTATGAAGGGAATTAAATGCATATACAAGACAACATAGGGAGAAATTACAGGGTGGACCGGATGTATGCATCCCAGTTTGTCTGAACTGTTGGGTCCTATGGATACATAAAGTAGGCGAATCCCATTATACTAAATGATCTAAGTGTACTCGATGTATAGATAACTCTAATGTTAATTACGGACTTTGTTTAATCCTTTCAAATATAGTCGAACTTTTTTCGATAAATCTTAATTAAGGTTGACCTTTATACTGAACAGTGTCATGTCTATTGCATAAATATTGGCATAAGTTGCGATATGGACTAGAGGATTATTTTCAGGAGAGAAGACTCTTGCGATGAGAAAATCAATCCTTTTTTTTTCTTTTTTTTTTTAAAAAAAAAGAACTTTTCAATTTTGGAATGGCAGTCATAATTGACGGCCATAATGAGAAACTATTTATGGAATATGATAATCATCTTTATGCTAGTCAAAATTACCGTCTCGCTTTCGACATCTACTAAACGTGAATTTCATCTCACGACAGTAGCTGACTGTCTTGCTTTCAACTTCTTTAACGTGATGCTTACACTGCACGTTGTGGATGCCCAAAGCAACCCTCGACGGTTGATTTCCCTCTGCTTTCCCCCTTACCGACGATTAGATAGAGCACCAAAAGAGGCCAAATCAAGGAGGGTCGGATGCCAGGGCGGTAGTCCAAAAAATAACATAAAATGCAGAGTACGTTGCTCTCGAGAGACTGCAACTAAACACGACATCTGTCGTCAAGCGACGGAAAGAGTCCCAGCACAACTGAATATTTTGATGGGCATGTGGCTGTATAAATGTCATGTTTTCTTACACTTGTCAGAAATTAGTGAGATTTCTTATAGTCCTAGACAGAGTTCGAAGTTCATGATATAGATTGGCTTGGAGCTCCTCTGCAAAACAAGGTTCGAGAAAAATGAAAATCTAGGACAATAACTCTCGAAGTACGACCAAAAGAAAATGAAATAACTAAATTCGTCATAGAAAATGTAAGAGATAACTTATAAGCTAATGATATATACCAAAAGAGATTACTCACGGGCAACGCTTGCGAGAGGTGGAAAAAAGCAAAAAAAAAATCACAACTTTAAGTCTACGGGAGCGACGGAGTGATGCCGGCGAGAAGAGGGGCATTCCATCGTCACTCACGAGAATGTTAAAACTTATAAGTGAGAAACTTGAGAATGAGAATTTTCTTCTTTCCCCTTTATTTTTTTTTATTTTCATTATTTTCATATATTTATATTTTGACCCCTCAAGTATTGAAATTTTTTAAAATTGACTATGTGCGTGTCGGAATCACGTGTTGGAGCGTGTCGGGAAGAATTGACCACGTGTCAGATTTCCCGACACTCGTTGACCGCGTGTCGGAACGTGTCGAAGCATGTCGAAGCGTGTCGGACACGACCCGAAGGCTTCCAGAGAGTGTTGGTGCTTCTTAAATCATCACCCCGGGAGTTGGAGTACTTGAACAAATGTCAAAAGTGGATATCAATGTCAGGGCATGTCATGCTGACTCGTGCCTTACCTTTTATCAAGCCCAGCCATGAGAAACGAGGGGAGAGACGACAAATTCAATCATGCGTCGCGTGCAAGAAAGGGAAGACTATATGAGTTGTTATCGCATGCAAGAAAGAGGAGACTATATGAGTTGTTATTATTTGTTATCATGAATTTATATAAGGTATATCATTGGTCAGTAGATAAAATTTAACACGAACGGTCAATTTATGAAATGAAAACTCTCATTCACTAATAAAATCAATTCATTTGATCAAAATTATAAATTTTAGAGGTGTTAGTGCCTAGACCTTACATGTATAATCACTTTATTACACTGTCACTATACCAAATTATAGTCCTTCTTTATCTTTATACTAGGTGTTGGCTCTTTTTTTCTAATGATTGAAGCTTATATGTAAAAAGGGGAGTGGCAAACATTATCATCATTAATATGAGGAACCTTTCTTTGTGTAACTAAGGTTTGTTTATTTCCTCTGGCAATTGGACATTATAGGAAAATATTTCAAAAAAGAAGAAGCTATTTTCATTATTTTCCATCATTCAGTTGTATTTTTAAAATGAGGTAAATATCATTTTACAATTGTATTATTGGAAAAGTCTAAAATAAGAATGAAATCAAGTTTGGCTACACGAGCTGGATACTTTTGAACTTGTGACCTGGACTCCCCTGATATTTTTAGTGTAAACTTATTCTAGACTCTTTTTTATTATTTATTTATGAATTTGAATTATATTAATTTGATTAAAATAATCATAAAAATGATAATTATATAAAAAAATATATTTAATATATAATGTATCTCAACTTATTGGAATTTTTTATTTTTTTGGAAATAATATATTGACATATTATATTGTGTCGTATCGTGTCATATCGCGTCATGTCGCATAATGAGCGTGGGCCTTGATACTACTTAGGGTAGCACGACAATCATCAAAAAAATGTTTTAAATACATCGCTGTCCGTAACTTCACAAATAACGAGAGCAAGTCCTTTCTATCGGGAGATGCCTTTTTTTCCACCTCTCATGCGAGGGCATTTGTCACAAAGCGATCGAAAGAGTGCGAGCACAGCTGAGTATCTTGATGGGCACGAGGCTGTATAAATGCCAGGACTATCTGCAGTCGAAGCAGGCAGCGGTTTGGAGCACCGACTTCTTCTTCACTTACACACGATGATGGCGCTTCAGCTTTTCTCTCTTCCGAATGTTTGCTCCAAGAGGATTCCTGCTCAGTTCCCGCGTTCGGCGAGTGCCAAAGCTGCCGTATCTCAAGGGGGACGGAGATCACCCCAGTATCAGCCGACTGTCTGGACTTACGATTACCTCCAATCCCTGCCGACCGGCGTCCGTCGTCGTGCGGTAATAAATTCATATTTTGTTCGTTTTCAATTAGGATGATATCTCTAGACGAAAGGAAAAAAAGAAGTCAAGACTATATGAGTTGTTATTGTTTATCATCGTGAATTTATATAAGATACACCGTTGGTCGATATATAATATTTTACGCGAACAATCAACTTACGAAATGAAAATTCTCATTCAGTAATGAAATAAATTCATTCGATACAAAATTACAAATTTTAAAGGTGTTAGTAATGGACCTTACATGTCTGTCACTGTACCAAATTATAGTCCATTTTTATCTTTATACTAGGTATTGGCTCTTTTCCTGATAATTTAAGCTTATATGTAAAAGGGGAAGTAGCATCCCTTATTATCATTATCACGAGGGACCTTTCTTTGCATAACTAAGGCTCATTTGTTTCCTGGCAATTGGACATTACACCAATTTTTTTTTTTAAAATAAGCTATTTTCATTATTTTCCATCATTCGGTTGTACTTTTTAAATGATAATCGTATCATTGGAAAAGTCAAAAATAAGAAATGAAATCAAGTTTGGCTACACAAGTTAGATACTTTTGGACTCGTGACTTGGATCCCCGTGACCGGGACCTCTGAATTCCTATACGAAAATCTGACCGCATGGATCGAGCTCCCCAAGGTAAGACTTGGTGATAAGACCAAGGCAAGTATCCCTAGGGTCAAACTTGGGATCCGGTCCCCCGATCCCCCAGACTTCCGACTTCACCACCCAACTGAATCTCTGAGCTTGTTGCTCGGCCAGGTGTCCCAAGGGTCCGACCTTAGCCTAGCTCCGAGCCAAGGAGTAAATCTCTGGTCTAGCCCCCATGGTTCCAATTTCAAAGATTGAAGGCTCGAGCTCAGATTCGCCCCGTGAGGTCGATTTGGGAATTTTTGATGTCCCTGTGCCAAGGTCTGTGTGGGGGTGACAAATCCCGGGGCCCCCTTCTTGGGTTCTAGAGGCTGAGAAACCATGTCCAAATTGTGGTTCTACGCCGAGAGCTGAGGTCTCATGTCCAGCCTTTGAGGTCCCATCAAATTTATTTTTTCCATAACTTTGATTGATAATAACCCCGCAAAACGACCTCAAGGTCACTATTCATTAAAGTTAGTCACGATAGATACGAGATATGTAAAAATTTGATTACAATGCATAAGATCTTATACTCATAATTTTTTCCTTGGTTAATATCAACTACATAGACCGTGTCACTTTTTGCTTTCCCTTTTTTCGGCTCATGCTGAGCTATAATATTGTACAAATTGGGTTCCTTACGCAGGTCGAGCAGCAAAATGGAAGAGTGCAAATGCTGGAACAAGAAGTGAGGAGCGCCATGAAGGACGAAAATGCCGAACTCTCCACCATACTCGCTCTGGTCGATGACATTCAACGACTGGGACTAATCTTTATCTTCGAGGAAGACGTAAAGAGATCTCTTCGCCGATACCATTCTCCGGATGGAGGTTACAAGAACAGAGACCAGAAGACCCTTCATGGAACAGCTCTCTACTTTAGGATTCTGAGACAAAATGGCTTCGAAGTTTCTCCAGGTAATTTGACCATACTAAAGTTCTACCTAATTGACAAAAAATTAGACCCCGATCGACTAATCTTGATGGGAAAGAACAAACAGATGTTTTCTGGATTTTCATGGACGAGCAAGGAACATTTATGGAGAGCCTCGGCCATGACGTTGAAGGGTTGTTGAGTTTATACGAAGCTTCGCATTTGGCCTTCGAAGAAGAAGATATCTTGCACGAGGCTAAGGCATTTGCCATCGAGCATCTCAAACGCCTCAACACTATCGATATCAGTAAAGATCTCGAATATTTCCAAGTGAACTGGGGGTCGGCACTGCCCCTGCACCAGAGAATGCCATTGCTGGAAGATCGACGGTCCATCGAAGCTTATGGCACACGGAGAGATGCGGATCGTCAGCTGCTTGAACTGGCCGTGTACAATTTCAACATGGTGCAGTCTATTCTCCAAAGAGATCTTCAGGAGATGTCGAGGTCGGTACGGAAACATGGAAAAAAGTTTACAATTCGTCTTGCAAAATTCAAATGCCGTTAGGCCTTGATGGATATATTGCCAGTGAATTAGGCATCACTAATATCTGTCATGCGTGAATCAATTGCAGATGGTGGAACGATGTTAGCCTGGCAAACAATTTGAGCTTTGCAAGAGATCGACTGATGGAGTGCTTCTTCTGGACGGTCGGAATGGCCTACGAACCTCAGTTCAGCAATCTCCGTAGAGGGCTAACGAAAGTGACCGCACTCGTGACCACCATCGATGATGTGTACGATGTTTATGGCAGTTTGGATGAATTGGAGCTATTCACAGATGCTGTACACAGGTTCCTCAATACTTCGCTTCAGATTATTAGTGAAAACGTCGATTTCTCGAGTCTATATGTTAAAGCCTCCTTTGATCAATGTGTGGTTTCAGATGGGATGTCGATGCCGTGTCGAATCTTCCAGGCTGTATGAAGCTTTGCTTCCTAGCTCTCTACAATGCCGTGCACGAGATGGCTTACGACGTCCTCAAGCAGAATGGAGAAAATATCATCCCGTGTCTAACAAAGGCGGTACGTACTTAACGTTTACCGCGATTAAACCCTTCGAAGTTTTATGAATTCTTGATGGTAACAGAAAAAGAATTTGAATTTGATGGATTCAGTGGAGTGACATGCTCAAAGCCTTCCTGCAAGAGGCGAGGTGGAAGCACAACAAGGTCACCCCGACTTTCGAAGAATACATGAACAATGGCTGGATCTCAGTCTCCGGACTCGTCATATTGACTCATGCTTTCTTTCTGTCGACCCCGCACATTAGAAAGGAGGAACTAGAATTGATCGAGACTTACGGCCATGAT